>OW386285.2:64778661-65441994 GCA_936432065.2 Rutpela maculata
GCAAAAGGTCGGAAAGAAAAGAAATTTGGTGGGATGGTAGACATAGGTCCCCTGATAGTACACCCGAGTTTGTGACCTTGGAGGGTTGCCGCTCGAGGGGTGGGGGGCCGCTTTTTGGGAAATAGCGCCGTTGTGGTAAGTGCTATCGAAAAAAAGTTCAAATGAAAAAGTAATGTTTTCTGAGTCTGCAGATGTCCGATTTGATACATTTGGTCGTATCCCATCTGCCATCTTCAGGTTCTCGCTGAAAGCTGCCTACTGCTGCTCCTCGTTGGTCGAACTGGACAGTCCAGTTCGAGCAACGAGGAGCAGCAGTAGGCAGCTTTCAGCGAGAACCTGAAGATGGCAGATGGGATTCTGCCGAAACGTCGTTTAGACAACAATGGCTCCAGCAGGAGCCTATTAACTACGTGGGAAAACACCCCGAAGTACACCAACCCTTCATTTAACACCCGCGAAAACCTAAGAAACAACATATATATATATATATATATATATATATATATATATATAAATATATATATATATATATATATATATATATATATATATATATATATTTTCGCGGGTGTTAAATGAAGGGTTGGTGTACTTCGGGGTGTTTTCCCACGTAGTTAATAGGCTCCTGCTGGAGCCATTGTTGTCTAAACGACGTTTCGGCAGAATCCCATCTGCCATCTTCAGGTTCTCGCTGAAAATGTATCAAATCGGACATCTGCAGACTCAGAAAACATTACTTTTTCATTTGAACTTTTTTTCGATAGCACTTACCACAACGGCGCTATTTCCCAAAAAGCGGCCCCCCACCCCTCGAGCGGCAACCCTCCAAGGTCACAAACTCGGGTGTACTATCAGGGGACCTATGTCTACCATCCCACCAAATTTCTTTTCTTTCCGACCTTTTGCGAATAGAACCTCTTTTTTTGTACCCACTGCTTCTTGGCCTAAATAGGTTATTGATAATATATTTTTATATTGTAAATGGTGGTGGAAAACACATGTGCGTGTGTTAGTTTAATGTTACATCTCCCAATATCTCCAACCCTCTTCGAATGAGAGTTTTTAATAATTTTACCTTAATAACTTTGGATGTTATGGAAAAAACTACAAGGAGAGGTACTGTGTCAAACATACATGAAAATTTGTGTTAACACTGTACCTAGAGCTAACCTTGGTTTTATATTATGAAGAAGTGGATTTCAGGATATAATCATAACAGGTAAATAAAATGAATTTCATCACCATAGAAAAATTACGTTATTAAAACTTATTATCTGGATTAGTAAACGACACTAAACATGCTATATAAACAATTGCATAGTGGAAAAAATGATATTTGAGTTTTAGATATACTTATTGTGCGGTGTTTCTATGATTCTTCTATTATAAAATCAATAAAAAAAAGATTTGTTGGTTATATTAACAATATAATACATCTAAATTACAGGTGAGTCTATGTGAATTGTTAACGAACTTACCCATTTGGAATAATACCATTATCCAATAATAAGTGAAAAGAAACCATCGCAGACAATTTAAATTAATGAATTAAAACTAAACAAGGGTAAATTCAGTAACTGGAATATTATTACATTTGTAATATCGACGATTAAGAAACAGTACCGCTTATTTCCATTTTTGCCAAATTTGGTTTGAAATTTTAAATTGATGTCCACTCCTATGCCCAACTGTTCCTCATAGCTGGTATCTCCAAGATTAATATTGATACCTAAAACTCTACTTAAAAAAATAAATGATTGAATATAAAAATAACATGTAGGCATACGGGGTGTCTATTGGGTACTGAGTTTAGGGGCCCGGGCTACTGAGGGGCCCATAGCGGGGGCCCGCCTGAGATTTTGGCAAACATTTTTTTTCAAATTTCTCCCCCCTGCCAGAGGCGTAACTATGGCAGGGCAAACCGGAGCAGTGCCCCGGGGCCTCGGGATATCAAGGGGCCCCAGCCGGTTCCTGGGGCCCCGGGACACTCAGGTTACTGGCCGGTGTCTGTTTTTTTTTCAGATTTTTCCCCCCGCTTATCAAAAAACTTTGGGGCGAAATAATTTTTTTTCGGATTTTTTCCCCCTGGACGAAAAAAATTTTTTTTTCGGATTTCTCCGCTCATCAAAAAAATTTTTAGAGGGCCCCCAACAATTTTTTGCCCTGGGACCCCATGACGTCTAGTTACGCCTTTGCCCCCCGCTCTTCAATTATTAAGCGCGGAAGCCCGTTGGCTTCCGAGGGGCCCGTAGCGAGGGCCCGCCAGAAATTTTAACAAAAAAAATTTTTCCCGCTCATCAATTATTAGGCGCGGGGGCCCGCCAATGAATTTGGTACCGGGGCCCTTGATTTGATGCGGGGGGCCTGCATGTAGGTTGTATACATATTAATAACACAAATTAGTTTTCCTCGTCTCTTGTAAAATTGCCAAGCGTCGATGTAAAGCTTAATACCAAGACTCCCTCAGAACTTTCTAGGTAGCCCTCTTTTTTTAGTATGAAATGCCTGAAGTAGTAAGTCATCTATCTAATGGAATTTTATTCGTGCAGCCATACGTAAAATGCATCTGCGTTAATTTTCGATTCGTCTATCGATTCGTCTTAAAAGTAGATTTACAACAAACAATACACTGTGAATAATGAAGAAATAATTAACTCTCAGCGTTGTGGTTGAACATGAACTTACCACTGAGGGACGTGACTAAATTTATTTTTTTACTAAGGGTGCCAGGTTGCTCCTTCTCCAACATAGAATGGCTTGTCTACTCTCAGTGGAGTTTGGTTAAGTTTATATAAGATACCAAGGACCGGAGTCTTATAATAGATGAGATAAGGTGAAAGGCATACCTACAATAGATTGCTCTTCTCTCCAATCTAAATTTTGATGATCATGATGCACTTGTATTATCTCTAAACACTGCTTATAACTCAAATGACTTTCTAATTTCTTAATTACTTTTGTAGAATTTCTCCCATTAATTTTCGTGTTCTGATCGATGTCCTGAATAACAGACTTGAGGAGCATCTAATGAGAACCCCTTTACATTCAGTTATAGACAACACATGAAAACGCCTGGAAGGCTTAAAGCTTAAAGCTTAAAGTTAATCATTCAATAAAGAAGTATTCAAGAGTTCAGTAATACCATTTATTGTATATAAAGTTAAAAAATGTATACAAACAAACTTGGTAAAGAGCCTATCTAGCCAATATGTATATGTATATGTATATGCCTTTAATAATCGACTTCAAAACATTTTAAAAAAGAGGAGATTTTCAACTCGACCTGTATGTGCGATTCTTTATATTTGTTCAATTATTACTCTGGATTGACTTAAGCGATTTATATGAAATCCCTCTCAAACGGTAAGGGATGGTTCGGCGGTGATCCCATGAGAATTATATCAAGCGAGTGTAAGATAGGGAAAAATTGAAAACAAGATTTTTTTTGTCACTTTGGTAAATACGCTAGTGATAAAAAAGTGATAAATAATTTCAAATTTCATTAAAATTGCATTAAAATTAGTAGTTAGGTATTTTAGACCGAATCTGATGCAAAAAGTTACAATTTTAAAATAGGGAATTCAATACGGCTGTCATAACTGCAATATTTTTCCAGATTTTCATGAAATTTGATACAATGCATGCTGATTTAAGGATTCTCTGATAATGTACTTGACGTTAAAGTTTAAAAATTCAAAACGACGAATATTTTCTTTTACTTGGTTTAATATAACCTACAAACTACCTATCCTATATTCTGTAAAGTTTAAAGTTGTTGTAAAATATGGGCATTTTCGTTATTTTTGAGAACATTTCATCAAACGATGAAGATGTTATCATATAATAGAAGCACTTCGTCGTGCACGAATATTCATAGGAAAACCTGATCATTTACAGATGTGGAATAATAAAGAATTTATAGACTGATTTGGAATATCTAAAAAATCTGTGCAAATAGTACTAGAACATATCAATCCACATTTAACTCGACCAACTAATCAAGTTATTTTCATCGTGAAAAGTCAAAATAACAAGAAGATGACTTCAATTGCCAATTTGTCACTATGACACCAGCCTATAATTTATTTATTTATTTTATTTTATTTATTTATTTTATAATGCACTCAACAGGCGAAGCCCCATTACAGAGTGTTACAATACTTACATAAGTTGATTAATAATAATTATATGCTACTACTTAATAATAACTATAACTAATACTAACTAATAACTAATAATATTAACAAACAGTAGTTAAAACAATAAATTTAACTTAGATTTTAAACTTCCTAGGCTCATATTAAATATATCACAACTGGTTTGTATCTCATTATAAATACTACATATTCCATAAAGGGGGGAATTTATTTGATAGTTTGTACTAGCAAGTGGTAAATGAAAGGTTCTCAATGTTCTGGTAGGATACTTGGGTACATTTATACATATTGAAGACAGAATATTATAACAGTTTATGTAAAAATACAATATGACCGTATTTTCGTCGACTCTCTAGTGTTTTAAGATTATACCGTTCCCTTAACGTGTTTTTTTCTACAGTAAAGTCATAGAAACCAGTCGCTTTATAGTTTATGTATCTTAATGCTTTAGTTTGTACTGTGTCTATAGTGTTTACATGTACTTGGTAAAACGGACTCCAAACGATGGAGCAATATTCCAACACAGATCTAACGTATGGGTAAAAACACAAAGAAAGCAGGCAACCTGCTGACTGCTAGTCAGCGCCTATAAGCGCCAATAATTAAGTACGCTTTTAAAAGGGTAAGAGCACAAAGAAAGCAGGTTGCCTGCTTACTGGTAGCCGGCTTTGTCTATGTACGGGAACGTTTAAAAGCGTACTTAATTATTGGCGCTTATAGGCGCTGACTACCAGTAAGCAGGTTGCCTGCTTTCTTTGTGTTTTTACCCTATGATATGAATAATTGTCTAATAGCTCCTGTGTTGTTAAACATTTTGGTATTACGTACTATAAGGCCATACATTTTATTAGCTTTATTAATCATGGAATGAATATGGCCAGTAAAGGTAAGCTGGGTGTCAAAAATTATACCTAGGTCCCTCATGGTTTCAACTCTGGCCAGTCTTGTATCATTTATTTTGTACTTGCCAATTCAAATCAACGAAATGGCGATAACACTGACAATCTTGACAAGCACTTTATAAAACAAGCACTTATAAAACCGTATTTTACAAAACACTAAAATCTACAGTTTGAACACTCAGTAAAACTTCGGTTTAAACTCTAGTTTAATCTTTACCTTTAGACGGTCAAAATTCTGAATTTCTTCTATATATCGTCATATGAGTATTGAATTGTTTATCTCCATTTTTTTATTATGAGGTTTTTACAGTTTTGGAATGCAAAAATTGGCTTGTTCTATTTCGATAATTACATTCTTGATATTAACAAACTGTAACCAATATAACTTATTTTGTGTCTAAAAAATGTATACAGGATTCTAAATTGTTATGCGCTATGTCCATATTTAGCTTCCAGGGTTTATTTTGTTTTATTTACAGATGAAAATATCATGTAAATATCAGTATTAGATTGCATTATCTCCATTGGTTTGCAGTCTTGTTCTATCTCCAGTAATGGCAACCACCTACGTATGTGCAAAATTACGTTGTGATATATCCAGTCTAGCCAGTGAAATGCTTCAAATAGTATGAGATAGATCAAAACAATTTAATACATCATTATTCTTTTTAACTCTACGTATTAATATCAATATAGTATACTGCAGTATATGAAATGAAGGATTATGTGGGGGTGGTGTTCATTTAGCGAATGCTGTAATTAGAGTCTTAAGGAAAATGGTAAACGACAATATGGCAATTGAAAAAATCATATTGTGGTCGGGTAGCTGCGTTCCTTAAAATAGGAATTCATTTACAAAGAGTTTTTTAGATTCAACCAACAATCTATAGACAATAAAGCAAAAACTTGGTGAACCTAGCCATGAAAATATTCAGGAAATAGATTCCGCACAGCATTATAGAAAAGCATGTAAGGACCTTGGATATTCATAATCCGTTGGGTTCAATAAAAATATTAAAGAAGGAAAGTTAAGTTTTAGAATAATGCAGTTCAAGCCCACAGAATACCTCTTAATTACCACGTAGTAGCTTCACAACCAGAATACAAGAAAGTGCCTTACACTCAAGTGAAGCACTTACAGTGCAACAGAAACGAATCTTTCGTATATTACAAAAAAGTTTTCTTGGTTTTGTTCCAATAAATAAATAAGTTAACCTTAGAAACCAAGAAAGTCCCATTGAAGATTGTACGCCCGGTGGGCAGAAAAAATTTTTTTTCAGAAAATAAAAATATATTTGTGCAGAAAAGTTGTGTATATATATATATATATATATATATATATATATATATATATATTTCGTCGTTTTCCTACTATTTGGGAATGTTTCATAAGGTGGTTACGATATAATATTTGCATAAAAGCCGTCTCTGGAATGAAGATTTTCCATGTGGATTCTGATTACGATAAGAAAAATATTTATATAGACGTTATGTTTTATTATATCTATATGATTTAGACAAACAAATATTTCCCAATTGATTAAATACGCTCTGGAACTACTTAGGGCAATGCAAGTATAGTGTTATAGACGGAGAGTCCGCAACATCTTTAATTACGGCATGCTATCCAAACGGTTTGACCGAAGATACCACTAAGAGAATCTTAACTAATATGAAAAGCAACAGACTACCTGTTCATATCGGTTGGTTCCAATGACACTCCTTTACACCGTAATCTCAAAATACAAAGTAATGTAGAGTGAAATTACTTAGAGAAGATAACATAAGTCGCACATCGCGTATAAAAGTTGGCATAATATCAGTGCCCCGTGCCATCCATTTTTTATTTAAATATTAATCAATGGTAGTATGCAGTCTTAACACCCATGCAGCTGTAAAAATAACATCGTGACCTAGGTAACGAGCACGCGGTAACGATATCGGTCTTTGCGTATTCTATGACGATGTTATCTTCTCTAAGTAATTTCACTCTACAAACTATAGCTCTCAACGTCAGAACTTATAAAAACCGAATGAGTGTCATTTGTTAAACAGTACATGTCGGTTTTGCACCATTTTACAAGTACCTAATTGAAAAAAATTTGTAATTTAATATATCAATGACAATTTTAATTTCAAATCTTTTCAAAAACAAAATTAGGCTACTGGAATATACTAAACCAATATATTTAAAAACATCTTCTATTTAAAGAAAGTACGTCAATTAAAAAGCTCTTGACATGTGATGTTTCCGAATGAACAACTAAACTGATTAAAATCGCATAACATATTTTATCAAATAGCTTTATTAACAAGTAAAATTGAAAATTTTTAAAAACCCCCGATCAATGTATATAATCGTACCAGTTTCATATGACCAAATCAAAATGAGGCCTAAATCTTGTTCGGCTACCATAATTGTCTGCACATTTTCAATTTCACTTCAATCGGACAATTTTTAGAGAAGTTCAACATGGCGAATTTAAGATGGCGACCAAACATCAAAATCTAATATGGCCTTCTCGACAAAATACTCTTTCAAATAAAATAAACTGCATCAAAATCGGATCACCCGTTGATGAGATATGAAGCCACTTACAGACTGACAGACAAGCAAACATACAAACATACGCGTCAAACTTATAACCCCCCTCTTTTGGGGTCAGTGGTTAAAAATAGAAAAATTGTACACATAAAGCTTTATTTCCAAGCTAAATTATATATTGTATTATCTATGCCATCGTAATATTTTATCGCAAAAATCGTCTAGTCTAATTTTGCTTCACATGTATATAATCTCTTTTTCCTTTTCATCTTTCTTTTTTTTTTTTTTTTTTGAAAAATCTAAAGTCTTTTCAGGGTCACTTTCATGACTAGACGTCACGGCTTTAACTGTTATTGCTTTTAAAAGCAGCAAGTCATCCGACTTGTGTTATTTCTGAAGGCACCAATATATTTAGTCACGTGAAAATCGTTCTAAAATCGCTGGAATTGTATTGTTCCTCTAGAAATCGTTAACCTATAAACGTACAATTTTCGTATTGAAAATAAAATGGTTGAAAATTCGACATGTAAAATGTTTTCAAATGACCGATTCGCTTATGCTAGTAGGACTGTGGTAATTTGATTGATTGATTGATTTACCAGCATGCGGTAGGCATTGCTACCATTCCCAGGTTATACACTTGGGCCTGCTATGTCCACGCTGGGTTGGATTAGTACTTGTTGCCAGCAGCGAGAGCCACATGATGCATGGTAAAGGAATGTGGGTTGGGAGGAGTAGGTATTTGTGAGATGCGTTATCGAATTGTGTCATAATAGAGCGTTTAAGCTCCATTTTTTGTATTTTTGGTTCTGCACTACTGCCTCTTTCGGGTCTTCTTGTGGAATATGTCGCGTTGTATCGTGGATATGAAGTGTTCACGCTTCTCTTTTTGTGTTTCTGCTTCTTCGAATATTCTTTTTATGAGTTTTCTGATTTCTCGGTTTCCAATGATGGGTTGGATTTGGATTATGCTTGTTGTCAGCAGCGAAAGCCACATGACGCATGGTATGGGATTGTGGAATGGGCAGTATAGGTGTTTGTGGAATGCGTTGCCGCATTGTGTTCGTAATATTTAATGATTATGCTCCTTTTTGTGTTTCTGCTGTTTGTGCTCTTTTTGTATTTCTGCTTCTGCAAATTCTCTTTTTCTGAGTCTTCTGATTCCTCCGTTTTTGATTAGGTAGAGTATATATCGCTGCGATTTCTTTGTGAAATTCTTTTTTTTTCCCCTCGCTTTTCTTTCCCTGGTCCTTTCCCAGTTTGTTTATGATCCTCTCGATTGCTGTTTTCCACGTGTAACATAGTCTCCCTATTTTTAGTTTGCTGCTGTTCAGTGTTAGCGCTTTCTTCAGTAGATGTGTTAGGTCCCTTCTGTGGGCATGTCCCCTGTACTTCAATGCGTACATTTTTATCCTTTTTGTGATTGTCTTCCCTTCTAGTTGTGTTGATATTTGATGTTGCTATTTTGGTCCTGTTGCTTTTATGAGTAATTGGATGATGTCTCTTTCAGCACTTCTCAAAATTTTTCTGTTGGCTTTTGCTGTTGCCGCATTTTTAACTTCATACGTCATCGTTGGCAGTATGATGGCTATGTTCAGCCACTGTTCAGGCCCCATGATAGTTTGTTTTTCTCGGTGAACGGTATAATTTCCTACGTTCTGTAGTGGATACATTATTTTTGTGTTTTCGGGAGAGTTATTATTTCCTGCTTGTTTTTTACTTATTATCATTACAGTACTAAACTTTTTAATACAAATTCCTTAGCCTTACCAGAACCCTACCAGATGTGAAGTATAATAAGTCAGTATGTTTTTATAGTAAGCATGAGGTATTTTTTAAATTTTAATGACACTGAAACCTAATGGGCAACAATTTTAAACAAATTTTTATGATATTGTTAAATTGATTTAATTTGGCGCGGTGTACTTTTACCTTATTGGTACACCCCTGGTTAACTCATACGCATATTTGCTAAAAAAGAATTGCACAAGTTCATAAGTCGTAAATAGTTTAAGTGGTAAAAATTGGGGACTTAGCTTTTTGTTCTTGTTGTCTGTCTTCGCATGCACTCCACTTCAGTGTGATTTATTGCTTCCTGGGTAGGTCCATCAGTCGAGTGCTTGATCTTTGTCAACCCCGTTTATTACTTCTTTGCACAGAGAGATTTAATTAATCACCTGTATTAATTAAATATTAACTGTATCACTTAGTTGTGGTTATGCTAATATGTAGATGTAGATGTATGCTATACATGTAGAATTTATCACTTAACAGCGAGCGTAATTTTGACCTATTTGGGCCAACTTATGACCGGGTTTTTATTCGATTTACTGGGATCGTTTCTAAAGAGCGTCTATTAACTGTAGTATCTCTAGAACTTTATGAGGAAAAGTTCATACGAACATATGTCCGCAACGGCTTAAATTTTTTGCTACAGGGTGTTGAATTTTTTTTTTAATTGTAATTTTTTAATATCTCAGTACTTTAGATTTATTTTCAATTTTGGTACGTGTTAATAAGATATAAAACCACATATTTTAATTAGAAAAGTTATTTTATCCATCCACCAGTGGCGTTTCTGCAAACATGTCTTTTGATATTTTTTACCGAAAAAGTGGTACACCACTAACATTTTTCCATGGATTAAAACAATTAAATTCAAATTGAAACTAATTATTATTAACATTGATAATGATAAATTTTGTTTTATAAAATTGTTGGAAAAGGTCACTTTCACTTAATAGGCATGCTTCCACCCATCTTCGCATCGAATTGCACACTCGTTCAAATATTCCCGGCGTATTCTGTATCGTTTCACACGAGGTAACTATTCGCTCTCTTAAATCTTCTAAAGTGTTAATGGGAGTTTTATACACTTGGGTTTTATAGTCCAGTGTTTGACGATATAAATAGGGTATTACCTTTGAATTCTTTCGGACAACATCGATTTTAATTAAAAAAAATATAATTAAGCTTATCTAAGCCTCCTCTTCAAAAGTTATATGTTCATGATGTGTGTCTTTTGTTTTTTGGGAGTGAACACTATACCTTCTGAGAAAAAATTTAAAAACATAGACTTAAGCATTACATAGATTGAAATCATGTTTAAATATGTAGAATAAACATTATTTCATGTCATGGAATCTAATTTATGACGAAATTTAAGAAAAATAGCATTTCATGATGTTGAAACAGCTTAAAATTCTTTAATGGTGCATTTATAATGAATTAAAATCCCGTCACTGTTTATAATACAATTTATGATTCATTGCAACGGCAACGTTTCATTCATTACAAACCGCCCTCGTGGTAAAATTAACTACCATATTTACTTAAAATTAGAAACTGAAATTATTGAATGAGTTTAAAGGGGAAAAATAAAAATTTTATTTACATTATAATAGCATGTGTTATTACTGAAAATCTATGGATCATCAGAAGAACTATCATCACATCACTATCGACCTCCTTCTCTTGGTCTGTAATTGGAGGACAATTTTGACAGTTGTCACCGGAGCATGTTCCGCATGTTGCGTTACAAAAAAGTCCAACTTTTCATCAGCTACAAGCTCCGCCGCATTCTTTTTTGCAATTACAAAATATCATTTTGAGAAGTTCTTTCGATGCAAGCATATCCAGAATTTTGATTGGTAGTAAAAATCCTTCATTATGAATCCATCCCCAATCAGTTGGACGAATATCTTTGTTCCCAAGCCACATCTGGGTTTGTAAATAAACCCTCTTAATGTGCTCATTCAGAGCATCAACTGTCGGAACAAGGGATGATAATCTCACAGCACTGTTTTTAGAGGTAGCCTTAATAAAGGCATCTGCTCGAGAAACGCTGATAAGTCTTCGACACGGCTCAATTTTTTTAACTGTGTCTCCTTAGCAGCTTCGTACAGTAATATTGTGCAGTACCTACCGGCTTCTAAAACTTCTTCCAGCTCTGAAGTACTATCATACAATATCTCCACCTGATCTATTAAATCGGGCCGGTTCTCTATAAGATCGAAAGTTGTCGAGAATAAAACAATTTACATACTTAGAAAATTTCACCGAAAAAGGGCGATTAGTTTTTCAATGATAACTTCCTTCATTTTTAAGCTATTCAATCGCATCAAAAACTATTTTGCAGAGAATTTTAAGGGCTACAAAGCATGTAAAGTTGAACTTCCTTGAACCCTTCGTATTTGAGATTTTTGAATTTAAAAGACTCGGGGAAGGTGGTCCTTGGACTCAAATGCAAACTTATAACGGTGTTATCTCAATTAATTTTTGCCCTAGAGAAATTTAAAAAAAAAATAAATTTGCAGCAAAAGAAAAATTTGATTTTTCTACTCTAATATTTTTTACGTCTTCTCTAATTTTTGAATTATTGTGAAAAAATGAAAATTATTTAAGAAATTTCAAAAATCATTTCAAATTTGAATCAAACTTTTTTTCAAATCTAGGCATCCCAAACTTATTATTATTTTATAAGCTTTATTTTTGCTTATAATAATTTTTTTGATAAAACGTAAGGTTTTCGAGTTATTCGCGAAGAATCATTCTAAAACATGCATTTTTAGATGAAAAATCAACATTTTCAACTCATCGAAAAATCCTTATAGAACATTTTTTCATAAAATTTATTTCCTATCGATTTGTGCGGTTATTTTAAATGTAATAATTCCTACCCCCGAGAAGGGGTGGCACCCACCCAGGGTAAAAGCACACATCGGCACTATATAACTTTTGTGCCTTGTGCCATTCCCTAATTACTATCCAAATTTCACGTCAATCGGTTTTGTCCGAAAGAGTTCTGAGCGAAAGACCGTCAAACACTAGACTATTAAGATGACCCGACAAAAGGAAATCCACACTATTGAGATCGGGGGATCTTGCTGGCCATTGCTGAGGTCCTCCGGAACCTATGCAACGATTAGGATAAACCACATGTAAATGGTCAAATGTAAATGGCTACACTAAAATGAACAGGAGCTCCATCGTGCATGCACTACATTTGATTCCTTAACGAAAATGGTACATCTTCAAGCAACACAAGTAGTTCTTCTTGGAGAAAATGCAGGTAAGATTATCCATTAAGGCGTCTTGGCAGAAAGAAAGGGCCTATAAACCAATAATTCCTACCCATACATACATTAACCGAAAATTGCTCTTGGAAATTTGTTTAAGTTATGGCATGGAGGTTTTCGTCCGCCCACACATGATAATTATGGTAATTTTGAATAGAATTTCTAGAAAAATTTGCTTCGTAAACATAATTTGTGACTCAAACTGCGGATTTAGTGTAACATTCTGAAGGTACCACTGACAGAAGTTCACACGCTGTGGAAAATCCCTGGGAAGCAATGCGTGTACTAATGTCAACCAAAATTCGCCAAACAATTTGATGAAGCTCTAGCAATCTTCCTCGTACTTATCTCAGAATGTTGTCGATTTCCTGCGGCACCGCTTCCTCAATTTCGGGTGTATTAACAGTTCGATGTCTACCTTTCGAAGTACCTTTTTGGAAACTACCAATTTCACAAAAACGGCGATGAATAGTTGAAAAAAATCGGCTATCTGGCAAGGCACGATTAGGATATCTTTCCTGATACATACTTCTGTTTTTTGTTGCATTACCATCTGCGGGACCATATACGTAATGCATTGTCACTATTTCCGCATTCGTATAATTTACCATATTTATTGAGATATTCAGCAGAAAACAGCGAAAAAATAAAATAAATTCAATGAAACACCGAAAATCGAAGAAATAATAAAATGAGATGGTTTTGAAAACCAACAATTTACTTTATCTCAACAAATATTGTTTTGGAAATGTATGTTTTGTAAAAACGTCGTTTATTCCAGGATAACTAGATTTATGTGTTCAAAAATTATTAGTCAATACTGCTAAATGAAGCAATTTGAATTTAACTGTTTTAATCAAGAAAAACGCAAGAAACCGTTTTCATGTAGAATTGACCAGGCTGATCAGAAAAAATATCCACATGGAAAAATGTCAATAACGTACCACTTTCTTGGTAAAAATTTTCAGAGGACATGTTTGCAGGGACACCTCTGGTGGAGCGATAAAATAACTTTTCTAACTAAAATATGTGGTTTTGTATCTTATTAGCACATATTAAATTGGAACTAATATCTAAAGTACTTTCTGAGGTATTCAAAAATAACGATTTAAAAAAAAAAATTCAACACCCTGTAGCAAAAAATTTAAGCCGTTGTGGACATATGTTCATATGAACATTTCTTTATAAAATGACCTAAGGAATCACACCCTGAAATATTAGCACGTCATTAAGGAACATCCTGTATATCTGTGGAACTGGAAAAATAAAACAACAAATAATGTGGATGTGATTTAATCGGATTGTATCTATATCTTTTTTCTCAATAACAGCAAACAGTACAAAGAAATCTATAAATTATCGCAGTTAAATTAATTTAAATAATATATTGGTAAAATTAAACTTGCCCAGATTGCAATTTATAAAAATTATAATACAATCCTCGTTTTTCTAATAGTTCTGAATGTTTCCCCATTTCAGCAACAAAGCCTTCCTTTAGAACGCAAATAACATCCGCATCTTGAATGGTTGTAAGTCTGTGAGCTATAGTTATACATGTACGTCCTTTTTTGGCATTATCCAATGCTTCTTGTACAATCTGCAAAAACAATTTATGACAAGTATCACTGCTAACTAATATGAAAGAAAAACAATTAACTAAAAATTAGAGTTGCAACGGATATCCGGTTACTACTCGGTATCAGGCCTATCCGGCCACTTTATTACTATTCGGCTGGACACCGGATAGTGACCTGATATCCAACCAAAACTGGATAGTTAAAAAATATAAAGCGGTATAAAAAATGAAACAGTTTTATTATACTGATTGGAGTTAGTATACCACCATGCGTAAGGGTCACTATTACTTCGAAGTTTGGATTCGTGCTCCTTTCAAATAATAGTCAATCTCCTTGGCCATTGAAGTTTTCTCCGAAACGTTGTCATTAAGGATGGGATTTTGCAAAATGAGAGGGAAATGTGCGTTTATTTTCGATTTATTATAAATATTTAAAAAACCAAACATAGTATGATCTTTAAAACTATTTTAGATACTTGCTATTGTTCTAACGAATACAACTACATATATTTTTTATTGTAAATTTGTGCTGTATTTGAATATTGCAGTTTGTCAATGAAAATGGTTCCTAATTCCATTATTAGAGCATGACATTTATATATACAAAATTTACGATAAAAACTCTAGATAGTTGTATCCTTTAGAGCAATTTTAAAGATTATACCATTTATGAATATGTATAATAATCCGAAAATAAACGCATATTTTCCTCTCACTCTGCAAAATTCTATCCATTTTCTGTACCCACTTCGTCAAAGTAGTTCCAAAAAGTGTTGTGAATATCAGCATATCTCTTACGTTGTTTACTAGGAGAAGAACCACTTTCACTATCACTGCTTGAATATGAATTATCACAACTATTTTTTAAAGCCTATAGCAAAGTAATTTGATGGGATTTTTCAGCCTGATTTTTATCGAAAAAATTTGTTTTAAATCTGGGGTCTCGAAGAGTTGCCGGTAAGTATTTTTTGTCATCAAGGTTTTTAAAACGTGTTTTTAATCCAACTTTCAATGTAAGCCGGATAGTTGGCCGGATATCTGATATCCGGTACAAGAAGTACGCCGGATATCCCGTATTCGGTATCCGGCCAAACCACTATCTGTTGCATCTCTACTAAAAATACAATAACTGTATGATTCTGTGACTGCTAAAATTATTAGATTATTTTGAACTTTTCCCATTTCTAGCCTCTTCATTAATAACAAAAGAAATGCTGTTAGCCCTGTTAGGTCGGATTACTTTATTACCAAGTTGAGGTCGAATTTGGGCAGTGATTTTAAATTTGTTGTATAAATTTTAATATTTGAAAAAAATTAAATTTGAGACGCCCGATTTCAGTGTTTGGAATGCTTTTTGGTTTTTGAACCTCAAAACGTAGCTAAAAAATATGTTCCTTTCGTTTTTTTGTATCTGAATTACGTCAATAGATATAGAGCGTAGAACGATGAATCAAACACCCTGTCGAAAATCGAAGAAAGGTTCCTATCAGTGTTTAAATTACCTTTTCACTCTCATTATCTAGGGCCGACGTGGCTTCATCTAGTAATAAAATTTTAGGATTTCGAATAAGTGCCCTTGCAATTGCAATTCTTTGTTTCTGACCACCAGAAAGTTGCGTTCCTTTGCTCCCTAACCTGGTATCATATGCCTGAAAAAATATATATATAAATCACAATTTGCTGCTAAAGATATTATTTTAATGCAAAATAAAATTATTGACAAAATAATTTTTTGATACAATATATTTAATTAATGTACAGTACAGTGTTATTGTAATACAATTTTTTCACTCTGACCCCAATCGATCTATTTTTATAGATCCAAATTAAAAGAATTATCGATAGAACACCATAAAAAGCAGTGGAACACAAACTGACTTGATCTAACGGATCTCAAACTGGCTTAGTTTGATCCCAATCATTCTATTTTCATCGACCCATATCAGAAATCACCACAATTTAAACTTTTATCGATAAAATATCATAGAGAGCAATGGAACACAAACTGACCCGATCTAACCCCAATGGACTTAATTACAACGATCTATGTTCAGGTGTACCAAAAATTATCGATAAAAGATCATGGAAAGTAATGCAAGACCAACTTATCAGACTTGTCCCCAGTGGATCTACTTTTTCCACGTATATCAGGTTTTCTGTCTTGGTTATAGTTTTTAACTACATGCCTAATATTATGTTCCTTCGTCTCTCTTTTTATGAATTATTTTTTTAGCGAGACCGTCCTATAGCATATTATGTTTCTTTAAAGTATTTTAAAGTATTATATTTTTAGGGTGTTCACCATATTTTTCAGTAGAAGCGCATTATCAGGTTTCCTGTCGATGAATTTAAAAATTGCTACAACTATACTTCGACCTCGAGATTTATCCGAATCAAAAAGTGAACCAATGCATTTCAAAATATTTTTTAAAAAGACCATCTTCTTGATCCGAGAGGATTTTTTTGGCCGAGAAACCATTTTCAGGATTGTCCAACTGGAATGATGTGTATCAGAAGCAGTTACCGGGAACTTTCATGCCAAATTTTGTATTAAATTTTCAGTTTAGTTCCCGGAAAACTCCAAAATATTTCCGCCACTGTCCGGGGGAAATAGAAAATTTCACTGAAAAATGGCAAACTGGTGTCATGTGTACCTGTTTACATGAAGAAGCGTTGCAAAAGAAGGTTCCGTTTTACAACTGCACCTGCTTTATAGCTGCACTTGCACACAATTTTCTTATTGTTATTCACTAACGAAATATTGATTCCAATTTTATGAGACGTGTCTGTTATGTGAAACGACTGTAGACAAGATACTGAAAATACAATGATTTTTATATCATTTCGGCTTTTGTTTTATATTTTGTATAATACAAATTCAACTTTACTACCGCATTTCCTTCTACTAGCGACTTTTTGACTTTCCCAAAATTGAAGAAACCGCTAAACTACGAGCCAAACTCAACAATCTGCGTTTGCAGTATTCTAAACCAGTGTAACAAATACTATACCGGGTGTAAACGAATAGTGGGCCACTCCTGTAACTTCCTTGTTTTTAAAGATATCGGGATGAAATTTTGTATTATAAAATTAGGTAAGATTTCCAACTTTTTGAGACTTATCCGCCATATTTATCATTTCCGGTTTAACTGGAAATGGCCCCAATAGTCTTTTCTAAATGGACCACCCTGTACGTTTTTACATTTTTGAAATAAAGATCACATTTTGGATACATTTATAATATTTCGAACAATTTATACAGTGTTACACGAAAAATAAATAGAATTTTAGTTGTCAATCTAGATGGCTGCGAATATGTTAAAATGATTTTTGTTCCAATGTAATTCATATAAAAAATACGAAAACGTCAATACGTCCAATAATACATCATACAGGGTGCTGTAAACTTATTAAAATCACATTTTTCAAAATGACTCATTTTTTTAAACATTATTATATGGGCCACCCAGATATTCAGAAAGCTATATTTAGTAGAGGTTAAACGGTACCAAAAGTTTCGTAATTTGTAATCGTTACCGGCAGGAATGATAATTTTTCTTAAGAAATTTATGATTTATATCTAACTTCAATTAAATGTTGATCAACCCTGTATGTATATTTTTGTTAATAATGTTAATATCTTATGATATGCAAAAGTTGGAAATCTTACCTAATTTCACCATACAAAATTTCATCCCGATATCTTTAAAAACAATACAAGGGTGGCCCACTATTGGTTTACACCCGGTATAGGTTATCCATCCAAACCCGTAAGAAGAGTGTAAGATCGGATGAACACCAAATTTGCGTCAAGAAGAATAAAATTCAGAGATCGAAAATGTGCAAGCATGCTTGGGAGATCGGACATACAATAAGCTGGGACTCGACAAAAATTTTAACAGACGGATAACAAAAAATAAAAATTAAAAATCAACAATAATAGACACTTAAAGCAGCGCATCTAAAACACACGTAAACGTACCTTATGACATCTACGCATGCGCAGTTTTAATTTTCTTTACGTTACGAGATACGTTAGACGTAAAGATACGGCTTCCCACGTACACCAAAAAAACGTGGTATTATTGCAGCGATACAAGCCGACGACACCCGACCACCTGTCAGATTTGACGAAACGCCAACAAATCATAAGAAACATAACCTACATTTTTGCCATTCTTTGTTTATGTTCCTCTTCGCATTTCGGTTGTTTTAATTCTTGTTTTGTGTCTTGTGTTAATAATGAAAATAAAATATATTTAGGTCAGATTCAGGTTCTTGAAATTTTAATAAAACATGGTAACACCCTTGCAACGGGTACAAAATCATCCAGAAGGACGGTTATATTTTACCAATGAGGACGACTTGCATTTATTGCGAGAAGTTGTTGAACAAAACCCCTATGAAGACAACACTAGGTGGAACGTCATGCAAATGAACGTAACTCAAATAATTGGAAAATGCATCTCAATTTCAGTAAAATGACCATAAAGCAAACCTCTGTTCCCTATAAGTTCTCCTCATCATGGAAAGTATGCAAAATGAAAGCTTCGTCTAGATCATCATCTATCAAAGCTGCAAAATCCAACAGAGCTTCCATTTTTGTCAAAATATGGTTTATACTCAAAAAAAGAAAAATTGATTCGTGTCGTAAAATGAACAAAAACAGAACATGAATAATGGGTCAGGTGTACTGTCAACTGATCAAAATATAAACAAGTAGTACAAATACCACATGCTACGCACTCGGAATTAATAGCTTTGCCTTAATTCTATTTTAGCGCGTAAACGTATTGGTCTTACGTCGCGCTAAGACGTTTACGTAAAAACGTTGCCTTAAGTGTCTAATATTGTTGGATGAGGATTAATACGTGTAGAATTGTTCCGTAGATATTTGACCAATCTGGTTACCAATGTAAAAGGAAGAATAAATTTAACATTGTTTGAAATAAAAGTATCAACTCTATCAACGATTCTTTGCATAGATGTTAGATATACCGTAAACATATTGTTAAATCTGTGTATTTATTATATACCTGGCTGAAGGACTTAGTCGATGGCCATTTTGTGTTTTTATCCAATAAAGGACATTTATTATTATTACATTACTTTTTTTTTTCTAGTTGCCCACTGCCAGACAGGACTCCTGTGGTCTTCGACACCATACTGTAGCCGCGCCGGCGGATTCCTTACAGCCACTCTCCACGACCTGTGGAGTTAGTGACTGTAAATACCTGAATCGTGTGACCTAAGTAGACGAAGCGACCCCAGGAGAACGTCTTCTGCATCTGGCCTGCCAACCATTCGGCAGAATTCTGACAGGCTGGTATGTTCTTCAATTCTGTACGCCGACTATTAGGACGACCATTTTGCCTGAGTAACCTGGGTAGCCACTTCGAGGTCGGAGATCTCGGTATTTGGTCCGTTTTTCCTCCTCTTTCAAGGCGATGTTGGTCTCAGCAGGCGCTGAGAATTCAATAACAAACATCACCTGTTTCTGATGGTCGAGGAGGACTATGTCAGGCTTATTGGATTGAATTAGCCTGACAGTCGGGAATGAGTAGTTCCAATAAATTCGGCACCTCTCGTTCTCGACAACGAACTCGATATCTCCGGGGACGTAAGGCAGCACTGGTGTTTCGTCTACCCCGTACGAATGCTGTAGATAGTAGTACAGCACTCGTAATGCCGCGTTATGGCGATGGATGCAGGCCGAAATCGCGTATACCGGGCATCAGGCCCCCCCGTATGGGGGTTCTATTTGGTATTAAGTTTAGGGGGCCGGGCTTCTGAAGGGCCCGGAACGGGGTTCGCCAGTGAATTTGGTACTGATGCCCATGATTTGATCTGGGAGGGCTTGCCGGGCATGCGGAAAGTAAATGCATCAGCGATTCCGACGCCTGACGACAGGTCCTGCAGTCAGGGATCTATACTGTACACCCATTACGTGGTTTCGGTAGACCAGTGTATCAATTATTATTATTATTCTCCTCCAAATTTCGTTAATATGGTTTTTGAATTATATTATTTTAATATTTCATACCTACAAGATTTTTTAATAAAGTCTTGAGAATTGAAATAGATTCGGTTTCCGAAAAGTCAGCAAAACACGTTTGTTTTTGTATTTTTATTCCCATTCATATCATTTGTCAAAAACACCATCTAACTGTTCCTTTAACGCAAATGACATAGGCGTAGAGATCATATTTCAGTAATATACTGGATAATTGTGTTAATTTGTAGATGTCACGTATATTATTTTTAGAACGGAGTAGACATGTAGCAGAAAATCCCAGAAAGAAAAACAGAAACATTGAGACAATGTCACCACAAATAACATTTAGAATATGACTTTATATATTATCTTTGCGTGGCCAAAACACTGTGTATGTAAGGCCATATTTAGAAGGAAAAAAAAAATATTATCTTTGCTACTCAACTCAACCTGTTTGTAGTGCAGGTAGATTTTATAATTTATTTTTATTGTTATAAATTTGTAATGTACTGATGGATTGTCTATTAGAACTTGTTATGATCAAATAAAGTTAAAAATGTTAAAAATTATTACTTACTAATGGAAGAGAACTTATGAAGTTATGGATATTTGCTGCTTTAGCGGCTTCTATAATCTCATCCATGGAAACTTCTCTGTTATTAGCACCATATGCAATATTTTCAGCAATAGTTCTGTCGAATAGATTCGGTTCCTGTGACACTATTCCCAACTGAGATCTTAAAGTTTTTAATTCCATAATTTTGATGTCTTCGTCATCTATGCTTATTTCACCATAACAGGGGTCATAGAATCGCTCTAATAGTTGAACAATTGTAGATTTACCACAACCACTAGAACCTACCAATGCCACAGTTTTTCCCTTCATTATCGACAAATTCAAGCCATTTAAGACGGATACTGATGATCTGGTGGGGTACGAAAAGTAGACTTGGGAGTACTCCACGTCGTCATTATTCTAAAAAATAGTATTACGTATAAAAGTATGTGGTTTGTATTAGTTTTTGTAACATGAGAAGAAAGCTATACAGAAAATTTTAATGTTTCTAATGACAATTTTTATAAAATTGATTGACAGTGTTACATTTAAATTAAATAATGCCGTGTATTCTTATAATAGTCAGGGATCCAGAGACGGCTTATTTTCAGTCCTACGCACCTTTTGGCCTTACTTTTAAAATTTGGTCTATGTTATGTAAAATTTTCTGCCGAATCCATTTACGGAGGGCCATTTGCGATGTAAAAGTCCTTTTAAACGGTCAGTTTAGTTGTCCGTTCAGTTTCAGTTTCAGTTCAGTTGTCAGTTATATTATGTGTGAACACAAAAAAATGAAAGCGAAATTGCAACTGATATGGAACTGTGGCTCGATGTTTGTCAAAAGTTTGTGTATCAGTTATCAGTTAAAATGATTTTTCAGTTTTCCGACACATTTTAACACATAATGCACCTACTACCTACTATATTTTTTATTGTTTCAATAATTTAATAAATATTTTGTATTCATCGTTTTTCTTTAACTTTATACTTCTGTGCAATAAAATCCCTTACACCTATTTTTAGCTATATTAAATCATTCTTTATTTATTTGCCAGTGTCAGTGTTATATTTTCGAAACGCCGAAATTAACTGAACATGAGAAAATTCTAATTCTCTCTAAAATTGAAGAGGGATGATCTATCAGAGCAGTTGTTAACCATTACCGTTATGAGTGTGAAGAAAAGGTAGGAAGAGAAAGGTACCATAAAGAGAAAAGACGAGAAGTTCAAATCTCGCTCAAGATGAAGCGCTCCTTGGCTATTTGAGGAAAAATCCGCTTCAAATAGCAGTAGATGCTGTAATTAAAAAACTGTGTAAGTGCCAAGAAGACCATATTAACAGAAGAACATAAGCAAGCCCACTTTCTTTTTTGTTTAAATTATGTCTATCGCTCGTTGGAGTTTTGGAACAATGTTGTGTTTAACGATGAAAAAGTTTTTCAGTCTTGTAATGGCGGACATATTCGGGTGTACCGTCCTGCAAATATCAGGTTTCACGAACGCTACGTGTCTCCGCGGAACAGTTCCGAATGATTTTCTATTAATGTTTGGGCATGGATAAGCGTGTATGGCGTTATTTTTATATTTGTTATAAATCGAAATCATTAACATTTTTCCATATACCTTACTTATGGCATTTCACAATCAATGTCACTTTTTTATAATCTATATAATAATAAAATATTCAAATTCCGAAAAGACTTATCCACATCACTTAATATTAGTAAAAACTGGATTACTTGATTTTCAAATAGACGGGATTTTATTGCACAGAAGTGTACTTTTATGAAGTTCTTAAGTACTGTAATTATGGCTTTACAAGTTTCAGGTATCATCACTTAGACTTGGAGTTGACACAACAGTAGGAAACCTAAGTCTTTGGGAAGCACTTCTATGCACTCAGCATTTCGTGTGGTGATATAGCTTCTTCATGTTGGTATCTTGTTTTTTATAATTGATGTCACTAAGTAACACGCATCATCATTCATCCGTAAATAGTTTTCCGAATCACAAGGTTCAAAGTGAAGTTCCTTCATTAAATTTACGTGAGACAGTGATTTTCTCTTTAGGAGCCAGTCTTTGCTCCACTTGCTTCTTTCCTTTCTTGGTTTCTTCAGCGCTATCGCAATTAGACATTCTTCGTCCATGCCTGCACTATGCACGACAATAATGAAAAATACACTGTTCGTCAAAAAATACAGCGATTTCTGAACTTGACTGACAACTGAACTGACTCTCTAAAAGGACTTTTAGCTTGTGTTTATCCCCTATATTAATTTTTCACCCCTTTTCGGCGATACACGATATTTAAAATTTTTTAGATATAACTCGTGCTATCTCGAAAACTATAAAAGATACAATGATCAAATTTGAGATTGAGGTGCAATGATGTATGGTAACTACGACAGAAACTTTATAATTAATTATTTTTTATTATTATTAATCTTTCAAGGAAAAAATACGCGGGGGTGCTGAAATATTGTAGAGAAAAATCAAAGTACTTTTTTATTTCTATTGATATTATCAGTTGTGTGAGCGGTAATTTAGTAGAAAGTTTAAATTTAAGTTAAGTGGAAGAATTTTTACAATCGGAATATTCTAGTGAAAGATATAAATTGTTTAGTATCGGAAACGAAACCGCGCGCTTCAATCGCACAGGCGTGAAGTGTTGTTTTGTAAACTGTGGCAGAACCGCGTTCTTCGACGTCGCAAAACATACGAATACGACATGTGAAATAACAAATAGAAACATGTGTGTGTGTGTACAAATATTGGATATAAAATTTCTCGTTATCAAAAATGTAAGGAAAGGATTGTAATATTTGGATAAATCACCCGCTAATAGGGAACGTGGGCTGAGTTTAGACCGTCGTGAGACAGGTTAGTTTTACCCTACTGATGACTCATCGTTGCGATAGTAATCCTGCTCAGTACGAGAGAAACCGCAGGTTCGGGCATTTGGTTCACGCACTCGCTCGAGCGGACGGTGGTGCGAAGTTACCATCTGTGTGATTATGTCTGAACGCTAAGGCCGTATCCTTTCTAGTCGAAGGTGGCAACGATATCTCTTGGAGTTCCGAGAGATGAAAGGCTTAAAACAATGTGACTTTACTAGGCGGTCGCAATTCGCCGCGATCGTCGCACTAGCCCTATTCGCCGTCGGTATCGACGGTCGGCGGTGGGATCGATCCTTGCCGTGTACGACCTGATCTCCACTTGTAAACAGATAAATTTAGTTCTGAATCAAGAACATTTGGTCTGATACAGGGTGTAATCAGTTTCATGTCATAAAAAAAAAGTGGTAATGGGGACCGACTAGATAAACAAAAAAACCTTTATGACTTTTTCCCCTAGGGGCACTTTGAAAAAAAAACTGACCTAGGTCAATAATTTGAATATTAGAGTAGGAAACATTTGAGAACCACTGCCTTTGTGGGTCAATGGACATGTACTAGATATAATTCTACAACTTTGAATTGTCATAAAAAAGTGCAAAGATTACCGACCGACTCGTCGCTGGCCGGCGGTTCAAAGCAAAGAAGGGCGGCACCTTTGATGAGCGCCTCAACCGAACCAATTATAAAAATGTAAATAATTCGATATCTCTTTTTGCAGAACTGCAAGCAATTCATAGGCGTAGAAGAGGTTTAAACACAGCATTTCTTTACATGTGTGTTTGTTTAATTTAGAACAAAATATTGGAGCTTTCATTGTTGTTTATAATTTATCAGATTTAAATGTGATTTATTAACATTTGTAACCTAAATGAGTGTTCTGGGTTAAGCTTAAAAAACGAGTAATTATTTCATGACATTGGGAAATAAAGAGTTAGACGTCTGAGATATGATAACAGAAAATAATTATGTGTATTTTAAGTTAGGAAAAAATCTGATTTATTTAACGAATTGCCAATCAGATATCGAATATTTTATTCAATAAATCTAGAACTTACCAATAAATTATTTTTGATTTACATAAATTGTTCGAAATGGCCTCCGTCTGCATCAATACACTTTTCGGCACGTCGAACTAAGGACATACGCACTCCGTTCAACACATTTGGTAAATTAGGATCATTTTTTATGGTTTATATGCACATTAAAATACCACACTAAACTATTAACTAACGTTGTCAATAAAGAAAATAAAAATAAAAACTTGGTCCAAAATCCAAAACAAACACAAAAAGAACGAACAAGTAGTGTCTGTACGTAATCAAGAACTTAACGACTTAAACGGTAAGTCAATAAAATGACGTGTGTGCTTAACGAAGTGCCCACAGAAACTAAAATACCACACCGCTAAAGACCTTACCTTACTTAGTTTTAAAAATCCATAGAAAAGTGTGATTATCAACTTGTGCCCTCGCCAACGTGCGGCTCTAACAAAGGAACGCGAAAGCCGTATTAGCGTATTTGATGGTTAAAGGCGCCGACATACGCGAAGATAAAGCCTATCCCAACATTCCAGCAGTTCTCAAACAATTTTACTGAAAATTTCACACCACATTTTTCAACCAATCAGAGGCATGTTTTTTGTTAAGTTACCATGGCAACCCAAAAAATTTCCGGAAATTTTTTACATTCTGTCAAATTAATAAGTGGAAATTTTTCTGTCATTTCAAATGTCAAAGTAAAGACGCGACGGAGCTGGAGTGCTTTTAGAATTAAATTTATTTGGCGACGCAAAGGAGGATATTCACGAGGATATTATAAGTACAGAAATGAATATGTTAATATTTATTTTTTTGTTTACAAAAATAAAGTTGTGGGTATCACAATAATATATATTAAACTAACAAATTTTATTAACGCATGTAAGTAACATAAATGTCTATGTTTAATAAAATATATCAAATATTTCAACACAATTTTATTTAATTTTAATTTAGATAGCCTATTAAATGTACTTGAAGATATTCTTGGATTCTTCTGAATAGCTTTACATCCAATATTTCTTCATAATGAATATCCTCAACCAATTGTGACAAGTAGGTAAGCTGACGTGATATTTTTCAATGTCTGAATATTTTTTGCACAAAATAACAATCCATATGTTTTAGAACCTGGAGCCATTTGTGTGATATATGCCCACGCACTTTATTCTTTTGGCTGATAATCAAATTTTGTTATGATTAGAATGTAAAAATTAATCTAATGGACGTCTGTAAGTGCGGCAGCCATTACTATCTTGTTACCTTTTATTATTCCATGGCCGCCTAGAAGTTGTTAATTATTGGCTCGGCGACAAGAATGAATACATTCCCTGTGCTCTCATTTAAGTAATATTATCAGAAATAAATGATGTTCCACCAATTTTAGTAGACCAAAGTTAATAAAAAATGGAAATATAATATGTTTTTAAGTTATTTATAAAAAGTTCATGTAACTAAACTTGGAGAATGATATGTTATTTCACTAAGAAATTTCTTATTTTATTAAACATATAAATCTTGAAGTAGGTAGGTACTTCAGAATAATTATCAAAAATAAATGATGTTCCACCAATTTTAGTAGACCAAAGTTAATAAAAAACGGAAATATAATATGTTTTTATGTTATTTATAAAAAGTTCATGTAACTAAACTTGGAGAATGGTATGTTATTTCACTAAGAAATTTCGTTTTCAAAAACACAATCTAATAAATTAGCGAATTGCACAAACACAATGACTCGATGACAGGTGGTGGAACTTAACCACCCGTTGTTATTCCATGGTTCACTATGATGAATGAATTTTTGTCATTCGTAATAAAAATGTTCAATTTTGGCATAATATTTATAAAATAATGGTGTGAAATTTTCTTACCGAATATCCCACGAGCTTAAATTAATATCCGGATATTTTTCCTCGTTCATGAATATTTTAAGAAAATTTTCAAAATATTCATGACCTCGAAAAAATTTCCGGAAATAATTTAAGCTCTAGGGATATTATAAGTGAAAATTTTCGAAATTTTTGTTTATTTTTTTTTTCTAAAACTTTGAGCTTTAGACCCCATGTTATATAAGGTTTTTTTTTAGTTTAGTCGTTCCCCATCACCAGTTTTTTTTAATGACATGAAACTGATTACACCCTGTATATAAGCGGTAATAAACAGACTCTTTATATAAACACATTTTAGTGATTGTCAGGGGGCATATGAAGAATACTTAAACGAAAATCAGATTTTTCCTAATTATATACACAGCTTGCTTGCGAGTTAAGGTCCTCTGTATACCATATTTATTATTTTTATATCAGCACTTACCCAAAGGTTTTTCAATGGATTTATAGCGTTTCTCACAGTAGGAATTCTTTCTAATAATGCAAATATCCTTCCAGCTGCAATTAATCCTTTTTGAAAATTCGGTGAAAACGATAATGCGTTTCCTATGGACCAAGATCCGACAATAACAACCTCAGAAACTCTGAAAATAAGAAGCAATTATTTTTTATTATTATAGCTAAAATTCTTTATTAATCTTACAACAAATTTCGCTAGTAAATTGGTTGAGGGTGTGGTCATTATTAGGAGCAAATCAATTTTTTAAAATGTCGACGCGTCATCTGTATTTTAAGTCATCCCGGGACTCTTTAGGTTTTCGTTGTAAAACTAAAGGAGAAGGGATGTAAGGCCGGTTTCCGGACCTTTTTATTTTTGGTAAAAAAAATTTCGAAAAAAATTTTTTTATCATATACAGTGTGTCCCTGGATTGAGTTTGCGATAGGTGTAATACACAAAAAAATTAGTACGGCTTTCATTTTCTGCAGTCTCGGTCTACTTGACGTAAAATGGATTTTTACCAAATTTCAGTTTTCAGTTAAAGTGGAGTCTAACTCGCGGAGTTAATCTAAGAAGAAAATAAAAGGAAATAAATCATGGTAGGTAAACTGGTCTTTCTATTAATTTTAGGGAAAAATTCTATTTGAATAAAATATTTTGCATTGATGCCAGCTTTCATTGCATTTGAAAAAAGAAAAAATAATACAACTTAAAATAAATAGCTTTTTATTTTTTAACACAATAATTAACAATTTAACGAATTTAACAAAAAAATCATACCTCAACTAAATTATTAGTTAATTACTTCTAATTCTTTGTAACTTCTTCTAATTTCTTCAAGAGGTATTATTATTATCATTATTATTTTTCGTTCAAATGCAATTATAGTTCGCATATGGCTCTAATTTTCAATGCAAAATATTTTATCCAAATAGAAGAATATAAGAAGAATGTACATTTTATTAATAATGTAATTAAAAAAATATTTCAAAACTATTTTATACATGGTAGGAGCATAAAGGTTTATGTTAGTGGAAGGAGAGGGTGCTTGTTGTTGAGGGTGTTCTGTAGTAGTAGGGGGAGCTTAGGGTGCAGTTACTTCAAAGGAAATATGATTTTCTAGTTCAAAAACCTCTAAGCATGCATACTAACGTAAACTGGTTCTTTAATAATTTAAGGAGGGAGAGTTGTGGGGAAGTTCTGTTTGGAATGGAATAGATTAGATATTGAATATATATGATTAAAAAAAAATTCGAAATTATTTCACCAAAAATAAAAAGGGCCGAAAACCGATCTTATAGAATGATAAACGCAAATAATATATCTGTAAATGAAACTAGAACTAGAATGAAAATAACGTATAGTATTGCTAATATCAATTGAAAAAGTGACGTTGGTCTTTACTGCGGCGGAATTTGGCAGCGGCACAGATCAAACGTCGGCGCCTTGTCAGCCTTTTTACGACTTTCCAACTGACTTTTACGAAAGCGTAGAAAGGACATGTATAAAATATTTTATAATTGTCAGTTTAAACTTACAATTAACAATTATATATAATTGCAACTTTAAACTTACAATTATTCATAATTGTCACATTAAACTTCCTATTATGTATAATTGCAAGTTCAAACTGATAACAATACATAATTGTAAGATTAAACTTGCAATTATACATAATTGTAAGTTTAAAGTGACAATTATGTATAATTGCAAGTTCAAACTTACAATTATGTGTATAATTGTAACTTTAAACTTGCAATTATACCTAATTGTAAGTTTAAAGTGACAATTATGTATAATTGTAAGTTTAAAGTTGCAATTATACATAATTGTAAGTTTAAAGTGACAATTATAAAATATTTTCGACTATGTCCGTTCTACGCTTTCGTAGACTTTAGCAAGAGAAAGGATCCTTTTTTCCAATCTTCGCTTATAACTCGGAAACGATGCTCATACGGAAAAATGTAATCAATGCCAATTTAAACATAATTAAGTTTCCTACAAGAATGTTTATATTCATTTTCTTTCTATGTATATATTATAGTTTATCTCGTAAATTATAACACATAGGAAGAAAATGAATATTAACATTCTTGTAGGAAAGAGCAATGTTAAAAAAGGGCTTTTTTGGCCCATCCGTGGTAAAGTGTGGAGCCATTTTTTCTTACTAATTTTGGGATGCCGAAAACGAATCCGTCACCCGTTTTGGCGAAAAATCTCCGGAACACATTAAAAAAACCACTCTTATTTGGGGGTGACATTGGAAGTTTGCAGGAAATTCTCTTAAAATACTAAATTTCGATAACTAAGTAGAAAAAGAAGTAAAAAAATCAAATTCACCCCTTCAACCCACCTCGCCATCCTTTCACCACCCCCGAGAAGGTTGTAAACTAACTGCTATATAGTTATTTACATATTTAAAAAAAAACAGGACACCTCATTGTGTGGTTGCTATCAAAATATAATAATCTGATTATTTCTAAGTACACTCATACGCCTCCTCACCCTAATAGGGGTGGGTGTCACCTTCTTAGGGATACAGATCGGTTTTAATTACAAAAAAATCCTAATAAACAGTTGGTTGTGTTTTTATCATATTAAGGTGACTTGGCCAATTCAGATCACTCCTATGAGTATTTCTTACCCCTATAAGAAGGAGGTGTAGGACTTTTTTGGCCCGTCCGCGGAAACCATATTTTTTTACTAATTTTGGGGTGCTGAACACGAATCTGTCATCCAAGTTGGCTAAAGAAAAGACAAGAAAGACAGTAAAAAACAACCCTTATTTGGGGGAGGCATTGGAATTGATATAAGAACTTGCAACAAAAAGTTATTCTTTAGTGCAGGAAATTATTTCAAGATACTCAGTTTCGTTAGGTAAGTAGAAAAAGAAGCAAAAATTCTAAATTCACCCCCCACTCCTCCTCCTCGTTTCCCTCAGCCTTCACCACACAAGAACAGTGTAAGTTGTAATATCTAATATACGGTTATTTATTCATTTTAAAAAAAGCCAAAACTCCTCGTTAAATGGCTATTATCAAGTTATAATGTGATTACTTCTGAATACTATTACACCCATCCCCATTAATTAAGGTGGTGGATTTTATCTTTTTAGAGTTATTATTGGTTTTAATTGCAAAAGAAATCCCTAATCACCAGAAAAACTGGTAAATGATACATTAATATATATATTTTCAATAAGTATTTAGGGATAATTTTTTGAAGTCACAAAGTTACTCTGTTATGTTAGAAATCCATGAAGAGGTAATGAAGGATTTCTGTTGTAATAAAAACGAATCGAAAGTCTCAAAATAGTTACTCCCACCCGGATATTGACTCCCTACACCTCCTCCTTAAAGGGGTAAGAAATATTCAGGAGTGATCTGAATTGGTCACCTTAATATTATAAAAAAACATCCAACTGTGTATTAGGATTTTTTTCTGTAATTAAAACCCATTAATTACCCTGAGAAGGTGAGACCCACCACTTTTACGGGTGAGGAGGCATATGAGTGTACTCAGAAGTAATCAGATTATTATATTCTGATAGCAACCACTCATTGAGGTGTTCTGGTTTTTTTTTTTTAAATGTAAATAACTATAGATAGATAGATAGACGTTTATTTGACTACTTTACTTATACAAATATATTTGTAGCAAGTCATTACTTTGTTATTATCTACAGATAATATACATATAACATTAAAAAAGAAGTATAAAATATATTACAAGTTTAAAAAACAGACATAAAATGTAAAAAAACAAGGATAATATAATAAATAAAAAACAGCCTCAAAACAAACGACGTCAGTTACACAGCATATTACATAACAGTCATGGGGGTAGTCATAAAATCTTCAATTATATAGAAACAAAATTTCAAAATATGGTTTCTAATGATAATTTCAAATTTCTGAAAATTTTGTTGTTTTACATTTTCAGGTAATTTATTATATAAATTCAAGTTTAATGAGTTTTTAATTGATTTCGTTAAGCGGTATTTAGGAGGTTTTAACAAATTGGCCGACCTCGTGTTGTAGTTATGTAGCTCAGATGGAGTTACATACACATTCTTATTTTTATGAATCTCTATAAGAGAGTAGTAAATATATAGGCAAGGAATAGGCATTATACCATATTTAATAAACAATGGTTGACAGTGTTCTCTGAAACCTGCTCTAGTTATAATTCTTATAGACTCTTTCTGTTGTCGAAATATTTTTATAGCGCTGCTCGAGTTCCCCAGAGTACAACCCCGTAGCTTATTAGGGAGTGGATTAATGAATAGTACACTGACAGCAAAGTGTGTAGTTGTAGAACAGTTCTTAATCTTCGCAAAAGAAATAAATAGCTTGATAGCTTATTGTTGAGTTGCTCAATATGATTGTTCCAACTTAAAGTATCAAGAACTTTTTTTTTTTAACTATTTAACGTCGGCCTATTTCCGCTACCAGGGCCTATCACCGACGCCAGGAGACGAGCTTCCCCCAACCTGGAAATTTTGCCGAACCTCTTCCCTTAAGAAGAGTAGGGATCTTTTACTTGCCTAACATTTAATAGACAAGGGACCGCCTGCTTTATATCCCCTCCGAAGGATGGTATATCCACTACGTAATCCTCGTCTGAAATTACGTTGCTTCCGCGTATACACTGATATACAGCCGCTAGAAGGTGGGACGAGAACGCTGTATTTCCCAAGTACTAACCGCGCTCGACGTTGCTTCAACGGAATATCGACTGATATTCACATTGAAGTCGCCTCTACGCTCGCCCCATCATGAACTATACCGAGTAAATTGACACTTTCTCCCTTCGTTACGTCATATCTGGTAGAAAAAAAATAGTTTTTGTGTTTTATCACGATTTAGTTTGAGTGCATTAGCATTATACCAAAGTTCCGCTCGACTTTTAGATTCATCAATGGTATCTTGTAAACTATTAATATCCTTCGCACTAGCTGTGAGAGTTGCATCATCAGCAAACATAACAATACTACTAGGGAATAAGTAATAAAATAAATCATTTACATAAATTATGAACAGTAGAGGCCCCAGCACAGATCCCTAAGGCACTCCATGTTTTACTGATCTAAAATAAAATGTCATATTGTTTTGTGAGACGTATTGTTGTCTATTTTCCAGGTATGACTTTAACAGAGATAACGGTATACCCCTAAAAACTAAGTTTTTCGATAATGAGAGTATAAGAGACACAGTCGAAAGCCTTGCTGAGATCACACAGCGTAATTGCAGTATGTTTACCTTCTTCAAGGCCTTCAACTATGTCACCCACAATCTTAGAGATTGATATAGTAGTTATAGTAGTTTACAACCTTCTTGGGGGTGGTAAAAGAATGGCGAGGAGGGTTGAAGGGGTGAATTTGATTTTTTTACTTCTTTTTCTACTTAGATATCAAAACTTAGTATTTTAAGAGAATTTTCTGCAAAATTCCAATGTCACCCCCAAATAAGGTTGGTTTTTTAAAGTGTTCCGGAGATTTTTCGCCAAATCTGGTGACGGATTCGTTTTCGGCACCAAAATTATTAAAAAAAGATGGCTTCCACACTTTACCGCGGATGGGCCAAAAAAGCTTTTTTTTAACATTGCTCTTTAACTATGTTTAATTTTGCATAAATTACCTTTTTCCTACGACTCATCGTTTCCGAGTTATAAGCGAAGAATCGAAAAAAGGAACCTTTCCACCACTCCCCCCCCCCCTGAAGGGGCGGGGACTTTTAGTATATTTATCTCTTAAGTATTCATTCACACATTCCTGAAGGGGAATATGTTGGGGAAATGTTCTCTACAATCCCCTTTTTGGTATTCATTGATTGGACTAATAAGGGTATGGGAGTCTAGTCCCAAGACTTTGTGTTTCACTTTAGAAAGTTATCCTTCGATTAGCGCATTTTAGAACAATATTGTATCCTAATGATAATATATGATATTTTAAGTAATTTCTTTTTCCTGTAAATGCCATTTATGGGGATATTTTTTTGGTATTTTTCCCGTGACCTTTTTACCACAACCAATTTATTTGGAAAGTTTCAGATTTTTCTTTATTTGTTCTAATATAAATCCCATGTAGGGAGGATTTATACGAGAATTTGATTTTTTTCAGTTGCTTTTACACTAAGTTCCTCCATTAAAGCAATGCATACGGAGAACTTCAGAATTGTGGCCTATGGGCCCGATATATGGCCCAATATCAGATGATATGATGCTGTCACAGGTGCTATACAACAAAGGGTGACCAATTAAAATAATGCATGAGTCACAAAATATCTATCAAGATGCTGTGAATAGGAAGAAAGGTTTAGAAAGATATTTATTCGTAATTTTACTTCAACTGGATAAGTTTATCAATTCAATAATAAATAATATATTTACTGTCTCAGCCGTGCTTTCGTAATTTGGTGGAATTTGATCAAATCTCGACACAGTAGTCAGTTTTCGACAAATTACCAACTGTCGATTCCAAAGAGAAGTTGTTTGTGGATATTAAAGTTGTAAATCAAATATAGACTTCAAGAGTATATAATTATTGTATACCTATATCAAAATTACTCACACATAGACAGTTCCATACGGTACCTCTTTGTCGATAATTATTTTGGCACCATACGTCATACCAGCAGCATATGCGAAAAGTAGAAGACTCCTTGCCATACCAAGAACAACGCCCCTGAAATGTGCTTCAGTTTTAGCTATTTTTAGGTAAGGCGTGAGTTCATTCAAGTAATGCTGCAGAAATACGTTCTCGCAACCCAAAGATGTAACAGTACGTATATTAGCAATTGCTTCCACAGCCACCTGAAACGTATATCATTAACAGGATCGGGATTCTTTTACAAGGATCGTTTAGGATAGCTGCAAGGTCAAAATAAAAGGGTCTGTCTGTCTCCGAATAAGTCCAGAAGTTTTCAGTTTTGGTGAATTTGTAGATTTTAGTGGGCTTAATAATGTACTAGGTACTAGATTTGTATCCTCATACCTTTGCCTCTCGTGTCGCCATATTGGCAGTATGGGGGCAAAAACAATTTTCTCAAAATGTTTTGTTTCCAATGAATCCGACAAAAATAGTCATTATTAAATAAATGGAAGGAATATTCACACATATATGGAAGTTGCCTACCCCACACCCTTGGACACATTATTCATTACAGATCCAATTGGGGTTTATTCTATATAGCAAATGTACTAGAATCACTAATAATAAATAGAACAGAAGCTATTTTACCTTCAAAACAAAATGGTTATTTCAGTGGAAAGTCAACTTTTTGTTAGCTATCTAAGTAATCACACTGTGGTGGCTATTGGAGAAGAAACGCAACTAGACTTAGGTATATACTGGTTTTAAAAGGTCTTTGATCGGCTAGACCATACCATTTTATTACATAAATGTAAAAACGTAGATCTAACCCAGGTCCTTTCTTCAGTGGTATCGCCTTAGTGACTTAAGCGATAGGTTATGATTAAAATAAAAAATTAAAGTTCATTCCATTTTACCCATCATTCAGTGTCCCCCAGGTCCGCTTTTGTTTTTAATTTTTATTAATGATATATTAGTAGCATTAGACGGTAAAGTATATTATTTGAGGACAACTTAAAGCAATCTTATGATTTCTAAAAACTGCAAAATAATCTCAATAAATTCTGGTGGTTTGGTAATATGGAATTTAATACTTACACATTAATAATAACTTTTTCGGAAAGAAAAGAACCAGCGTTAGTTAATTACAACATAAATGGTAAACTTCACTCATGTTAATCGACTTAGGAGGTACATTTACTAGTAGTGATCAACATATAGACATGGAAATTAAAAAACCATACAAGTTGTATGAAATTATTCGTAGACAGCATGTAGATTTTAATAAAATAAACTCGACTTTAATATTTGAAAAAACTGAATGGTCTTCAATATTGTTGACTCATATGGAATCCGAAGTATATGAATAATATTAACATGCTTCAAAATGACCAAAACGAATTTGCAAGATTAATTTTGCATAAGTTAGACATTAACCAGAAAGACTTAATTACCATGAATAAATAAATGTGATAGATTTATATTTTCTAGAAAAACGAAGATTAGTCCAGTCGAATTAGACATCATAAAAAATTTTGCGTACTGCGGACTTTTTTTTTGTGGAAGTTGTTTAAGAGGGCATAATAGGCAAGCACAGAAAACTACACCCTGCTACGCCATGTGCGTCCCCTATTTTTAGGGGTTGAAACTTTGAAATTTTACTTATGTGCCCATATCTTTTTTCATATTGCCCTTAGGGCTCTTTACGAAGTTACACTTTTTGAAGACTCATCCTTCCTCTACATAATATGTATATTACACATTTGCCGTAGGACAAACGGTTTTGGCTGTACGAGGCCGGAAAGGTCGCGCTGTCCGAATTTGGGGGTCTTCTGTACAGGACAAACGGCTATTATTTCCAATCTACAATACTACACATACTAATGCCCTTAAGGAGGGATGATGATTTGTAAAAAAACTTTCATCGAATACCGCGCGGTTTTCATGATACGGGATGTTGAAATTTAAAAAAAAAAAAAAAGTGAACGTACTTTTTTTCGCTAATTTTTCTTTCATGCATGTACGACCCTAATATAAAAAAAATTACGTTGGTTTAATTTTAATACATTCGTTGGTTTAGGAGCTAGACAGCAAAATATGCCAAAAATGTCTATTTTGGTATTGTTGCATTAAAGAAACCAAAACCAGTATAATTCTGGTAAGTGTTTTTGTTTAACCTAAAAGTCTAATTCATTGCGCATAGAAAATGTGTTTTTGTATTTAAGTAGGATCAACACTTATTGTGTAATAACGATTTATGTCATGTGTTATCCAGTCTCCTTTTTCACATTTTTTTTTGCGGCCTTATGGTTCATAGTAGGGCATAAAGCATTATACACGTGGACAGGGCACATAATATGGTGTTAAAATGGGTCTCTTGTTAAAATGCGATAGAACGTACCGTTTTCGAGTAAAACGCACTTGTTTGGTTATGTTTGCGTTGAGTTTTCATTGTGTGAGGATAGCGTAATTAATATGAGCATGAAATAACGAAAAATAACATGTTCTTAAGGCTTTATAGTACAGTGACTAGAGGTTTTAACTTAGGAATAATGTCATATGAAACGCATTTTGTTCATTTTTGGCAAATTAATAAATAATAAATGTATCAAAGAAAGGTTTCTATATTATGCGGCGGCTTGCCCCATTTCAGGGAGTGGCAACTAAAAAGAAAACGAAAAAAATTGTGCCTAAAGAGAATCAACTTTTAAGAAGAAAAGGTTCTGTGCAACTTTTCATATAAATTACATAGTCTTTAAGTTATAACGACTACAAAATTGGGATTTTAGCTTGAAAAGAGGTACTTCAAATGGGTTTTCGTCAAATAACTCGAAAAGTATTACATTGAGCGAAAGCTTGCTAGAGACAAACAAGACAGCTATTAAATTGAGGACGAATTTCGTTTTTTTTTTCCTTGATTTCTGTAGAGTTAATGGCTTCGGAAATCTGCAAGTACAAAGCCAGCGTCAGAACGCTCATAAGACGAAGTATTTAGTTTAAATGCAAATATCTCAGAAACTATGATACTTACGTTAAAAACGTAACATTTTAGTTTCTCTGCAAATATCTGAACGAATATTAGTAAAGAGAAAATATGATTTAGCTGGCTAATGGAGCCCATCCAAGGCCAAAAATGAGGGAAAAAAAGGGAAAATATGGTAGACATCAAAAATGAAGCTTATAAACTGAGAGTGAGTTTGTGTTTTTTATATATTTGTGTAGGGTTGATAGTTTAGAAGATATTTAATTTTATAGACGGCCTCCGACCATTTTTCGAATAAGGTATTTAGTTTAAAATGTTGAATATCTTAGAAGCTGTGACACTTGAAAGAAGCTTGTTGCATCAAAAATTCTAAGGTACAAAATTAAAGATAATTAATCAGTCATTAAAATGATTTCTTGTTTGTTTCTACATCACAAAAAATAATTCTATTGTTACATGAATTTGGTATTTATTTTCCAACTGATAAAACTAGCACTTTATATTTTGTATGAATTTTATATAGTTATTATAGAATTTCTTATGTTTGTTGGGTTTTGCCACTGTAAAAATATTTAAAAATTTTGATTAAATAATCCTCTGCGCCAAAGGATCAGACAGAGGCTGGTTTTTATACTTCTATTACAAAATGTCTCACACCTAAAAATATATAAACTGAAACAAAATTGTTAAATGATAAATTAAAAAAATTAAAACGAAGGCAGTTGACGTTTCTGAAAATAGTTCTTTTTCCGTTATCAAAACTTTCACTGAGCATGCCAAACCAGACAGTTTGTTGTTTATGTATTTCCATAGTCACTAGTTGAGGAGCATAATGCGCATTTACCTACTCCATGGGATTTTTTGTGAAGGGAAGGTGCGACTATGTGAAATCTCTTTATTATATGCTAGATAATGGTGTAGTACTGGGTGTTTACCTTAAAATTGCGCTGTTTGGTTTTTATGGCGTTATACATCCAAGATGGCCGCCATGCGAGACATGTATTCTTTACATCAAGAATAACTCTTTCCAGAGTGCTCATACGCAAAATCTGCATATAACATTTTCTGTTCTACATAAGCCAAAGAATAAATTTAGTTCTTATCAATTTTTTCGTATCTTTTACCAATTAAGAGTTATGAATCATTATACATGTCACTATCGGTTTAAAACATAATTTAGCCATCGGTTATTTATTAAGGGAGGGAAAATAATGATTCTGCTGCTATTTACTAACAGAAACTTTAATAATAACTAGTATTAATGCATACAATTTGTAGTAGGAGGTAGTAGTTGTATTATAAAATTGGTTCTTAAAATAAATTATGTATTGACAGAAAACAATATTATTTAATGATACTATATTATTATTCTCTTGAAAATAATGTATCATCACCATCTAAGTCATCCGATGAATCTTCATGCCTTGTATGCTCATCATAGTTGTCACACATATCTTCGTCTCCTCCACACACACATAGTTCTGTGCACTTCAGATCGTGGGAGAGACATTTACATGGAGCACATTTTCTCTTAACACAAGAGCACCGAATAAGCTGAAGAACTGTCTCTGGAGCACATGGTAGCATACACATAACAGGAGCACAATGGTCGTTTTTTAGTTCCCAGCCAAAGTTTAATGGCGAAGGCAGATTATTAGGGATAATTAGGGTAGGGCTGGTCAGCACGGCACCATTCTATGGTTTGATAACGAACTCTATCAACATATGGTATCAGTGATGCTCTTGTTGGTGGCAAGTTTTCTCCTTGAGTTTCTTTCTTTGTGAACATCCACCACCTCAGTTCTCCAATGTCTGATATATTTTTGCCAGGAACATACACTTGACATAGGAACTTTTCTATTAATAGTCTATCTGTATCAAGAAAATGTTCCAAGCTTCCAAGTTTACTTACAGCTTCAAGAATGTCATCATCTGCTTTACTGAAGACTTTCCAAAAGGAGGTTTTCGATTTCTTTGCCAAAGTTAGTGTGGTGTCACTTCCGGAAAATGCATGCAGACCTAATAATGCTGAAGTTTTCTTTAAGCTCAGGAAATAGGTTAATTTGCTGAGATTGATCATTCTTTTATTTTGGCCAACTCCAGTTACAAACATAGTGTTCAGTGGATGGAACTTACATCACCATAAAGTGAGTATGAAGACATCTGTATCAGGTGAGTAAATATGAAACTGTGTAGCACCGCGACGACAGGTGAACATGGAATGCAAAATTATTTTTGTATCTGCCTCCTCATGATTGCTTTTCAGTTCATCTGTTTCAATCCCCATTGAACACTTTGCTGTTTCCCTCCAAGATACAAATAAACACTTGTTTCTTCCAGTTGCATATTGTATTGCTTTCTCGGTCAAGTAAGCTGTTAACTCATCTTTAGTCTTGACATGAGATAACAATGGCTTCATAGATGTGTTCCCAATGTACGTTGTATCACTGATCTTGTAGTGGACTGGTTGTGTGTTGCCAGTTCATTTCCTACGCATAGAAGATTTTAGTGAATTTTCTCTGTATGTGTCGAAGACTAAGTGGGTTTCATCATAACGTGATAGTGTATGTATGTCTCTTGCATGGGCATCTCCAGGATCTATGCAGTCACTCAAGCGCACTTTCAATATTTCACTATTAGAGCGTTGAACAGTTAACTTAAGACGCTCGCCACTTTGGTCTGTTGGTATGCAATACAGTCTCCCTTTGCTTTTCTCACAAAAAAAACAGTTTTTTTTGTTATATGCGGGTGTTTTAGATCGTAATGTGTATGTTGCCCTGTCACTGCTGGTACTCGCTTCGAAATCATCCGTAGGCTCACAACGCTTTCCTTTTTCGAAAAGTTTTTGCTTCTATCCATGTTTGTCGTATGAGTCAGTTTTTTGTAACATTCTTTATGTCATTTTGCATTGGAGTTTTGTAGCTGTTGTACACTTAAATTCCCGATTCGACTATACTAATATGCATGTACTCTGGATCCAACCATTCTCCTATTTGTTTTAAACACTGTAGAAGTTTTTCAACCTTCAATGGATTAACAAGAGGTAATTTACTTTTACCTTGACACGAAATACACAGTTTATAATCTGTTGAAAGTCGGATAGGCTAGGCAATAAATGTATACTAATAAATTTGTGTTATGTGGTAAAACTGGCGTGTAACTCTTAAATAAAAGATACGAAAAAATTGATAAAAACTAAATTTGTTATTTAGCTCATGTATTTTTCTAAAAAAAATATTATTTTCAAAAATACCAATAGCTTAGTTAGCATCACGTATATCTTTTGAGTATATATACCAAAAATCAGATCGGTAGGGTACATAGTTTTTTTTTGACGGAGAATAACCATTGTAAAACATAATTTTGTAATTATCAATCCGCCATCTTTTTTGCGATTTCTGAAGTTGCGCAAGAGCAAAAATTAATCCGACAAGTGTTTTCTAGTGCCCCAAGTAATGCTCTCTTCATTACTTATATCAACATTTGTACGTCATGTCGGAACAGGTCATCTTGAGTTTGGAGTGCTTGGACCCCGGACTAATATGAGATCGCGTGCCTGCCTACTCGGATCGGTTGCGTTTATTTAAAAAAAAAATTGTGGCATTTTCAAAATGTATTAATGGTCGCATCGCAATGTGGATAAAATTTTTCATACAGCTGCTAGACACACTACTAAACATGAATTCAAGTGCCTGCCAGTCGGAATCGGTTGCGAAATCTCGCCTGCCAATTAAAAAACTGGTTCAAAAAACTGCATAATTTAACTCATCGCAATGTGCACGAAAAAAATTCACGCTCTCCAAGGCCGCACGACCTCGTGACATGTTCTTCTCTGTTAAATTATTTTGTTATTATTTTAAATGCATAATACATGCTGGAATGGAAAATAGAGTATTTTGCATGAGAGAAGAAAATAACTTCTCTTATCGCGTACTTCAGTGCATAAAATGTAATGGGTGTATTTTCCCCTTCAAAAAATATTATTTACAAACTTGTATCTTCATCAATTTTTGAGATACTACAAGAAGAGAAAATACGTTTCCATTTTACAAGTTTTTATTTCTACAAGAAAAATTTCACACTTGGGTTTCGATCTATGCAAGTCACTACCTGGATTCCATGCTTTGACCGGTTGTGACTTCAACCCATATTTTTTCAGGAAGGAAAAAACAAGTTTAAAAATGTTGCAAAATTCAAATAAACACCAATTAGCTCTTGCTAAGCTTGGGAATGTGAACGGGGAGGCAATTGACAACGCGATTTTCGAAAAAATCCAAGATTTCGTATGCAAATTGTACAGCGTGAGAGGCGTGGAAAATGTTAACGCGGCCCGCTTGTCAAATATCTTAAAAAATTTCAAGATCAATGATGTGTGTAAGATTTTCATGAAAAATGCAACAAATTTCGATGGATCCACTATTCCCCTATGTAAGGCAGAGCTTCGATAGCAAGCCTTGCGAGCAACCTACATTGCAAATATTTGGAGTAATGCGCACTTGAAAATACCAACGGCTCTTTGCCCTACCGATTGCCGATGGCTTGAAAAGGATGGGAAGTACACGTTCAACTGGTTCGAAGGAGGCCAAGTTCCACGATTCGTCCAAGACATAATCATCCAATCCCAGACATCAATTCAAGGTATTACGTTCCGTATTCGCTGCTATTAAGTAATATTAATAAATTTTACAGAGGAAACGGATCAGCCGGAAAACGTGGCAAGCATTGAAGAAAATGAGAATGACAGCGATAGCGAGAATCTTTCTGATGAGGAATACTTGAGCGAATGAATTTTTAATAAATTTTTCTTGTAGAAATAAAAACTTGTAAAATGGAAACGTATTTTCTCTTCTTGTAGTATCTCAAAAATTGATGAAGACACAAATTTGTAAATAATATTTTTTGAAGGGGAAAAAACACCCATTACTTTTTATGCACTGAAGTACGCGATAAGAGAAGTTCTTTTTTTTTCTCATGCAAAATACCATATTTTCCATTCCGGCATGTATTATACATTTAAAATAATAACAAAATAATTTAACAGGGAAGAACATGTCATCGGGGCTTAGTGAGGTCGTGCGGCCTTGAAGAGCTGGAAGGCGGCATTGTGCATTATGTTTGGAGAGGCAGACGCTTTAAATCGCATCTAAATTACTTTCTAGCTTCTCTTAAATTTTGGTGCACATTGAAATGACCCCGATCAACTTTCAACGGCGCCGAGCACGCGACTTTCTAGAGTTTGGCAGGCACTTAGTGCATCATGGTCGACAAGGCAGGCACTCGAAAATGAATTTTGATTGCTTTAAACTATTTCGTGAATTTTTTTCATGCACATTGCGATGAGCCAAATTATGCAGTTTTTGGACCGTTCTTTTAATTGGCAGGTGGGATTTCGCAACCGATTCCGACTGGCAGGCACTTGAATTCGTATTTCGTAGTATGTCTAGCAGCTGTATGAAAATTTTTATCCACATTGCGATGAGACCATTAATACGTTTTGAAAATGTCGCAATTTTTTTTTTTTTTTTTAAATAAACGTAACCGATCCGAGCAGGCATCTCATATTATACAATGTTAGTACTACATTCTGTAATTTTTTTTGTTCACAATGGAATCAGCACGGTTTGAATGTCGCTAGCTCTTGGTCTAGTAGGGGCACCGCTTCTGTTTGCAATCTCCAGGTCAGAAGCGTATTGAAACGAACCATACCTAGGTACATTTTTTTTCAATAATTATTAATCAAAATTTACTTATTTCTGGATTTCATAATAATTCAATATAAAATTAAATATAAATTAAACATCATTTCCAGTAAAATACATTTGTTCTAATAAATTCGGAAATATTAAGTTCATTATTTAGGTAAATAATATTTCGTACAGTATATAAAATTATTTTCAATACGTACTAAAAACAGTAAAATCTTCACGCACAAAGTATATCAGCTAGGGTGGAAATATAAACAAACAAAATGTAACCGCAAACGATACAGAACTCTATAGTAAATTACCGGTGAGTCACAAATCCAGTGTGAGAGAAAACTATATCGTATATTGAGGAATTTTAATAGCCTAATCTAAGCTAGCGGGGTCCGTCGAAGGTAGATGACGTAAGCACGATGCAGTTCCTTAATGTGGGGTGGCATAAAGAACTCATAGGGACCGTGGAATTATATAAAAGCCGCGAGAATACGAACTCGGTATCAGTTGGCGGGACCGATAGGTACCTCATTGATCTATAGTTACAAGAGGTGGCACTGAAAGGTGACTGCTTGGGTTTTTATTCAAAATTTTTGCTTAACGACTTCAATTATTTGCAAGAGCAAGAGGTGACACTGCAAGGTGACTGCTTGCTAGTTATTCTAAATTTCTGCAGGAGGTGACACTGAAAGGTGGCTGCCTGTCCTTCATTCAAAGTCATTTAAAATTTTAATTATTTTACCAAAACGAGAGAAGTCACACTGCTCGTTTTTACATTCAATATTGACGTTACGACACCCTAAAGGTGGCTGTCGTTATTTGCTTAAAATTATTTTGTCAATTTCATTATTTATATGACTTAGTCCAGACACGAGAGTTTACAGGGAACTAGGGGAGAGAACCCGGGCAACATTGCCGTATGTACCGGTATAGGTAAAGTAACTTAATCGCATAATGGCCAACTAATTCACTTGCATTTTTACTAGTTTCTTTCTGGCCAGATAAACTACATTTACCAAATTCACGACTTTATATCTTTATTAAACTCCTTGAGAGCTATTTCACCGGTTACCAAGGGCGGATCCAGGGGGGGGGGGGGCAGTAGGGGCAATTGCCCCCCCCCCCCCGAGAAAAGTATTTGTTACGTTTTCAAGGCGATAAATTTTTTTCCGCATGAGGTGGGGGAAAAATTTTTTTTGTATTTTTCATTTGCACTCCCCTTATGAGGCGAAAAAAATTTTTGAGATTCCGAGGCGAAAAAAATTTTTGAGATTCCGAGGCGAGCGAAAATTTTTTTTTACATTTTAATAGCATTCTTTGTACGAGGTGAAAAAAATTTTTTTTTGGATTTTCATTTGCACCTCCCCCATGAGGCGAAAAAATTTTTTTAGATTCCGAGGTGAAAAAATTTTTTTTTCTGATTTCTAAAATTTTTTGTAAATGTTAGTGCCCCCCCCCCCCCAGTAACCTTTCTGGATCCGCCCTTGCCGGTTACTGTGATACCTTGATGTTTTGCTACTTTAGGAATAATGAGTGAATTATTACATTTCATGAATCTTTTATTAATTCAGTTAAAGTCTGCAGGTTTAGTTAATTAATTCTCTTAATACTTATTTAATTCATGAACCAACTTAGGGTACATTGATGGTTTTGTTAATTTAAGAATAGTTAGTTACATTCATGTAAAAACTGCATATGTCAATACTTGGTATAATATGGTCATGCAATGATGCTACCTTGATGGTAATTTTTATGCAGAATATTTGTTTAGTTATGAAATGGATCTTTATTAATTTAGGTAAAGATTACGTGGGGATTATTTGTTCTTGTGGATGTATTTAGCAAACTGTGAAATGATCAGTAACACATAGCAAACCATCAACTTCAGTCCGTGACTTCTGTATCGCGGTCCGTTGGGTTGAATATGTACAATAAGTGTACTACTATTTACATACCATAAGGTTTTACAGTAGCTCCTTTTATGAGTAATATATTCGGTAATTTGGCCGGATAGCTAATACAGGATTTTATGTGATGGTCTTTTCAATTAATCTAAAATTAATACCTACGAGGCGTATCATCGGGTAATAGACAACCTGTTTTGTCTACCCCGCCAGCGTATACGCCAGGTCCCAGTTGGCCTACCTACAACATCACCCTGTTGTGGTGTTGCGACGAATCTTCGACAATTGTAAAAAACCGTCACCTAGATTTTGTGTTGGTTTTGATTGTCAATATTATGGGAAATTTCCCAGAGTATACTGTGAGGTTTTATGGTGTATGAAGGTAATTTCAACGATACGGTAAATACCGTTCTGCTATTCGGTAATTGTTTGTTTGCCGATTTGTGCTGACTATTTCAGAGTCGTAAATGACAATATGATCCCTACGAACTCTTTATTTATCTGCTATAAATTAGGATGATTTATCCCAACGAGAATGTTACATATGCTATATATATATATATATATATATATATATATATATATATATATATATATATATATATATATATATATATATATATATATATATATATATATATATATATATATATATATATATATATATATATATATATATATATTAAAAATTTAGTAAAAATATTGCGTCCAGTAATTGACAGCAGCTTATTTAATTATCGACAACGCATGTCAATAACTAGATTATGCATTTTTCTCGTAACTAGTGAAATAGAGGCGTTTTGCCCCAACTTACCTGTATACTTGTCCACCGTTTTAAAATAAAAGTATTAAAACGTTTTCTGTGTTTTCCTTCACTATTTTTCAGGATTAAGTGAGTTTAAATAAAAATATAATTCATTACCTAAACTAAATAAATTACAATTGTTAAATAAAGTACAGTCAAATTAAAGTAACTATATTTATGAACTGAGTGTTTTCAAAATTAAGACAAATAAATTAAATCATTAAACCGAAACAAGTAATATCAAACTTTAAAAAGAATCTGATTAATAAAATTACTATCACAACGTAAATTTGGGTCCTAACTTTAAAAATCTAGACGATCACGTAAATTGCCAAAGTTGTGTATTTTTCTGTCTCAACAAAAAGAGAGAGATAAATATACGACTGGGGTTAGGGGTGTTTCAGTATAGAAATTCAAGTAGTGCTGCGTCACACTGTGTGATGGGCATTGGCATCACAAAAACATAACTATCATTTCAAAAATAAATTGGCAATACGTTTTCAAATATTGAATATTCAAATTCAGGGGCGGTTTTCACCCCTTGAGGGTACGAGCAAGTAAGTATTCGAACCATATAGAAACTGTAGATGATACCTTTTAATATAATAATAACTCAAAGAAAAATTATCATTACATATGATATTATCCCGAAATTTTACATATTTTTTACCTCTAGGTCGTAATATTAGAACAGAGTTTTCTAGCCTACATAGCATGAATATAGAACTTGATAATTTGTGTTACAGTTGCTCCACATGTTTGAACCAGCTAAGAGCTAAAACAACCCCAAGAATTTTAACAGAATTCGTGAATTATTTGAAGAGAACCAAGCACCAGCGTGTTTGATAGAACTAAAGCTAAAGCTGTTCAAATTAAGTCAATAATGGATGTATCGTCAACATGTACTAGGTGGACGATAAACCGTTATTGCACAATCAGTGATTTTATTGATATAATAACATTCGATTATATTAACTGAAAGTCCATTTGTTGTCTAGAAGTTTGAACATCTCCTAAAGCGTTTTTGAGATGTACTTGATAAAAAAAAATAAAATTACTATAAAAGACGATATTTACTCAAATATCTAGACATTTTTTTGTTTGTTTATAGTTACTTTTGTGTATTTATAGATGATAGCAATAGTTCGTTAAGGTTCTGCATTTGCTTTATCCATTATTGTGTTTCCTATCCATAGTTTCCACTATTTTTAAATAATACTTATTACATATGGTGACATAAGCAGCTCGGGTACGAGGGAGCAAAAGTATGTCACTGAGAGTGAGAACACACAAATTCACCAAGTTGGCGATATAGGACATATTCGGAACCAAAATTACTAGTCGCCTGGTCTAGTTTAAGGAATTAAACATACTAAAGAAAAACAGTAATCAAGAAATCTGTTCACGTATCCAAAATGGTTTGTTGAAAATTAAATGATGAAACAACTGATTCCTCAACAAATTGTATTTGCTTAATAAATCTAATTAATATTTTCTAAATAGTATTGGGTATTCTTGAAATGTTTATCTGATGTATTTTTTGTTGGAAACAGAAGCAAACTAGCAAATTGTGATTGATATCACAGCCCCACAAAAGAAAAAGTTCAAAGCAGCGGACCAGACTCATGTATTCCTATGTATTTTCGGTCGCTGAATACGAATCCGGGGTCAAAAAAAATCATACACCCCCTTAATCAATCGAATTATACAAATTAAGGTTAAACAGCAGCGTACATACAATAGATATGAAACGCACCCCCAGGGAGGGGCGAAAACTAGCCCCCATATATAAAAATATCAATCCAAAACAGCAATGAGCTGAAAAAGCTCAAAATGTCTAAGTTTTGTTAAAGTGATAAGAAACTGCATCAGGTCTGACGTAATCTTCATAAACTGCACCTACAAAGTTAAGAACAACCACCCTCAGTTTAAAGGACACGAGAAAAACAAGAAAAAACGTAAAATGCAACAGGATTTCTATTTTCATGGATGCAATGATTGGCTGAAATTGCGTAGTACCCTAAAATAGAACTAGAAACTTACGTACCATCAACATTTTACAGTGTCAATCTCAGAGGGTGTGAAAACTACCCCCTATGTAAAGTTTGACTATAAAAAGTTACAGTGACTTCTATAAAAATTCGAAATATCTGCGTTGTGTGGGGAGAGAAGAAACTAGACTATGTTCGACGCTCTGCTTGAAAACCACCCCCACGGGGTTGAGAGACGCTACCTCTATAAAAAAAAACTATGGAAATGAAACGAATAAGCAATAGTGTAGCTTTTTCGTTACATCTTGAATTACGGTAGTTTATGTCCTTTCTGGGGGTGTTACTTAATAACATTTATAGGACATGAGTTTCAAACTCTAAGTGTGCAACACGATTTTTGCCAATCATAGCATCCATTAGAAGAGAGAGAGAGAGAGAGAGAGAGAGAGATAGATACTTTATTGTCCAAAGAAATTATTCTCATTGACAAAGTTTAAGTATAACACAAACAATATTTGTTTAGTCGGTTTACAAACAATACAAAACTAAAACAGAAAAAATACAAAGATACAAAAAATAGATGTAGGGGTAGTATCTCGCAACCCCGAGGGGGTGGTTTTCAAGCACATCGTCGAACATAGTTTCTTCTCTCTTCCACACAACGCAGGTGTTTCGATTTTTTATAGAAGTCACTGTAACTTTTTATAGTTAAATCTTACATAGGGGGTAGTTTTCACACCCTCTGAAGGTGTAGGATGTTGATGGTACGTAAACGCAATTTCAGCCAATCATAGCATCCATGAAAATAGAAATCCTGTTGGATTTTACGTTTTTTCTTGTTTTTCTCGTGTCCCTTGAACTTAAGAGTGGTATGAAGATTACGTCGGACCTGATGTAATTTCTTAACACTTTAACAAAACTTTAACAAAACTTAGACATTTCGAGCTTTTTCAGCAGTCATTGCTGTTTTGGATCGTTTTTTTTTATATATGGAGGCTGGTTTTCGCCCTTCTCTGGGGGTGTGTTCCATCTATTGTATGTACGCTGCTGTTTAACCTTAATTCATATAATTCGATTGATTAAGAAGTAACAACTATTCTCGTAGCTTAATCTTCTTTTTATCCCATTTCAATGGTGTTTTTTAGCTCTAGCTAATGATTTTGGGGGTGTACCATTTTTTTTGACCCCGGATTCGGATTCAGCGACCGAAAATACATAGGAATACATGGGTCTGGTTCGCTGCTTTGAACTTTTTTTTTTTTTTGTGGAGCTGTGTACACTGTTCAAGCAAATCCGATCAGTGATTGGCAGCTTTTAGTTCGATGTAAAATATTAAAAAACGTTTGTCTTTTAATAAAGTCGCTTAAACCAGAACAAATAAGCGTGGCTTACTCGAATTATGTCACGTTATACTATTCTACTGATATTTACCTTGGCGGATTTTTCGAGAATCTTTTGATTTTTCTTGGCGTCATTTTGCAATGTTTTTTGTTCAAAGTAAATGGAAAAAAGTATGAGGGGCGAAAAAGAAAGCAGTATGAGCGTTAGTTTCCATTCGTAATACAAAGCTATTGTACAAGTTAGAATAAAGGTGGAAACAAAATTTAAACAGGAACCAATCTGGACTCCGGCAGCCTAAAAGACACAGTTTATTGTAAAATTAAATCTGAAATATACAGAGTGTTCATTATTGATAGGCATTACTCTCAGGATGAATTCCTCTCATCAAATTATAAAGGAATCATAGAAATACGGTTTGAGACATACTGTGTTTCCAATATACGTCAACACAATTAAATATCTGGGAAACAGTGCATTAAAAAAAAAACATAAATTGTTTGTTTACGAGGGGGAACTTAAAGGGCATTATTTATTTTTTATTCGGTGGATGTTTTCAAGGTAGTTTCAAGTAAAATTTTGTTTTCCAAACGGAAACCTATATTTTTTTATTGCAAGGTCTTATTCTAAAAAACCAACTTGACATTTCTCACCCGGTTTCAATTTTGCAAGATATTAATCAAAATAATTTTAGAGTTTTTCGATAAGTATTCTTTTTATTGTTACAGGGCCTAGGCCCACTTATAAAAGGGAGCCCCAAAGACTGCTAAACAGCAAACGCAGGGTAGGGTAGTCACCCTGTGACTTGAACAAAATTTTAATGTTTAACGTGCAGTACCCCCTCTGCAATACACTGGTCAGGAAAGGCTTGCCAAATTTCATGATGATACAACAATTAGAAGTGGGTGAAATTCAGTTCCTTAGTCCTTATTACTTACATAGATAGATAGTTAGATATAGGTCGACCTAATAAAAGCATGTTAAAAAAAGTAATACTGAATACTGATGCATCTTGACACTAAACGGTTTGGCTTTGTGTGGCTGCCACTTCCATCCACTGCAATAGTATGGCATCTAGTTTTCAATAACTTTTCACATTTTTTTCCAGCCCCTAAACCAACATTCAGCCTGAATGCTATAAGAAAATACACCATTATTTATAAGCAACTTTAGTGTCGGCCCTGAGGTCCTCATCCACTGTACCGGTATGATAGTTGGAGTTGACCACCGACATTCATATAGCAAGCTTATGTGGTTTTCCAAATGTACAGTATATCTAATCGCATAATCGCAACTGAAATGGTGGTCTAACCAGATCCAAAGCGCCGAAATTTGATCTGTATCGCTGTCAAAGTACCGCCGCGATAAAGATCAACGTTTTCAATTGAGAATTGAGAGACTTTATGAGATTATACATTTTTTTGTGTTATGAGCTTTTGTTCTTTTACTAGGAAGACGTTGCCGCTCAAAAGAAATGATCACGGCCTAAATTATGTTTAAATATCTCTCCCATATCTTTAATAAATAGATTTTTTTTAACTTCAAAAGCGTTGAATTTCCAGTTCTATGTTTATATAAACTTTTTATCTTATTTTAATGAGATTACTTCATCCTGTGAGTTATGACTAGTCATTAATAAACACCCATAAGTAATAGAATTATTTTCCTACCCCTTGAACATTGCCAGCATCTCCCGCTAACTGCGCACATAAAGAGCCCACTCCGTTTTCCTTCCTGTCATACCATGCCATTTCTTGACAGAGCATAGCTTTAAACGATTTCTTTCTCATCTTTAAGGTTAGTCTTTCGCCAGCGACAGAAAATGAAAACATCTTAAAGAAGAGAAAAATTTAATATTGTTCTAAATTAATTTTGTTTATTTTACCTGAAGGAACATGGCTAAACCTGTTACGATACCCAATATGAGGAAAAATAAACAGTAGATATTACTTTCTTCTCTAACTTGAACAGAATCCTTATTGGCAAGAACCTGAAAATATAGAGGCAGTTGAGTATTAGCTGATATATAGGAATTCTGATTTAGCGTATAGGCTACGCTGCCGTGCTAAAATCAAACGCCATATCTACTGGCGACAAAGAACCGAGAAATCAAAGTTTTTTTGATAGTTCTTGGTAAATTACAACACAGGTTATATAATCAAGATGATTTCCGATGTAAAATGACGTAAAAAATTGACTAGACATGTTAAATTTAAAAAAAGTTTAAAGTTTATACCAAAAAATCAGATACTGCTTTTATTGTTAAAAATATATTTGTACATGCAAAAGCACAATGCGGTATCTACATTACATTAATTTAAAACGCAGATGGGGCATTATTCTCACTTAGCATTCCCAGGAAAATAACACATGATAACAAAAACATTCCATAATGTTAATTTACCTTTATCACTCATCATCATATCATATCATATCATTTTTATCACCAATAGCTGACACGACATGTAATCACTTTGAAGAACATAGAGCAATTAACTAGAAATAGAGCGCGCAATTAGCAACGTTTCCTAATCGAAAAGGAGGGAACTATAGTATACTATAAACAAATGCGGCATATGCACTTTCTCACACGTAGTTACTGCGTTTTCAACTAGTAGCATGCAGATAGCACATTTGTACTTAGGAAAGCCAGAAGTCTTGTGAAGATACGACAAAATGTGTAATGTTTTTTAATATAACTAAAGAGATACAGCTTTTTGCTTTAGTAAATGGATAGAATAAAATGTTAATATACCAAAACCATTAAAAACCCGATTTCGGATATTTTTGTAGATACGGCTTTTGATTTTAGCACAGCAGTACGGCTACGGCCTTTGTTTTCAAAAATCTTAATTACGCTTCAAAAAGTAAGAAATTCTGTTAAGAGGAAAAAATGCCAAAATTGTATTCTAATGAAACATAAAAAAGGCAAAACGTATTGTAGTAAAATAAGATTGAGAAATGAAAAATAAGGAAGTGTACATTGGCTTTCCAATTTACAATTAATATTCTGGTTCATCTGCTGTAATACACTTTCTCGGAATTATATTTTTTATGTACAAAATTGATTTAGCTCTATAAGAAAAGGGCATTTTAAAGTTCTGTGCCGCTTACAAAAATTTAGATCGAATTGTATAAATGTAAGACAGTAATTGAAGTGTTGCCCAGATAAAGTTAAAGTTTAAGAAAAAAATGATCCAAAATAATGTTTTCAATTTGGAAAATAAACACAACTCCCTGAGTGAGACATGTTATTTTAAATTATTGTAAATAAATATGCTGTCGATAAGAAAAAAGAATATCTACTTACACCAACAAGGCCACCGAAAACAACACCATAAACAGGTAAAGAAGCTCCTGTAACAACTGATGAAATACATCCTATTACTATTAGAAACCATTCGGGTTTACTCATCTTCATTACTTTTGAAAGAGAACCCTTTATTTCTTTTTGTTTTTCTTCCTGTAAAATTCTTATTTAAATATCACAAAAATTAACTGCATTTAAGACATGAGTATTTAATTTTTTGATCACGCTATTATATACAGGTTGTAATTAGTTCCATGTAATAAAAAGTCTGGTAGTGGAGAACAGCCAAACAAACAAAAAACCTTATGTAACCTAGATAAAGAACATAGTTTTGGAGAAAACTAGTAAATTTTCATAAAATTAGTTGAGAACTTCTGGCTAGATACTACTAATAACATTGACTAAGTCAGTAATGGTTGTCGAACTAAACCAAGTTCAAGGTCATTTTCAGACACGTTTCCCTTTTTTTAATGGTTATTGTATCGATGAAAATAGATAAAAAACGTAAAAAAACACCAGATAAATGCCACTCAACCGATTTGAACATTGTCACCGTCTTTTATGAATATGAATTTATTACATAGTATTAAAAAGAGTATTTAAACCACAGGCTTTTGTTCTCGCCGTCATTCCAGTATGCCGGTAGGCATACATTTTGTTTTAGTGCAAACACGCAACATTTTAACCGGCTAGCTTTGGCTCAACTTGTGTCAAATAAGAAAATGAAAATTCGTACGTACTCTTAAGAAGCACATCTTCATTGGCCCATAGAAGGCAGAGATCCTCAAACTTTTCGTAGGCATATGTTCAAATTTTTAACCTAGGTAAGTTCTTTTCAAAGTGCTCATAGAATAAAAAGTTGTATAAGTACTTTCTTTATCTGTCCGTTCCTTCTTACGTTTCTTTTATGACAACCTGTATATACAGCGCCTGCCGACCGCGCATTTATACAGGGGCGCGGGCGCACCCGCTCTGAAAGATGATTTACTTACAATTACTGTTTCAGGTTCGTCTGGTTCATCAGTATATGATTTGTTTGACAAACTTAAAGCTCTGCTTAATCTTGGATCACCTAAACAGAGTAACAGTCTAAAAAGAAATAACAGTTTATTAACACATAGTAAGTACCTTTCAATTCCGTAGTCTCAGTTATTCCCTGCGAGGATACCATTTTGTAGTAATATCCTTGGGCTGCCATTAATTCCGAATGTGTTCCTTTCTCCATGACATGGCCATCTAATACAAACACTATTATATTTGCATTTCTAATTGTGGATAACCTATGTGCTACAATTATAGTCGTGCAATCACCACTAACCTAGAATTCAGTTAATTGAATAAATAATTTCTTATTGCTAACTGGTTATTACTTAAAAAATAGATCATTAAAAAGTTCTCAATTATAATGATTTACCAACGGTTGTTAATATAGTATGTTAAAGAAAATGTTCAATGCTTCTGCGGTGTCATCATCTACGCTTCCCGGAAAAAAAACACAGCTGTGAAAATAGGTCCACATTAAGACCTTCCGCGAGTCTTGACTAATGAAATATTGGCGTCCTCTTATATTTATAAATGGGGATAGGGTTGTTGCTAGCTGCGAAATCCAGATGCCAGATATGAAGCATGGTATAGGGATATGGGATGGGACTTGTAGGCGTTTATGATGTAGTTTTGCTTCTAGAGTTTTTCTTCTTCTGAGTCTTTTGATTCCTCCATTTCTGATCCGGAAGCACATACATCCTTGCGGTTTCTTTATGGTACCTCTTTATTCTTGCTGCTCGTTTCCAGTGTGTTTGGCACTTTCCTAGTGTGACTATGGTCCTTTTAATAATTGTTGTTATCTATGTGTAGCATTGTGTTACTATTTTTAATTTCTTGCTCAGTATTACCGCTTTCTTCAGTAAATCTGCTGAGGTTTCTTCTTTGGGCATGTCCTCAGTACTTCATTGCGTACGTTTCTATCCTTTTTGTTATTATTTTCCCTTCTATTAATGTTGACGCTTTTTATCGTTCCTTTGGATTTACTGTTTTTGCTAGTAGTTGGACGATGTCCCTTTCAGCTGTCTTCGTATGTCATTGTTTCAGCTTGATGACTATGTACACCCTCTTGATCAGGCTACGTGGTGGTTTCTTTTCTCTATGGAAAGTAAAATTTCCTTTGTAACTCTATACCATTGGTTGGTCAGATATGTTCATTGGTATTTGAATTTGTTCGTTGTTCTTAAAGCCTATTTTGTGTTATTCTCCACTGACCGCGATTTCTTTTGTTGGCGAGTTTGTCACCAAACTATTCTTAAAGTTCATTTTCAGTCCTGAGTGTCTAGATGCGATTTTATGCTTTCTAGGTAAATGAGGATATGTACCTTCTGTTCCGCGGCGGTTAGGAGATCATTGATATGCTCGTGACGGAGGTCCTCAATGTTTTTGTTTCCTTGTTAAAACTTGGCGTGCCCTATATTATGCTTTGTATCACTTAAATTCAGGATCATGGGGGATATAGTTGCTTGACTCCAATATTCTTCTGTTTACTTTTCGTTCCAGGAGTAGTGCTTTATGAATTTGAGGTGAATCAAATGAATTTTTCATTCTCCTGAGTTTTATTAATAATGAACGGACTTTAAAAGAATGATTCGTCTTGTAATTTTTCGTGCTGTTCATTAGAAGAGTACTTAGTGAATTACGCAGACCATTCAGGGACACTCCATCATAATTCTTGTTTTAGTTATCTGCATCTACTTCCTTACGTAGGCCACAGCTAGAAGCGAATTTTGACTTTCTGGATGTCCGCCTGTTTTTAAGTTCGTTATGTTTTTCAATTTAAGAATAAAAAATTCGATCGTATTCACATTTGGATACAACTGTTAGTCAGAGGAAGAATCTTATTGATTTCGCATAAAATCAATCAGTAAATGTAAAATATATTCAACATTTTAAATAATGAACATAAGAAGGGTTGCAATCTATGATGAGATTCTGGAATAACAAAAATATTGTATAGTATAACGAATTTCCCTAGGTAACCTGGCATCATCGGGACATCCGAAATCCGCGGAATCGTGTAAATCTGTTTCCTAAATCCTGGAATTGTGTTTATCCACGACTATCGTATAATTCTTCCTTTATACATTTAACAATTGACGAATAATGATAGTCATAATTCCAAGCTAACGTATAATGAGCATAATCTCATTCAGAAACTAGCAACTTTCATAATCAACTAGGGTGAGTCCATTTTTTCTAAGAGAGAGTCCATGTTTTTGTCTGACGTTTAAAACGTCAAACAAGTTTGACTGTGAGCTAACTTTATTTTTTCACTTTTAAACGATTAAAACAGTAAGATACTGTCGTGGACAAAATATAGTATTCTGCTCGCGTATAATGGCTATTGTACGCTCGATGATTTACGACACTCGCCTTCTGCTCGTGACGTAAACATCGCCCTCGTGAGTAATAGCCCGCTGAATAATATACTATTCTATTTCGCGATTGCAATCACATCATATTCCAAGGGAGTTCAATTTGCTGATCGAGCTCAAGAAGTTTCATCTTAAAAATCTAACACTGTAGCTTTTCTTTTTATGTAGTAATGTAAAAGGCAAATATTAAATATTAAAAAAAGCGTGAATACAGGAAGTAAGACTCTGAGATGCCACACTGTCCGAAGAATGGGAACATAAACAATGGTTTAAGACTCGCATTTTAGAATGTATAGTAGATTACAATCAATAATAATATGAAACATGTATTTATTAATACTGTCTAGTTATCAAATATAAAATTACGCAATAGTATAAACACTTTAAATAGTCTATCTTTTGGAGCAAACAGATCTATTTATTTATCTGGGGTTTTAGATATCTATTTTTAAAGCAAACTTTAAAATTAATATATTAATCTATTATAATCTAAATCCTAAATAAATCAATACATTTAATCCTGTTAAAGACACAATATTACATAGCCACACACAAAAAAAAACAAAAGTTCTGTGAAGCGGACCAAATTATATGGATATGGTGTATTTTTCGACGCTGAATCCGAATCCGCAATCCAAAAACAAATCTATCATGTCAGTTTTGTTTTTCAGTCAAAAACATCCCTTAAAGTGGTATAAAATCGTAGAAACAATGTAATAACTCTTAATGAAGTGTGAAAAATGGTAGATGTTTTATAGTCGAGAGTAGAGAATAAAAATTCAAGCCACAGTAAGCTATTTCTATAAATTAAACCGAAATCCGCCCTTATGGTGGAGTGAAAACTACCGCTAAAACACAAAAGACGCAGGTGAGTGTAAATAACATGTACAAAGGCCAAATTTTTGTATCTGTTAGTGCAAAATATTTGACTCTGGTGCGACAACCAGCCATTACTCTCGAAGGGTAGAGACTCAATCCCATGGAGGGTTGAAACTACCCCCACCCCTCATAGGTGTCAAAACGGGAAAAAAAATCAGGCAGGGTGAACAAATATGGAGTAAATTCATTCCAACCACTAATACATGACTAGAGACTACACTTAAAGGGTGGTAAGAGCTACTCCCATGCTCAAATGTTACATATGAGTGCTATTAAAATTCGGAAAGGGTCAAATACTTGTAGCTCATTGTGCCAAATATACAAATACGGTACAACCACCCAGTCTTTTTAATAAGGTTGAAAATCACCTCCATTGTGGTGGGGGTAAAAACTACCCTCACGGACAGAAATAGATAGACGGAAATTTAGTTAATTTAGGTATATAGCTTACACAGATAAAAAACATGGTCACTGAAGAGATAACATCCTATATCTATGACTAAAAAAAAGGAAAAGAAAACCACGGAAAAGATATTTTGAAGATACGAGAGAAAAATCATAAGAAAAGAAAGTATTTGAATTGATGGTCGAAAATATGATATAAATAGGAAAAGGAATAGCTTTACACAGATTAAAAGATAGATAAGTTGATAAATGTTAAGATAAACAGTTGAAAGTATATAGATCTTCGCCCTTCGAGTGCCTCTATTTAGGCATTCCTGGGCACATACATCTATAGCATAAATTTCTGCTTGCAAGATGGTTGGGGTGTTACCAAGGGCTTCAGATAGCCTGCATTTAGGCCCTGCTATGCCCACACCAACCCCTTCATCCATCTTGGATCCATCTGTGTACCAGATGTGTGACTCTTTCTCCAACCGCAGTGCTCCGACCCTGCCCGCCTGACGGCTTTCAATCAGCACATCAAACGGGCAGTCGAAGTCATGCTTGATTGGTATTGAGTCAGTGGGTTTGGTCATGGATTCGAATTGGATTAACTCCAGAATCCTTAAGTGACCAACTAGGTCGCCTGGTCTGAATTTAAGTGCCTAATGCAGCCTTAAGGCACTAAGTGCTGCCTCCTTCCTTACATGCAAATGCAGTGGAAGTAAGTCCAGCATTGCCTCCATAACTGCTGTGGGGCAGGAGCGCATTGCTCCTGTAGTCCCTAGACAGGCAAGGCGTTGCAATTTCTGCAACTTTCCTTGTGCTATTTTCTGCTCTGTTTTTGGCCACCATACACATTATGGGTCTCACAACCGAAAGGTAGGGTCATTTTCAGCTGCAGACCTCAAGTCTTACCAAGTCTTACCAAGTAGCCTACGGCACGTCCAAATAACCGTCGTTGCTTTGGTAAGTGTACTTTCTAAGTGTGAGTTCCAGGTAAGTTTTTGATCTAGGATTACTCCTAGATACTTGACTTCACTGGAAAAATTCAGTACTGTTCCATTCAACATGGGAGCTCTCAAGTTGAGTTTTCTCCTTTTGGTGAATGAAACAATAACTGTTTTGTTCGGATTGAAGAGTATATATTATGCCAAAAATTGCAAGGTGCAAAATGTGAGTGCCACAAAATAAGAGATCAGCACCGGCAAGAGAAACCTGAGACTGACTACCATCCATCTATATGGTGACATTTGGTTGTTACTGGTTTAGGATGCTATTTCAACTGATGAATGTTTCTATTTAGCATTTTTATGAAAATAAAACTACTCCAAGGGACTTTTGTTAAAAACGTAATGAAGCAGTTAAATTTTGGTCAGTAGATTGCTGGCACAGACAAGCTTATGCGCGTGTATAAATGTGCACAGCTAAATGCGAGACATACATAGAAAAACATTGTCTTGTGTAATCAGCAGATAACTTTCAAAGAAACCATTCCATATACTATTGGTCCAAGTCTAATCAAGTTAGTATGTCGACAAGAAGTCTCGTAAGGGAGGCTTCTTATAATATCCTAGCATGATCAGACTTAGAGCATCAGCATCTAGAAAGAATGGTTTTCTGTTTTTTCATATTGAATGTTGGATATTAAGTGTATGAAAGAAGTTGGTAAGATGTCTCGTAAGGGAGATTTTTTTTTGATATACTAACTTGATCAGACTTGGATCAATAGAACGAATGATTTCTTTGGAAGTTATCTTATCGGATTGGGGTCTAAAACTGTTTTTAATATTTATGTTTTTTTTTTCAGTTTCATGTTTGTTAATTTGCAATGAGTTTAAGTGTAAATTACAACAAAACGAAAACCATGATTGTAGACCGAGCATATGATAACCACGCAGAAGTTAAACCTGTGGGAGTAAAAAACATGGTATACCTTGGAGCCCTTGTATTGTCATACCGACAACTGTGAATATGAGATTCGGCAAAGATTACACAAGGCAAGATCAGCAACTTACCAGTTCACAGTGGTTCCCAGAGCCAATCTGAGAGAGCAAAATTATTTAAACTTAAAATATGTAAATTTAACATGACAAAACCACCGTCTAGGGCGTATAAGGCATGTAAAATGAACCAGTACAAAATTTGAGACCTAAAAAAACTTTTATTTAAAAAAATTAAAATTTTGATAAAAAAATATAAAATAGTACAAACACTAAAAATATAAATAAAAAATATACCCTACAAATGTAAAATATTACATTAACATCTTTTTCAGATCATTCACTATCCGTATCTGTTTCATCATCGTCATTTGCTGTACTTTCAGAATTACTTTCACCTATATTTGGAGTTTTCAGCATGCGTATAACTTCCAGTGGGATGATTTTACTTTTCTTTGGTGACTTTCTTCGTAAGCTGCTTACGAGTGGGTCAGACGACACAAGTAGCATGTGGACAATGTCTTGCATTGTTTGAGTCCTACTGAATTTTCTTGAGTGAAACTGTCGATACAATTTGGTGTCTTTGTTTCTCGTCTCCTGCGCCTCTTCCGACATTTGCCCTATAGGCAACATGGACTCGTTTACTAGTTCTGCTCCATGTATAAGGATTTTATGCATGCTTTGTGGCATATAATACCAACCATATAATTTTATATATAATCGAGCTGTCTCTAAACAATAGTTTTCAAAAAGTACACTGTCAATTTCAAACCCACAAGCAAGCGTAATAAAAATTATGTTTAAACGTGATATTATGATATTATCCACTCCTGTTATCTCTGAGACTAAAGCGGCATCCCCAAAAAAACGTCTCGCTGTATTTCCGTCGTTAGACGAACCAAAACCTGGCTTTGGCAAGTCTATAAGCAATCCCATTTCTCGGCGAAACTTTACTTGAATTGATTTTTTCCTTGAGTCGACTCTTTGCTTGTTTGCCTTCCTCACTTGTCACTCTTTGATTTCCAGCCTGTAAGACACGTGCAGTATCCATTCCAATCCTTTGATCCATGCATGGAGACTTGAGGCACCGAATAATAGACTATCTCGATTTACAGGTCTTTTCAATACTTCATCTATGTTGTTCATTTACTTTGGAGTGGCTTTGCATAAGTGGCAGTTTTGGCCAGATTCATTTGCCAACCAACTGCAAATCTTGCCATCGATCATAGTCAAATGAAACGTTGGGTGACAAGTTATTTTCTGATTGTCAGTTAATATTATAGTGTAGGGTACCAATCGCGCTATTTCCTGCTTGATTTTTTCAACTTCTCTTTTCACAAATTGCTCGCTTTCTTTTTTAAAAAACATTTTTATTGGTCGGCAGTATTTGGTAGATGAAGTCGTAGGATTTTGCCATATAATAATCTTTTCTCCATCACTAGTTTCTGTGAAAATTCTTAGAGGCACAAGAGAGATAGCAAACACAAACGCGTCATTGTCTTCGTCATTTAGGAATCGCTGTTTATACTGACTTTGACCAGCTGCACCGTCACAACCCCACTTGAATATAATTTGAAGTTCAGCCGCATTGTTTTCAAATTTTAAATGTTTTAGAACATCATTTTGAACCTGTAGTAATCGTTTTGTGGTATGGTCTACAAGGGATTGCAGTTCGATTTCTGCACTAACTTCAGAAACCACAATTTTCTCAGGATAACAGTCTTTTTTTGCAGATAATAATTGTTTATAAGTTGGAAAAATATCCGCTCCCTGACTTTTACATTTTTGCTGGATTGCAATATATTGGCTTTTCGTCATTTTTGTATCTACGTAAAGTGCGAGCGCCTCATTCGGTGTGATTTTTTGTGGCCCTTCTTGCCGCCTACAATACTTTTTTTTATCTTTGTTGCTCTTTTCGGAGACAAAGTTGTGACCTGTTTCACGATTTCTGCGGCATCTCTTTTACCACTCAATCGCAAACTTAATCTCGTAGCAAATGCTAATTCCTCTTCGCTTGAACTTTGAAGAAGCGATTGAACCCTTCTTCTCTTGACGCTTTCGCTACAACTGGCAAATGATTTTTTGGGGCGTCCAGCGCTCGTTGATGAAGTGCTAGGAACAGGATCACTAAGTGAGGGAAGACCGTTGAAATGTACTTTACCAGTTAACCATGCATTGTATTGCGATTTAAAAAAAAAATCGTTTCGTTTGCACTTTAACCACTTCTGTCTTAAATGACCACAAAAATTCCGTAAAGTTTTTGTTATCAGCCACTGAGACTTTTCCCCATAGTTTTTAAAATCACTGTTTTCTTCCACAAACTTCAAAACATCTTCTGTTCTTCGAGCAGAACTACCTTGGCCCTTCCAAACGTTATACAAGGCAATGTGCGGGATGCCGTCACACAAAACTAAAACAAATATTTTTTTAAGAACTAGCGCCAAGTAGCATATAATATTGATACAATAACAAGCCAAAACATCAATAGACATGATCATATAACAAGTTTAATAGATCAAGCTGGATCAAACTTTTTCTGGTCTAACAAACTTTATTCAAACCTTCGTAATTTATATATTTGAACATCTAATTAATATTAATATTAATTTGACAAATAACGTGCAACCATTTAATATTAATTTAGTTTTCCTAAAGGTACTTACCTATAGTAGTAGTATCCATAGCGAAAACTCATAAACTTAACTTAACAAACACATCTAACAACAATTAAAAGCAGATAACGACTGACGATTTCCGGCGTACCTACGCTGTATTCCAGCAAAAAAGGGTTTCTACCTGATGTGGGGAAGGTCGCTTAGCGGAAATAAGATTGAACTGTTATTGATATTTGTTACATGGTTAATAAGGTTGCTTTTGCAATAACTTAAAGAAGAACATAGTACTTAAAGATTTTTGCATTTCGCTCTCTCAGATTGGCTATGGGAACCACTGTGCAGTTGTGCGAAATTTGGCGTGACAGAAATATCACAAAACCCACAAAGATCAGACTTGAAATCGACCTAGCATTCTTCATCTTTCTTTACTCTAAGATAAGGGATATTAGGAAAGAGACAGACGGTATACTGATGCTTTCGTGATGTTAGTCTGGAGATGCTTGCTACGAATTCCCTGGATAGCGCACTAATAGCTCTATTAGAAACATGCCCTCAAAAGTGACTCTCCAGCACCGTACTCTCCCGAATTCACCCATTATTTGGCCGCGTCAAAAGGAGAGAGGATAATATGGAACGGTTAATAGGTCAGGGATAATCAGATGAGACGAAGAGGGCGCCTCCGTTAGGAATCTGATGGGAAAGAGTTTGATGGCAAAGAGTGCGTCTAACAAGCAACCGCTACAGATGACGTGTTGTTATCAGACGTGCTATACAGGAAATGGAGACCAACTAGAATAAAATTATAGATCACAATAAGTCTGGCATGATTATGAATAAGAAGAATTTCTAATTATTTTGTAAAATTATAGAACTGAAACAAAATGGCCGCAAATTATTTAATTACTCACCGCAAGAAATAAGAGACTCGACAAACTTCTATATTTTCAAAAAAAAAAAAACTTAAAAAATATCTGTTAGAAAAAAAACTACTAGACATTGAATGAATTTTAATGTTATTTGTATTATCTATTGTAGTATGTAATTTGTACTGTCTATTTTATATCAACCTGTTTTTATTTTATACTCTCTATTTGATTGACGTACTTCTTCACATATGTATGTATATATTTTTATAATGTAGGTGTATCTCTGTTGAAAAAAAATGTATCTATCTATCTACCTACCTATTTAAAAAAATTAATACGTTAATTCATTTGAGAACAATTTCAAGTTGGGAAGCAATCAAGCTCACGGCGACATAGGCAACTGGTTCAAATTGTAACTGCTCTTAAAAGCGAAAATTTTGTTATTGGTAGTGAATATATATTAACTTGCTTTCCTTGAAATATAAAGTTAACTTCATTAATTCTTGATAAATTGTCAACTAAATAAGTTGATCTACTTTATTCTTTATATTTTGGATTCTCGATCATATGAATGTTGTTTGTAACAATTAGATTTAATGAATTTCATGGAACCCTGAAGGGATCTCGCGGAGCGTAACCCCGGAACAGAGTTTGAGCAACGTTGAGCTACACAATCAAACTGAATTTCTGATAAAAATCTTGTTGATAAAATTAATTAATATCTGAATTCTCATTCTGATATAATGAGGTAAACTTACCGAATCTAAAGCTGCTTGTACTTCTGCCTCGCTTGTCGTATCTAAAGCAGATGTTGCCTCATCCAAAAGCAGTATTTCTGGACTTCTAACTAAAGCTCTAGCAATTGCAATCCTTTGTTTTTGCCCACCAGAAAGTTGTGCGCCTCTCTCACCAACCATTGTATTGTAACCATCCGGTAAATTTAAAATAAATTTGTGAGCATTAGCTTTTTTTGCAGCTTCCTCTATCTCCTGTTGGGTTGCCGACAATTTTCCATATCTGATGTTTTCAGCAATTGTTGTAGCAAAAAGTGCAGGTTCTTGACTTACCACAGCTATTTTTTGCTTCAACCATACCAAATTTATATCTTTTATGTTATTATTGTCGATGAAAATCTGAAATGTTTTAGGTCAAAGGATATTGGAACTGTATAACTATTAATGACGTGAACTACTGTAACCACCACGAACGTTAGCGAGTAATAGGATGTGCAGGAGGTACCTAGCAAACATACAAACGTCGCCCGAAATGCGGTTTAATGTTGGAACCGATGAGAAATGAGGGCATCAAATGCGAATTATGTAACAAAGTTGCTACAGTGTAGGCAACTAGATCGTTATAAGTTACGTTCATGCAAGCGTCGTCCCGATATTGAAACTTAACTGGCTGATTAAACACCTAGAATTAATCGGATATTTATTGGTATTTTACTACATTTTCGAAACCTTTTCAAGTTTGTAGTAAATACTGATAGATGGATTTGCTTGTAAGTCGCTGACTTAGTCCTGTCAGGGGTTTATGAAATTCGGAAATTTGTACCTACTAATAACCCAAGATGGTATTGCTGCCGCAACATTGTATCCTTCTCTACTCACCTAACTCCCGTATTCCGACCTAACCTAATACCTCAACCTATCTTAAAACTAGTCATCCCATACATACATACTCTGAGTCCTCCCACAACATACTTATACTTTATCAAGTATTCAACTCATGCACGCATGCAGCCAACTTACTTATTATCCTACAAAGTGGATAACGCCTAGAAAAGCCAGAGGCGACTCTGCGTACTACCGCCCTATCAGCCTTATCCCTACTTTAGGCAAAGTCCTCGATATCCTTTTACTAAGCCGTGTCAAGTAGCATATTGACATGGCGGATCTACTGCAGTACGCATTTCGTACTAGTCACTCCAGTACTCATATCAGCAGCTATATCGGATTGGTAAAATAGCAAGCACCAAATTTAACTCAGGTCTATTAACACGGTTTGCCTCCTTAGACCACGAGGAAGCCTTTAATAATGTCTGGCACCCTAGGATACCATACAAACTCCATGTCCAAATAAATGTTGCGCCTTCGAAAAAGCGTTAGATACATTACTACCCGAAGACAATCATCATCCTGCGATCGTAGTATATTTCGGTCTTACTAGGGAGGAAAAGAAAAATAGACAAAGAATTGACAATATATTTTACAATTTTCGAAAGGCAGATTTCATAGGGTTGTATGAAAGTTTAACTCATATAGACTGGAGCTTCTTAAATAGATATACCGATGTTGACAGTTCTTGCGACGCTTTTTATACAAAATTGTATGAGTTGCTTGATACCTTTGTACCCAAAACCAAACCTCATAGACGAATGTACCCACCTTGGTTTAGTGCTATCATTATAAAATGTATCCGTCTTAAATATAAAGCCTGGAGAGACTATAAAAAATATAAAGACCCTGTCGCGTTACAAGAATTCCAATTTTTGAGGCAAAGAATTAAAGCTGACATAGAAAACTCTTATAAAGAATATTGTAGTCGTATCGTAAGTAATATAAAAAATAATCCTAAAGAACTATGGCATTTTCTTAATAATAAAAAAAATAATAATGGCATGCCAAACAATATGATATATAATGATAGTATGATAAACGACCCAAAAAACATTGCAGATGCTTTTGCAGACTTTTTTCAGAGTTCCTATATAGATAGCACTCATTTTGAAGTTACCTTTCAAAATACCCTAACAGATAGCATCCATCTAAAGCAATTCACTGAAACTGATGTACTTAACTGACTTAAAAAATTTAAACCCAAAGGTACTGTTGGCCCTGACAAAATACCTGCTTTTTTCCTACGAGACTGTGCATGTCTTCTCGCAATACCACTTACCATAATATTTAATCTCTCCATTAACACATCTACATATCCCTCTTCTTGGAAGTTCTCTAAAGTAATACCCGTATACAAGAAAGGAGGGAAAAACCAAATTGAAAATCATAGACCTATTACTATTATCAACAATTTCTCTAAATGCCTTGAAATGCTTCTCCATGATTTCCTCTTTTTTCATTTAAAAAACAAAATCACAACTAAACAACACGGTTTCATGAAGGGAAGATCCACATCTACGAACTTATTCTGTATAACGCAATTCATAGCTGATACATTTGATACCGGTCTGCAGGTGGACGTCATATACACTGACTTCTCGAAGGCATTCGATAGACTCAATCATGGTATTCTGCTTATCAAATTAGATCATTTTGGCCTGTCAAAAAATCTGCTATATTTTTTCAACTCTTACCTTGAAGATAGAAAACAGTTTGTACAATGTTACGGTCAACAATCTACTGAGATATCTGTCACTTCTGGGGTCCTCAAGGGTCTATACTGGGACCATTATTATTTAATATATACATTAATGATATCATAAATGAGGTGGAAGCAAATTGTTTATTGTACGCGAATGATATGAAAATATACACTGCTATTAAGTGCTCTGATGACTGTATTAAGCTACAAATAGCATTAAACAAAATAAATAACTGGTGTACATCAAACAGTCTGCCTTTAAATCCTACCAAATGTAACGTAATGTCCTTTTCTCTGAAACAAAATATCATAAAATATGATTATTCCATTGATGAAGTTTCCTTGCATAGACCTAACACTATCCATGACCTTGGCGTAATTTTCGATTCTAAACTATCCTTTACTGACCATATAAATGATATAGTAACAAACTCCTTCAGATCTCTTGGCTTTGTGATACGTAATACACGCGAATTTAATGACATAAATACCATCAAGTTATTATACTGCGCTCTTGTTAAACCTCGCGTTGAATATGCTTCCATCATATGGTGTCCTCACTATATTATTCATGTGCAAAATATAGAAAGAGTTCAGAGACGTTTCCTAAAATACCTCAGTTTCAAGGATGATAATTTATATCCACCAATTGGATTTCCACATAATGAATTACTGTCTAGACACTCGTTCGATGCTCTTGAAAATCGCCGTATTATAGCCCAACTAGTTTTCTTACGCAATCTAATAACAAATGACATTGACAGTGAGGAGATTCTCAGCTAATTGAATTTCTCAATTCCTCATGTAATCTTACGGCAATCTCCTACTCTCAATCTCCGTATTAATGTAATGAAATTCTCACCGCTTCATCAAATTTGTAACAATTATAACTCTGTCCAAACCACGTTTGATCTGTTCAACTGCAGTATAGCCTTGATAAAAAACCTAAAACCTAATATTATATTATAGTGTGTACCGATGTTTATTATATCTGAACTTCTAATAATTTAGCGACACTTAGTTTTTAGTCCTTAGCACTCTTAGTATTCTTTTTTACTATTTCTTTTGTTACTGATTATTAGGTATTAGTATTGTTAGTATTGTTATAAATATCACAACTCTGTATTGTACCCATTCAGTAATTGGTGTTATGCTGTTGAATGGTGTAAGTTAAATAAATAAATAAATAAATAAATGTCGCGGGCTTCTCGACTCGTATAGTTAAACTGTTCCGGTCCTACATCACTGATCGCCAATTTCGGGCAGAGGTCAATCAGAGGGCCCTCTTATATCCGGCTTCCCCCCAAGGTAAATCCCTGAGACCCACATATTTCAACCTATACATTAACGACTTATCATAATCTACAGGCCACAGAAAATCATCATGTCTATTTGCTGACGATACTGCGATACTGACAACATCAAAAAAACCTGAAAGAATGACTCGCCTCCTATAACAACAGACTGACATAACCAATAACTAGTTTAAAGACAGGTTTTAACATAAAAGCTACAAAAACGCAGTGTATATGTTTCACTAAAATAATTACAAGAGTTACCAGTACCAAAATAAACATTAAGAACAACGACCTTGAATGGTTTGAGGAAATAAATAAGTTTGGAACACCCTAGACATGCGTCTCACATTTAAGAAGCATGTTAGCAATGTTATTTAAAAGCAGCCAGCGTGCCGCAATCCTTCCACTAATGTCAGCTCTCCATCGTATATTTCCTACCCTATTTATAAATCATACTTAAGAAATATAATTAAATATGGATTCCCAATTTTCCTCTCTTCATTCCTACTTACCAAAGCAAACTCTAGCCAACTCTTTAGTAAATACCACCAACCTTAACCTTAAAGATCCGCTAACAGTAAAAGGGTCTAGCCGTACTTCCATGGCGAAACTGCCCCCGATAGGAACCTATATCATAACCTATGTTATATTGTAGAGGGCGTTAATAATAGTTGATCGAGTAGATATTAGCTCTATATCTTAGTTAATTAAGGAGCAAAAAATTTTGGGATGAAAAAAAATTTTTTTAGATTTCTCCCCCCGCTCATCAAAAAAATTTTGGAACGAACAAATTTTTTTTCGGATTTCTCCCCTCCGCTCATCAATTTCAATTTTCGAGGAAAAATATTTTTGTTATTTTCAGCCCAAGCTCAAGGCCCAGATCCGCCCTTGAGCCCCCCCCCCAGTAACCTTTCTGGAGCCGCCCTTGGCAGAAGTGTCCAGCATTCACTTAACAAAAATCTGGTCACCCTAGTTTAAATTGGCTTTTATTTGGCATTTGGCTCTTTTATAAATACATTGAAATTATTTAATTCATATTTCAGTATATTTTATTTAGATTAATGAAAGCTCATTATAGACGTAAATCCTCTAAAAATGTCAGTGTTATAAGAAATGGGTAAACCTACTACTTGCTTGTGCTCGATATCAGGCGAGCTGTATCTTTGATCTCTCTCGCGCAGCGCACATCGCACATCGCACATCGAAGTTTATTTTATTGTTTTATGATATTTATGAATATTAATACAAAAGATATTGTACTAATTGTTCATATGTTGTTCGGCTATTTCCTTCCATTTTTATTAAAATCAGACTGCTATAGTTATATTTATCACTCTCATTTAAGAGCATGGTTCTATTTAATTTTATTGTGCGATGTGCGAGGGACGTTGATATGGCCACTCTCATTTAAAATAATGGTTTATTTCATTTCAGTGTGCGATGTGCGAAATGCGGTGCTATGTGCGCTGTGCGGTGCACCAACGCGACGTGACGACGTGGTCATGCACTTACACGGAGGTTATGATATTTGTGTACACTTTTTAGGCAGATATATAACAGAGATCAAAGATACAATTCAGAACGGCAGAGACAAGAACAGTTCGCCTGATATCGAGCACAAGCAAGTAGTAGGTTTACCCATTTCTTATAACGCTTTGACATTTTTAGAGGATTTACGTCTATAATGAGCTTTCATTACTCTAAATAAAACATGTTACAATATGAATTAAATAATTTCAATGTATTTATAAAAGAAAAATGCCAAATAAAAGCCGATTTAAACCGTTTATTTTTATTTTATGTACCAACTGGCTTGAGTCGGCTATGGGGCGATTCCACTTACTTGGGAATTCCCATATCCTGTGTAAACTATTCGTGCTCCGCTCATAACGTAAACAACTGCATTCTTAACTGAGACCGACTATAGTCACTGTAAAAGTAGATCAAAAAAACATTGTAATATTCTAGTTGACACCACCAACCATTGATATACTTTTTATGAGCTGTCAAAACGCAACTTTTAGAAAGATTAATGAAATGTAATGCAAATTAGAAGCGACAACATAGTGGTCGTGTAAGGTGGTCCACTTACTTAAAAATTTTTTTCGACATGTTGAAATTTAATGAAACTTGGCATGCTGTTAGGCAAGACATAGACAATTATTATATATTTTTTTCAAAGTGGTAATTCAATTATAGAATAGATTGACAAAATGTTTCTTTGCATTTTTTAAATACTTTTATTTAGGCTTGGCCCATAGGAAATGCTATAAAATAAACTGTCAAGTGTACCATAACACTGCCATTTAGTATTATTTTTCTAGCTTTAAAATGAACTAAGATATATCGCTTTGAAAAAAAGTCGTCTCCAGACACGTTTTTTCAAATAGCTCCTCAATTAACTAAGAAATCTACTCTATCAACTACTATTAGCGCCCTCTACAATATAACATAGGTTACGATATAGGTTCCTATCGGGGGCAGTTTCGCCATGGAAGTGCGGCTAGACCCTTTCACATGGCCTCTAAACATCCATCTTTTAATTATATCTATATTCCATGATATTGTAAATTTAGTTGGAAAGAAAACACATACACAACTACCCATGTTAAACAATCACAAAAACAGAACACAAACACGTAATAAACAACAACTATTATTAACCATATTACATTAAAATCAACTACTAACCAATAAAACTAACATAACCCTAAACATATAGAAGACAACTCAACAAACAGTCGGCCAAGAGCAAGCCATGAATTATCACATAACAACCCGTGAAAAGTATCGAAAGATAGAATCTTTCATGTAATCCGCACTGTACTGATGATATTGGCGATAGCTGCCAACAGTTAGAAATCTGAAATCCAATCCAAGCCATTAATCGACTCTCTTGTATAACTTTTTGCTTAGGTCGACACTGAAATTAAAAAGGAATCTGGACGAGTTTAGTTACCGTATGTGTGGACCAATGTATAATGCCAATACCTACATCGACTGTGTCTCTTTTCTAGTCTAATTTAGAACTATCGATTAACATTAATTGCTGATAGATATTGTTCATAGTAGAGTGAAATTACTTAGAAAAGATAACATACGTCACGGCTTGACACATCGCTTATAACAGTTGGTATAATATCAGTGCCGTGCCATCAATTTTTTATTTAAATATTAATGGTAATAGACAGTGCGACGCCCATGCAGCTATAAAAATAGGATAGGGTGACCATACGTCCGGAATTTCGCTGGAAAGTCCAGCATTTTGGAATACTGTCCAGCATTTACAAGTCCGGAATTTCGCTGCAAAGTCCAGCATTTTGGAGTACTGTCCAGCATTTACAATTGTAAATGGACAGTACTCCAAAATGCTGGACTTTTCAGCGAAATTTCGGACGTATGGTTTGAATTTTAAATAAAAGTTTTGAAAATCAGGGACAAAAGTAAAAAAGCTAGCTTAGCAGATGGATAAGCTTTTAAAAACCAAATTTTTAAATAAATAAAAACTTTCCGATAGCTTAAGTATTAAAACCTGCGGACTGATGACAAAGTGACATTTTTTTCCAATCAGTCTGCAGGTCTTAATACCAACCGGAAAGTTTTCTTTTTGAAATCTTCGTTTTTTAATTGCCTATGGATCTATCAAGCCAGATTCTCGAATTTTGTCCTTAATTTTTCAAAATTTTCCAAAAGGTTTAAAAAAACTTTCCGATTACTTAAGTATTAAAACCTGCAGAGTGATTTGAAAAAAAGTCATTTGGGACCACTGTGCGCCGCGCCATCTAACCTCGCTGTTTCAAAACGATTCCAGGGATGACCTTTTAGTCCATTCTCATACAGCCAAAAATCCCGTGTCGCTTGTATGCTCTGCCAATTTTAAAAAACCTCCAGAACACGAAAGTACTGCTCTGATATAATAAATTTTTTGAGGTTGGCATTCTGGAAAATTGTTGTAAAAAAATATGGCGGATCAAAGATGGCGGCGCACTACTTTCTTAAACAAATTCTATCTCCGTTATTTCTTAACGGATTTTAAAGAACAAAAAAAGCAAGTACTGATTTTAAGTACACCTTTTATAAAAAAAATTATGCTGTCATATAAAGTCATGATATTTTGTAAATTTTTTAGATAAATGAAAATATCAGAATTAATTTATTAACTTATTTACTTTTAGCGGAAAATCCATTGTAGTAGGTACATGAAAAACTCTTCAAATAAAAGTTGTAAAGAATTTAATGCTGATTTTAAATATGTCTTCACTTTTGCGTTTACTTTAAATAATAATTGTTTTAAACGTCAAAAACCTTGCGCGTGTCGTTTTCCAAAACAAAATAATCTGACGGTGCAGTAGCGGTTATGGATATATTTAGTAGCAACAGTTCTAAACTTGTCAAAACAAATTGCTTCTAACAGATGAATTATTATCTATTATAGTCGTTATGCATAATGTAGTATTATCAAATATATATTTAAACAAAAACATAAATAATAATTGTTTTTACAATGTTTTAAATTAAATATTTATAATTCAATAATAAAATGTTCAGTATAGCAAATATAGAAGAAGAATTTCAAGCGGAATATAATTAATACCATCAATATGTATTTGTGACAAATTTGGTGCTACCTATTTTACGAAACACATAGCGGGCCTTATTCGCCGCCATAGAAATAAAACACATTCGAAGTCTTCTGATAGTTCCCCTGAAATTCTAGCAGACAATAGCCATGGGGAAGCTGATACTTTACTTGTGCATCATGCAATAATTATTGGAGAAAAATACGGTAACAGCATCAGTTTAACTGTAGACAGTTCCGATACAGATGTTCTTATTATTTTATTAAATTATTATAAAGTGTTGCCTCAAGAAACAAATATATTAACAGGACGTGGAGAAACAAGAAGAACGATTTGGCTGAAACATATCACCGCTACTTTAGGTCCGGGTATTACCGAAGCTATACTTGGATTCCATGCATTTACTAGAACCGATATAACCGGAAAATTTTTCAGGAAAAGCAAAGAAATGTGTTTTAGGATATATTTAGGCTTAAATGAAGATGACAGTATTTTAAAATCGTTTTCTTTACTGGGTTCGGAGGAAACACCAAATGATCAAATGAATAGGGACTTTGAAAGATTCGTTTGTATGCTTTACAAATCTACAACGATTACTTCTGTCAAGGAATTATATTCTATAAAAGGACAGCAAGGAGAGAATTTGCCACCTACGCTTAATGCTCTTGAACAGCATAATCTTAGGTAAATATATTAATTTAATCGAATACTGCGCTATTTAGTAATGTTGGGTTTCTTATATAGGGAAAATTTTATAGCGAGGGTATGGAAGTTAAGTCATACCAATATTCAGGAACTTGCCAATCCAGACCTATGTGGATGGAAAAAAATGGAAGGAAGTTTATATGCGGCAGTTCCAATTGCAAAGCCACCTGCTTCTGAAAGCCTGTTGTGTTTAATAAAATGTGGCTGTAAAAAGGGATGCGTCAGCAACAGTTGCAGTTGCAAAAAAAATTTTTATGTTGTACCGAAGCTTGTGCATGTACAGAATTTGAATGTTCCAATATTGAACCAATGCCCATATCTGACATAAATGATGACGGCGATACGGAACTTGATATATCTGAGGGTGAATCGGATAAGATCAATACATTTTAGGTAAAAACAAAATAGCTTAAGTAAGAATACAATTCTTTCAGAAGACTAGCAAAAAATTTCGGTCTGGCTGCAAGAACTTTCATGTACGACAGCGCTGAAAATTTTATATTCATAAAGTGTTGTTTTTATCTGTATTTAATATCTAATAAATAATGTTTATTTTTTTTCTTATACTTTTTTTTTAAAGAAATGATTCGTCATCAAACTAAGGAAAACATTTTCAAACTTAGCATATTTAATAAGCACCTCCTTTGAAACGTTGAGAACTTCTGTTTTTAAATTGCTAGTGTCCATAACAGCTATTGAACTGTGGTAGGTTCTTTCGATCGCAAAGTGACACGCGCAAGGTTTTTGACGTTTAAAACTATTATTATTTAAAGTAAAAGCAAAAGTGAGGACATATTTAAAATCAGCATTAAATTCTTTACAACTTATGTTTGAAGAGTTTTTCATGTACTATAATGGATTTTCCGCTAAAAGTAAATAATTTAATAAATTAATTCCGATATTTTCATTTATCTAAGAAATCTACAAAATATGACTTTATATGACAGTACTATTTTTTTTATAAAAGGTGTACTTAAAATGAGTACTTGCTTTTTTCTTTTTTAAAATCCGTTAAGAAATAACGGAGATAGAATGTATTCAAAAAAGTCATGCGCCGCCATCTTTGATCCGCCATATTTTTTTTTGTAACAATTTTCCAGAATGCCAACCTCAAAAAAATTGTTATATTAGGGCAGTACTTTCGTGCTCTGAAGGTTTTTTAAAATTGGCAGAGCATCCAAGCGAATGTCAATATGAGAATGGACTATTTCATAACTATGTGAGCCTGATTCAACCTGCAGTTGGCAAAAATCTTCCGCTAAGCTGCGAGCCGACAAAATTGTGTTTGTTGAGTAGTTGACCAAAAAAATTGCACACACACTCATACACAAACACACACACACACACACACGTGCCCTTATAAATTAATTTATCAGCAGCGTCAATTCAGTGCATCACTTAGAGCGGTATTATGTACCACCTCTGCATTAAATATTAGCCTGTAATCACCAGCACTCGTGGCGTTTGCAGAATCTTCACATTTCTCTGTATACTTACGTTTCCAGAAATGGGGTCATAAAAACGTTGAAGGAGTTGTATGCAAGTGGATTTCCCACAACCCGAGTTTCCAACTAAAGCAACTGTTTGCCCATATTCAATTGTTAGGTTAAAACCTTGCAATATCTAAAACAGTGTAGCTTGTCAAAACTCATTTATTAAGTACACAAACTATTTAGAAACAATTTTTGAAATTAAGCACCAACATACCTTTACATCAGATCTAGAAGGATAATTAAAAAATACATTATCAAATTTAATGTGGGACTTAAAACCATCTGGCTCAACACCACTTTCTTTCTGTTTATTTATTTTTGGTTCACTGTCTAGTACATAAAATATTTTTTGAGCTGCGGCACTTGCGGCGGCAAACACTTCTAAGAAAGGAGCACCCATACCAAAATTCCAAGTCGCCACTAATGTTGAGAAAAACACCTGTTTACAAAATAATATTATTAATCTCCTTCATGTAAGTGGTAGTGTAATAATAAACATTAAAATATACTTACTGATACCATATTACCAGGAGTGTATATTTGTTGATTTTCTGGTAAATCTTTTTCTTCAATAATTAACCCTACACCATACCAAAATGATAAAGCATAGCAACTGTAGACGAAGAACCATAAGCAACCATTACTCAAGGAATTAAATAGACTCCTCTTTATGTTGTTAGCCTTTGCATGAATTAAATGTTCGTTATATCGCTCTATTTCTTTTCCTTGTCCATCAAATGCTACAACAGTTCGTATAGAACTTAAGACCTCATCTGCTATAGCTCCAGCTGCCCCATACGACTGGAGTTCTTCTTTGGAAAACTTATTAGTAAGCTGTAATAACACACACGATTAATTTTCTACTCTGGCTTGCATAGATATACCGGGTGTAATACGAACATGGTATATCCCAATTCTTTATTTATTTTTGCAGATACATTATTGAAACTTGCTACATATTTATTATCATTATACTCTTCGCAAATACGATAACGAAGAGTACTTATATTGCATTTGATCGGCACATTTCTAAAACCGTAAATATCGCTCGCAGACAAAAAAATTTTCATATCGTTGTGTTAGTGAACGAATTTTGAACAACTTTCAAAATGTCCGTCTGTCTGTCCGTCCATCCGTCCGTCCGTCCGTCAGTCACGTTTCTTGTAAGCACGATAACCCAAGAAACAAAAATCCGTCAAAATCCAAATGTGGTATGGTATGGTTTTCGTTCTATTTTTACTTTACTTTACACTGAGTCTTTTACCAACTAAGTTCGTACTATAAAATTAAAAATGTCTAAAACTAACATTATTTACAGAAAACTGCGAAGAGTATCCTATAGAATGTATCCCACACAGCACAATCGGGATATGGGATGACAAATTGACGTACTTGGATATCCCAGTACGTAAAATAAATAGAGAAACGGATGTACCTTTTAGGATATCCTCTTTTAGGACGTCCTCAAGACAGCCCATTTTAGTACGTCCCAGGATATCCTTTTATGGACGTCAATGGGCTATCCTGAATAGGTTCCATTTTGGCATTAACTATGTCAACTAACATCGGGATTAAGAACGGATATCCCATGAAGAGCCCCGAATCTCCTTAAAATGCACCCTAATACTAGGTCTCTAATATATTTAAATAAAGCGCCGTTTTGATTTCCGGCCGGCCAAACTGACCAAAACAAATACCCCAAACTCAGTGCCCAAACCAAACACATAGCAACCACGCTTTATTAGTTTTTATTTCTCAAATATTTAAATACTTAATAATTATTGTTAGTGCCGGGCTGTATGGAATATTTTAAAGTTGTATCTTTGTGTTTTATCTATTTGGTTCAGCTTTATTGGAGTGTCTTCATTTCAGACTATAAAAAGTGAGTACAAATGTATAAAAATATAATAACCTATTAAACTTCATGTTATGAAAAACCTTACTTGATTATGATTAAATATTTAATTAGTTATTAATGTCGTGTTCGAAACCACGAAAATTTAATACGATTTTTTATACTTTCAGAATGCCAAAGGGAGTTAAAAAATGAGGATTTATTTCCGTATTTTAGAATCACTGAGAAACCTATGAAATAAAATATTAATTTGGCTCAAGAATTAAATGCTGAAATCAGCTTGGAGAGAAAATGTGAATCAGTGAAAGTATTCTCACATGTGACAATAAACCTGATGAAATTGAATTTGAGAATGACGACAAATAATGTGCCTACTTAGTTAATAATTTTAAAACCAACTAGCAACTGTGGATGAAAATAAGTAAGTAAATGCTTTAAGATAATTATTTGACACTTTTATTACACTTTTAAACGAAAGATATGATACAATATCAGGACGAACACAGGTGGACAGACTGCAATCTTTTATCTTGAAACTCTATTTGCCAGAGTGTACTTTATGGATTTTAATTTATAATTCGGTAAATTATTATTATTCACCGAGTGCTAATAGGTCATACCCACATCCTTCAATAATTTTTGTTATTTTTATCTTGCCCACTTTTCATATATTAACCTCCCCACAATAAAATTGTGGGAGGTTACTACAATTAGTCCAAAATCGAAAATTGAGATAACATCAAATCTTTACGTTTTGAGGTCCCAGGAACACAAAAAAATTGTTTTTGAAAAATGTCTGTGTGTGTGTATGTGTGTGTGTGTGTGTGTGTGTGTGTGTGTATGTATGTATGTTAGCACGATAGCGGCGAAGCTACTAAACGGATTTGGATGAAACTTTGCATGAGGGTTTCTTTAGTGCTCCAGAAGATCTGAAAAGGTTTTGGTTGAGATCGGATTACGTTTAGTGCCGTTTTGGCACAACAAGTTGTTCATTTTATGATTACTTACAATTTATATTTGAACCATTGAAAAGCAGTAAAAATTTTGATTTCAACGATATATCACACTTGCACTTTTTCGATTTGGTTTCCGTGAAAAAAATTAAAAAACAAAAATTTAACTTGTTTTGTCCTCAAAGCAGTGCAATGTACAGGGTGATATTCTAATAATGACAGAGGTGTTCAGTGATTTCGGCTGATAACTCGGGAACGGTTGAAGATATCGAACTGAAATTTGAAACGTAGGTATAAATATTATAGACGGGCGGATTACGAGTGAATTAATAATACACCTACGTCACATGACGTCACAAATAAGAAAAATTCTTAGAAACTGGTCAACATCCAATTAAAGTTTGAAACGTAAGTGGAAATATTGTAGATGGATGGAATACGAGTGAATTAAAAATACACCTACGTTCTGATGACGTCCTAAAAGCATAAAATTCTTATAACAGGCGAACTGATGATGATATCAAAAAAATATTTCTACAAGACGAGTCACGAAATTTTTTTTTTTTAATTTCCAAGAAATGTAAAATTTTCGGAGAAATGTCACTTTTCAGAAAAATGTCAGATTTTTAAGAAAGTGTCAAATTTTCAGGAAAACGTCAAATTTTCGGAGAAATGTCACTTTTCAGAAAAATGTCAAATTTTCGAAAAAAATGTTAAATTTTCGGGGAAATGTCACTTTTCAGAAATATGTCAAATTTTCAGAAAAATGTCACCTTTCAGAAAAATGCCAAATGTTTGAAAATTGTCAAATTTTCGGAGTAATGTCACTTCAGAAAAATGTCGAATTTTCGAAAAAATGTCAAATTTTCAGAGAAATGTCACTTTTCAGGAAAATGTCAAATTTTCGAAAAAACGTCAAATTTTCGAAGAAATGCCACCTTTCAGAAAAATGTCACCTTTCAGAAAAATGTCAAATTTTCGAAAAAATGTTAAATTTTCAGGGAAATGTCACTTTTCAGAAATATGTCAAATTTTCGAAAAAAATCAAATTTTCGAAGAAATGTCACCTTTCAGAAAAATGTCAAATTTTCGAAAAAAATGTTAAATTTTCAGGGAAATGTCACTTTTCAGAAATATGTCAAATTTTCAGAAAAATGTCACCTTTCAGAAAAATGCCAAATGTTTGAAAATTGTCAAATTTTCGGAGTAATGTCACTTCAGAAAAATGTCGAATTTGCGAAAAAATGTCAAATTTTCAGAGAAATGTCGCTTTTCAGAAAAATGTCAAAAATTCAGGAAAATGTCAAATTTTCGAAAAAAACGTCAAATTTTCGAAGAAATGTCACCTTTCAGAAAAATGTCAAATTTTCGAAAAAATGTTAAATTTTCAGGGAACTGTCACTTTTCAGAAATATGTCAAATTTTCGAAAAAAGTCAAATTTTCGAAGAAATGTCACCTTTCAGAAAAATGCCAAATGTATGAAATTTGTCAAATTTTCGGAGTAACATCACTTCAGAAAAATGTCAAATTTTCGAAAAAATGTCATTTTCCGAGAAATGTCACTTTTCAGAAAAATGTCAAAAATTCAGGAAAATGTCAAATTTTCGGGAAAATGTCAAATTTTCGGAAAAATGTCACTTTTTAGAAAAATGTCAAATTTTCGAACAAACGTCAAATTTTCGGAGTAATGTCACTTCAGAAAAATGTCAAATTTTCGAAAAAACGTCACTTCAGAAAAATGTCAAATTTTTGGAAAAATATCACTTTTCAGAAAAATGTCAAATTTTCAGAAAAATGTCAAATTTTATTAAATGGACTCAAAGGAAAATTCCCAAAAAATACTACGGGTCCATTTGTGGTATAAGTACTCTGCTAGTGTGTTAAAGCGTGCAGACTGTATGCTGAGTATTTTTGACGTGTCAAGTGCATCGAGAGATTACAAGTTTTTTCGTTGTTTATAAAGCCCACGGATGGTGTGAGAGGCCATCCTGAACCACTTACAGGCCCTACAAGTGTAAGCAACCCCACCGGAACGCTTTCGGCGAGTTTTTTCCAATAAAACTTTAAAAGTGACAGTGACATTATATTTTAAAAACTATTTCCGCTACTTCCGGCATCTCGCCGAAAATTCTTCCGGCAACATAACCTAAAAATAGTACTACATAACCTAAAAACAATTTAAGACATTGATACCAACCTAAACATTTTTCAAAAACCAAATTCCCCAGAGAAACATTGGAACCAAAAATTTGACAGCTATCACTTCCCCGGCCGATTTAGTGAAAAATTGATCGAGACCAAAAGATAAAACAAAATATACCAACTCAAACTTAAACGAGCCACCATGAACACTACCCTGGCTACATCTGTCAGAAAAGCTGTCCACCAAGAGTTATATGGTTTTTTCCAAAGATGGCCATCCCTGCCATCCATCCCATTACCAACGAACAGGTTTTTTCGTTTAGTTGTTTCCGAGGTTGTTTCCCGTATCAATAATCAAAATTATTAAGTGCTCTTGCCTACGAACGTTTTTATAGAATTGTGTTTATTTTTATATTAATTTTAGGTCCATGTGGACACATTATAATTTTAACCTAGTCTTTAAGCCTGCCTACAGAAGACAGGAGCTACTTTTCTATTTTTCTCCAAGCCAAACCGGACCTACCCCGTCCAGCCTCACGCTCGCCACGGCGGTGTTCACCGTGGTTGTCTGGCTGGCCCCGGGCTAGGATCCGATGAAGCATATATTTGTATTAAAAACATTGAATAAAATATTAATGTTGTGCAGACTATAAATTTAACACTCAAGTTCTTAGGTCCAAATCCCACCGAACGCAAGACTTTTTTTCTGATTTAATACGAAAAAAATATTTCAACTTAATAAATATAATTAAATGAGATCGTTCATATTGTTTAGTGCTCTTTTTGGCTTCAAAAATTCACCGGGTGGGGAGGTTCCAGCCGCTTCCAGTAGCTGCCGATTTTTTTTTTAATAATAGTGGTTCAAATAATAATAACTACGTTTATTTTAGCTGCCCCATGAATGAGTATATTATGGAAAACGAAGCAGAGAAGCTGTTAAAAAATTATCCGAGAAGTGCAAAAGGGAGAAGCGAGGCAAAGAAGAGAATAGAGAAGTAGGAGTGCGCTACATTCTAAAAATTCGTGTTCGGCTATTATTAAATTTGCAAAAGTAATATAGGTATTTATTTTACATTTTTCTAAAAAGTGTGCTTTTTAACATTAGAAATGTTTTTAAATATTGAATATGTTTGGCTTATTTCTATTATTAAAATATTATTATTATTTAGGTAGCACTTAATTCCATACATACAAAATATTTCTGTTTTTTTTTTATAAAACTGTATTGCCTTTGACTATGGTTAATAAACCGAATCGTAAGAAAATAATATTTTATTTTTTAACTGACCATAAATCCAATAAATTACGTATAAGTTATAAGGAAAAAATAGGTAAGTGCAAATATTTCAAAATTGTGCATATTTGACAAAAATTCTAAAAAATGTTACAATACAATTTTTTTAAAATTTAAGTATAGCATTATATAGCTGTCTAAATGTTGGTTGTGACATTTTCTTAATTTTTTATGTTTCTTGGTGGAATCCTTTGCCACATGTTTTCTTCTAAAACAATGTCCGTAAAATCTACAAAATAATGCAATTGCCCAGTATTTTACTCGAAAATAACCTCTACGCTCCTATAACGTAATAATCACAGGCGTAATTGTATTATTTTGTTGATTTTACGGACATTGTTTTAGAAGAAAACATGTGGCAGAGAATCCCACCAAGAAACAGAAAAATTAAGTTGCCCGTGGATATCTATTTTCAGTCCGTAGGATATCCTGGGACATTTCAGTATGTAGTTTGTACAGCCTATTCGTAATACTTAGGACATCCCGAAATATCCCGGGATGTCCTGGTACGTCCTTAGTACAAGCGCCGGTATATCCTTCAGGACGTCCCTTGTACTACTTTTATCTGATACCGAGTTGTGACATTGGGATGACCAAAAGAGTGCCGAAAAGCATACAAACTGGGATATTAGGATGTCCATAGGCAAGCCCAAATACTAAATGGGATTTGCCATAGTACGTCCCTCGGACAGCCTTGTGCTGTGTGGGTACCTATAAAAAGTTCAGTGAACAGACGAAAAGTACGTTTTTAGCTTGTTTATTATTTATATTATAAAAGAATACCCTGACTGACTCATCTATCAACGCACAGCTCAAACCGCTGGGTCCAGAAACTTGAAATTTTGCATAGAGGTTCCTCGAATGGCGTAGGCATCCACTAAGAAGGGATTTTTCGAAATTCGATCTCCAAGGGGGTAAAAAAGGGGGGTTCAAATTTTAGGCTATTTCGGAAACTGTTAGATCTAGATGCATGCAATTTGGCAGAAATATTTTTTGTTGAAATCTATTAGATACGTATAAGATGAAATTTTGATTTTCACTTTTTGAAGAGGTGATAATGAGGGTGATAATATGGTTTAAATCGCACTCGTATTTTTTAAATCGCGTAAGTCAGAAACGTGATTATTCGAGAGATGGACTCTTGTGAGGAAATAAGAAAACACGTATTCGACGATTTTTAAAAAGAGACCCCCGAAAGGGTAAACGGGGAGGAGGTAGTTTTTAAGCTTTTCGGAAACGGTTAGACCTAGAAGCGTGAAATTTGGCAGAAATACTTTTTACTGGAGTCTATTAGACACGAGTGATGCGAAATTTCGATTTTCACTTTTTGAAGGGGTGAAACCGGGGGTGGTAGATGGTCTAAAGGTTACCCGTATCTCTGAAATCGCGTACGTCAGAAACGATCTTCTGAGGAAATAAGGAGACACATATTCGACAGTTTTCAAAAAGAGACCTCCCCCCTCCCACGAATGGGTGGACAGGGAGAGGGATGTTTTTAAGCATGAAATTTAACACATACCCGCCCATGTGCTGTATCCATTAAAATAATCATTTTTTTCGTTTAACTCACTCTAACACAGACAAATTGCGATGCGCAGTGGGTTTCCCCGAGTACTAAGGATGAGCAGTGGGTTTCCTCGAGTACTATGAATGCGCAGTGGGTTTCCTCGGCTACTATGGATGTGCAGTGGATTTCCTCGGGCACTATGGATGCGTAGTGGGTGTTTCCGAGTACTATGGATGCACAGTGGGTTTCCTCTAGTGCAATGAATGGGAATGGGTTTCCTTAAATGCAAGGATGTGCAGTGGGTTAGTATCTCAATGTTCTTAATTCCACACGGACGAAGTTCCACGCGGACAAAGTCGCGGGCATCAGCTAGTCATCTATAATTGATAAACCTCACTTTCTGACACAAATTACACAGGCACACAAAATTTTAAAAAAGTCGAAATCCAGAGGGTAGATCCCACTACTCCCATGTATTTTGGGGCGCTGAAATCGAGTATGACAATGAAAAATGGTTTTAATTAGGTATCCAATTTTTCCTTTCTGGGGGATTGAAATTACACTTGTTGTAATAATTTAAAAAGCAGATTTTTTGGTGCGCTGAAACCGAATATGATGATAAAAACTGATTTGAACCACCCAGACACCTCCTAGCACCCCCTACAATCCCCAGGAGAAGTTGAAATTCCACTTGTTCTAAACGTTTAAAAAGTATGTTTGTTTTTAGGTTTATCGGTGCGCTGAAACCGAATATGACGATAAAAAAATGTAAGGGGATGCTAGGGGGTGATTGGGTGGTTAAAAGCATTTATTGTCGTCATATTTGGTTTCACCAAAATACTTCAGAATACACATATATTTTCAATTTTCATAAGAGTAAAATTTTAACCCCCCTTACAACCCCCTGGGGGTTGTAAGGGGGTGATTGGGTGGTTCAAATAAGTTTTTATCGAGGTTTTTATCGTCATATTCGGTTTCAGCGCACCAAAAAAACCTGCCTTTCAAATTTTTAGAACAAGTGTAATTTCAATCCCCCAGGAGGATTGTAAGGGGGTGCTAGGGGAAAATTGGATAATTAAAACCTTTTTTTATTGTCGTATTTGGTTTCAGCGTCCCAAAGAACATGGGGGTAGGGGGGTCCACCTCCAGGTTTCGATTTTTTTTTTTAAATTTTGTGTGCCTGTTATTTTTCTTTTACTTCCTGTTTCTGTGAAAATGGTACTAACTTTTGATTATCAAATGGAACATCCTGAACATTATTACACTTTTGGATTCTACATAATTTTTTGAATATAATGATATTACATAAGTGACATTTCAAATGTATTTTTTGTTTAAGTGTATCATGACTGTTCTAATTTCTTTCAATCAACCCCTATTAATCCTAGAAAAATCGAAATCACGTCGAAAATTGCAAATTATGCGATTTATAAACAAACGTAAACAAAAATCTTCAAAATGGTTTTTTGGACGTAACTCATTTTTTTTTAAATGGAACCACCATACTGTTACCAATGTACAAGTCAATACTACTTAACAAACCTTCTGATATACCTAGTTTGCACTTGGAACAAATACAACTGAAATTGCAGACCATCAAAAATTAAAATATTTAATTTTCTTCTAATAAATGGTAATAAAAAGTTGGCTTTGAAAACAATGGAATATTTAACTTATGAAACTTTTAAGTGGGCTTACCAGTGATTTCATTGTAATTTCAAATTTGCTTATAATTACTGTTAATTTGATTCCAAATGCCGCTTTATACAAAATATGAGCGGTCTTGTTAATTATATTTACGGAGAAAAAAACATGCAGTTGCTGCTACCGAGTTATATGCAGAACGATATCCTGATCGACAGTACCCTGCTGCAACCTATTTTTATCGTGCTGAAAATCAGTTTCGAAGAGAGCCTAATAATGATCCCGAAGAAGCTTTTATTGTTTTGCACGAGTGGAAATTGATAAAACTGTTTCTTTGATGGACCTAATGGAGCATCGCAGACAATATAAAATACAAAAAGGCCAACGTAAATATACAGAAACTCACAAAGAAGAAAAAACTCGGAAAAAGATTATAGAGGCAAAAGAACGTTGGATGGAAGAAAGATGAATAGAAATTGAAAAAGGAGATACATTCGGTTTACACAAGAAAGTCAAAGAAATTTCAAAAGTTTATAGGAAACAGCATAAAGTACGGTTAAGAAATGACAATAATGAACCAATAACATCCGTGAAAGAACTTACGAAGACCTGGAGTGAGTATGCATCAAATCTCTTCAATGATCAACGACCCCCCCCCCCCCTCTCCCCTCACAACCATCTTGTACACTCCCAGACAACAACTTATCCGAACCACCAATATTGAGGACTGAAATACTATATGCAAAAAAATAGCAAAATCTCATAAAGCACCAGGTCCAGACGAAATCAATATTGAGGCAATAAAACTATTGGAGGAGGAGAACACTGACGGCTATTCAATATTATTTATGATACCGGTCATATTCCATCTGACTGATTACAGTCCATCTTCATAATGCTCCCGAAAAAGGGAAATGTTACAAAATGTAAAGATCATCGCCTAATCAGCCTAATGAGTCACCTACTAAAAATATTTTTAAGTATCCTGCATACAAGAATGTTCAAAAAGCTAAAAGAACTAAGCGGAGAGACGCAATTTTGCTTCAAAGGTGGAGTGGGAACACGAGAGGCGGTATTCTGCGTGAATACCTTAGTCCAAAATTGTCTAGATCAACGAAAAGATGTGTTTATGGCATTCATTGACTACGAGAAGGCCTTCGACAATGTCAGGCACGACACTCTCCTGAGATTGTTGCATAACGCTAACATCGACTAAAAAGACATTGGGATCATACAGCATCTGTACTGGGATCAAAAGGCTCGAGTCAAATTGGACCACTCAATCAACACAGACGAATTTGAAGTGAGGAAGTGTGTTCGTCAAGGGTGCATTATGTCACCGATGCTATTTAACCTGTATGTTGAAAACATATCTTTTAGAGCTCTTGAAGACGAAGCATGCGGGATAACAGTAAACGGTACTTTGATATCAGATATGGTATGCCGACGATACAGTAATTATAACTGATAACCATGAAGATCTGTAGCGGCTTTTGAATAAAATAAACATAGTGGGTAGGGATAATGGCCTGAATATTAATACGCAGAAAACAAAATTCATGATTGTTAGCAAAAATTCTTTACCTCTGCAAAATGTCGCCATAAATATAGATAATGCTCCCATAGACCGAGTACATACATTTAAATATAATACCTTAGTACCTTATTAAATTATGAATGGGATCCGCAGTATGAAATAAAATGCCGCATACAGCAAGCGAGACAGGTGTAAGTTTATTACTTTCACATCCAGTGGAAGTATAGTAACGACAAAAAATTTTTTAAAAAATTTCTATTGTCCAAATAGGCTTAGAATGTCATGAAACGTCGAGATTTTAAGTTTGAGCAAAAAAAAATTTATGGCGTTTTATTGCCGGTAGTGTCATAAAAATTAAACTAGTTTCACATATCAGGCTGTAAAAAGTAGTTTAAATTATTGCTATTGTTTTGTACTACTTATACGTACTAGTTGCTAGTACTTACCCAAGTAATAAATCCCATAATAGTTGTTGATAACGGTAGCGATACCATACAAACTAATGCTAGTTTCCAGCCATTAATTAGAGCCATAATTATGCCACTCACAAATGTTGATTCGAAAAAGAGGAATATTCCAATTTTTTCTCCAATTCCGTCCTCAATTTTAGAAATATTTCTATAAACACAATTGATTATTAGTACAGTACCTAGAGGTAAAAAATATGCAAAACTTGGGAATGTCATATTGAACGGATTTCGTTCATTTTTGGCAGTATAATAGTAAATACTTCACAGAAAAGTTTCTATATTGTGCGGGGGCTTGCTAATTTATAGGGGGTGGACGCCACCCTTTCTGAGGGGGTGGCACTTAAAAAATATATATATATTTATTGGAACTGAAAAAGAATCAAATTTTAAGAAGAAAAGGTTCTATGTAATTTTTCATATAAATTGATAGTTTTTAAGTTATAACTACTTCGAAATTGCGATTATTGCTTAAAAACGGTATTTTCAGACGGCTTTCGTCAAGTATCTCGAAAAGTATTGCTTTATCGAAAAAATGTTACAGATCAATTACAGAAAGTGCAAACTGGGAATTTATTATATATTGTTTATTGATGTAGGATTAATAATTTCGGAGATATTTAAGTTTATATTTGGCATCCAAGTGTTCATAAGATAATTATTTAGAGTGAGAGTTAAATATCTCAGAAACTGTGACATCTACGACAAGAATGCTAATAGGTAGAATAATAGGTTATTAATTAAGCTTTCAACTGTTTTTTAATTTGTTTCTGTAGCATAAAAAACAAAGAAGTTATGACCGAAGCAATGTGCGTCTTCACATTTTTTTAATAACAAAGTCGCCATTTTGTTACTGTAATTGGTCAGTAAATAAAAAAAAAGGAATTTCAAACACTATTTCTCATTAATATATAGCATGACGTAGATGCTCAAATTTTTTCGCTTGTATACAGCACTTGCTTTAGAAAGAAATTGCAGTTTAAATTATAAAAGTATTTTCGATAAAACGCATGGTTTTTTTTTTCCAAATATCTCAATAAATATTAGGTTTATTGAAAAATAGGTAGAGACCAAAAATGAAGCTCATAAACTGATAATGAATTTCGATTTTGGTTTATTTACATAGATTTAATAGTTTTGGAGATAAGAAAGTTTACAAATGGCGTCCGAACGTTTATGAGACGAGAAATGCAGTTTAAATGTTAAATATCCCAGATTGTAACACCTACGCCACGCATGCTAAGAAATGAAATGAAAGACAATTAATTACGCTTTCAAATTATTTTCTTCTCGTTTCTATAATATAAGAGACAAAGAAGTTATGACGGAAATATGCGTATTCATATTTTTTATATAAAAAGGTCATGTTGTTACTCTAATTAGCTAGTAATTTAAAAAAAAAAAATCTCAAATACAGTTTTTCGTTAAAATGTAGCATTACCTAAATGCTTATTTAAAGCAACTTCTTAAAAAAAAACATGCATTTTAAACTTTAAAGGTAATTTCGAAACACTTGGATGCAAAATATAAACTTAAATATCTCCGAAATTATTAATCCTACATCAACAAACAAAAAATATAATTAATTCCCAGTTTGTATTTTCTATAATTGGTCTGTAACAATTTTTCTATAAAGTAATACTTTTTGAGATATTTGACGAAAGCCGTTTGGAAATACCTTTTTTTAAAGTTAAATTTATGTTATAAGACAAGTAAAAAATCACAAAGCTTTGCCGCGAATCCCCTTAGGATAGAGCGGGGCATGCCTTATTTTTCTACAACATATTAAATAATAATGTAATGTATTACTTAATACATAAAACATCATTATTCTCATGTAAGGTATGTTCTGGCATGATTAAAATAAGAAATTAACGGAAACTCACCTGTATCAATTGTAATTTCAAATTATTTTGATATAATTACGCAACTCCCTCCTAATGGTTACTATAGCTACTATAACCAGCGTTAGGTCGTCAAATATTTTAGGAGGGAGTTGCGTAATTATATCAAAATAATTTGAAATCATAATTGATACAGGCGTGTTTCTGTTAATTTCTTATTTTAATCATGCCAGAACATACTTTACACGAGAATAATGATGTCTTGTGTATTAAGTAATACATCATATTTATTATTTAATATGCTGTAGAAAAATAAAGCATGCCCCACTCTAACCTAAGGGGCTTGGCGGCAAAGCTTTGAGATTTTTACGTGTCTCATAAAGTTGAGGGCAACTATACCCTGTTGGGCTAAATATTTTTCTTTAGAATTTGGAATATATATACAGCATGGTATTATTCCCTATTGAAATTAAATCGTATTAGTCACACAGAGCTATCGTAAGAAGCGTGTAAACTTCCATCTTTTATATACACCATATTTTGTTAAAATTTTAGAGTAAAATTTTACTGAGGTTTTTGATTACGCGCACAAAAATATGAAGACGTACGAGTTATCCAACCCGTAATATATTGGTTGTCGTCAGGTTCGAACCGACTTTATGCAAGTTTGATTATACAGGGTGTTTCGAAAATATTGCGACGACGCTTAGCTATAGATTCTTGACATCAAAACAAGTCGATTTAACTCAAAAAGTAATGGTCTAACTCTTTTCGTTTTCAAGATATAGGGTGGCAAAGTAAAAAAATTGTATTCGTAATTTGTCTCTATCTTGGAGACTATTATACGTATCTACTTCAAAGTTTGTAACGACATATTTTTCAGGCCGCTAATTACAATGGTGATATTGCCGATGCCATATTTTATAGAAGGCGCTAGTTACAGGGCTTTTGCGCGACACTTTAAGCCATAACTTTTTTGAGGTTAGGTTTTGGACATCGTCTTCTAGTATAATCGAAACGCAATTTAGTTTCCTAAAGAAAAGGTGTACTTGTTTAAACGCGATAAAATGCACGCTTTCAGAGAAATGCGCGATTTTCAACTTTATCACACACCAGTTCGAGGAAATTCAATTGTACCTAAAAGCGGTCTCTTACCTACTAGGTGTACGTCGAGTATGATGTTGTGGCGATCAGTTCACTTACTAGTAAATACCAGATTCTAGGACTTCAAGTAACCAAGGATAATCAAAAAACAAAAAAATGATAACAATTTTAAAATAACATGTATTATATATAAAATGTTAAACTGAAACATTATTTAGTCTTCGAATATATTCATTTTTAATATGAATTTGACATTATTATTGTAGATATATTGTTTTACTAATCCTAATATCTATAAATTGGTGACCCCTGACGATTCCTTCAAGCTGGTCCTATAAATTGAATTGGAAGGTCTGAAATGGATTATAAATTAGTTACCCATTCTGAGAATTGGATATCACATGTTGCTTTAAAATTGGTTTTTGGAAACATCGTATTCGTTTATATATGGTCATGTACCACTTGGAAGTATTAGGCTGAATCAGCAAGTAAATTTATTGGATCGAATGGATTGGATTTATTAATTGGATTAAAATATCATACCATACTTAATTTTTGAACGTCTCTATTTGGAATTTATTTCTTCAACATCCAAGAAAGTATATAAGGACGACTGCTAAGAAAGATCGCTTTATTTATCTGGTAAGTAAATTGTTTTGCCATTGATCAATATTCCTTCGTTATTAAAGGGAATCATGTCAGTCATTCAACGTTGACGTCTTTAAAAAATCTCATTAAAAAAAAATAGCAAAAAGCATAATATATATCAATCAATTAATCATTCAATCAATTAGTCATTGATTTATTATTTCACCACTTTTAAAAATAGCACCTACTACGGAGAATATTTTAACCTACATTGCTGATCGTATATGGAAGTCGTGTAAAATTCTATGACTTCCTTACCTTAAATTCAATTTTTAACGTTAATCCAACATTTTCTACATCAAATTTTATTACCACTTTTCAAGATACGCTGAATCAGGTATTGCACGAACAAGAAATCTTTACATCTCAATTACTTGCTATTGAATCTAAAGTTTCTTCAATAACTTCCATTACCCCTACAGTTTCTGGCACTTATTGCAATAGTTGTAGAAATCGACTCGACTCAAGAAATCGCAGAGGCTCAAGGCCCCGTTCTAATAGTCGGAGTGGTACCAGCGTTAGATATAATCCTTCTAATGCCAAAGTTTGCTATTACCATCAACTTTATGGTCGTAAAGCATTTGAATGTCAAGGAGATTGGTGCACTTTCACCAAAGATGTCGAAACCGACAATCAAAAATTACTAAATGTCAATAATATTTTGACAACTGACGTTAAAATTTCGGATAGTAAACCTCGTCTCTTTATATTTGATAATACTAATAAAATTGAATTCCTCATTGACACGGGCGCTGATTTATCAATTATACCTCGGAATCTATTAACGAATACTAGGAGAAACCCTGATGTAGTACTAACAGCAGCTAATGGTTCAGTTATAGATACCTTCGGGAAGAAATTTTTGAAAATCGATTTAAACTTACGTAGGTTATTTCCTTTCGTTTTTAATATAGCAGATATAAATATCGCCATTATCGGAGCAGACTTTTTAGCTCATTTTGGTTTAGTTGTTGATTTGAAACATAAATGTTTAATCGACAATATGACTAGTTTGTCAACATATTTATTTTCAAACAATGGTCCATTACATTCTCCTAAGTTATTTAGCGTATCAAATGAATTCACTGTATTACTTTTACAATTTCCTACTTTAATTAGCTCCCCAAATTACAATTTGCCAGTTAAACATTCAGTTGAGCATCACATTGTTACAGAAGGTCATTTACCTTTCTCACGCCCACGTAGGTTGGATAGCGTTAAATTCAAGATAGCACAGGACGAATTCAATAATATGTTAGAATTAGGTATTTGTGCACCTTCTTTTTCTTCCGTTTCCTCACCATTGCATATGGTTGAAAAAAAAGAAAGCTGCGACTGGAGACGTTGTGGGGACTATCGTCGTCTAAATTCAATTACTGTTCCTGACAGATACCCGTTGCCCCACCTCCATGATTTTAACTCGCAGTTGTATAATTGTGTTATTTTTTCAAAAATAGATTTGGTACGTGCTTATCACCAGATTCCTGTCGCAAAAAGCGACATTTTTAAAACAGCGATTACTACTCCTTTCGGTTTGTTTGAATTTGGGCGTATGCCCTTCGGCTTACGTAACGCCGGTCAAACTTTCCAACGTTTCATGAACGAAGTTTTAGTAGGTTTACCTATTATTTTCGTCTATTAAGATGACATCCTGATTGCAAGTAAATCTAGTTCGGAATATTTAGAGCACTTAAAACTTGTTTTTTAGAGGTTAGAATTGTACGGCATAAATATTAAACCGTCAAAATGCATATTAGGTGTCAGTTACTTGACATTTTTAGGACACAATATTTCTTCAGCCGGCATTTTACCTTCTTCTGAACGTATTGATGTCATAAATAATTTTCCCTTACCTACTACAGTCAAACAACTTCAGCGTTTCATAGGTATGGTTAACTTTTATCATCGTTTCATACCTTCTTTCGCTGAAATATTAATTCCTTTACATGCACTTTGTACTAAATTACTGCATGATAAAGTTAAAATAATAAACGATTGGCCTACCGACTGTCTTGACAGTTTTTCCAAAGCCAAAGCTGCTATAGCTGGTGCAACCTTTTTAGCACATCCACGTTGTGATGATAGCTCGTTTTTATCGCTGACTTTTGATTGTTCTAATGTCTCTATGGGGGCAGTTCTTGAACAGCGCGATGACGAAGGTATTCTTGCCCCATTAGCCTTCTTTTCACGAAAGCTTACCTTGGCACAGACCAAATATAGTTCCTTTTACAAGGAACTACTTTCTTTATTTACAGCGATTGAACATTTCAGATTTTTACTTGAAGGTCGCACATTTATTTGCTTTACTGACCATAAACCTTTGGTCAAAGCATTATTCACTAAAACTGAAAGATCTCCCAGGCAAACTAGACATTTAGAATTCATTGCTCAATTTGCCTGCGAAATCAGACATATCAAAGGGAAAAATAACATTGTTGCAGACACTTTATCACGCGAACATGATACGTCTTCTTTGCAACAATTCATTTCCCCAATCGTTGCTCAAAAGTCTAACCTAGTTGATACTAACTTTGACTTAAATTTATTGAGCGAAGCTCAAAAAGATGATTTTGACCTTAAATTTTTATTATCAGATACTTCATCGAACACAAAGAGAACTTTTCATTTAAAGAAAATTAAAATTCCATATTCTGACAAGTTTATTTGGTGTGACGTTTCTCGCCCTAAACTTCGTCCTTATGTTCCTATCGTTTATAGACGAACAATTTTTGATATATTTCATGGTTTGTCTCACCCTGGTATCAAAGCGACTAGAACATTAGTTTCTACACATTATTTTTGGCCTAAAATGACTTCAGATTGTAATCTCTGGGCAAAAACTTGTATTAGTTGTCAAACTAATAAAGTGACAAGACATACGAGGAGCCCGATTACTGACTTCGATGTACCTAAAGGACGATTCGATCACATACATATAGATTTAATAGGACCATTACCTCCTTCTAAAGGTTGTTCTTATATTCTCACTGTGATCGAACGTTTTACTAGATGGCCCGAGGGCTTATCCACTGCAGGATATTACTGCGGAAACTGTAGCGCGTACGTTATTTCAGAATTATGTTTGTCGATTCGGTGTCCCTGTCACAGTGACAACCGACCAAGGCGTTCAATTTGAATCAAAACTGTTCAAAGAATTTTCAAAATTTTTGGGATTTCATAGGATTCGTACGACGCCATATCATCCTTCCTCGAATGGAATGATTGAACGGTTTAATAAATCTCTTAAAACTGCTTTGAGAGCTAGGACTTCTGCACCACATTGGGTAGATGAACTTCCTATCATACTATTAGCTCTCAGAACTATCCCTAAAGACGATTTGCAATGTTCTTCCGCAGAAATCGTTTTTGGTCAAACATTACGAATACCTGCTGAATTTTTTATTAAATCATATACTTGTCCGGATATTCCTTATTTTATTACTAAATTACGTACTTCATTTAATAATTTAACGTTCATTCCACCAGTTCACCACGTTAATTACAAATCATTTGTCAGCCCAGACATCTCGAATTGTAGTTTTGTTTTCGTTCGGAAAGAATGTTTTAAAAAATATTTTACTCCGCTGTACGATAGACCTTTTACAGTGTTGTCCCGTACAGATAAATTGGTTACTTTTGTTAAAGGAACTAAAGCCGTCACGGTAAACATTGACAGGATTAAACCAGCATATTTATTATCTGACAAATGTGATGTCACTCCACCTTTGATTAAGAAAGTTCGTTTTGCTATTGACGAATTGAATTACTGACTGATCTTTTTCTTAGCGGGGGAGTAATGTGGCGATCAGTTCACTTACTAGTAAATACCAGATTCTAGGACTTCAAGTAACCAAGGATAATCAAAAAACAAAAAAATGATAACAATTTTAAAATAACATGTATTATATATAAAATGTTAAACTGAAACATTATTTAGTCTTCGAATATATTCATTTTTAATATGAATTTGACATTATTGTTATAGATATATTGTTTTACTAATCCTAATATCTATAGATGTCTTGAAATCGTCAATTGTGCTTGTTGTAGATACGTATAATATTCTCCAAGATAGAGACAAAATACGAAAACAATTTTTTTATTATACCACTCTGTATCTTGAAAACGAAAAGAGTTAGACGGCTACCTTTTGGGTTAAATCGACTTGTTTTGATGTCAAGAGTCTACGCTAAGGGTTGTCCCAATCTTTTCAAAACACCCGGGGTGTTGAATTTCTTCGAACTGGTGTGTGACAAAGTTGTCGCGTATTTCTCTGAAAGGGTGCATTTTATCGCGTTTAAACAAGTACACCTTTTCTTTAGGAAACTAAATTGCGTTTCGATTATAATAGAAGACGATATCCAAAACCTAACCTCAAAAAATTTATGGCTTAAAGTGTCACGTAAAAGTCCTGTAACTAGCACCATCTATAAAATATGGCATCGGCAATATTACCATTGTAATTAGCGACCTGAAAAATATGTCGCTACCAACTTTGAAGTAGATACGTAAATAGTCTCCAAGATAGAGACAAATTATGAATACATTTTTTTTTACTTTGCCGCCCCTATCTTGAAAACGAAAAGAGTTAGACCACTACTTTTTGAGTTAAATCGACTTGTTTTGATGTGAAGTATCTACGGCTAAGCATTGTCCCAATCTTTTCGAAACACCCTGTATAACAATGTTACCTTAAAATATCATTAATGTATTTTTAATAAGACTATTATGGATTAAATAATAGCTGCCCTCGGGCGTTGCCTATTGCGATAGTTTCCATTGGATTTAAAATTTTCATTTCGAATTTGCAACTGTTTCACTTCTCGTGAAGACACCCCTTTATCTTTTTTATTTGTGGCCGAACTCATTTCAAATTTTTATCAGCCATACAACTCCATAAGACGACTTTACTCAACACATAAATGACGCCTAGATCTAAGAAGCCGGCCTACTGCGATAAAAAGAAAATAGCAATTTTCGAGAAATCATGGTAGGCTTAGAGATAGACAAAAATTTTGTTAATAAAAGCTGTTCAGAATCACTTGATATGCCCCCCTGTAAAATTTTGTGAAAATCGGAACATAAAAAAAAATTGTTTCACTTCTCGTGAAGACACCCCTGTATCTTTTTTATTTATGACCGAATTCATTTCAAATTTTTATCAGCCATACAACTCCATAAGACGACTTTATTCAATACATAAATGCCGCCTAGATCTAAAACGCCGGCCTACTGCGATAAAAAGAAAATAGCAGTTTTCGAGAAATCATAGTAGGCTTAGAGATAGACAAAAATTTTGCTAATAAAAGTTGTTCGGAATCACTTGATATGCCCCCTCTAAAATTTTGTGAAAATCGGAATATTTTCAGAAAAAAATTTTTGTTTCACTCTTCTCTATTTGCGGCTGAATTCATTTCAAATTTTTATCAGCCATACAACTCCATATGGCGATTTTATCTAACACCTAAAGAAAACTTTTTCCAACAAATGAAAGATGTGAACAAAAATCGGCATTCAATAAAACGCTAAAGGGGCACTTTTATTACACATCAACTTAAATGTAATATCGTTTTCTTTTTTCAATCGTCTTATAATACTTGGAAATCTGTATGTACGTATGTATTATGTATGAATGAATCAAATTTTCCCACCTTCCGTTATCCAATCGAGCTGAAATTTTGCATATACGTGTAATTAAATAATAAATAATTTCAATAATAATTGTGTATGACTTTCATTTGCTGTAAAAAGTTCTCTTTATGTGTTAGACGGAATCATCTCATGGAGTTCTATAGCTGATGAAAATTTGAAATGAATTCGGCCACAAATAAAAAAGATACACGAGAAGTGAAACACACTGTATATAAAATGGCATGGTAGAATACTTCCTACTGAAATTAAATCATATCCGTCAGATGGTGATCGTCTGCGTGATGTAAGTCATGTGAGGCACGTTTATTGTTTATATAAACTATATTTTATTGTAACTTTACAAGCCAAAAGTTTTTGATTACAAACATAAAAAAACAAAAGTATATAAGATATCTAAACTGCAATGCAGTACGTCTATAAAGTCCAAGCGAACAATATAGGTATCAGTTGTGTCTTAAGATGTTATTGAGGTATTTTTAATACGACTATTAGGAAAAGAATAAAAGTTGCAGTCAGGCTTTGCAGACTGCGAATGTCTAAACACGATAATTTCTGTTGAAGGTAAAATCTTTGATACACATGCAAAATACAAAACATATACAAAATAGCACTTCCTAGTGAAATTGGGTCATCTCCGTCATACAGGGTGATCATCAGATCATTTTATATAAAATATAAGTTATTATGACTACAGAAAAATGTTCCAAATATTTTTGATTAAGAACATAAAAATGCAAAGATGTATAAGATATCTAAACTGCAATATAAAGTGCATTTTTCATGTTCGAGTGAACTTTATGTAGGTCAGAAGATATCACAGTTTTACCTTAAAATATTATAACAGTATTTTTAGTAAGACTACACACCAATACAAATAAAATTTTCAGTCAGGCGTTGTCGAATACCTAATAAACACTTGGATTTGGGCTAGATCTAATTTATATGATCTGTTTTATGTTGTTTATATTTTTAAATCGGAGTCAAGATCCGGAAAAGTTTAAGCGCAAAAAAGATCGAACAATGACGTAGTAGTGGCAAATCTCTGACAGTTTTGACTTCCTAAACCCTCAAAAACACAACCGATATTGATGATTATTTTTTGAAATGTTTGTTATATTTAATTATTTACAATCAGAAACATTCCGGCTGCAGCTAATTTATAGAGGGTGGATCCACCTCTTTTCAAAAAAAAAAAAAAAAACAAAAATACTGGAGCTGAAATAGAATCAAATTTTGACAAGAAAAAGCTCTATGCAACTTTTCATTTAAATTGATAGTCTTTATGTTATAACGACTGAAAATTGGGACAGTAACTTGAAGCTGAAGACACTTCAATACGATAAATTTAAAAAATCACCGGATCCTTCGCCATTTTGCCACAACTTCTGTACGAATATATGTAGCGGCGTGAGCCCCCAAAGATGCATATTTAGCGAGCAACCTATCAATGGGGTAGAACAAAAGAAACTATATATGAAAATGTAGGTCATAACTTATCACATCAGGAAATGCATGTTATCCTTTAAAAAATGTTTTCTTTAAAATGTTTTCTTAACCGCTTCTCAAGTCACCGAAGTAACTCCTTGAAAATCCAGAATGAATTTGTGTTAAGTAAAGAGAAACGAGGCCCTACAGCTTATAGTGGAGTCCGAACCACTTCTTGGGGATAATTTTATAATTAAAATTATTTCGCGATGTGCGGGATTTGAACCTGCTTCGCTAGGTACGCCAGTATGCAAGCTAGACGCGCTAAACCACTGAGCTACCGTCCCCCTGATCCAATCTATAAGTTGGTATAAGGGGTAGTTACAGCCCAGAAAGTAATTTTTTTTAAAATATGTGTTTTTACTTACCATTTTTACTCTAATTCGATAAAAATTCATGACAGAGGATATTTCTTTATTGCAAAATGTTCACAATTATTTGCTGAATTCGTCCATATATACCAACTATATAAAAATCGCAAAACTAATCATTCACGGTAAACCAAAGGGGGAGTAACAGTGTGTGTGCTACGGTAAGTCTAAACTTCTATTGGCCATAACCTTTGATTTCACGCTTACCAAAATTCATAGAAAACTTTGTTATTCTCTTAGCTTTAATTTAAGTACAAATACATGGAGCTACGTATTTCATTTTGTAATAATAATAGTATAAATTATAACGCAATGTCACGAATTTCTGCGCACCAAAGCTAAGTCGGTCTGATGAATGCATGGCCATGCGCGCTCAAAAAATCGACCTTATTGCTGATTTGCATAATAATAACTTTAATGGAAAATAGGACACCCTAATATAAATGTAATATAAAATATAATATAAACTGGTTGGTTTTATAAAAACTTAAAACTACGTTAAAAAACACATATAAATCTAAATTAGACATATCATATACATTGAGAAACATACCCCCCCCCCCCCCCCCCCTAAATAGCACTCCCAAAGAATTATAGTGAATTTAATCGTAACCATCCCAACGAGAAGATAAACAAAAGAAAGAACTGTATTACAGGACTAGGACCTTAGATAAGCCAGCAAATTATGTTTAAAGTTGTTAAGATTGCTACTATTTTTAACAATGCTAGGTAGGTTGTTGTATTCATTAAGACCCTTGAAAAATAATGTGTTCATTGATTTTTTACAATTTGTTTTGGCAATATAAAAATCATTATGGTTTCTAGTGAAATGGTTATGTACCTGATAATTAAATGTAATATTTTCATTAAGATAACTTGGAAGCATTCCATTTATAATTTTGAATATAAAAATCATTGTAAAATAATTCCACCTTTCCCTAACCGAGAGCCAGTCGAGTGTTTTTAGCATCAAATTAACAGGTGTAAACCTGTTACACTTGAGAATCATTCTCATTCCCCTATTCTGTAGTTTTTGCAGTGCTGATGTACAATTACTATCCAGTAGATACAAAATACTAGCACAGTAGTCAAAATGTGGTTGTATGATTGTCTTAAAAACCGTTATTTTGGTGTATATGGACAAGTTATTTGATATTCGAGAAAAGAAATAGAGTTTTTTTGATATTTTCTTGTATATGTAGGTAAAATGGTTTTTTAATGTAAGTGTATTGTCTATTATTATACCTAAGTATTTAATTTCATTTACTATTTCAATGTTTCGGTTTTCTATTTTCAAATTAATACTGTTTATGTCAATTGAATTGTATTTGTATCTACTGGTTATTATCATAGCTTTTGTTTTATCAACATTAATTTTTAACTTATTCGTCTGCATGTATTGTTCAATTTTAATAAGCTCCGTGTTCATTAAATCAATAGCTACATTAAGATCATTACTACTAATTGCAATGAGTGTATCATCAGCATATAAATTAATAAATTCATAATTTGTAATACAGTTAATTCCATTCAAATAGATTATAAATAGCAGTGGGCCTAGTACACTTCCTTGGGGTACACCCGTTTCAATTAGCTGTGAAGATGAGAAAGTATTATTTATTTTAGTAACTTGCTTTCTGTTCGATAGATAGTCATTCAACCAATCAAGCACAGCACCACCAAGACCATAATGTTTTAATTTATTCAATAAAATAGCTCTATCTATTGTTTCAAATGCTCGTTTCAGGTCTATGAATACTGCCACAATATAATTCCCTTTATCAACCATTTCTTTCCATTTCGTTAGAGTTAGTTGTATGGTTGTCTCACAAGAATGTTTAGCTCTGAAGCCAGACTGATTTACTACAAAAATACCGTTGTTTTGAAAATATTCAACCAATTGATTATACACAGCTAGTTCCAGAACTTTTTCAAGAGGAGGTAGAGTATTAATTGGCCTAAAGTTGGCAGCTACAGTAGTATTAGGAATTTTAGGGATAGGTGTGACTGTACTTATTTTCAATTCTTGCGGAAATTTTCCCTGACTGAGTGACATATTAATGAAATGGAGCAAAGCAAAACCTATGACATCAAATGTGCTTTTTAAAATCCTACTATTTAGTTAGCATAAGGGCATGGAAGGAAAATTATGCCGTTAACTCATGTTATAGGGTTTTGAGCTGTAATAATGAACAATTAAAATTAAGTATGTAAAGTAAAATGTTTATCTCATGACTTTTTAAACATATAAACACTTTTACTTAATAATAAATTGACAGTTACAAAATAAATAAAAAGTTATTGTGGGAAACGAGACTTAAAAGCGATTTTACATCTTTAGGATTATTATTTCGTACATATAAGTCTATACAGCAAAAGCTGTATAGACAGATTTTATTAACAAAAATAGCATTGCTTTAATTTGTTCATTTAAAATGAAAATGTTTATTTCTAATAAAACTTATTTGCGATAATGTCAAACAGTCAAATGACAAGGAAAACCATCACTAAACCTCATCTCATGCAGTATATACATGTACAAAAGAACAGAGGTGTCAACAAATATTAGGCTACAAGCATGAGCGTCCACAAAAATATTTTCAGGGGGAGCATAAAACTAAAGTGAAAAAATTAAATAAAAATAAAACTAAAGTAAACAATAAGACATCTACTAAAATTACTAGTTCGTATGGGGTACCACAGACCGCAGGGCAGTGTGCTAGGGTCTCCTTTATTCATTATATATGTGAATGATATAAATCATGTCCTAAGAAGTTCATATATAAGCCTTTTTGAGGATGAGGAATATATGTATCTGAAAAAAATCAAATTGAAATCACAGATATAATGAGTAAAGAGCTTTGTATGTTATATATATGGTTATGTACAAAAAAAAATTGAAAGTATATAATGACAAAACTAAATGTATGATTCTTGGAACTAAAGCTAATTGCCGAAAATATTTAAATGATCAACTGTTTCTGTACATTAATAATGCGAAAGTTGAATTTGTAAGTTAAATTAAATATTTAGGAATTATTTTAGATCGATAGTTCACGTTTTCAAAATATATTGATTATCTATGTAAGAATATTGGCAAAACCAACCAATTGGGTTGAATTTCAGTGGAACAAAGTATTGAAACAACTTTAATATATAAAATCGAGAAAAATCTAATACCTACCTACCTTAAACCCTTCTTAGTTAAAAGATCGAAACAATTATTTGGTAAGGTCTGCTGAAAACTGCAACATGAATACAAAAATATCATTCTTAAAAAAATCAACTGTTAGCGATGGCCTACGCGTATTCAATGCTTTGCCCACGGAAATCAAATATTTAGTAATTTAAAATTGTTTACTAAAATGTTACTAAATTATATATAGACGACAGAGCACAAAATAATAAATGACTATGTACAAATATATGTTACTTTTGAAGATAGCTTATGCTAAATAAACTTTATTCTATTCTATTCTATTCTAAATACATATTCTCCTACGACATATAAAATATATACCAATTCGTAATAATGTACGGATTGGTATTTGCTTGTCACTGCCCACCATACATGCTTTAACTGGATGCAACACGACTAGTGCTTTATATGGGATTGGAAAAAAAAATTGCATATACCTTTTTAAAACAAAATAAGAGCACGCTTGAACTTGATAAAGCGACAGCCTTTATAAACGATGCCGTCAAAATTGCTCGTAGATATGTTCCGTTGCTATACAAATCAAAAACTTGTAAAGATGTAGATGATTTAAGGTACAATCTTCTTCAAAATTCGACCATTGCTAATTTTCCACCAATTGAGGATTCCTTTATACATCACGTAAGACGTTTCTTGTTACAAGCAAAAATTTGGTGTAATAGTCATGACTCATCGTATAGGGCAAATCCTGTTGGAATGGGATGGTCCTTTGATGGAAATTATATTTTACCAGTGATGTCTATTTGGAAACATCGCATAAGGAACTTACGAACTTACCTATATTATAAGGACAAGGATGCATGGGATATTTTAAAATGTGAGTGTTTTAAGACTGGTTTAAAATGTAGTGATATATGCAAATATCCCTTATTTTGGAACAATATAGAATTGGAGGTTTTATACGCATCTAGTAGCGAAGATAAATTTTAAACTGTATGTTACATCTGTAGACATGGTTACACAGAGCAAATCTAGTTATTTGCGATATTGTTAAATTTTTCAGCAGATAGGGATATATTTTACTCTAATGTCGTAGATGAATATACATATTTGCTCCCCTTATGCTTGCAGCCTAATATTTGTTGGCACTTTTTGTTTTTTTGTTATGTATGTGTATATTGCAAAAGATTTAGTGATGGCTTTCTTTATCATGTGACTGTTTGACATTATTTCACCTTAAAATATTATTAGAAATAAACATTTTCAACTTGAATGGACAAAATAGAGCAATAATGGCTGTCTGTACAACTTTCGCTGTTTGATGCTTTTACTATTCGAGAATTTTCATTACACACTATATATACGAAATAATAATTCTAACAATGTACACTCGCTTTTAAGTTTTGTTCCATATACATACAATAACTTGTACTTTTAATAAGAACTTTTTGTTTAGTTTGTAACTGTCAATTTATTACCAAAAGTGTATATATGTTTAAAAATCATGAGATAAAACATTTTACTTCACATACTTAATTTTAATTGTTCATTATTACAGCTCAAAACCTTATAACATGAGTTAACGGCATATTTTTCCTTCCATGCCCTTATGCAAATCAGCAATAAGGTCGATTTTTCGAGTGCGCATGGCCACGCATTCATAAGACCGACTTAGCTTTGGTACGCAGAAACTCGTGACATTGGGTTACAATTTATACTATTAATATCACAAAATGAATACGTAGCTCCATGAATTTGTACTTAAATTAAAGCTAAGAGAATAACAAAGTTTTCTATGTAAGTATCAGAACTTTGGTAAGCGTGAAATCAAAAGTTATGGCCAATAGAAGTTTGGAGTTACCTTGGCTCGCACACTGTTACTCCCCCTTTGATTTACCGTGAATGATTAGTTTTGCGATTTTTAAATAGTTGGTATGTATGGACGAATTCAGCAAATAATTGTGAACATTTTGGCATAAAAAAATATCCTCTATCATGTAGTGTCATCGAATTAGAGTAAAAATGGTAAGTAAAAACACATGTTTTTAAAGAAATTACTTTTTGGGCTGTAACTACCCCTGATACCAACTTATAGATTGGATAACATGCATTTTGTGATGTAATAAGTTATTACTAATATTTTGATATACAGTTTGCTCTACTCCATTGATAGGTTGATGATACAATTTGAATGGGCGGCCGCTGCATTATATTACCCGATTTAAAAAAAGAACAATTTTGAAACTTTCACATTCTTTTACCACTAAATAGGTTGAAAAAAAATTAAAAATGAAAATTTAACGTAATCAAACTTATTTTTACCCAACCAAGGGGTTGTGTTGCAGGTCAGGCAGCAACTTTGTGAGTGTCTTGCAATTATGTAGAGCGTGGCAAACTGACGTTGTTTGGGGTGGAGGAGGTAGTCGATTACAGGGGTGATATAAAAAGTCGCAAGTGAAAAATAAAATATAGATTTTTAACTGCACTATGGGGATACTGCACAGTGGGTCATTTTGAGAGATTTATGGTCAAAAGTCAAATGAACCAAATTTCACAGACTTGCCAGAAATGAGTAATAAACAATCTCTTTGGTGAGGGTGGACGTTATTCTTGGAGTATCAAAAGGCCTTGATCCCTATACCTGCTTCATTTACCGCCCTTGCCGAGGAGCATGGGAACCCGCTGGTCAGGGAGGCTACTGACTATGACCCAGCAGACGGCTCCGAGGCACAAGCGGCCGAAGATGCAGATTCTGGATAACGGGTGAGTATGAGAATCATACCACCGTCCGATGAAGCCAACTCACAGAACAGACATGACGATCACCCAACCACCTACCCAAGACCCTGCGGGTACCGGACAAATAACCGTCCAGTACCTGTAGTCACCCTGGCTCCGGGCAGATCAAAAATGCTACCAAAGCAGTTAGGTCTGCCCTTCCTCGAGCTACACAGCTCATCCTTACCCTACCGATGATCCGGATGACAGGATGTCAATTGGAATTCTGTGTACCGGCAGTCAGTCCCTGCTAAAAACCCAAAAACACCCAATAGACCGATGACGTAAAGTAAGCTCGCCCGCTGTGCATGAGGCTGGTCCCCGGTCTACAGCGATGTATTGGGGTAAAGGCCAATAGTCCTGCCCGGCCCCAGTCATCCGAGACCGATATCTTTAGCGAAGAATATTGTGCAGTGAATATTCAGCGTTTACACGACTGTGAATTTTTGGTTTCTTTGTCTTCGATTGAACTAATCGGTCATGTCTGGCATAGAACAAAGCAATAGCTTTATTGCAGGCAATTAATTGAATTTATTTGCTATTTAGCATCAGAATTCTAGCCTTTTAGCGAGCGAGCGATTTCAGCTGTAAATTTTGATTAAAATTAAATTTTTCATTTTTGTTACACTTTACTCCTGCAACCTATAATTTTTTTATGGCATGCTGTTTTTTATGGTAAGGCGTTTTGAATATGTTAATGCATGTTAAAAATACCCAATTTTTAGGAATAATAATAATTACTGATATTGCAGCGACTGATTTATTTCAATTCATGTAATCGTTCAATGGAATTTCTTTACCATTATTCCTCGAATTTGGAGGCAATATTCTATTCGAATCCAAAGTTTCACAATTTTATTCAATTATTTTAATTTTCACACCTTGAAACCCACTCCTATTTCGATGCGATTTTTTTCATTATTTTTCCTCTAAACGCCAGCTGATTTTGGGGCGTTTCCAGGAGTTTCAGAGTTTTGGTCAAAAAAAACGTTAAACCTGACCCACTGTGCACTGGTAAAGCTGTGATTAATAAGGTGATCATGTTCTTTTTCCTGTTCCCTATATTGACATTGTTCTCTAATAAATATATTCTTGTCATAATAGTTGTTCCAGATGAGCATTGGAGAAACGAAATTAGGTTATTTTTACAATTACGTTTTTACATCCGCAAACTATTGTTATTTTTAAAAAAATATGCTGTTTACAAAATAAGCGATTTTCGCCTGTCTCCTAGACCATTTTGATGAGAACAAGAAAACACAAACTTACGCTGTAAAAGTGGAGGCGAAGTCACCAGTTTGATTAACATCGAACCATCCTATGTCCTGATTTAAGGTTTTTTCCAAGAACTTTTTTCGCATTTTAAATATCTGAAAATGAAGCAAATATTACAATCTGATAAAAAATCTGAGCATAGGACTTATTAATAATTGCTCTTTGTTACTTATGTTTATAGATAAATAAAACCATATATTGCCTTAGATACATAAATTATACACATAATTAAATTTTATGTGATGTTTATTTTTGTCTGTGTATACTTAGGAATTATGTTTGGGTATTAAGTGCTTCTTGGTCTAAAATTAATTTGCAACATATTTTAATTTTTAAAATTCAACTAATGTAGCATCGACGTAATATGCTTTATCTACAATCGACAGAAAAGTAGTTATACTTAACAACGCAAAGTAAAATTTTACTGTGGAGCTATGAGTAAAGCTCGTCTTCCATGACAACAAACACTAGAAAATACCTTAGCGCTCGCTTGTGTGCACCTGTCCAATTACAATAGAGATCCAAGCAGCAACAAGACTTAATAATGGGGCAGCATTTGCTTTGCTCGTTTGCTTATTTTGATTACTTGTAAGGTATACTCATAAAATGTTGATCAGTCGCGGTTTTCAGTCAAAATTCAACTTAGTTATTTCTTTTTCATTTCATTTCATTTTTCAAATGATCGTAGGTAAAATCGCGTGTACAATTCAAGCCCAAAGTGTCATTGTCGCTCTTGACTGTTTGAGTTAAGGCCTGTTTGAACGCATCCAGTAATTTAGCCGTTTAGTAATTTAGTACTCGACCAATGCAGGTAGCGTGTTTTAGTCGAGAAATTTAGTGGAAAGCAATGGAAAGCAATTACTAAATTACTTGACCGTCTCTCTACTCGATTAAATTACTGGATGCGTGCAAACAGGCCTTTATTTACAACTTACTCTTTAGAGCGGGAATAAGACACTTTGTGCTCTTAAAGTAACTACTTCCACATTCATTTCTTTCAACAAGGTAGACGGGGCCGCACAACTGAAAGGTTCGTGATTGGCTTGAGAGTTAATAATCAATATAAGGACGAAATTGATCTTAGTATTGGCCCTCAATAGTTTGAATTTTGACTGGTTTTTTTGTTTGGCTAAGTGAAGAAAATGAAAATAATTTTTAAGATCAACATTGAAAAATTATTCGAAACACAGATTAGATTCATTTAATCCAATAATTGTGGAGAATCTGTGAAAATGGATGAATTACGACTGCTAAACAGTGAGAGGAATTTTGAATAAAATTGTTATGGTATAGTCACATTATTTGATATACATATAGTAAATGAATAAAATTAAAAGCATTTTCATTTTGTAGCACTAGTCTATGAGAATAGCAGTAATTACTTTGATATAAAGTTATGATTTCAACAAACACTGTTCTGTGGTAACACAGCAGAAATTAGTAACTTAAGTTACTAGATTTTGCAAGTTTGTTGCCTTTTTTGAATTGATGTCAAAAGTTAGATACTCAATAAATTACAACCAAATTATTTAAAAAAATAAATATTGCAAATCTGTGGGTTTATGTTAGGTTAGGTTGATGTGTGACCGAACTCCACTGCAACAATCTGGACAATTATGGGTCACTCCTAATTATATTTCACCCAGTAAGTTCAGCTTTTTAATAAAGCTGAAAACCTTATTGGGTAAGAGACTGCCCAGTTTCTCTGGTAGCAGTTGCCCAGAGTGAGAATAATCTGTATTTTTCTGCAGTGGGATAGGTATATAAAACGTCCCAGATAGCAGACTCACGTCATTTTAACGTCATTTTTTGGTTACATTAGTCGACTACGTCAGGTGACGAAATTCTGACATCATATTACGATGTCGATGCGACGTCATTTTCTCATTGGAGAAATTATTTCTAGATGGCGCCATATACAAATCATACAAACCACTGACAATAATCATTCACTAATACTCTAATGAATTTATAGAAAATGAATAATAATATAAATTTCAATGCTCAGGTACATTCAGGAAATGTCGATTGATTTGGATAGATCTTATAACGGTCAGGTTATAGATCATTATTCTGTGGCTGGGCCGAGATAGCATAAAAACCAGTGGGTGCTTAACCTATTAAATCAATTCATCTACATCGTAACGCATCATCCATCGGAAAATGGAGACCTCGCTCTTAAGATTCACATGCCATATTGCACCAAATTGGTTTATTTATTGTATTTCCCAAATGTACATTTATTTCAATCAATCAAAAATTAGCTTACATATTGTCCGATGAATGTCGCTAAATAACTTCAGTTTGACCTCACAAAATGGCTTCGCTGGGCTATGACGTAATGACGTCATTTTTACGTCATTGTAGAGGTCAAAATGACGTATCAGGTGACCAAAAATCGACATCAAAATGACGTCATTCTGCTGCATGGGGTGCTGTGCCGTTTCATCCTCCTCCAAACACGACGGCATTTAGTGTGATCCGCTAATCTAAGTCTGTGTAGGTGGTGATTTAGTCTGCAGTGTCCAGTATATAGGACAATTAAAGTTTTTATGCGTAACCTATTTAACTCTAATAATTTTTTAGTTCTTGATTTCAAAGAATATGTAATAAACTTCTTCTAATATTGGTAGTTCTTGCCAGTATTGGAGTATTTTCCTTTCAATTCAAGTCAAGATTGTTGTTTTCGCAGTTCTTGATGATAATTCCAAGCACTGGATCTAGTCCGATGAATCTCGTTACCTTACCTTTCCTAGCTAACAAGTCGGATATTTCATTACCTTCCATGCCAAAGTGGCCCGGTATCCAGACCGGAGTCAACTTGTTTCTGCCCAATTGGGTTAGAGCGTACTGACAGTTCCAAATCGTTTTATAATTGCAACGATAGAATCCAAGAGCTTTAAGAGGCTGCTTGGAGTGCATGTCTGTCAGAAAAAATTTTTATTGATCTGTGTCTAGGATACACCTCTTCAAGCCTCCTTACGCACAGGGTGGAAACCTCTAATTTGCAAAAGTGGGAGTTGCTGAGGAATATGTATTTTCCTATATATTATAGCATCACCCTATATCATACTTTTTTAAATTTTCAAATTTTATTCACCTTCTAAATAGCGATATGTTGATACGCATAATATTCTATATCAAATTAACATTAACGACAAACAAATTCTCTTGTTATATGTTAGTTAATTCATACAATTGATTTCAATTTAGTTGATAGTCGAAAATATTTCAATCTTAATTTCTAATTAATTTATGTCCTTAACCGTATCTGATTTTATTTCATCTATTGAAGTTTAGATAGAGTGGTGAGTAAGCAAGTTTTTGGTGCATTATACAAAAGCATTTAGACAGGCCAACCAGATATAAAGTAAAGTTACTACATAAAATAGTATATAAATAATATAGTGTAGACCAATTATTAAAATTATAAAGGCACTGTGGATTAAAAACATTTATTACAGTTTTGCAACCTCCATAATTCAATTTTTTGAGGTTACCAGGTAATGATTTAAAAAAATTTATTGCTGCTCTATCCCACGCTGTATACATTATTTTATTATCTTTATTGTAAAGGAGACATTGCAATATATGTACAGGATGCGCAACTCAAAACTCCTCAGGCTTGAAACTTTCTTATTTTTTAAGCGACGACCGTGTTGGGCACATCAAATTGTAGATATTTTTAAGGCATTTAACATGTGTGCAGAGTGATTTAAAAAAATTTTGTTGAGAAAATTGTTAAGAAAGAAAACTTAATTTCCTTGAATATTTTTTTACCTCATCCTGTACATAAACTGCGTTAATGTTTTCTTATAAATGTTTTAATTAGCTTCAATTTATGTTATTACGTGATATTCGAAATTCTTTTTGGTTTTAGAGAAAGAAATTAAATACACTCCTTCCGATTGCAAACTCATTTTTTTTTAAATAACTGAAAAAATGTAAATAATAATTTTATGCTTTATTTGTAAAAGATATATCACAAACAATCTTCAACGTAACAAAACAGCAACAAGAAACAAAAGAAATAAATGTTTTTAAAAACAAACTTTATTAAAATGTACTAAATAATAGGAAATTGCAAAATTTTTATTTAAAAAAAATTTTTTTTTAATAACATAAATTGAAGCCAATTAAAACATTTATTAGAAAACATTAACACGTTTCATGTACAAGGTGAGTTAAAACAATATTCAAAGAAATTAAGTTTCTTTTCTTAACGATTTTTTCAATTTTTTTTTAAATCACTCTGTATGCATGTTTAAAGGCTTTAAAAATGTCTACAATTTGATGTGCCCAACATGGGCATTACTTCAAAAATAAAAAAGTTACAAATCTGGGGAGTTTTAAGTAGCGCACCCTGTATATATGTGCAGCATAACGTTGTAATTCTTAGTATTTTAAACGAGCTTTCATCTCTATAACCCAACCCGGCAATTATTTTAACTGATTTTTTTGCATAGGGAATGCTGCTGCAGTATAAGAAGAGTGACCCCGGATCAAAATTGCGTAGGTGATAAAAATTAATTCATAATGCGCTGCTAATAGGGTTGTCTGTAATACACAATAGGGACTTGCATAAAAATTAAATTTGGAAAGTAATACAAACAGTCCAAGATTTCAGAGCCGCCAGACCTACGTCATTTTAGCAAAGCTAATATTTTGACAACAGTGTAATATGTAGTTAGAAACGTATGCGTATTTGCTAGCTTGAAAGCGGGGCGCTTTTAGAGAAAACAGGTATTTTTTTTTTTTTTTTAAACTATTTAACTTCGGCCTATTTCCGCTACCAAGGCCTATCACCGACGCCAGGAGACGAGCTACCTCCAACCTGGAAATTTTGCCGAACGTCTTCCCTCAAGAAGAGTAGGGATATTTTACTTGCCTAACATTTAATAGACAAGGGACCGCCTGCTTTACATCCCCTCCGAAGGATGGTATATCCACTACGTAATCCTCGTCTGAAATTACGTAACTTCCGAGTATACACTGATATACAAGCCTCTAGAAGGTGGGGCGAGAACGCTGTATTTCCCAAGATAGGTGGGTCGCCCATCCAAGTACTAACCGCGCTCGACGTTGCTTCAACGGAATATCGACTGATATTCACATTGAAGTCGCCTCTACGCTCGCCCCAGAAAACAGGTACAAAAGGTACATAAAAAATTTTACGCACCTACGTTAAATGGTTTATATATATGTCACTTCTCAAGTGAGACGATAACGACATGGTGTAAGTCGTCAACCTACATTTACCGTTAATAAATTTGTTTTGTTGTTTTTTTTTAATTATTACAGGGCATCGACTGCTAAGATCATTAGCCCCTTTCTTGATGTATATACATATAAAGAGGTGTATAGTGTCTCTCTGGGTACAAGTGAATACAAATGCCTTCACAATTTATAAAACAAGTCAGTGTCTCTAAGATATTGAAGAACATTGAGTATGTGTCCTTTATCATTTTTTAAACATTCCCTTAAGTTATCGGGCATGTTCAAGATCTGTCGCTGTTGTGTATATTCTCGGCAGTCCAATATAATGTGTTTGACAGTAAGTACTTCATCGCAAGCTATGCACCTCGGTGGTTCCTCGCCTCTCAAAAGGTAAAAAGATGTAAGATGGGTATGCCCAATACGTAAGCGGGTTAAAGCGATTTGTTCCCGTCTGTTAAGTCTGCAGGGTGCAGGCCATTTATGAACCTCACCTTTAATGGTTTTTAATTTAGCCTCTGTAACATTCCATTCGAGCTGCCACTGATGTTCAATACTCTCCCCAAATATAGATTTTAAATCTGAAACTCGTACAGGTACATGATCTGTTTCTTCATCGGCTGCTTGTCGTGCCGCTTTATCTGCCTTCTCGTTTCCGACTATGCCAATGTGACTTGGCACCCAGATGAAAATAATGTTTTTATTTAGTTCAGCCAACTGAACTAAACGTGACAATATTCTTTGGACTAATGGATCCTTGGAAAAGATATTATTTATTGCTTGAAGAGAGCTAAGCGAGTCCGTTATTATTAGTATAGTCGGGGAGGTCAAGATCTCTGAGAAATATAGGGCCTGATATATGCTATAAAGCTCAGCTGTATAGACGCTAGCCACAGGTGGTATAGACCAGGTATGTGATTCGGTCTCAGTTACAAAAGCACATCCTACTCCATGGTTTGTTTTCGAGCCGTCTGTGTAGATTTCGACAGCATGACGCCATTTGTTCAGTACTTCTTTAAATTTATTATTGATAATTGCACCATTTATTGTTGGTATAGGAATTGTCCAAGGAGGTATTTCATTAAAACCTAAAGGGAAGACTTCTGGTAGTTCCATTTCAATTTCTTCAAGCAGTTCTCTGGCTCGTATCCCTGCTGGTCGTGTAATTGACGGTCTTGATTCATAGATTTCTGCTATATCATTCCCAAATAAAGCAGAATGAACTGGGTGATTTGGAAGTGCCCATATTTTACTGATATAATTTAGGAGAAGACGATTTCTTCTATGTCTAAGAGGTGGGACTCCTGCTTCGCAGTATATTGAATTAAGTGGACTTGTTCGAAAAGCACCAATTGCCATTCTGAGACCAGAGGAGTGAATGCTATCCAGGATTTTCAAGCGAGATTTTCTTGCTGATCCATATATGAGACACCCATAATCTATTTTAGACAAAACGAGTGTTGAATAGAGTCTAAGAAGAACTTCTTTGTCTGAGCCCCAAGTAATATTAGACATACATCGAATAATATTTAAGCTCCTTTTGGCTTTTGTTGCAAGGTCATTGATATGGGGTGCCCATGTCAAGAAATTTTACTGTTGGTCGAACATCTATCCAGTTGTTTTTTATTTTCAGTTGAGAAACAAGGTGTTCACTCCTTAGACGACAGAAATGTACACACATTGTTTTTAGTGGAGCTAATTTAAAACCTATACCTTCAGCTTTATTGTTTATGGAATCAATAGTTTGTTGTAGGTTTCCATCTAGATTATCTGAGCATTTTCCTGATAAGTATATAACTAAATCATCTACAAATAAGCCGCCTTGTACTGGATGCTGAATGGGCAAAAGAAGTTCATTTATCGCAATAAGGAAAAGGGTTACACTTAGCGTAGACCCTTGCGGTACTCCGTTTTCCAATTTATATGATTTAGAAAAAGTGCTGCCTATTCTCACACAAAAGGACCGATCTCTAAGGAAGCTTTCCACAAATTGAGGTAGTTTTCCTCTAAATCCCCAGTTATATAACTTTCTAATAATGCCATATCGCCATGTTGTGTCATATGCTTTCTCTATATCAAAAAATACTGCTGTCAGATGTTCTCGTTTTGCAAAAGAATTTTGGATTGCATTTTCAAGGAGTGCCATTTGGTCTACAGTAGATCTGTTTCTGCGAAATCCCATTTGATATTCAGATAATAAGTTCCGCTGTTCTATTACCCATACCAGACGATTATTTATCATTTTTTCCAGTATCTTGCTTAAACAACAAGTTAACGATATCGGCCTGTAATTGGATGGTTGACGAAGATCTTTTCCCTCTTTGGGCAAAGGAATAATATGTGCTTCTCTCCACTGTTTTGGGTACGTACCTTTTCTCCATATCAAATTAAATAATTCTAATATTTTCGATTTATATTGCTCAGGTAGCTGTTTTAAAAACTCATAAGGTATTCTGTCTGGACCCGGCGAAGTATCACCAGCGTCTGCCAACGCTTCTTCCAATTCTTGAGGTCCAAAGTCATTATTGTATATTTCATCCTCCTGTGATGTAAAATTCAGTTCTCTCTCTGTGGCATTTTTAATATCTATAAATTCTTGTGTATATTGCCCTGAACTACTAACGGCTTCAAATTGTTTTCCTAGGATTTCTACAACCCTTCCCACCTCAGACACTAGTTGGCCCTCATGTTGTAGTATTGGAGATGATATTTCTGTTCGTTTTCCTGATATTATTTTTGCTTTCTGCCAGACTTCAGCAGTTGGTGTTTCAGTTGTTATAGAGGATACATGTTTTTCCCAGCAGGCCTTTTTACTGGAAATTATGGCACGTCTAGCGCGTGCACGAAATTGTTTGAATATAATCATATTCTCCCTTGTGGGGTGCCTTTTAAATGCATTTAAAGCACGTTTCTTGTTAGTCACAGCTTCTTCGACATCTGTGCTCCACCAGGGTACTGATTTATCCAAAGATCTTCCGGACGTCTGAGGGACAGCAATTTCAGCGGCCTTTAATATGTCTTGGGTAACAATGTCAACAGATGTTTCAATATCATCGATAAGTTCAATATTATTTAGGGACGAACGATATAAACACCAATCTGCTTGGTCAAGTTTCCATTTCCTTAAGCGGTTAGTACTATTGACTTGTTCAGAGATATAATTTATTCTGATAGGGAAATGATCACTGTATAGTTGATCGTCAATTACTGACCAAGCTAATCTGGTAGCCAATTGTGGAGAACATAGAGAAAGATCTAAAGATGAAAAATTGCTTGAACGAGAATTAAGATATGTTCCCTCTCCTGAATTTAAAAGGTACAAATTGAACTCATCTATCAATTCCTCAATATCTCTTCCCTGTCTGTCAATCCTATTGGAACCCCATAGAGGATTATGTGAGTTGAAATCTCCTACTATTATTATCGGTTGTGGAAGTTGGTGCATTATATCCCTCAATTCATTCAATTCCCATTCTGCATTTGGTAAGTATATATTGCAGACAGTTGCTCTGAAAGGATAGAGGAACTGAATTGCAACTACCTGAAGTTCTGATCTGATCGGTACTCGGCTGGCTTGTAGATGGGATTTAATGTAAATAGCAACTCCTCCTTGTGATCTTTGGATTGCTTGGACATCTTTTCGATGTGAGTCATAACCTCTCAGATTAAAATTTTCATTGGGTTTAAGGTGAGTTTCTTGCAAACATATGCAGAAAGGTTTTCGATCTAGAATAAGTCTCTTTAGTTCATAATAATGCGCCTTTATACCATTACAATTCCACTGTAATATATTATTATAGAATGATATATAAATAATTTCTTTCTCAGTATAGAATATAGAGAGACTTATTTCAACATCAGAATAGCCAAGGGCTATTCTTTTGATTTTCTGCTTCGCCCCCTTTGCCTTCCTGGTTTCTTTCTAGTTCGAGGCAGAGCGAACTCAGAATCTTGTGCAGTGCTGTCATCGGTTGCAGACATATCGTGGCCTGCTAGAGAATCATTTTCAGAATTATGTTCTGAACATTTTCTTTTCTCAATAGGAGCCGGGGAGTCGGCTGATAATGGGCGCTTTTCTTTTGGACTCTTTGCAACCGTGATCTCTGTTTGATTATATAGTGTATCTTTTAACACGCTTGTACATATCTGTATAATTTCTGGCACAAGATCTTTGATAATATCTTTAACGACTTTCTCATTTAATGGTAGCGATGATAATGATGCTGTAGCGGCTTGCGCGTACGATATATTAGCCACTGGTCTTACCATTGTGTCTCTAACTTTTCGTCGTGCTTCGGCAAATGATATTTTTTCTATAGTTTTTATTTTTTGAATTGCCATTTCTTCTTTAAGGACAGGACAATCTTTAGATCTTGCTAAATGTTCTCCTTGACAATTTACGCATTTAATAGGCTCAGTGCAAGGGGATCCTGGGTGTGGTTCTTTACCACAAGTGCAAATTTCTTTTCCACTGCATCTAACTGACGTATGACCAAATTTTTGACATTTATAGCACCGTAATGGTGCAGGGATATAAGGACGTACAGTTATAGAATGAAACCCTGCCTTTACCTTCTTAGGAAGTGTGTCTCTATTAAATGTTAAAATTAACGAGGCAGATTCTACTCTTTTCCCTTCTCGCATCATCATGATTCGTTTGACTTCTATAACACCTTGTTCAACAAGGTTCTCTGAAATTTCAACAATACTACAATTTAATAAATCTCTGCACGTTATAACTCCTTTTGTGTAATTCAAGGAATTATGCGGTGTTACTGTGATATCAAACTCGTGAAATTTCTTGACATCTAATAGTTTCTTTGCTTGGTTTGCAGTTTTTGTCTCAATTAATAATCCTTCATTTATTTTCCTAACAGAGTTTACTGGACCTACTAGACCTGTCAAAATTTTATCAATTAGGAATGGGCTAACAGTTGAAAAATCACCTTCTACACGTTTCATAATTAAATATCGAGGAACATTCCCTACAGTATCTCCTGTAACACTTACTCTATTTTTCTCTCCACTCGGAATCTCGGACGATGGTTTTTGGGGTGAATCATCACCACCCGTTTTTGGATTTCTTGCGGTAGCATTGGGAGGCGCGACGCCGCTTGGTCCGTCGCTACCCCTCCGCTGTAGCTCTCCACCAACGGACCCAGCAGTGCAGTCCGAAAATGGTTGGTTAGTTTTACATCGACTCCCCGATGCATCCGAGGCCAGGCCTTGAGTCGACATATCATCACCATAGCTCCCCGTTGTCGCCGGGGACACACGCCCAGTTTACGCCGGGGAGGCGAACCGTTCGGGACCCACTGTCGTAGGGCCATTCATCCCATCAGCACGGCTAACACCTTAGGATTACGTGGAATATGTTTAACTGTTTACGGTAGGATTGATATGGGATACTCTAAGGATAGGTAGATAGAAGGAGATTGGAATAAACTAGGAAGATGCAGTGAGGGTGCAGATAGGAGTAAGTAATGGGATAGCGGACAGCTGCTCCAGTTAGTCGCCTTTTACGACAGGTAGGAGATTCCTTGGGGCTATTCTTTATACACCCGGCACCCACACGGGGGTTGTTTTGTTGTTGTTGTTGTTGTTGTCAACCTACAATCTTGAGGTTCACGGTTTGATTCCTAGTCGTTCTCGTTTTTTTTTTCAACAAATATTAACTGAAGTTGACGATTACCAAGAAAGAGACAACCGATAGGGAAATATTTATTATTTTTGGCCACAACTTTTTTTCTCAGTACGTATATTTAAAAAAAAACTGAGTGGAGCTGGGCGGGGCGGGTCGGGTTCGGCTTAACGGTAATTAAATTGGGTTACTAGAAACTCCTGTCTGCCGCAGGCAGACTTAAGAACTAATTAAAAATTAAAAACATGTGCCCACATGGGCCTAAAACTAATTAAAATACACTATAAATGACTAAAAACTCACTAGGCAAATGCAAAATTTTTATTGTTGATACGGGAAAACGGAGTTAACGAAAAAACCCGTTCGAGCAAATGACGACCTCGTGGTCTGACCGCCGCGCCGTCGAGGAAGGTAGAGTAGGTTAAAAGTTATATGAAAAAAAAAAACGAGAACGGCTAGGAATCCGTGAACCTCAAGATTGTACATTGACGCAAGCAAGAAAGCAAGCAAGAAATATTTATTTAAAAATTAAAATTTTACAAAATGCGCCTCCCCCGAAACCTGACCCGGAACCAACCAGACAAACACGGCGCGTAGCGCCGTGGTGAATATAGGGCTGGACGGGCAGGTCTGGTTTGGCTAAACGATAATTAATAAGACAATGTTAAAACTCGCGGATTTAAAAATTAACAATAATATTTAAAAAAAATGCTGTCCACATGGACCTAAAACTAATTCATATAAAACTTAGAAACTAATCACTGGTTGTAGCACTGAATAAATTTGGGCTATTGACTCGGGTGAAAAGCTAAACGAAAAAACCCGTACGAGAACTGCCACTTACACAATGTCGTTAGCGTGTCACTTGAAAAACGACGTATATAAACCATTTAACGTAGTGCGTACAATTTGTATGTACCTTTTGTGCCTGTTTTCTCTAAACGCGCCGCACTTTCAAGCTAGCAAATACGCTTACATTCTTAACTACATATTACACTATTTGTTGTCAAAATATTAGCTTTGCTAAAATTATGTAGGTCTGGCGGCTCTGGGATCTCACGCTAAAACGTTAACTAACATTATTTAAAAAACCCATTAGTTCATATAAAACCATTTTTCAATTCCCTATATTAAATATAAGCTGCTAAACTCTGTATAATTTAAACTATTCTTGTAACGCGACGCCACTATGTGTGACGTCAAATAGTGTGCTGACACAGAGCGCCACAGCCGCAGACCCGTTCAGGCTACGACAACGTATTCGATATTTGTTTGCTGTTCCCCGTTTGACATGCGGTTGTAATGTCACAGCCATTACCGCGTTTATTGCCTCGTTTGAAATTAATAGATTACAACTTTAACCATTTGTTACAAATTAAATTTTACAATTTATGGGCTGATATTTGGCATAGCTTATTTTTTCCTATACATAAACAATCTAATGAAATAAAAAAAACATATGCAAGCTGCCTATTCGGAAAACTTTTCAAAAGAAATACATTTTTTATGCTTTATTACATAAGAAATTTCGATTTTCGTTAATTAGTTGTGAACATGAACACCTATAAATTTAACCAGGAGCGTGAATACGATATTATTGTCATCTACAGTAAAATGTTTTTAATTATCTTATTCTCTTCTCCTCTGCTGGCACTACAACCCGTCTTTACCAGTCCTGACCTCCTCGAACTTCCTCCTCTATCTATCTGTATCTCCCGCTGCCATCTTTCCTTTTCCTCTTCCTGCGTCTTCTAAGAAGCCGCCCTCCCATCTTAACTTTGGCCTTCCTCTTTTCCGACGCCCCTCAGGAATAGCATTAAATATTTTCTTTGCAGAATTTGAAACCTCCATGCATGCAAAATGTCATAGCCATCTTAGCTGACAGGTCTTAATGAAGGAAATAATGTCCTGATTTCTGTACAATTCATACAATTCATTGTTGTATCTTTTTGTCCATATGTCGCGTTCATGGAAGGACCCATAGATTTTCCGTTCGAACACCCTGTGTGTGCCCTGATCCTCCACGCTAAGGTTTCACATCCGTAAGTAAGCATAGTTCTAATTATGATTTTATACAGTTTTATCCTGATTTTAAGTGTAAGTAACCTGGACTTCATAGGATTAGAGAGCTCTGCCTTATTCTCATTTGACATTAATTTATTTGACAAGAACTAGTCTTGAGCAGATGATTAAGTATCGTGCGCTCTGGATAATAATGCACTAAAATCCTCGTTCTTGTATATTAATGTTGTGTCGCCTTCATATAGAATAGATATGGGTAAGTAATTAATAAAAATTAGAAAGAGAGGACCCAGAACGGAACCTTGAAACACTCATCATTTAATATTTATAAATTCAGATTTTATATTTTGATAATTCACAAATTGAGTCTTCTTCTTAAGGCAGATATGAATAGCTTTTGACATCAGTGGCGGCTCGTTAGGGGAGGCAGGGGAGACTGAGCCTCCCTTTGGAAGAAGCAGCATATCTTCCAATCTTCCAAATTAATATCTTTTACTACCTCAGGGGGTGGTGGGGAAATGTACAAATTGTAATCGTATTGCGAGTTATTTGTCTTTCAAAATATCAAGCCTCCTTTCCAGACAATATCACGAGCCGTCACTGTTTGACATACAAATTTAGTACTTCCTGCTGATAATCTGCTCTATTCATTAGTACCGTGGCATTTCCTTTTTCGCTAGCAGAACTTTTATGTTGGCGTTGTCCGTGAGTATTTTTAGGGCCTGTCTTTCTACTCTCGATATGTTTGGTTTCGAGAGTTTGGCTTGTTTTTAAAATGGCTGCTGATGCTGCTCTGATTTCTTCTGCGTCTTCTGCCTAATGGATGGAGCAGATTATCAGCAGAATACTAAACTTGTTAGAAGATCTAGTTTACGTACAAATCACAAGAAATCCAACAAGGACCATCGAAAAATAGGTAACAAAGGCGAACAAGGAATCCTGCATACCAGCAGAGCCCCAGAAGAAACTGATATTAACAGAATCGACGACATCACAATTCTACTGCCGACATACTCAAAGCATTTATTGGACAAACAGAACGCCATATTAGGAATTCACACCATTTCATACAAGAGCTGAAGAAAATCAAAGTGGACCAAGAAGATATACTAGTCAGTTTTGACATAACATCACTCTTCACAAATATACCAGTTAATGAGAAGACAGAATTTCGGAAGAATTGCAGAACAACAGTTTGCACACCACCTTAGTAGAGCTGATGGAGCTTTGTGTCAACTCGACCTACTTCAACTTCAATGGAAGCCTATATAAACAAAAAGATGGAGCACCAGTACTCGCCATTTTATTTATGGAAAAATTCAAAATATACACCTTGGTCAACTACCAATTAAAACCAAAATATTGGTTTCGATAATGGCCGTGAGGAACTGGTGAATTTCTAGGACTACCTAAACAGCTTACATCATAAGATCAAATTCACCATGGAAATAGAAACAGACAGCAAACTCCCATTTCTGAACGTCCAGAAGAACTAGAAACACCAGGAGTATATAGCTTTCCATGTTCCCGCGGACAAGTTTACATCGGAGAGACCAAACGACATATAAACACCAGACTAAGAGAACACATTAGCAATACAAAGAAGGGAAATTCTACAAAATCAGCAGTTACCGAACACTCAGAAGAAACCGGCCATTTGACAAAATTCGACAAGATAAAGAAATTAGCCAAGACCAAGAATTACTGGCCAAGAAGATACAGAGAAGCCAATGAAGTAATTAAACATCCGAATAACTATAATCGTGGCACCGGACTATAATTACCTCAACACGCCTCTTAATAACCTGTATAAATAGAGGAGCTCAGTCTAGCAGGGTTCACTTCGCTTCAGAAGAAGACCACGACAAAATGGTGGAAACGTCAAGCATTCAAACAAGTCTACGCGGAAGAAGAACCGAACACCAGTAGCCAGATCACCAGCTCCGCGAAAGCTTTAGCACCAAAGTTTCAATAAACTGCTTCATTACCGAGTTTGATATGAAGGGGTAGAACAATATTTTATTTTCGTCTGTAGTAGGCTATCACTATCTCTACTGTCCCATAAGCACAAAACGCAAGGATGTCAGGTAAAGCCTGAGTGTTGCCTTAATATGCTTACAATTTTAAGATTCACGCAGAATATTTGACTTTTTCTAATGTTAATTCAATATTACCATAATCCTCCTGTAGCTCTGTTGAATGTGCTATCGGTATGGGAGCAAATACATTGGTATTGTGAAGATCTAAACAAAGAAGGAAGATGCTTTCAGTGTTTAAAGAAACAATTTTCAAACATGTCTGATCCAGAACTAAAACAAGGGGTTCTCGATGGATTACAAATTCGAACAGTGCTGAGGGATGAGAATTTCGTTACAGCAATTAATAGCAGTGAAAGAGCTGCATGGACCCGTTTTAAGAAGGTTGTATAGAATTTTCTGGGGAATTATAAACATAAAAATTATAGAGAAGTATTAGCTGATATGGTGGAAAATTTTGATAACTTAGGATGTTTGATGAACTTCAACTATCACTTTATACATTCGCATGTTGGTACTTACTAATGAATTCAGGAGATTATAATGAGAAACAAGGAGAAAGAATCTATCAGGGCATTAAGGAAATGTAGCGTCGATATCAAGGGAAATGGGATGTTAATATGATGGCCGATTTTTTGCTGGACTCTGAAGAGAAAATGTACGAAAGGAAGTGAAACGTAAGAGAAAACCAACCCATAACTCTTTTGAGGGTAAAAGAATCTGATACCATAAAGAGATGGATGCGTAATAATGGGGTATATATTAGCACCATTAAAGTAGGTAAAATTAAAATAAAGCAGAGGTCCAACTTTAAAGTACGCGATTTTGGAGTCTCAGGTTATAAATTGCAAATTGAAGCGTTTCACTGCTAGTCCAATGCAATTAGGTTATACCTCGGAACCCAGCTATAGTGAATGGATTTTAATGATTGTTTTGTTGGATTTCTAATGCCATAAACTAAAAAGTTTACCCATTGAAAATTACCGCAATTTCGAAAATCTGTAAATTAAAAAAAAATTAAAATTTCTAGAAATCTCAACAAAAAATACAATTATCGGGATTTTTAAATATTTCATTTAAGAAAATAATGATTGCTATAGTTTTCGAGGTTGTTTATAAAGAATTTGTAAAAAAAATGAAACTGTAATCCATAATTTTTAAAATCTATATTGTCGCATTACCAGCTTTTTATTTTTAAGGGTGGGAACCAACCCTAAAAACTGAAAAATTAATGATTCTTCTAATATTACAAATAAATTCACGAAAATCCTTATACTTATGATTTTTAGGTCGCTGAACATGATTATGAAGTCTAAATTTATAAAAAAAAAATGGTGGATTAAAAATGGTCACAAAAGAGTATAGTAATATGTCTAATTTTATTAAAAATAAAGATTATTTTAAATAAATCAAATTAATACAATTAAGTAAACTATCTAAATAATATTTTTAATCCGCACTATAAACATGCTGAAGTGTAATGCAACCCGCTTTTTCTGAGTATTCTTTGAAAAATAGAGTGCTTTTGCTCGATTCTCTACCTAAAATGGACATTTAAAATGGGTGTATTTCTTCGTTTTTTTCTAAGATTCATTTTATTCTTATATCATGATTTTATTAATCTTTGAAGTTTTTGAGATATTTCAATTTTAAATACATAATTTTCTTGCGTATGCGCTCAAGCGCCATCTTTAAACTTTTATATCTCTGGAACAGTTTGTCGTAGAAAAATTAAAAACAAAAACGAACTATTCGTTTTTTTATAAGCTTCATATTTGTACTCTTACTATTTTCAAAAACCCGATTTTTAAAAAAAAATATGAAAATTTTAATTATTGAAAATGGGTACAGAATAAAAAATAATTATTATAAAAATTCTAAAAAAATTGAGTATATTAGTAATAATATGCATTAACAATATATATGTACATAGAAGGATTAAAAAAAAATGAATTAATAAGAAATTAGAGCAAAAATATTTAAAAAAATGTCGCCTAAATTCTTAAACGCGCTAGTTTTTTGTTTGTAACTTTTTTAGTTTTCAGTGTAAAAGTTCGTAATACGTCTCAATCGAAAGAAAATTTTAAAACCTTTAATTTTTACAAGAATAACAATTTTCCTAATAGTTGTAGATTTTGAGAAATTTTCGATTTTAACATTGTATATTTTTTCTGAAACATTCGGCGCCATTTTGAAAATGCTATATTTCCAAAACTAAACATCAGAAAAAAAAAAAGAAAAAAAACACTCGATTTGTTTTCGTGAAAGATTTAATTTTGTACCCTTGCATTTTTTTTCCACATTTTTCGAGTAATTTAAAAAAAAACATCTAGGAATACTGATTTTAGGGGGTGAAAATTGCAATTTTCAGTTAAAAATATCTCGAAAAATATGCTTTCTGATTATTTGATTCTCTATCGGATTATTGGCATTTTTCGTTTTTTTTGCGACAAACATTAAGAAAGGGTGAGAACCACCCCTAACCAAAAAACAGGAGAAATAACAATATAAATTCTAATGTACATACTTTATGGAGCACGTTGAAGAAAAAAATTTGGAAATTCAATACATCGTTTTCGGGTTAAGATTTAAAAGCTTCACTTACTGTACTATTCATTTATTTCGCTTTTTGGAGCTTCTGCGATCTTCAAATTAATTTTAAAAAGTTCCATTTTTTACAAATTCTTTATAAGCAACTTCGAAAACTATAATAATCATTATTTTCTTGAAAGAAATATTAAGAAATTTCGATAATTGTATTTTTCGTTGAGATTTCTAAAAATTTTATTTTATTTTTTTTTAATTTATGGATTTTCGAAATTGCTGTAATTTTCAATGGGTAATTTTTTTAGTACATGGCATTAGAAATCCAACAAAAAAAAATCAAATCCATTCACTATAGCTAAAGGTTCCGTCATTTTTCATTTATAATGACTAATTACACTGGACTATGCCTATATTTTTTGGTTACAGAGAAACGGTCACCTGTTGTGGCAAATCAGACATCCCATTCGACATCAGCGACTCCAAAGACATAAAGTGGCTTTTTTTCAAAAAATTTTAATGGTAAGAAATTCAACCCCCAATAGTGTCATTTTATCGTTTTCTTATTATTTTTTGAGGTTAGGGAGGAACTATTACCATGGTGCTTTGACTTCGCGTTCAGATTTCGTGACCCTATCACTAGAAACGCAATGTGCCCGCAACAAATGCTGGTGGAGGAAACGCTGTTTCAAATAAAGTACCGGTTTCAAGCTTTTGGTTTCCGTCAGCGCAAAACAGACACCTTTGACGCTCCGGGCTCCATTTGCCTTTAATAAAGTCGAGCAGTAACTTGTAGTCAGTAACTAGTAGGTTCCTCCAACGGCATTTGCAGCAATCACCTTAATGAGGTCTCGACTAGGCAAATATTACTAAAGAAGAACGCACATCCTAATAGCATAATTAGGAAATTAAGAGGAGTACGACAAAGTTGCATATCTACCATTCCTCTATATTATTACTTCTTTGGTAAAATTAAAAAGTTGTTAGGGTTCTATCTGCGACACTATGGTTTAAATTAAATACATTCTTCAACTAAAAATAACACTTGGAAAATGTTGTTATATGTAGAAAATTAGTTTTGTTTTAATTACCTGATTTATCGCACTGTGGCTAAATAAAACTCCAGATACGTAAGTCGTCACAATTGTAACTATTCCAATTAGTGTCGTACTTACAGCAAAATCTTTCACATTTTGCCTTAGCATTTCATTGATACGTTCTTTCTCATCTTCGGGTAGTGATTCGTTGTATTGCTGCGCATAAGTTACTATGTCTCCTGTTACTGTTCCAAATATAATTAGCATATATGGCTGGGTAATTCCGCAAAGTACGGCACAAATTGTAGCTAGTAGTAGGCATAGTTTATCAAAAGTCGTAGAAAATGAAAACTGAAAAATAAAAATAAATTAATTATTGACCAATTTTCGATAGGCTTTATCATAGCCTAAGCATACTATCTAAAACCAAGGCGTATCTGCGGACAACGGTACCATACTTATAGTGAGGTGAGTACCCACGTTTTTCTCGGGTTCAAAAGAAATTAGTAACAAAATACCGGAAGTATATATTTCTTGTACATCTTGAAAACTAAGCAACACAGGGCGAACATTATTCTTTCTGGTGCAGCATAAAATTCTCTTCTACAATAGTTATTCTTCGTCAGTTTTTTAAATGGGCGAAAAATTTAAAACAGGATGTTCGCAATTCGACCTGTCTGTCTGTATTGATTTTGGTAATAATGTTACAGTTTTTGCTGTTAATTTAAAATGTGATTTAAAATCATCTGTGGATCCTAAAAAACATTTTTCATGCACAACAGACTTTTTAGATTTGTGCCATAAAAAACGAATTTTGGAATCCATAGACGGCAGGTAATTTTTTCAGATTTTTAATAGTATTGCAAAAGTCATGAAGTTACTATCAATAAAACCATGTTTCAAACGATATCGGTTGAAACATTATTAGAGAGCTACGTGAGAATAGTTAGGTAACTCTTTATTGTTGATTGAATGTCTACCGAAATGAAATTTTCTAAAAACCTTCTCGACAAACTGCTCTTTCAAATAAATCAAAAACTAAGTATTTAATTTAAATCGCCAAATTGGCGAATATTCCGAAAACAATAATTAACACTTTATTAAAAAACCGCTGCCCAAGGAAACACTACTTCCACATCCAGATTCTCTATCCAAGTCACTCACAACGAAAAAACTTTGTATGTGAAAATAATTGTTTATGGAACTTTAATAATATAATATTTGAAATCTTCTACCCCAAAAACCCATAAAACGATACCCCACATCGGTAGTGGGGTGGGGGTAGTGATAGGGGGGTGGTAGGGGGGGTGGATGAAGTAAAAAAATATTTTGAGGTTTCTGGTTCCTGTACATACACTAAATCACATTTTTCTTCATCCCCTTTAATAAGGGGGTGGGGGTGGTAATGGGGGTGGCTAATTCCAAAATTTTTTTTGAGACCTTAGCTTCTCTTGTATATACTAAATACCAATTTCGTGGACTCTTACCTGCTTGATTTACCCATTTACCCCAAACTTACCCCAATTTACACCTCAACCCTTCGACGGAACAAGAGGAAAATATAATCTAGTTTTAGATCTCGTTAACGTACATATGTGTACCAAATTTCAAGTCAATATCTTAAACAGTTCCAGAGTAAACGTGCGCACAAAAAAAAGTTACAGACAGACAGACCGACAGACAGAAAAATTTTTTTTTTGCTCAAACTTAAAATCTCGACGTTTCATGACATTTTAAGCCTATTTGGACAATAAAAATTTTTAAAAAATTTTTTGTCGTTACTATACTTCCACTGGACGTGGAAGTAAAATTTGGCTTTTTTGTTTAATGAAACATTAATAACAATGATAACATACATAGCAAGCGTTATTTCACTAGCAGAACAGCCTCAATTCCCTTCCCATTGCCAAGTGACCAATCGCGACATATTTTTGTTTACCTTTCATAGTTTTTGATGTGTAAACAAAGTGTATGTGTGATTCATTTATCTCAAGTTTTTGCAACCATGATTGCAAAAATGACAGGGGGCCGAGCTCTCGATTTAGAGTTAATGGAAAGCGAATAAAGTCCGTAAAAGTCCGTAATATGTTTAAAAGTTATAAAAAGATATTCAAATAATTTGGTGGGCCGTGGAGAGAAAATACGGGTCCGGTGAGGACAATTTTTTTTAAAAACTGATGAGTTGTGGGGAGAAATCCAAAAAAAAATTTTTTTTTTTAAGCGGGGGGAGAAATCCGAGAACAATTTCTTTTTGATGAACTTTTTTTACTTCAACCAAGTCAAAAAAAAATTCAAAGAAAACTCGAGAAGAAATGTGTAGAAAAATGTTTGAGACCTTTGGTTCTTCTACATACTAAATCACAATTTTATTTTTATTCTCTTTAACAATGGAAACGGAGTGGTAATGGGGGTAGTAGAGGCGGTGGTTAATGCCAAAAAAATTGAGGCATTTGATTTTTGTATACACGCTAAATTCCAATATTATTTCTTTACCCCCTTTAATATTGCTGTGGGGGAGGTGGTGCAAAAGAATGTTGAGGAAATTCGTTCTTGTATTCACATTAAATCACATTTTGATTTTTTCTTGCCTTAACAATTGGGGGTGGTTGATGCCAAAAAAATGTTGGAACCTTTTAGTACAGTACCTAGAGGAAAAAAATATGCAAAACTTCGGAATAATGTCATATTGAACGGATTTCGTTCATTTTTTGCAGTATAATAGTAAATGCTTCACAGAAAAGTTTCTATATTGTGCGGGGGCTTGCTAATTTATCAGGGGGTGGCGCTTAATATATATATATGAAAAATACTAGGTTCACGGGTTGAACCGCGTCTGAGATTATTGGAGTCTCGACGTTTCGGCTCCCACTTTGGAGCCATTTTCAAGAGAAAAGGAAGAAGAATCGATAATATAAAGGTATATAGGAGGTCTAGGAAGGGTAAGAAATGGTTCGAGTCCGGGGCCTCAATCTGCCTACTCCCCAGGTCGAACCTTGGTTCGTCTCTAAGATCTCAATCTCAGTTCTTAGAGAAAACTGACGAGTTGTGGGTTGAGGTGAGGTATTTATAGTAGGATTGGTGTGGTGTTAGTGAGGGTTGTGTAGTTAGTGGAGATATTAGTGATTTCCAAGCAGTTGGAAGTCGAAGACTGTCGTCCCTTTTGTTTAAATAATTAGGACGCTTCTCGATTTCAATTGCTTCGCGAATCGTTCGTGTTTTTCGGGAATATACAGGTGCCATTGTTTTTGTGTTGTCAAAGTCTAGGTTATGTCCAGTCTGGAGACGGTGTTGTGCTAGGGATGAGGTAGGGTCAGTATTTCTGACTGCTAGGCGATGTTCGTATACCCTGTTGTTAATGCGTCTGTTTGTTTGTCCAATGTAAGTTTGGAAACAGTCGGAGCAAGGTATTTCGTAAACGCCATGGGAGTCATTAGGGATTTGGTCTTTTGGGGATTTGATAAGGTTGGAAATAGTCTGTTGTGTTGTGAATATTGTTTTTATGTTGTTTGTTTTTAGGACTTTGGAGATTCGGTCTGAACACCTTTGATGTAAGGTGGGAAGGCTTTGTGTTGTTCAGGTGGGGATGTATCCGGATGTTGTGTTTGGGGTGGGTTCTGTGCTTTATTTATGGTCCGTCTTATATGGTTTCTGTCATAACCGTTTTGTAGGAGTGCGTGTTCTAATGTGTGCAATTCAGTTGACGACCGAATTTATTTGTGAGGGATGGTGATGGGAGTTTGCATTTAAGTAACGGTTTGTGTGAGTTGGTTTTCGGTAAACAGAGTAAGAGAATTGGTGTGTGTTATTTTTAGTGATAAGGACATCTAGGAAAGGTAGGGACGAATTATTCTCCACTTCCATGGAAATGTTCGTTTCTTTTTGTGTGGCTGTATCATGAAAAAAGTATCAAAAAAAGTAAAGAAAAATTTCTGCGATGATTGATTTTAAATATCATGGAAACTGGTTCTATATACAGTGTGTCTCACTTTTCACCACTACACCCCAATATCTCGGCCATTTGTTGATCGATTTTTATCAAATTTGGTATACTTCTTTTGCTTCAGATTGTGATTGAAATGTTATTTAAATTTTTTTTTTTTCGAAATTAAATACGCCTACTATGATCAAAAGAAATTGGCAAAAATTAGGAATTTATATTAGCGATTGAGATAGGGTTTTTGTTTTTACAGAATCTTGTTCGGCATGACCCAAAACCCCTGTATACCAAATTTCGTTAAAAAATATTCATTCCTTTACAAAAAAATCATATCTAAGATTTCAATAATAATCACCCTACTATTCGAGTTATTTATTGTCGGATATTTACATAACTTGGTAGTCGTGTAATAAAGGCGCTAATTAAGCATTAGGGCACATTTTTTATCCAAAACATTATTATGAAATGAATATTTGAAAAATGGTAGCTATTTTTCAGGCAATATAACGTTGGTCTGCTGTTATTCAGAAATAAAACTGAAGGCAAACAGCTTTGGTGAGTCCGTACGCCTAACAGACAAGCGCGATAGATGCCGTGATGCTGTCAAACATGCCATGCAGCAAAAATAGAAGGACTTAAATTGTAAAATCAATACTTGAATGTTCAGTGCAGTACTTTTTTAAGGGTGGCGGTGCAATGCTTAAGAAAATGATTTGGTAATTCGATAACTTCTCCTATATCCCTGAACCGATTGAAAAAATTATTTGATAGGCTTTTAGAGAAAACTTGATTAAACGATACCGGACTATTGAAATCAACAAAAAAAATTTTTTTTATTTTCACAAGGGAAATTTTTTTTTCTTTAGTTTTCAATGGCCATTATGTAAAGTTGTCTCTAAAAGCACACCAAAAAATTGTTTGAATCGGTTCAGGGATGTAGGAGAAATTGTCGAATTACGTTCACCGAACCGCCCACCTTAAGGAATCACTTCATTTGTATTTATTATAATAATCACTGTTATGTCTAGCCATCGGTGGATAAACTTTATTTTACCAAACATCGCGTCATTTTTTATTAGTGTTTAAAGTTTACTTACCAGACGATAGTAAGGCACAGATGATAGGTTATCCTTTTGTTTCTTCAATTTATTTCTGGAAATTAAAAGAATTATATGATACGAGAAGATATGTGAATGAGCGAATTTTTGTGATATAAACGAAAAAATGAAAACATTCAGGAATAAATGGGAAGAAAATTCTATTAGCCCAGCTACCAAATATGAAAAAGGGCACTAACTTTGGGGGAAAAAAGAACGACTGTAGCGGGAAGATAAAAAAATCGGAAAAATAAAATAAAATGAAAACAATAAATTACTTAAAATAATATTATTGGGTTTATTTCGACTTTAGACACAGAGAAATGAGAAGACACGGGATGTCCTTGGAAATAATCGTGTTTTGATAGTTAAAACCGATTTCGACATGATTGTATTATACATCTTTACTAATTTTGCTTTGTAATGTACAAAACCTTCTGCTAATTAGGTCAATCAATTAAGATAAAAAAAGGCTTCTTCCTGGAAAGTTTTGGAGGAGTTTTTCTCTATCTTCCATTATGCTTTTTGGTGAGCTAAATACGAATTTCAAGTTTGCCGTAACTTTCCTGCTGAAAATAGTGGGGTTTTCTCGGTTTTTGCCTTGTATTTGGTGGAGGGTTAAGCTTTTGTGAAAAAATTATGACACCAAATTAAACTGGAGAGGTTTTCCTACATTTTTCATATATTTTTGTTTCTAAGAGGAATAGTCTTGGCATACGAGTAAAGTGAATTTTAGCGATATATTTAAATTTCGGCATTGGAGCTATTAGTCCTTCTGGGGATTATACGCGCCAGAAGCGTACTTTTAAGAAATGAAGGAGTTCCTAAGGAGAAAGTGTGAGTTTCACCAGTAAAAACCTCCCGGAAACCTCCACTACATTTCGAGCAATAAGCGATCAAACTAGGGGGTTGGTTCCGATCGGCGAACGTTCCATACACTTTTATCAAAGTGGTACCAAGTATTATAGGACCGAAATGGTACAGCAAAAAGTACTTAATTTCTTTCGTTAAGAAACAAGGAAAATAATTTTTTCCCTAAAATGCTTCCCAAGCACTCTACGATGCTTTGAAAGAATAACTAGAACAGGATTTTTAAATAATTACTCAGTGTCGGTTGAAAGTAGCGACTTCAAACTTGTCAGAGAAAAGTGTTTTCATAATAACTATGTAGGTTCATGAAACGTTTCATGAAAAACTAATCAGTTAGGCGGGTTAGGGTGATATAATCGTACAGAAAAAAGTTATTTGCAATCGAACGGACTTTTATGTTGTTGATTTGGATACATCTTTTATAACGAAAATTTTTGTCCTCCTTCGGTTTTTTCGTACATCATACTATTCACGAGAAAAAATAAAAAATCGTCTTAGAGCGTTTAGGAAGCGTTTTAAGGAAAATGTTATCCTTGTTTTTTTGATTTTTTGACGAGAAAAATCATTTTTCGAAGGAGCATGCAAATCACACACCGATCAGGGCCCTAGTTTAATTGCTTATTGCTCAAAAACTATTGCACCCATCGGAAATATGCATAGGGCCCTATTTGTAGTAAATTTCATGTAGAATATTATCAATAAATATAATATTTTCTGGGGTAACAACTATTTCCAAAAAACGTACGAGAAACTGCAACGGCATGCATTAGGAGTGGTTTCTAAGAGTGAGCCTCACACTTGCGCCTAATGAACCTTTTCGTTTCTTGAAAGTAGCCCGCCCTCTAGCGCGTATAGTCCCCAAAGTGTAAAAGATTATAATTTATTTTCTCTATTTTTTCTAATATCAATGGACTATATGTTAACATGTCCATTACTTATTTTTACAGTTTTTATTATTTAAAAAAGTTATCTACTATAGGAGAGTAAAGTTGGCTCTGAAAATATGGTTTGCAAGCAAGCGAAGGAAGATGCCGACACACTCAATATCAACCCTGCTCTCAATCTAGCACCCAACCATGATAATATGATAGTCATTGGTGAAGATGTAGACCTTCTGGTAATCCTCATTGTGCTTTGCAATTTTCCCAATGTTTATTTCTTAAAACCAGGAAAAGGAAAAACTTTCCAGAGGATCTATTCTCCATTGGGAGCAGTCGATATATTAGCTGCTAAACATATCCTCATTTTACATGCAATGAGTAGATGTGATATCACTTCTGCATTGTACAGCCAAGAAAAAACAAAATACCTTCAAATTTTGAAGAAAATTGCAGATTTGCAACATGTGGTCGATATATTTAAAAACCCAGATGCTGTTGCCGACGACGTTATTAAAGATGGACTGCTATTTATGTACGGATTCAGCTGGAAAAAACACCTTCTCTGAACAGGTGCTACATAAAATCCGCTTTTCAGAACATTTGCAGATATAGCCTTGCTCCCTCTAACATATGACGAAGCTCCATATCACTTTCAAAATTTATCATCAAGTACAGCTATGGCTAGGAAACTGTAAATAAGCTGAGGAATAGAGCTGGAATAAAACCGAGAGAGGCATCACGCCCATATCAACTGTCAAATCCCCGCACCAGAAGCCGTTCTGCGACAAATATTCAGCAAAGACAATACCAAGTGCAGTGGAAAATGTGGGTGTAAGAAAACAGGTTTATTTTGTTCGCTCTTCTACCTAAACTGCGATGGCCATTGTGACAACGTCAACTCCTTCATCGCCGAACTTAATAAGGAGGCAAAGGTTAATGATCCAACACTCCAGGGTACTTTGAGTTAAATGGAGCCACAGCTGAGTCATCAAGTGATGAAGAAGAAGATAAAGATGAGCCCCCTGTTGAAGAATATCAAACAGGCCCTTGAAAGTGACCGAAGCGGGCATTAATTGGATAACAACTGCAGTTATCTTCTTTTTCCTGTTCACGATCTTTCACATATGTTATAATTACATTTAACTTATTATTTAGGAAACTTATAAAAGATATAATTTTACTTAAATCAACTTACATGTGTTTTTATGTCTTTCCTAGTCTCCTGATTTCATCTTATTTTGTTAGTGTTATAAGAGGTGTAAAACTTAGTAAGCAAATGTTAACTATCTATCTATTTATCTGTATTCAATCGTAGGGTAGCGTGATCATTCCCACAGTACTATGTTTAAATATAATTATACAGCAATATGCTGTATATACAAACTTTAAAATACCACTAAAATATCAGAATATCAAATGTTAACTAGAAAAGTAACTCAAGAATTTCAAATTGGTGATTGAAATGGACGCATAGTGATAGAATCGCGTTTCTGCCCTCCGATGATAGAATTTCAATACATCGCTAAAATACGTTTCACTCGTATGCCAAGACTAGAAAAAAAAAATAAGAAAAATGTAGGAAAATCTCTCTAGTTTAATTTTCTGTATTAATTTTTTCAAAAAAGTTAAACCCTCTCAAATACAAGGGAAAACCGAGCAAAACGGGATCTTTTCGTGGTTTTTCGATAATAACTTTTTAGACAGGAAAGTTACGAGGTGGCAAACTTGAAATTCATGTCCAGCACCCCAAAAAACATAGAGGAAAGGAAGATAAAGAAAAAACTCCTCCGTGTAGAATCCTGAATTGATTGGACTAAATGTATAAACGCATGGGTTAGATCTCTAAGAACTTAAGATTCAAGCGTGAGGAATTTTGGTACAGCTTAACACTATCTTGAATAAGTAAAAAAAATACTCCCATTAATATGAAAATAGCCTCGCCTCGCGTGTCATTTAAATATCCTGGCTCTCATATAAAAGACATCGAAATTTTTCAAAGACGGGGTGGTATTGGGCACAATGGTTAAACACAATCTTAAATATGCATTTAAGTGTGACGCCATGAACTTGTGTTTGTTGTTATATACTAAATATATATTATTACATATTTATAATCTGTAAATATCTTTCCTTCGGTATCACAACATACAGGGTGTTCCATTTGATGATGTCTACACATCACAGACCCATCAATTGTCATATCGTTTGAATAGCCTTTAAAAGGAGAATCCAAATACGTAATAATACATTGCATATTTCAAAATATTTTTAAACTATACGCCTTTATACCCACTACCACTACCGTTTTTGAAAATTTTAGATATATTTTATAGGAGAGCCGGAATATTTGAACGACGACTCAAGGCTGAGACACCCTGTTTCGTTATCCTTCCTAAAAACCGTATAGAAACATTTTTTAAAAACTGCCTTTATCCCTTTTGGACATTACAATACACTGCTCTAAAAAGTTTTCTACTTCAATTTATTATTTTCAATGTTGAAAGTACAAATGCGTTCCACTTTTTTTGCAGTAATGAAATTGGTTCTACTAACATGTCATACATTAAAATTAAATAAGAAAAAACAGTCTGGCTAATCTGGCTAATATGCATGTCTGGCACGTTAAAAACTGAGAAATATTAAAAAGTTATTGCCCTTATTTTGGCATTCCTAAAAATTTGTCAGATGACAGTTTGCATTATAACAATAGCTTAAAAGACAGTCTGGCTATAATGCGAGATCACCAAAACGTCGCCATTCTGTTAATGTAAGTAGTCAGTAATTAAAAAAAATATATTCTCTTATATTGTTTTTCGTTAACATATAGCATGACCAGGGCAGGTTTTCTGACTAGGCCTAGGGGCGTCTTTGCCTTTCATCTTAGTGGTTAGTGCCCATAAACTGATAGCAAGCATAGATATTATAATACAAGACATTTAGCTTTGTTCTTATTCCGGTTTGGGGGTGGGGCGCAAAATTGACCTGAGCCTAAGGGCAATTTATATCTAAAACCGGCACTGAGTATGACCTAGACCCTCGTCTGTTTGCAGCGCAGCGTTTGCTTTAAAAGAATGCATTTTAAACTATGAAGGGATTTTCGAAGAACGAAATTTTTTTGTTTCTTTGCAAATATCTCGATAGATATTAATTTTAGCGAGAAAATGGTGAATGTCAAAAATCAAGTATAGGCTGAGAGTGAATTTGTTTTTTATTTAAGTGTCCAAAAAGTTTTTATGAACTTCAGAGCATACTATTTAAAACCTCGAGATAATCTGGCGAGGCTTTCGTGATTGTAAATAACAGCCAGATTTTTTTTTTTTTTTTTTTTCATGTAATTATAGTATAGACTATCATGGGAAAATTTTTCAGGACTACAAAAATAAGGGTAATAATTTTTTATTTCTGCAAAATTTCGACGTGCCGTCAGACTCATTTGGTAATTTAAAAAAATAGCCAGACATGTTTTTAACTATATTCCATGATAATATCAATTTATATAGTAAGTTTCAAACCTGTAAAAATAAGAGTAACATATCCGAGAAATCGATCTGATTTTCCGATCAGCTGATTTTTTGAAACACTTCAGCCAGACTACTTTGGTCAACTGAAGATAAGCCAGATTAGACTGCCTTTCCAGTAAGTTTTATGATCTACTTAAGTAAATCTAAAAGTTTTATAACTGTAAAAATAAGTTCAACTCATTTGTATTTTCCATAGATGAACCCACTGGAAAATTTTTGCCAGACTCAGAACTTGTTGATTAGTATCACTAACAGAACAATCCTATCGATGTTCGCTGACTGCAAAAATTAGTACCAAAAAAATTCACTGGCTCTTAGAATATTAGCAGGACGAACCAACAGCTATATGAAAGCGGACATTCTAGAGAACATAGCACCTATTTCTTTATGTGCATTCCTTAAGAGTCACGATTATAATAATAATAATAAAAATAATAATAATAATAATAATAATAATAAGGAGAAAGGGACCTACACCAGTCCCTTAGGGTGGTACAGGAGTACACACAGGCTGTCGGTATGGAGTTCGGGTTGGACAAATGTGCACTGGTCCATCTCAAGAGAGGACGATGCGGGGCCTACGGAGAGGACGCGCAGCTCGTAGATGGAAGCATCTTACATCATCTAGATGCCGGAGAGTCGTACACTTACTTGGGTGTCGAGCAACGCTCCACCCAAGAAGTGAGTGTAGTGAAAAACGCTCTCCGCGGCAAGTATCAGCACCGACTCCGACAGATTTGGTCTTCAGAACTGTCGGGGAAGAACAAGGTGTCTGCTATCAACATGCTTGCCGTTCCGATCCTTCTCCACTCCTTTGGAGTGGTGAAATGGAACCGAGAGGAGTTGCGTCAACTCGACGTAGGAACCCGCAAGAAGATGCATCTCAATAGGAGTTTGCATCCTAAATCGTCCGTTCCACGGTTATACCTCCCACGACATCGGGGAGGCCGTGGATTCTTGAGTTTGGAGAGTCTCCATAACAGGATGGTTCTAGATGGAGCCTGTAAGATTATCAGGAGTTCGGATCCCCTCCTCTGCATGGTCCGAGACCATGAAAATGCAGGGGTAGGAGCGTTTTTGTTTAAGGCAGCACAGAGAGCAGCCGATGAACTTGGTCTCTCCTTCGACGTCGAGCGGGTAAATCGCGACTCTGTCACCGAGTTGGAACCTGCTCGGCGAAAAGCCCAAATTAAAGCTGCAGAACACAACATCTTTCTGCAGCTTCATACGGATAAGCCAATGCATGGAGTCTTCTATAAAAATATAGAAGATCTTGGCTTATCCGAAAGGCTGACCTTTGCCTTCTTAAAGTCAGCCGGGCTGAAGTCTGAGACCGAGGGATTCATAATGGCTTGCCAGGATGGTGTATTTAACACTCTCGTTTATCGAAGTCGTGTCATGGGTATAGAGGTCCCTGATGTCAGCTGCAGGGCCTGCCGCAGGGCGCCAGAGACTCTAATGCACTTGTTGTCGGCCTGTCCGACATATGCAGTCTCGGCCTATATCCAGAGGCACGACGGAGCATTACGAGTGCTTTATTATCACTTAAGGCACTCGTATGGGATAGACGAGACACCAGTGCTGCCTTATGCTCCGGGGGATATTGAGTCCGTTGTGGGAAATGAGAAGTGTCTAATTTATTGGAACTACTCTTTTCCCACAGTCAGGCAAATACAAGCCAACCAGCCTGACATAGTCCTCCTCGACCACCAACTCAAGACAATGTTTGTCGTGGAGTTCTCGGCTCCCGCGGAGAACAACATTGTCTTGAAGGAGGAGGAAAAACGGACAAAATATCGAAATTTGCTCTTCGAACTCCGCAGACTCTATCCAGACCATACTGTTAAGATAGTGGTACTGATTATAGGAGCCCTCGGTGGAACGAGACACACACTGCTTTCAGAACTTAAGATCATACCGGCATGCCGAAATTCGGCAGAGGTCTTAGCCGGCAGAATGCAGAAGGCCGTCATCCTCGGTTCATTACGTCTGCTCAGTGCACACGATTCGCGGACCCAGTAGTCACTCACTCCACGGGCGTGGGGAGTGGCTACCGGTACTACCAGCTCCCCTCTGTGAGTGTCGGAGCCACAGAGTATAAAGGGTGACTGGCTTTTACAAACAAAAAAAAAATAATAATAATTTATTAGTCAAAAAGAAATTACACCGTGGTGCTTTGACATGTCAGATAGAAAAATATAAACTAATATAAATAAAAATACTAACAAATAATACTAGGATAGAGTCCTAGTATAGTCAGACTTAGATAGTACGAAACATAAATATAAATATATGCATACATAATCACAAGTATATAACAAACATTGAATGTGACCAAAATATGGTCAGCACAATAACAAACAACATATTACATATAAACATAAATTTACAAATAATTAAAATTTGATGGATCATAATAAGCATTGGTCAAAAGGTGCAGTTTTAATTTTGTTTTAAATTTTTTGATGGGCAATTCCTTAATACTATCTGGAAGTGAATTAAATAAATCAATTCCGGAGTTGATTCTCTTTGTATAAGCCAATCTCTGGCGTGGTGTCTGTATTTTATCCCGATTACGAGTGTTGTATTCGTGAGTTTCACCATTCTTGCTGTATTCGCTCAGATGTACTTTTATGTGAATTAAGTGACAGTAGATTATTTCTGATGGTAAAGTCATTATTATATCATTATAAGCGCAAAAATTATTTAAAACTTATTTCTATAGATTAGCTTTAGACAGACCACTTTCTAAAAATCACCATAAATCTAGATGGCCTCTATTACCACCTTAAGTTTCATCAAAATCTAAGAGGCACAACACTGAAAAAAAAATTATATAACAGTTATACGAGCAATTATGAATATTTTCAAAAGTAAAACACATGTTTGATTAGCATTCGGCACTATTGCTCTTTATGACTATATTAATGTTGTCCGTTTCAAATATTTTTGAAAATATTTCTGCTGGTCTAGATATATGTGAATCACAGAAAACACAAAAAACTAAAATTTGATTGTTGTCCAAGCTGTTCATGGTGAATCAGTTCAAAATACAAGCTTCTGCATAATACTTTCCACAACAAATTAATTCCAGACGTAATATTGCTGTAGAATAGTTGGATTTTGCAAAATTCTTTTACTAAAGAACTGAGTACTGATGAAGAATTAAGGGACGAAATTATAGATTCAATAAGTGATGATCGGAAGCTAGCGACAGTTTTAGCTGCCTCATTTCATTAACTTTATAAAGTTGTTTTTCGTAGTGAATAATGTCCTCTCATTACAAGTAATTTCAATATCAATGTTTTAAATCAAACTACTTCGTTTCTTTGAAACACTTGTTCAAGTGGAAAATGCATTATGCATTTCGCCTCACAAGCATGATGGCTGGCAGCATTCATGATGTTCACAATTTATAAAAAAAAAATTCGTCGTTAATGACTTTAGTCAACGACACTATTTTTTTTACATAGTTGAGACATCCCAGCAGTGCATTTTTTAACAAATGAATTGTAAAAAATAGTCGGCCGGTGATTGATATTTTGGTGTTTTAGGCGACAAAGATTTTGGCCAATTTATTACGTTATATTTTCCTTCGAAACAGAAATCAAACAATAACAAATAATAAATAATGATCTCATTTAAATTCTATTGTCTAATACCTTTGCCTTTAACACAAACCCAACACATCGCAGCATTCACTGACGTTAAGTTCGGATAATCTTCCTAAACCTTCTAGAGTTACTGACAATACTGGCAGGAGGTTATTTCATTCGTTAAAAATATTAGTACCTGGAATTGTGTTTTCAAAAATGGTGCAAACGTATATAATACTTACTCCACATACTCATTTAAAATGGACTGTTTTCTGCTATACTATTTTAAAGAGTTAAAAACAGAGTTGTCATCAACAGCCGCATATTCATTGCTCTTAATAGTACAGGAACCACCCATTTTGATGCACAACCGTCTGTGGTAAAATTTTTGAAGAAAATGGGAGTGCCCATATGATGTTCCGGATACTGAACTACATAGAAATAGGGGTTTTATAAAAGTTTTTTGCCACCGATATATAACACGAAAATTTTAATGTTTAGGTGCATTTTTTAATAATTAATTAAGCGACCAAAATATCGTTCACTTGTGAAAATTAGTTGCCCGGTGATTGAAATATTGGTGTTTCAGGCGACAAAAATTTTGGCCAATTTATTGCTTTTATATTTTTATTCGAATCGATACCTTTTTCGCCTTTCGCGAAACGAAACACCAAAAAATAACAAATAATAAACAAGCTTTCTTGTAAATAATGTTAGTTTTTGGACATCCTAAATTTTGTGATACTATATTTGTTGTGAAAAAAATTATATGAAAAAAAAATGAAAAAAAAAATATCCAACCTGTGTGGGATTCGAACACACGATCTTTGGATTGCAAGGCAAAAGTTTATGGAGAAAACATTTCGCAAGATTTCTACTTAAGTACAAGCGACAAAAATTATGGGAATTTTTTTTTATATTAAATAATTAATAACTTTTTTATTTATTGATCGATTTTCTTCAAAAACAATAGGGTTCTTCCTCTACCTAACACTAACTTACTTTTCCAAGTTTCAATACAATCGGACTTTTCCTTCTTAAGTTATCGTGCTTACAAGAAACGTGACGGACGGACATTTTGAAAGTTGTTGTTCAGAATTCGTTCACTAACACAATTATATGAAAATTTTTTCTCTACGAGCGATATTTACGATTTTAGAAATGTGCCGATCAAATATAATATACTCTTCGTTTTTGCGAAGAGTATAATAATAATCTTATTTAAATTATGGTTCTATTGTTTAATACCTCGACTTTTAAATCAGACACAAAACAGCGTGGCATTCAATGGCGTTCAGTGATGATTTGATGAAGTGATTGAACACTTCTCTTCCTAAACCTTCTAGTGTTACTGACAAATGCGTTCAGTGATGATTTGATGAAGTGATTGGACTCTTCTCTTCGGATAATCTTCCTAAACCTTCTGGTGTTACTGACAAATAGTGGCAGGTTATTTCATTCGTTAAAAATATCAGTACCTGGACATGTGGTTTCAAAAATGGTGCAAACCTATATAATTCTAACTCCGCGTAGTCATCCAAAACGGGCTGTTTTCTACTATACTATTTTGAAGAGTCAAAAACAAAGTTGCCTATCAAGAAATGCCAACAACAGCCGCATGTTCTTTGCCCTTAATAGTAAAGGAACCACCAATTTTAATGCACAACCGACTGTGGTAAAATTTTTGGAAAAAAAAGAGCGCCCAATGTTCCGGATACTGAACTAAGTATATAGATATAGGAAATTTATAAAAAAGTTTTTTGCCAACTCGAAAATTTTTATGTTTAGGTGAATCGATTTTTTAATAAAAATGCAATTGACAATAATTTTTCTTTTATTAGATAAAATTTCTAACATTTCGCTAACAGGAAAATCAGTCTAGGTTTAAAATATTTTAGGCTTTGTTGCCCAGTGATTTTGGCACTGCATTCCTGTCAATCTTTGTTCCGCGCTCACCCGGGCAGACAATCATTTTCACTATTTATGGCGCAGAAATAGTAGAATAATGTTAAAGGAGCATGAGTGTGTTAATCACCTTGGGCACTGAAGTTGCTGGTAAACATTGGAATCGATGGAAGAGGGCGGCATACTGATATAATGGATTTTCCTGAACTGACTGCACGTGACTTAAAAACTATTCAGTATGGTTTTTATTAACTGCCATAGGCTGTATTATATTTGGCGAAATCAATTGAAGATGACAAGTGGATTTTGTAAAAGAAGCATCCAGGGCTGGCTCTAGGGGGGGAGGCGAAGCGGGCGGCTGCCCGGGGCGGCAAATTCTTCAAATCCACAGTTAACCAAAAAATATAAAAAGCTAGGAAACAATTGTTTCACTAATATAGTAATAGTAATGTTAACTTTATATAAATAATTTGTTATTGTTAGTTTTTTTGTATATAAAGTAGGTTACATGCATTCATTATGTTTCTTATATGTGATTTTATTTCTTGTCTAATTTCTGTGGTGGGGTATTTTTTTAAGTTTCAATACGGTTAATTTTTTTAATTATTTTATTTTACCCTTTTAAATACAGTAATCATATTGCTGAAAATCCAAAAATTGCTGTAAACCTTATAACTAAAAAAACAATCCATCAAGAATATTCAGTAGGTGACTCTTAAAATGTTATAAAAAATAACGGACTGAAAAGACAGGGTTAGGCGGGGTAAAAAAGATAAGGTGATATCCAACCCAGATTGAAATAAATTAAACTTAATTTTCTATTCAAGTTTGTTTTGTACATTCAGAACTGTTTTATGTTATCCAATCAGATCCTATGCCTACTGTTAATGAGGGAAAAAATATTATTCAGTAAACTCTTTAAATCACTTTTTAAAAATTTTTGACGCACCTTAGTACTTTTTTGGGGATTTTATAGTTTCTCTATTTGCATTGTCCGTATTTGGCAGACGTCAACTAGAAGTGTCATACGTCATACTTCACATTTTGTGATCAAGTTTATTAATCTGCTAGTTTTAAATAATCAAAAATTTGATTTTAACGAAAAAATTAAAAGCGGGGTAAAAAAGAGACTAAAGAGACCAAATGGGCAGACTGAAGCAGGCACATTTCAGCTTCCTAATTTAGGAGAAGCTAGCCCTTCTGCAAGCCCCTTCTTGTTTAATTGATTGATTGATTTACCAGCGTGCGGTAGGCATTACTGCCACTCCCAAGTTATACAGCTGGGCCTGCTACGTCCACGCTGGGTTGGACGAAGGTCATGCTTGTTGCCAGCAGCGAGAGCCACATGGCGCATGGTAAAGGAATGTGGGATGGGAGGTGTAGGTATTTGTGAGATGCGTTACCGCATTATGTCGTGAGGGAGCGTTTAAGCCCCCTTTTTTTGTATTTTTGGTTCTGGGCTTCTGGATCTTCTTGTGAAATATGTTGCCGCGTTGTGTCGCTGCTATCTGTGCTCCTATTTTTGTACTTCTGTTTCTACAAGTCTTCTTCTTCTTCTTCTTCTGAGGCTTCTGATTCTTCCGTTTCTGATTCTGGTAGAGTATATATCGCTCCGATTTCTTTGTGAAATTCATTATTTCCCCTCGCTTTTCTTTCCCAGTATGTTTGGTCCTTTCCCAGTTTGTTCATGATCCTCTCGATTGTTGTTTTCCACGTGTAACATGGTCTCCCCATTTTAAGTTTGCTGCTGTTCAGTGTTAGTGCTTTCTTCAGTAGGTGTGTTGGTTCCCTTCTTTGGACGTGTCCCCAGTACTTCATTTCGTACATTTCTATCCTTTTTGTGATTTCCACGTGTAACCTGGTATCCCTGTTTTTAGTGTAGAATTTAATGTAGAATTTTTCACTTATCAACGAGCGTAATTTTGACCTGAAAACCTCATTTGATAATTTACTTAAGAAAAATATTATGTAATCAGATTCATAACACTATATTGTAACACCCACAACGTCAAAAAATATGCAATACCACAAAACACACTCCCATTAAACTAGACAAACAAAAAGTCAGGATCAACAACACTTCTCTGTGATACCTCTCCTCCCCTCCATTCCCCTCTCCTTTTGATCCGTTCTACCGCACCACACCAAAAACATTGCACCTAGCTCTGGATCATATACAAAACCAATCACCACTCACAAAATCGTCAATCGCACGTCCCGAGGTATGCATCACCTAACTCAAAACTGTATCCTTCGCACTCTGTATCCAGACCAAGTGATGGCACACAAAAATGTGTTTTCTATGTTTTCTCCTTCCAACGATGGCCCAGCGCTCCAGACAATTCCCGTTGCCGTCGATCTCTCGCACCAGTAGCCAATGTGTCTCCCGCGCTCCGCAGTAGATACATCATTCTTGTGCTTTCCGGAGAGCTACATCTCCCGTTTACCCCCTGCTTGTCACTATTACGGTCCTAACCTTTTTAAACTTTTTAATAAACTTTCTCAGTCCCACCCTAGCCGCACCAGAAGCATAAACAATTTGTACGTTTCCATAGCATGGATGAGGCTTTCCAAATTCCAATGGCACCGAAACCAAGCCAATGGCCACCAATTCCATCCAAATTCCCATTATATTCTTAAATTGCTTCAATTCCACACGGTGCACTGTCACCCTGATGGGCACGCCCCTGGCCAGACTCATATGTAAATTTGCTAGAAAGGATTGTTTATTGACTTATTTTTAAGTTATTACACTTGACAATGAGCGTAATTTCGACCTGAAAACCCTCACTTGATATTTTACCTAAGAGAATATTATGACCATATACGTTTGATTATTACGGGTTCAGTTTATATTAAATTCGCCTGAGTATTTTTAATAATTATGAAAAAAGATTATTTGAAGGTTAACAAAAGAAATTTATATGACCATACTTTACAGATAGATCAAATTCATTTGAATATTTTTACAATGGTTAAAAAAATAATTTACAGGTTTACAGAGGGATATCATGCCATGCTTTAATTTATTGCCATAAACTTGTCGACAATGTCGACTCTTCAAGTGGTTATAGATATACTTGTCTGGGAAGGTACTTAAAAATGAAAAAGGAGGTACTTATCTTGCTTTTGCCTGTCTTGGGTTGTTTGTTTAATTACGCTCTTTTCGTTTCTTAACACACAGCACTGGTCACAAAACTGTATTAGTTGTTTTCAAATATTAATTCTATTTCAACTTTGTTCTTTTTAGTAAAAAATCTGAATAAATTACATACATATAAAAGAAAAAAACTCCTCTGTCTTATTTTTGCACTTCCATTTGCACGACGTCAATAAGAATGGGAATAAATCACGTGTCTTTTATTTACCCCCCACTGTCTTTTTTTTACCCCACTTGGAGGGTAAAAATGAGACACTGTTTATTTTTGTTTATCAATTAACGGTACTTTTTAGTAAAAAAATATAGTTTTTCCTGTCCTTTTTACATATGATACCAATCTTTCATTAAATATGACTCGATTCTAAGCAACCCAAAAATTGAAAGATGCCATGTTGTCTCATTTTTACCCCGCCTGACCCTAATGTTATTTATATAAGAGAGGGGCGGCAAGATAAAACTGTACCCGGGGCGGCAAAATGCCTGGAGCCAGCCCTGAGCATCACTTAAACTGAAGATGGAAGTGAGATCTCGCCAGCCATATAAACAGCAAAACCTATCGTTGTTTCATTGAATACGTCCCTCATGGTTCAAATCAAAGTTTGTATTACTATGATTGCGCTAACGGCAACAGAATAGTGATCTTCTGAAAAAAGTGGCATTGTTTTGAGCCTTTCGACTCTCGGAACTCCAAGAGATATCGTTGCCACCTTCGACTAGAAAGAATACGGCCTTAGAGGCGTTCAGGCATAATCCTACCGATGGTAGCTTTGCACCAGTATCCGTTCGAACAAGTGCGTGAACCAAATGTCCGAACGTGCGCTACCTCTCGTACTGAGCAGGTTTACTATCGCAACGACGAGTCATCAGTAGGGTAAAACAAACCTGTCTCAAGACGGTCTAAACCCAGCTCCCGTTGCCTATTATATTTTTGATGTGCAAAATGCCTATTATTCTTTTTTTTGCAATATCTCAGCTACCGCTTGACCGATCTTCTTCCAATTTGTAAAGAAACATTTTTTAAGCTAAGAAACAATAATTTATGTATCACATCACGCTAACCCGTGGAGGGCGCCTCATGAGCTATACCTGATGATGAATATTTTCTCTCTTTTTTTTACGAAACGTAGTGGCACTTTTGACTAGAAAATCTCATGCAGGGGTTATGTCTACGTAAAAAAGTTATACTTGATCATTCCAACCGTTTTCGAGAAAACTGCTGCATAGATATCAATAATTCTTTGAAAACAAGCCCAATTTGATGAGGAAAAATTGTATTTATTGAAAAGAGTGCTTTGGTGACATCTTAGTTCTGTCATTTACGTATAATTTCATTAGTTTGACATTTTGATAGAACTAAAACATCACCAGAGCACACTTTTCAATAAATAAAATTTTTCCTCTTCAAATTGGGCTTGTTTTCAAAGAATTTTTGAGATCTATGCGGCAGTTTTCTCGAAAACGGTTGGAATTATCATGTTCTATCAGGTGTACATTTTTTCCGTAGAAATGACTCCTGCACGAAATTTTCTAGTCAAAAGTGCTACTACGTTTCGTAAAAAAAAAGAGGAAAAATATTCATCATCAGGTATAGCTCATGAGGCGCCCTCCACAGGGTAGCGTGATGTGATACATAAATTATTAAAAAATGTTTTCTTACCAAATTGGGAGAAGATCAGTCAAAAGGTAGTTGAGATATTGCAAAAAAAAAAAATTACAACTTTGACACCTTGTATCTCAGTAAGGAGGCACATTTTATCTAAGTGTTTTAGGTTAAATCTTCATATTTTGGACTAAGGATTCTCCAGTTAGCGTATGTCCAATTCTTAATGAAACTCCCTGTATATTTATATATAAATGACGATAGTGGTGAAGACTAATCGAATATGTGTTTTGCGTTCCAACTGTAATATAAATTTATATTTTTTTTTTTGTTCAAAGTGGTGTACAGTTTAAATTTTGATAATAATAATAATAATAATAATAATAATAATAATAATATTTATTTACATTAATTTATATAGTACATACGCATATATTAATTAGGTAACACTGTAAATAAATATTGAAAATAGTGGCAGACTATAATAGTTACTAAAAGTAGGTGTCCGAGACTTCCTTAAGTTTTCGAAAAAACTTGACTGTAGGTCTCGAATTCCTGGGGAGTAATATATTCTTTCAACGCTATTGCTATATTAAATATAATAAAATACTAAAATAACAATAAAAAAAAATCAAATAATAATAGGTGACTAAAGTGATACTTTAGTATTATACAATACGTAAACATGTATATACCTTATACGTACACATATCTTATGAAAAGGGAAAAGACAAAATATATAAACATAAACATAAGGAATGCAAATATATATACAGAAATAACAACGATTCTGTCAAATGTATATTTACACCATAGAAGAAAAAGGTAAAAAGAAGAAAAGCGGATATAATGATGAGCTTTCATAAAAGCGTAGGTTTATTTTCAATTAACCACTGGCGAAATTTTATTTTTGAGGACTTTTTATATATTATTTGCTTTAATTCGGGTGGTAGAAGATTGTATACTTTTATGCCAATGTAGTGGTACACTCTCTGTCCAATGGTCTTACTTTTTTTGGGTAATAATAGATTTTTTTGTGTTTTGTGTCTTGTATTATGTATATGTGAGATATAATCCGTTATTAATTTGTGTTTTGACATATTTGTTAATGCAGTTAAATAAAAAAGGTTGCTTACGTCACATATTTTGGTATGTTTAAAAAGCTCCTCAGTTGAAAACCTTGCCGGAAAATTAAAAATGATTTTGAGTATTCGTTTTTGTATGACTTCCAGAGGTTTTATTACATTTGAGTATGCTCCACCCCAGCCAATAATACCGTAAGTAAGCAGTGATTGTACTAACGCATGGTAAACGGATTTAAGTTCGTGGATACTCAAAATGTACTTTAATTTTTGAAACATGTAGGATAGCGATCTCAGCTTCCTGACTAAGTTTTCAATGTGGTGGTTCCATCTTAAATGATTATCTACAATTATTCCAAGATATTTAACATATTCTGAGTTTTCCAAATTCCATATAGTATTGCTATGTTTGAGTTCAACGTCGATAGTTGTATAGGATGGTAAACCCCTTTTGTAACTCGAAAATGATATATACATTGTTTTATTTAAGTTAATCGTTAGCAGGTTGTTATCAAACCATTTTGTTATTTTGTTTAAATCTTCCTTTATTTTTTTATTTATTTCAGCCCAAGTCTCTCCTTCTACAAATAGTACAGTGTCATCAGCATATGACACTATGTCTCCGTAACAGTCTAGGTTAAGAAGATCATTTAGGTATATTATGAATAAAATAGGTCCCAAAACAGTTCCTTGTGGGATACCAAATGTTATTTTTTGTTTATCACTGATGTTGGTGCCTATTTTTACCGATTGATATCTGTTTTCCAAGTAGTTGCTAAGTAACTTGAAAGTCTGTCCCCGTATTCCCGTATTTTGCGTAGAAGTAATTCATGGCTTACCGTGTCGAAAGCTTTTGCCAAGTCAATGAAAACTCCTGCACATGGTTTGGCTGAGTCTAAACAATTATAAATTTTTTTCGTCAAATTGGCTATTGCATCATTGGTTGACATGTTCTTACGGAAACCATATTGCTTCTTAGACACTAAGTTGTAACGTACCATGAAACTAACTAGCCTAGTTTTTAATGCTTTTTCAAATATTTTAGCAACATTGGATAACAAACTAATGGGCCTGTAATTATCAACTATTTGACTGTCACCTGATTTATAAATTGGTGTTATCAGAGGTTCTTTAAATTGGGATGGACAATCCCCTGTCTCAAAAATAAGGTTTATCAGGTATGTTAGGGGTTTACTTATGATTTGAGATAACTTTTTCAGAATTTTAGTTGTTATACCATCAGCACCGGGCGCTGAGTCATTCTTAAGTGACATTATTATCTCAATCAGTTCATTTTCATTAACCGGGTTTAAAAATATTGTGTAAGGGTTACTGGGTTGTGTTTGTTCATTTTGATAGGATTGCCAATCTTTTTTTATTTTCTGTGCCATTTTTTCACCAACAGTAGCATAGTGATTATTAAATATTTGCGCAATTTCTTTTCCATCCGTAACATTTATGTTATATTTATTTTTTATTTCAATTATGTCGTTATTGTTTGTTTGTGGACTGTTTGTATATTCTCTCATTAGGTGCCAAATTTTCTTGCTATTGTTTTTATTTTGGATAATGACATCTTTGTAATAATTTTGTTTCGATTTTGTAATTAATTTATTTAGTTTGTTTCTATAATCTTTGTATTCTTTAAGCGAATCTACATTTGGGTTTTTTCTGTACACATTATACAATTTATCTCTGACATGTATCGACTTTATTAAACCCTCTGTGATCCAAGGTTTTTTTTTACCGTTTGTTTTATTGTAATTGTTCGTGTTGACATTTCTATAGCCTCTTTGATTGTATTTATGAATATTTGGGTGGCTCCCTCCACTGTATTTTGCATGTAAATATTTTCAAATGTGTTCTGGTTTATTATTCTACATATTTTTTTATAATCTAGGAATGTTTTTGTCAACTGTGTTTGTCTTGATTTGAAGTTATTATCGTTAATTTTTAATATTGTTGGAAAATGATCTGTTATTTTAGAGTGTAAAATTATTGGCAGTAACTCATCTACCGTCATGTAATTACTTTTAAAAAATATATGATCAATACAGGATTGGGAGTTATTTTCTATCCTAGTATGCTTGTTGATTAGTGATTTATAACCATTTTCGTAAAGAACATTTAAATATTCATGGCTAGCCTCCGTATTCTCTAATATATTTATATTCATATCTCCTACTATAATTTCCGTATTATTCTTGTCTTTGTTAGTAACAAAAGTTTCTAGTTCTTGAATGAATGAGAGTGTATTAATTGTGTGTGGTTTATATATAGCTGTGATTGACGTTTTCTTGTTATTATCAGTTGCTATTGTTATTCTTATACAATTTATATTTGAAATATTAACTATTTTTGCCTCAAATTTATGTTTGTTTTTTACATATACTATAACACCATCGTTTTTGTTTACGTTTCCTTTATTATAAATTTTTTTATAATTTTGTATATTAAATAAATCGTCATTACCTACAGACCATGTTTCTGTTAAAACAATGATATCATATAATTCATTAAATTCATTAAGTATTACTTCAAGCTTGTTGAAATTTTTTAATATACTTCTTATATTTGTATGAAATATTGTGAGACAATTTGTTGTTTCTGTAAGGCATGCTTTTAATTCTGGTATGGTACTTGCTTCAGTCGTTGTTATTTCTTCAATATGAAAATCTCGTATATAATTGTCCATTATTTTCTAATCGTAAATCTAATACAACTTAATAATAAACAAGTGGAACAAATCAGTTGATAATAATAATAATAAAAGAGAAAAAAAAAATTTGGGAAAAGAAAAAGTAAAAATTAAGAATTAAAAGTAAAAAAAAAAATGATAAACTAAAAACTTATATTGAATCCTTTTTTATACCTTATTATTCACAGGTATTCAGTTATTCTTACTTCCTTGTTGTCCTTAATTGTCTTTCACCTTTGTCACTTTTTGCACTGCCTGCCGAACTATGAAACTTTTGATGATATTGGAGAACATCTAGGACCATTTATGGTATTTTTTAGAAAGTGGTAACTTAATAGGAACCTTCTGAAACTAAGCTTTAAATATTTTTTAATATTTTATAATTTATTAGCGATGCCACATATCAAAAATTCGAGCTGTTTTCTGGCATGTCCGCTTTCATCTAATTTTCGGTAGATCTTAGTAAGTTAAGTAGTTTACAAAAAATAAATTTTTGAGAAAAGTGTCACTTGTTGAAGTTTTAGTGGAATATCTCCAGAACGAATAAGAAACGTGCAATGAAAATTAGATATATTGTTTACTCGTAGCCTTACCTACACGTTGCAGTGGCGTTACTAGAGTCGATGAGGCCCGTGTGCAACATTATCTGGATGCCCCCCCTAAACTTTATAAAACAAATAAGTTTCGTTAAAATGGAATAATTCAGTTTATTTAACATAAAATAAAAAACTTTTTTTTTTTTTCAATGTATAGCTCCTAGAGGTCCTCTGAGGCCCTCTAAGTTCTGAGGCCGGTATGCGCCTCATCCCTTGCACCCCATGTAGTTACGCCACTGGTTGATATAGTTAGTAATAGGGCTTTCTATCGGGGGAAATATATATATACACACAGACATTTCTATTCGATATTCCAGTTCAGTTTGCAAAAAAAATTATCCTGTTATAATATTGCTATTTGATTAATAGAAGTTGCATTTAATTATTAAAAATTATTAATCGCTATAAACAATTTTCTAACAAAAATTTATATTTTCAGATCAGAGTTTTTCAAATAGAAAATAGTAGGCTATTGTCTATGTACAAAAAAAGAGGGTTGAAAGGAACTAAAACGTTAAAGGGTTTTTATTATTTATTATGTTCAATTGACCCTAAGATATGAAAAACCCGCGGAGTGCTACCATTTAAAGTGGTGCGTTTTTGAGATCGAAGTAAAAATGTCCACTTTTCATATTTTTTTTTGCTCGAAAACTATGAATTTTTTCTATAAACACGTCAATAGAAAAGTATGTAGAGAATTAAATTTCCAATCGAAATGGCACCTTCAGAAGTCAAAAATTTTTTTTTTTTACAAAAATACGTCCAAAAAATAAAACAAAAAAACGAAAAAATGCAATTTTTTATTTTTTTTTTATTTTAGCCTGTAACTATGATTTTGTAAACAGTTTTACGATTAATAGTGACCGAGATATAGCGTTTCAAAGTTTGCAACTTTTAATTTTTTTTTCAAATTTCGTCCTGTAACTTTTTTCTGAGTGAATTTAGGTGTAGACATTATTATATTAAAGTGAAAGCTGACTTTACGCCCGTTGAAATGGTGGCTGGTAAAAGTCTCTACGACAAATAGAAACCTAGATACGGCGCGCGTTTCGAAGAGTGTTACTTTTATTAATTTTCTTCCAATTTTTACGTTCTTTTTTAAATTTCGGCCTACAACTTATTTGTCAAATGCTTTAAATACAGATATTGCTAAATGTTGTTATAGTTAGTCAAGATGTCGATCTTCTTATTATCCTATCATTATTACCAGAAGAAAATGAAAATATATATTTTTTTAAACCTAGTATAGGAAATGTAACTGGCGAATTATATAACCATAATAGTTTCAAATTTAATCATCTACAAAAATACCTTGGCTTCGTCCATGTATTCAGTGGCTGTGATACAACCTCTTCCTTTTTTGGTATTGGTAAAAAGAAATTCTTGAATTTCATTAATAAGAATATTTTGCTTTTGGAAAAGTATTTAAATGAACTTTTCTGTGAAAATGCAAGTCCAGCAGCCATCGGTTCTACTTCTGAATGTATTGTAACATTACTATACGGTATGAGAATTGATGGCCTGTCGCTATAAGTTATTTCAGAAGTACTCAACAGGTGCGAAATTCTCATTGTCCCGATTGCCTCCAACAACTGATGCTGCTAAACATCATGGTTTAAGAACTTACTTGCAAATGCAACATTGGAAAGGAAATATTGTAAATCCTCTCATCTGGGGTTGGAAAAGTTCAGAAAATGGACTAGTACCAATTTTGACAAATAAACCTCCCGCACCACAAGTTTTGCTGGAAAAAATAGCTTGTAAATACACCAAAGGATGCAGAGGAAACTGTGATTGCAGGAAATTGGGAATGAATTGCTCCAGTTTTTGCAAAGAATGTATGGGAATGAACTGTGAAAACGCTGATGTACCTCAAATAACGGAAGACGATGTTTACATAGATGCCGATGAGAAATCGATTTTGATTTTGAAAATAAGTTAAATCCAGCATTTGAATAATTTCATAATGTAAGTTATTAATCTAAGTTATTTGAAGAAAAAAAAAACACGTGATATAATAAAGTTCAGAAGTGGAAAAATGTAAAAAGTTATTTTTTAAGTACAATAATCTACTATATCTAGACTGTATCTTGGTTACTATTGATCACATAAACTTCTATTGCAGACCATTTAAACAAGAATGCTGCGAGTACATTCCATGTAGCAATATCTATATTTGACAAATAAGTTATAGGCCGAAATTTAAAAAAGAACGTAAAAATTGGAAGAAAGTTAATAAAAGTAACACTCTTCGAAACGCTGTATCTAGGTTTCTATTTGTCGTAGAGACTTCTACCAGCCACCATTTCAACGGGCGTAAAGTCAGATTTCACTTTAATTTAGTAATGTCTATACCTAAATTCACTCAGAAAAAAGTTACAGGACGAAATTTGAAAAAAAAAATAGTAAAAATTAGCAAAAAAAGTTAAAAGTTGCAAACTTTGAAACGCTATATCTCGGCCACTATTAATCGTCAAACTGTTTACAAAATCTCATTTTAACGGGTAAAACGCCAGCTTTTTTTGTTATGCAGCAATGTCTATGCCTAAATGTACCCGAAAAATAGTTACAGGCTAAAATAAAAAAAAATAAAAAATTGCATTTTTTCGCTTTTTTTTGTTTTGTTTTTTGGACGTATTTTTGTAAAAAAAAAAATTTTTGACTTCTGAAGGTGCCATTTCGATTGGAAATTTAATTCTCTACACATTTTTTTATTGACGTGTTTATAGAAAAAATTCATAGTTTTCGAGCAAAAAAAAAATAAAAAGTGGACCTTTTTACTTCGATCTCAAAAACGCACCACTTTAAATGGTAGCACTCCGCGGTTTTTTTCATATCTTGGAGTCAATTGAACATAAGAAACAATAAAAACCCTTTAACGTTTTAGTTCCTTTCTACAGTACTTGGACAATAGACTATAGGAAGAATTATATGATTATTTGTTTATTTTTTTATATTCGTTTGCTTAACTTTTATTTTTATTTTGGAACATAGTTCGTTTGAAAAAAGCCCTTGCAGAATGTGCACTATTCATTTTATCAACGATTTATTTAAATTTTAGCATATAGATAGAATTATGTTATATCAATTTAAGTTAATGTAAATAGGTATTAGATATTACTTAGTGAAGATAAGTATACGTAATTTGATTAGGCTAATAATAAATAATTATCTGTTTAAAGCACAACTATTTCAAAGAATAGTCCCGTTTATTTAACGAAGGGAAAACTTCTTACTTACTGTTTCTCCTCCTTTTCAAATTTTTGCTCGTCATTCTGGTTACTTTTTGGCAGAGTAATTTTTTCTCCCATTGTGTAAACAGTCTGTACTATAAAAAGAAGGTAATAAATATATAGCGTCTGTAGATAAAGAAGATTGGAACTTTCACGAATAGATAGACATATCGCCACTGCCGTCTACATACTAATAATTGTAAAAATAACTGCTTAATATTTATCAATAGGAACACGTTAGCGCCAATCCTTGAACTTAAATAACGAAACTTTTATTTCAAAAATTATATATGCTGCAAATATAGACTGTTGTCAATTTATCAGATTAAATAGTGTTTAAAACAATTAAGTTTAATAAATCTTTATTTGATGTTATTCTAATTTACATCATATCGTTTCAATGTCGTATTCATTGTAAAACAATAAAGAAATGTGTCATTTTTATGTAACACGTGTTGACGGAAGATAAGCTAATGCCATGGAATCAGAAAAATGTATGTGTACCGAAATAAATATTTCGTTAATCGTCAAAAGCCGGTGCAGCAGGTAAATTGTTTCATACTGTCTATACGTGATTTACGGAATTCTCTAAATTCTTATTTGTCTAATTGATTAAGAATAAGGTATCCAAGTAGAAATAGTACCATCTGGGATAAAGCACTGTCGCTACAGAAGCGGAAGATTGTGTACAGTATAAGCAGCGTGGTATGTAATGTTAAACGCGCTGTCTAGTAGCACGCTAACGTGTACTAAATTTAGTAATCACGTGCAGGTGAAATGAAAGTTACTGGTTTTCATCGAAAAATTTTGAAAAAAAAAATGATTAGCCTTCAAAAAGCTCGCTAAAATGGAGTTATTTATTCAAATTTCATATTTCACTTTTTAGTACGTTTAGCGAAGTAATCGTTCAATAATTGTAACACTGAAAATTTGAGGTCGATCGATAGGTAGTTTCAGAAATATGATTTAAACATGAATCCATACGCTCAAAGTTCTGACTTCATTCAATCCGAAAGTCTGTCTGAAGTTGAGTTTACGCTGTTAGAACCCGGCTACTTAAAATAAGATTTGTCTAATCTGACAGATGGTTATTTGGAGACTATTGAAGTATTTTAACACAAGAGTATGCAGCATATAAGTGCCGAAAAGATGGGAATGAAAATGCAACAAGGAGTGAATGACGTCACGCAGCGTCTATGTTCTTGATTAATTTTAAAGCCTATAGAGGACCTAGAATATTCTGTTTTTTTTTTTTTCATTTCGCTCTAAAATTGAAAAACCTTTTGGAAAATGTAATAAAAAAAAAGCTAAATGAGCCCATTATGAAATAAAATTTAATCGTCGCTCAGTTAGTTGAACCTTATTACCTAATATCGATATTGGCCTGTTAAAGATGCGTTTGAATTCGATATTTGTTTATTTTTACATCGATCTCAATATCGACATTATAGCACAGTACTCAAAGGTGAAAAATATATAAAATTTAGAAATCTCATATACAGTGTGTCCCAGGATAGATGTAACAAGAGGTGTAATGGACCAAAAATTTTTGAATTTTGAAATGGCATTTGGGGATTGAGTCCTGCTTGTTGTAAAACTAAAGCATACCAAAAATGACTTGATTTGGTGTTCTACAGGGTGTTTTATAAGCAAAGTTGTAAAAATCACCACTAATAAAGTACCTTTATTTTTCAAAATATGAAAAAATTCCACTAAGAAAAGTTATTTAGAATGCAATTTTATACCTCTCCACCAAATTTCAGGAATATAAAATTATTTTTTTGAAACTTCCCATTTTTTGCGAATTAAGAGTTGAATTCATATTTAAAGTTGTGTAGGAGCAAATGTTAATCATCTCAAAAAGTAGGCTATTGGTAAATAAAAAATTGAATATACGAGATGTAAGAAGGTATAATGTTAATCGAACTAATTGTAAAACAAGAAACAATTACTAACAGAAGATTAATGAGGTTTAAAAATTATAACAAGTAATAAATGTCAAAAACACAACAGATTCACAAACAAATTAATTATTGACCAATACAAAACAATGTTTACAATTTTTTTATTATTCGACGTAGCTACCACCGACATCCACACACATTTCGATCCTTTGCCTGAAGTCCTTAAAACTGTTTCGAATATGATCTAACAGTATGGAGTTTACGGCATTTGTAATTCTCTGCTTCAGTACTGCTACATCGTTAGGAAGTGGTTCAGCGTAAACCAACTGCTTGCATAAAAAGAAATCCAATATTGATAGGTGTGGGGATCTCGCCGGCCACTTGATCGGTCCATTCCTGACAATCCAATTTTCTCCAAAATTTAAATTCAACCACCGATTAACCATTTCTGTGGAGTGGCCAGGGCAACCATCATGTTGAAAGTGCACTAAAGGTATATCTCTTAAAATATTTAAATATTCTTCAGAAAATCTTTCAAGAAGCTGTAAATAAGTGTGCTGGTTTAACCTTCCCTCAATGAAATAAGGTCCAATAACTCCAACGTGATAAGAAACGGCACACCACACATTCACTTTTTTATAATATTGTCTTCTACAATGAATTTGGATTTTCAGGAGCCCAAAACCGACAATTCTAAGATGAAACAACACCATTGGTTGTGAATGTGGATTCATCTGAGAAAATTATGAAATGATGAAAAAATCTCTCTTCCATGATTTTTTCTCCAATTGTCAAACAAAAATCCAACCTACGGCCGTCATCTCCCTCTTCAAGCGTATGTTTATAATTTGCTTTATGTGCCCTAATTTTTTTTTGCCTTGTAAATTCTTTGGAGTTCAGACTTGCTAATATTAATAAGAGTTGATCTCTCTTAATGGCATCCTAGGATTTTCTATAACAGAGGCATGAGCTATAATAGCCCCAACATTGTCTTCATCATATGCTTTTATTTTTCTTTTCATGTTAAGAACACTACCAGTAGCCAGAAACTTTTTAATTATTCTCAAAGCCTGAGTACGTGACAAAGCAGTGTTTGGGCTTACCACTTCTCTTAGCGAGTTTTCACCGCCAATTCCGTAGCATTGCACAATATAAATTTTTTCACGCACTGTGAGTACCATTTTCACTTAATTTTTTATGCTTGGTTCGTTAATTTGAAACAGAAATTAAGGATAATATTGACTACGTTTGACAGACATGTCAATAATAAATGATAAATGTATACACTGCCTTTCTCATAGCCTACTATTAGCTTCCACATAACTTTAAATATTAATCCACAAAAAATAATTTCTATGCAGTTTTAATTGAATGGTTCAAAATAAAATACTAATTTATTGAAAAAATGGGAAGTTTCAAAAAAATAATTTTATATTCCTGAAATTTGGTATAGGGGTATAAAATTGCATTCTAAATAACTTTCCTTAGTGGAATTTTTTCATATTTTGAAAAATAAGGGTACTTTATTAGTGGTAATTTTTACAACTTTGCTTATAAAACACCCTGTAGAACACCAAATCAAGTCATTTTTGGTTTTACAACAAGAAGGACTCAATCCCCAAATACCATTCCAACATTCCGAAATTTTTGGTCCATTACACCTCTTGTTACATCTATCCTGGGACACACTGTATATATATTATATTGATAACTCGTTTTATAGGTAATTAATTATTGTAGTAAACGGTATCATTTTCAGTTTCTATATGGTCCCGACACTTGCTCATGAATGCAAGCAATGAGCAATGAAAATTACCCTTAGATTTACATATTTTTATATTTGACAAAGTATTGCCGATTTATTTTTGAAACGAAGGATATTTTCCTAATAGCACAATGTTGTTCTATGGATATCTGAAGGATGTCCTCGACGGATATGCAGGTCATCCGATGGACGTTCATTTTTAGTTCAAAGTACATCCGACAGGTAGTCGAGGGACGTCTAAATGTCACAACCTTGAACAATATTTGTGCATCCCAATTATTTTAACAAAAAAAAACTGGAATGAGTATAGATCGAACCACCGATCTCATAATTTGTAAACTAATCTTGCATACTAGTACTTACTTAAAGATTCTAAAGTTGCAAGTAGGTCTTAGACTAATATAGCAATTTATTTCAAAATGTAGAAAGTATTTGAATGTTTAATAAATGTTTAGTATCAAATAATATCATTAATAATTTGCAAAAAAGTTAAAATTAAACTATTAATGACAAATTACTATAAAGAAAAACTACAAATTTTACCGAAGAGAAAGCGCTATGGAGATATTATCATTTATTACAAAAATATTTAAATCAGCGGACACGAAATGGACGTCCATCTCCTGTCCCTGTATAGACATAAAATGTACATACTTCTCGTACACAAAATGGACATTCAGAAGACGTCCCTTCCGTACAATTACAAAGTAAATCCGATGATAGACTTCCGGTAGACGTCCAGTTTACATCCACGGACGTCAGTACATTAAATGGACATAAAACGGACGTCCAGCGGACATCGCATTCCTCCGCTGACTACACTTCTTGGCTTACTTATAGAGTTATGTTTACGCTGTTTACGAATCAGATGTTAAAATCAAAACACTCAAAATGGCGGCTCCAATATGGTTGATGGAATTTTTTCCTAAAGAGATTTGTTTTAATTACAGTAACAAAATGGCGACATTTTGTTAAAAAAAAATGTGGAGATGCGCATTGTCTCGGCCATTACTGCTTTATACTTTATACTATAGAAACGTTAAAAGAAACATTTTAAAGTTAGATTAATCGTCTTTCTTTTTGGGCCTTAGAATTTTTGACGCTTATAAACTGACACGTTTATAAGTGTTCAACCTAGAAACTAAATGCTTCATCCTATAAACGTTCAGCTTTAAGTTTAAATGTCTTGGAAAATATTAACCATACAAAAATATTAAACGAAACAAATTCATCCTCAATTTATGAATTTTATTATTGATCTTCGCTATTTTTTCGGTAAAACTAATATCTATTAAGATATTTGCAACGAAACAAAATTTTTTGTTTTGCGTTTTTTCTTTTCAAAAAAACCCTTTAATTATAGTTTAATACGCAATTTTTTTGAAAGCAAGTGGTGTAAACGGACGAAAAAATTTAGTCTTTGCCATGTTATATGTTAATAAAAAACAGTATTTGAGAATTACAATTTTTTAATTACTGACTACTTAATAGTAACAAAATAAAATGGCGACGTTTATATTAAATAAATGTGAAGAAGCAAATTGCTTCTGTCACAACTTCTATATTCTTTATGCTATAGAAACATTTGAAAGCTAAATTAATAATAATCTTCTATTTTGATGTAGTTTAGATTTCTAACCGACTTCATAAAATTTTAAGATCTCGACCCGTATGTATGTCTTTCCTTTATACAGGGTATTTCGAAAAGACTGGGACAACGCTTAGCCGTAGATTCTTGACAACAAAACAAGTCGATTTAACCCAGAAAGTAGCGGTCTAACTATTTTCGTTTTCAAGATACAGGGTGGTAAAGTAAAAAAATTGTATTCGTATTTTGTCTCTATCTTGGAGACTATTATACACATCTACTTCAAAGTTGGTAATTACATGTTTTTTAGATCGCTAATTACAATGATGATATTGCCGATGTCTTATTTTATAGATGGCTTGGGACATCGTCTTCTATTACAATCGAAACGCCATTTAATTTCCTAAAGAAAAGGTGTACTAGTTTAAGCGCGAGAAATACGCTATTTACAACTTTATCACACACCAGTTTGAAGAAATTCAGTTGTACCTAAAAGCGGCTTTTTTTTCTAGTAGGTGTGCGTGGTTGTTGTAGATACGTATAATAGTCTCCAAGATAGAGACAAAATATGAATGCACTTGTTTTATTATACCACCCTGTATCTTGAAAGCGGAAATAGTTAGACCGCTACTTTTTGAACTTATTTTGATGTCAAGAATCTGCGGTTAAGCGTTGTCCCAATCTTTCGAAACACCCTGTTTTCGTTCAAACATTACTCAGGATTGGCTTAATAGTACAGTACCTAGAGGTAAAAAATATGCAAAACTAATAATGTCATATTGAATGGATTTCGTTCATTTTTGGAAGTATAATAGTAAATGCTTCACAGAAAAGTTTCTATATTGTGCGGGGGCTTGCTAATTTATAGCATGCCACCCCCTCTCAAGGGGTGGCACTTAAAAAACATATATTTATTGGAGCTGAAGTAAAATCAAATTTTAAGAAGAAAAGGTTCTATGCAATTTTTCACATAAATTGATAGTTTTATAACGACTTCAAAATTGCGATATTAGCTTAAAAAAAAGGTATTTCCAAACGGCTTTCGTCAAGTATCGCGAAAAGTATTACTTTATCGAAAAAATGTTACAGACCAATTACAGAAAGTACAAACTGGGAATTAATTATATTTTTTGATGTAGGATTAATAATTTCGGAGATATTTAAGTTTACATTTGGCATTTGTAATTATTTATAAATTTTAAAAACTTACTTAATTTCTAATTAATAAACTAGGGCCCGTGCACCATTTGATAGCTGACAAGACTGAGGGCCACACAATAACCTCAATCTTTCAATGTTTTTAATTTGAAATTAACTTTTTTAACTTTTGTGTACTATCAACTAATAAAGTAGGCAGTTTTAAATGTACTTTTCCTTATACAAAGACAATTAGGTGTTATTTTGTGTATTAGTTTTCCTTTTTGTTGAGATGTCTATTGTTTACCTAAGTGTTTTTCTTTATTTTTTTCTTTTTAAAACAATTTATAGGATTTATAGTATTATTACATATAGAGCTTATTTAAAATTTAAGTACTGATAATTATTTTGTTACCAATTAACGATAAAATGCCGTCATATTTGGTTGTCGAAGTCGAGTAGAAAGAAATGCCGGTTTAGGCTTCAACAGGTAGTTAGGTATGTGTTACTATTTAATATACCCATTTAATAAATACATAATACTAAATACCTACTGCATGCATGAGTATAAAGTTATAGTTACTGGCTTACTGGCATACTGGCTCCAAGCAAATATTTAAAAACTCACGCAAATAATTTTTCAATATTGTTGATTGATAAAAATAGACTGCTAATTATAGGTTAGATTCCTAACCTGCAAAAAGTGTTTTATTTTATTGTGAGAAACTATTTAAAACTTCATACACATTACGTTGAACTTGATTTTGGTTGAAAGTACAGGAACCAGGCAGAAATTTTAATAATAGCTACGTAATACTTGTAAATCTTAAAAAATATATATTTTTGAGGTTAGCTGTGGCGACACGTTCAATGCTGCATGTATTGTTACATATATTCTTTCAATGTTTTAATTTAGCTACTTAATGTCAGATGTCACTGGACTTTTGTTTCATTAAACAAAAAACAAAAGGCCGGCAATGTATGCAACACTGAATGCACGTATGCACAGAACCTGTAAAATTATCTATCTATGCGTAAGTAATGAGAGAACTTATTGGTCCTGCCATCTATTACATTATGTACAAAGTAAGCACTTATGAAGCCACTGTGAGGGTTGTCGTCGCATCACCTATTTAATACACCCTGGTGCTAACATAGCGGACTAATTTACTGGACATTGTTCGAGGGTTATTTTCGAACAGGAAAGTAGTGTTAAGTGCATTTTTGAGATGTTGTAGAACATTTTAATAGGACATTAGTGTGATAATTAAATCCTTTAAACTGAGAAGTGATAGAGACACCGAAAAAGACTCATTTGTGTTAGTGCGTGAAAATTACTAGAATTTTTCTATTTGGACATTAGTGGAGATTATTAAATTCTCTGAACTGGATAGTGACAAAATACTCTGGATAAGACTTTTTCGTGCTGTTTCGAGATTTTTCTGGAAAGTTCCATTACCGATATTGATGTGACAGTTAAATTTATTTTATTTTAACATAATGCTATGTCCATAGAAACAAGAAGTATGGCAGGAGAGAAACAAATGAAGGACCTACTTGCGGAATTTAAGAAGATGATGGACCAGCAGCGCTAGGAAGATAAAGAGGAACAAGAAAAGCGGCGTCAAGAAAAAAAAAAGGTGAATTAAGAAAAATTATGGAAGACCTGGAAATAAGACGCCAAGAAGAAAAGGAAGAACAAGAAAAGCGGCGTCAAGAGGAAGAAAGAAGACGTCAAGAAGAAAAAAAAGAGCAAGAAATAAGACGCCAAGAAGAAAAAGCCGAACTGAGAAAAAAGATGGAGGACTTGGAAATAAAACGTCAACAGGAGCAAGAAAGACGCCAGGAAGAATTAAGGAAAATTCTAAATGAACAAATCAAAATACAACAGGACGCTATAATTTCCGCCAATGAAGAATTGAAAAGTGAAGTTAAAGAAGAGATAAACAAGGTCCAAGATAAAGTAGGTGTAGTTGAGACAGAAGTCAGTCAGATCAAAGGAAAGATGAGCGAGTTCGAAGGAGAAGTGGAGCGACTTAAACGACAATAAATAGAGAGAGGAGGCCAGCTAGTAACATCATCGGGTCCTCGATTAAAACCTCCCTCCTTTGATGACCAAAACTCATGGTCAACCTACAAGACACAATTCGAGGCAGCAGCATCGGCGAATAACTGGGATAACGAGGAAAAGGTTATGGCATTATTTCTGGCGTTAAGGGGCCAGGCCTCAGAATTACTTCAGACTATCCCAGTGGAGAAACAAAGGGTCTTGGAAGCTGCATTAGACTTGAGATATGGCGACCAACATCTCGCTCAACTATACCAGGCCCAGCTAAAATCACGGACACAAAAGGCTGGAGAAAGTTTACAAGAATTCGAAGCTGCAATAGAGAGACTGGCATACCTGGCGTATCCGAGTGCACCTAGAGAATTTCAGGAACAATTGGCCGTAGGGGCCTTTTTAGATGGCATAAGGGACGAGGAGGTCAAGCGAGTAGTAAACCTTTGGTGCGTGCACTGGAAGTAGAAGCCGCTTATAGGGATACTCCAAGGTCGAGAGTGCGAGCTGTGACTCTCGAGGAATCGCAACAAGAAATGAACCAGAAATGTTGACTGAGATGCAGAAAATGTTTACCAAATTATTCAGTAAATTAGATGACCTCGGAAAACAGGAAAAACAACAAAATAAAGGAAAGCCGAGCGGAGGTATTAAATGTTACAACTGCGGCAAGGTAGGACACATGAAACGAGACTGTCGACAGTAGAACTCAGAGAATCGAGTAAATGCTGTGAATCTTGAAGAGAAGCAGGAAAACAGTACCAGGGGGGTTATGCTGGCTAGGGAATGCAATGCCCCTAGAGAAATAAAGATTTACCAGCTTCGAAGAATTTCGAATAATCTACTGTTACAAGGCTATGTGAATGGAAGAAAATGTTTGTTTACCATTGACACAGGTACTCGACGTCATCAATAGTACGGCCAGGATTTATATCGGGCATAAACATTACCAAGAGGCAAAAAAAAGTGATCGTCCGGACAGCTACGGGGACAGGGCTACGGTTCATGGAGAAGTAGACCTGGGTTTGCAGATTGGACAATTAAGGTTCGACCACAGGGTCATCGTGGCTGACATCACGGATGACTTCATTTTGGGACTGGACATCATGGAACAGCATGGATTTATTGTTGACGTAGAAAAGCGAGTCTTAAGGATTGGGAACGAACAATTTATTCTGTCAAAAAGGAACGACCAATGCGAGGAAACCAGGCTGTTGACAACGCAGGCAGTCAAAACTCCTGCATTATCCAGAAAACCAGACAAGGAAGATTGCAAGCGCTACCCTCAGGTGGGAAAATTGTCGAACATGGTTGAAGTCAACACTGTCAAGGTCGATCTTCCAGACAGTTGGACAAAGAAAACTCCGAGGCAAGAGCAATTGCGCGATGTAGAAATCGGACCCATGTTGAGAGCAACATAAGGGGGAACGCGTCCAGTATGGAAGGATGTTATCTTAGTGCTAAGGCTTTCGCGGAGCTGGTGATCTGGCTGCTGGTTTCCGGGTCTTCTTCCGCGTAGACTTGGTTGAGTGCTTAAGCACTCAACCAAGTCTACGCGGAAGAAGACCCGGAAACCAGCAGCCAGATGGAAGGATGTTTCCAACAAAGAAGTGGGGCTGAAGGCTTTATGGTCACAATGGGATTCACTTATGGTCATAGACGGGCTTTTGAGGAGAGCATGGGAAAGCCCAGATGGGAAGCAGGTTGCCACGCGTCTAGTGATTCCCACGTGTCGTGTACCAGAAGTACTCCAGGAAGCGCATAATGAAACGTCCAGCAGACACTTCGGCATAAACAAGACATTGAGTAGAGCACGGGAACGGTTCTATTGGGTTAATAGTCGCCAGGATGTGGAGGCCTGGTGTCGCAAGTGTAAAAATGGTGCTGCCAGTGGGGAACCATTTTCCATGAGCAACTACAGAAATGAAAGTCGAGAACAGCCGAAGAATGACAGAGAGCAGATGACCAAAGCTAGTAACCGATTGAAGGCTCGTTATGATCAGAATGCCAGTACAGGGGGATTCAAGGTGGGGGATCTGGTTTAGATGTACAACCCGCAGCGGAAGGAGTGGAGACCCCCGAAACTTCAACCTCCTTGGGATGGACCGTATACTGTTATTACCCGAGTTAATGATGTCGTCTATCGGATTCAACGAAGCAAAAAGTCCAAGATGAAGATCGTACACTTGGATAGACTAGCGAAGTGTGTCAAAGAGGTTGAATTGCCTGACCGGGACGTTCAGGCTTAAAGAGTGTGATGTGTTGCAAGTAAATTATTTAATAAAGTGTGTTAGTGGTTATCTCTTGTTACAATTTTTGGAACCCACGGAATTTACAAGGGTGGTTTCCTAGGGGTGGAACCACGTCGCAATACCATACATCCTATAAATTTGTTTTAAAGGAAATAACGAAAAACACAGATAACAATCTATATCCCAACGAATTTGAGGAAAAACTACTACACAACATATGAAATTGTTTTTGTGTAATGAGAACTATATTTAAAACTGCCTTCTTCAACAGCTGATGGCACACAAAAGTTAAAAAAAGTAAAGGGAAACTGTGAATTTCAAATTAAAAACATAAAAGATTGAGGTTGTGTGGCCTCAAATATCGTTGACAAAAGCGGTCAATCACGGGGCATATTTTTATTTCAACAGATGGCACCAGTCGTGTTGCTATTCTTTATTACTTGTGTTGTAAGAAAGAGAAACATACTGTGGTGGAACTCAACTGTTGAAACAAAGAATACTCCCACGTTCATAAATCTAATATTATAGGTTAGGTGTTACGTCATTATTCAAATTTGTTGGTAAAATTACGCATTTTTCATATACTTTTGATATTTATGAAAGTATATAAATACGTCTATGTGAATATTTTATCCTTTTTTGTTTATACTTAAAAGAAAAATTAAAGTGGGTACATGTACAGGGTTATTCATTATATTTAGGCCACCCTTTATGATCGTTATTATTGGAGATAGAAAAAAAAGTTTCGGACGAAAGTTGTAGAGCTGTAACTGAACCTCTTTAATACGTTAATGGAAGCACAGTGGCGTGCAGTGGTACAAGAAGCAATTATATATTTTTTAACGGAACACCCTGTGTATTGTTGCATTTTTGAATTACTCTTTTCTTTCTGATTTCAAAAATATGACATATGATAGTCCTATCTTTAACCGTTTTCGAGTTATGAAACATTGAAAATCGTATTTAAGCTATTTATTATACGATCGGAAATTACAATTATTAAAGTAGTCTCTCTTTTCGTCAATTATTTCATATTCTTAGTATGTAATTTGCTAATATGAAATTTGCCGATAAATTGTATATACTTTGTTTATATGCGTTTTACAGTCATAAAAGAATGTACAATTGTGGTACGTGTTTCGGCTTAGTTTGGTGCGGAGCAATATAGTATACACTATTATTTATTATTATATAAAATAGAATCATACTCAAAAAGTACATATATTTATGAATCGCACATACTAAGTACGAGCTGTGTTATGTGGGAGAGGCAGCACGTTTCCACCAAATTTACAGGTGATTAAATGGCCAATTTCAAGCATAAAAGTTCTAATAAAGGCATGCCCTAAAATGCTTCATAAGGAAGCTACAACTCTACAAAGATGGCGTCCAAAAGGCGATTTTCAAATAACATCTCAGTGTAACTCTTGATGATTTTCACAGCTGCATTTTTTAAACTTTATATTTAAATATCTTGGAAACCCTTGGCTTTAGGGGATTAGGCCCACTGAGACTTTTAATCAGCATGGTGGTTTGAAGTACAACATACTTCAGTTTTACGACATTTGACTGAAACCACTTTTTACATATTACATAGGTACAGATACGTAATCCCTTTAGACTACTGACCGTGGAAGAAAATTATTTAAGCAATTTATAATCTACAATATTGATAATAACTAATTATTACTTATGAGCAACGGGTACACAGGTACTTGCAAAAAATATAATGAAACACAAATGTTCACCTTTCTGGCCGTTGTAAATCGTACTGTATTAACAATAGAGAAAAATTGTTTAAATATTAGTTGTAGCTTTTTTAATTCACTACAATATTGGTAATACCCAATTCTAGGGTAGAACTAACAAGAAAGGATATAGTTGAGAAAAATCTTCCCTTCTTTTCAACATGCTGGCGCAGTGTAGCGGCAACAATATTTTTGTGAAAAACTTAAACTAATGAATGGTACATTATAAAATAGAAAATATCTTGTAGGAATTATTCACCGGTTAAATGACAGACTGACTTTATAATTTGGCGTTTGCGTCAGTGCTACGTCAATGGTTTTCTGGCAAATGTACAAATAGCACACGTTCCGTGCACTTGTACGGTGATATTAGGAAAAGGTTTCAGAAAGTTTTGAGACTAGCCAAAAATTAGTCTGCCCCCTACAAAATTCCCTCAGGAATCTGAAAAAAATAGTGTTGACCACTCAAAGCGACTGCTTTAATTGTTATTTAACTTTTTGTAAACAAAATGAATTTTGCAAATTAGTTTTTTGCTTATAACTTCGCTTCTAAAGGTCCTAGAAACATCTCAGTGGACTGTGCATAAAATTTATTGTAACTAACGGCATTTCAATTGTCATAAAAAACACGAATTAAACAGACAGAAAATTTTTTTCGCTCAAACTTAAAATCTCGACGTTTCATGACATTCTAAGCCTATTTGAACAATAAAAATGTTTTGTCGTTACTATTATGGAATAATACTTCCATGGGATGTGGAAGTAAAACTAAGTTGGGAAATTTATTTTGTTTACAAATAACAATTAAAGCCGTCGATTCCTGAGGAAATTCTGTAGAGGGTAGACTAATTTTTGGCTAGTGCCAAAACTTTCCGAAAAATCGTTATTTTTGAAGCTAAAATCATCGGATTATCCTATGTCCATTAAATTTCATTTCATGCATTGATAAGAAAAATCACACCTTTAGTGAAGAAGGACCTAGTGCCATTCGTACCGCTGTAGGTGTTATAACAAAATAAAACCAGCCCGTTGCTATATAATTTATAATACGCAGATATAAACTTTTATCATATCATTTATTCTCATAGATACAGTACTTTACGAATAATGTTGTGAAATGTTATGTAAAATTAGAATTTCTGTGTTACGATCGCGCTTATATGTCGACGTTATTTATAATTTTAAAAACACATATCATCAATGTATTTATATTAGTTACAAGAAATTACGCAACATCACGTACAATCAAATAAATGCGAAAACTTTTCTGAATTATATTTTATGAGTTTTACTTAGTTAGGTGGGAATTGAGGGTGCAAGGTGCAAGGGGTTTTTTAGTAGTTCACAGCATTTTAAAAAACCGCTGCCCAAGGAATCACTATTTCCACATCCAGATTTTCTATCCAAGTCTCTCATAACGAAAAAATTTTGATTGTGGAAATAATTTATAGAACTTTAACAATATAATATTTGAAATCGTCTACCGCAAAAACCCATAAAACGATATACCACACGGTAGTGGGGTGGCGGGTGGTAGTGGGGGCGGATGAAGTAAAAAAATATTGTGAGGTTTTTGGTTCTTGTACATACACTAAATCACAATTTTTGTTTTCATCCCCTTTAATAATTTGGTAGGGGTGGTAATAGGGGCGGCTAATACAAAAAATTTTTTTGAAACGCTTCTCTTGTATAAACCAAATACCAATTTTATGGACTCTTACCTGCTTGATTTACCTATTTACCCCCCACTTAGCCCCATTTTATCCCCAACCTTTCGACGGAATAAGATGAAAATGTAATCTAGTTCTGGATCCCATTAAAGTACAAACGTGTACCAAATTTCAAGTCAATATCTTAAACGGTTCCAGAATAAACGTGCGCACAAAAAAAGTTACAGACCGACAGACAAGACCGACAGACCGGCAGACAGACAGAAATTTTTTTTCGCTCAAATTTAAAATCTCGGCGTTTCATGACATTCTAAACCTATTTGAACAATAAAAATTTTCAAAAAATTTTTTGTTGTTTCTATACTTCCACTGGATGTGGAAGTAAAAGGAGGTGGTCAATTCGATCAGAATGAATGTTTTTTTTTTAATATTTGTTCAATTATTACTGGATCGGCTTAAGCGATTTCTATGAAATCTTTCTCAAACTGCAAGGTATGGCTCGGAAGTGATAAAAAATCGCGCCCAAAATTTTGAACACCAGATTTCCTCTTTGACGGAGATTGCAGATTTCCTCGGATTTCTTTAACCTCTCAAAAAAAATTTTGAAAAGCGGGGGGGGGAATCCGAAGAGCGAAAGATTTTCTGAGATTTCCTAAGATTTCCTAAGATTTCCTGAAATTTACTAAGACTTCCTCGATTTTTTTTCAAACAAATTTTTGAAGAGCGGGGAGAAATCCGAAAAGCAAAACATTTTCTGAGATTTCCTGGGTTTTCCTTGGATTGCCTAAGACTTCCTCGGATTTCCTTCTGAGTGTACACCAGATTTCCTTCGCGGTTTGCCCCTCGTAAAAAATTTAATTTTGTGATAAAAAATTAAAATTTCGTCGGAATTGCATTAAAATTCATACACTTCGTCAATCCATTAAGGAACATACGGCTTTCACAAACTGTCGCCATCTGACGCTGTTCCTGGCCAGTACTTTTATTTCTCCCCACGTCTAAGTCAAAGAATATTTACGTTCATTAACGAACGTTAATTAATGTAAATATTCTTTGTCTTCTTAATCGTGTGGCCCAGCCACTTCCACTTTCGTGACCGTATTTCAGTTAGAGGCCCGACGAGGGGGTTGGTAAAGGGGTGATTCCCACGGCCCAGGGCTCTCTTGAGGGGCCCGGTTTCCAAGTGAAAATTTGTAGTATAATTTTTTTTCCGCTAACTTCCGATTTTATTTTAAAATTACACAATGGGGCCCCATATTTTCCTCCCAGGGCCCGTATTTCCTCTCTACGGCCCTGTTCAGTTTATACCAATTCAATTCAAAACTTTATTATTGTTAAATAGTACAGTCGTGCGCCTCAGCTGGGGACTAGTCTAGAGCCGATCACCCCACCGCGGCGTGCAACGCCGCGGTAGATGAGTGATCAGGTGGAGTGGGTCCAGTTTTGGCTAAAACAGTAGATGAGGTGGTGGGCTGTTCTTAAGATATATTAAAAACTTAAACCTAACAATTTATTTGACAGAATCCGAAAAGATTTTAAGTGTTGCCAGTATTGCATTATTTTTTGGGCTAAATCCTAGTAGTCTAGGCTCAATTTTCTAAAAAGCCTTCGGAAATCACTCCTAGAAGCAAATCATATTACTTTTTGCCAACCTATGTTTTTAGAGTAACTCGACCCCGATGATTCCGAAAATGTCGGTTGTCATCTCGAATTCACCAAAACCACCCCCAAAGGTACATTTTGTCAATTTATCGAGAATATCTTCGTAAGAAGTGAATTGAGAGAAAAATCTCAAGGAGTTGAAATGTAGTTTTTAAAAGGACATATTTCAAAAAAAAAACACAAAATAGTTCATCATAGTTGTTAAGAAGTGTATTTCACATTGTGGGTATAATATATTCAGATTTTCGTCATTTTCTAAAGTTTGAAATTCCATGGGCGTCCAAAAGGGATAAGCAACTATCATGCGTGAGTTTTAACATTTCCTTTTGTTTCAGAATAGACATTAGAATGAATTCACTTGTTAGTTTTAGCTCAGGAGATATTGACTTTGTGTCAGAAAACTAAATCTGATCGTTTATACGCAGTTGAATCTAAAGGACTGTCCCGGTTATCTGAGGTAACACATCTTCGGAAAACACTACAAGATAAAAATGGGCCAGTGTAATTTTGAAACTGGAGAATATTTTACAAAGTGATGTCGCGAAAAATCATAAATGTCATAAATCATGTTATTCAAATAACAAAACTATGATAGAGCGCCTTCGGAGGAAGTCAGTTCATGTCGCTGCTAATTCAGGAAATGTGGAAACTGTAGATCGAGAATCAAGAAAATGTTTGAGGCAACAAGGAAGCAATGTGCCTGATTGCGAATTATGTTTTTTTTGCCAGAGTGAAACAAAGGAGCGATCTAAACAAATTATGCCATTTAATATGGAGAACAAAATAAAGCAACTCGCGAAAGTCAACTACGAACTTCGCCTCCATATCACAGATGTCAGATCCAATAATAATAGCTTCTGAGGCTCGTTACCACAACAGCTGTTTACTGAAAACCAGGAAAATGCGAATAAAATTGAATGTTTGCCTTCAGAAGTGACGTTGCTCCAAATAAAGGATACATAAGTTGATTGTGGAGAAATTAGGTAATATTATAATTTCATATTATTTTTGTAGATATTCCAATTAAGCGATATATGGAACAGATATTTTAACCTTGCAAAAAATATAGGAGAATCAATACCGCAATCATTTTTAACTCGTTCATCTACTTTTATAGAGAAATTAAAGAATAACCTTGAAAATAAAAACATTCAATTTTATTCCCTGGTTTTTCAGTAAACTGTAGCTGTGGTAACGAGCCTCAGAAGCTATGACATCTGTGATATGTAGACGAAGTTCATAGTTGATTTTCGCGAGTTGCTTTATTTTGTTTTCCATATTAAACGACATAATTTATTTAGATCGCTCCTTTGTTTCACTCTGGCAAAAAATACACAATTTGCAATCAGGCACATTGCTTCCTTGTTGCCTCAAACATTCCTGATTCTCGATCTACAGTTTCCACGTTTCGTCAATTAGCAGCGACATGAGTTGACTTCTTCCGAAGGCGCTCTATCATAGTTTTGTTAGTGTAATCCGAATAACATGTTTTAAGATATTTAAAATTTTTCGCGAAATCACTTTGTAAAATATTCTCCAGTTTCAAAATTACACTTGCCCATTTTTTATCTTGTAGTATTTTCCGAATATGTGTTACCTCAGATAAGCGGGACAGTCCTTTATCTTCAACTGCGTATAAACGATCAGATTTAGTTTTCTGACACAACACACGCGCACTAAAGTCAATATCTTCTGAGCCAAAACTAACAGGTGAATTCATTCTAATGTCTAATCTGAAACAAAAGGAAATATTAAAACAGACACGTGATAGTTGCTTACCCTTTTTGGACGCCCATGGAATTTCAAACTTTACAAAATGAAAATCTGAATATATTTTAGACACAATGTGAAATATCCTTCTGAAAAACTATAATGAACTATTTTGTGGTCTTTTTAAATATATCTCATTTTAAACCCCCATTGCACGCCAATGCGCTGATGAAATTATGACTTTATATACATCATTTTAAACAAAATTTTATAAAGTACATTTCAACTCTCTTGACATTTTTCACTCAATTCACTTCTTACAAAGATATTCTCAATAAATTGAAAGAATGTACCTTTAGGGGTGGTTTTGGGTGGTTCAGCTGGGTCGAGTTACTCTAAAAACATAGGTTGGCAAAAAGTAATATTATTTGCTTCTAAACATTCGAATTTGAAGAAATAAACCTAGACTATAGTATAAATTAGGGCTAGATTAAAAAAAAACGGGCTAAAATTAAAAATCAAACATAACTAGAAGTACAAAGCTAGATAGACCCAGTCTAAAACGGGCTCCGGGTGGAGGAACCCAAAATTTTTTTTGAAAAGTGGGGGGGGTCTTCTTCTTCTTTTTGCGGGGCGAAGAAAGGTCGCTGCACTCAGGTCCTGTGGCTCATTATGCTACCGCAACGAAATTAGTGAATTCCCCCATTCAGGTCGGATTCTAACCCAAAAGTCAAAATCCTCCCTATGGGGCATTCCTTATTTCCCCCAGCGCCGGAAAACCAATACCAAGTGTTTGTGCCTCAAATTCATAAGACTAGGGCAGGGAGTTAGGACGTGGATGGGAGTTTCCTCCTCGTCTCCGCAGAACCTGCAATCTGGGTGGTCCACCACTATATACACTCAAAGAAAATGATAAGTGAATTCAACCAAAAAAAGCATATGAAATCGCGCCTATCTAGTTTCATAGTTAAATCAACCAGAAAAGAATAGTCGAACAAATTTTGCCACCATACAATTTTTATTGTCATTTTGAACATGAAATTTAGTTGGTTAAGTGAGTAATCATTTTTTTAGTCCTACAACAACTTTGTCTGTTTTCGTAAACAATAGTTTAGTAATCATATCTTTTTGTAGAACAAATTAAATGGTATAATGACATTTTTTTATGTTCACTAACCATTTTCAGTTTGGTACAATTTTTTTTTGTTCACTAACCATTTTTAATTTGGTCTACAATTAAATAGTACAACGACTTTGTTTTTTGTTCACCAACTAATTTTTAGGTTGATCTGCACTTATATTGTATAATGACGTTTTTTTTGGTTTGCCAAAATCTCAGTATTGAGACATCAAACTACCTAAAACCAAAGATTAGAGAAGATCGTTTATAAGATCCATCCAAATATATCGATGGTCCCTGATCCGATGAGAATTTTAACATTGCAATCATGTTATTAATTTTCTATAAATTCATAAGAGTACCTATAAGATAATGCATGATTGATTATTGTCAGTGATTTGTATGTGGCGTCATCTAGGAATAGTTTCTGTAACAGACTACGTGGTAGGCAAGCAAATTTTATGTAGAACTTCTAGAAGACGTGTACAGGTATTCTGTTAAGGATAATAATACTATTTTCCTTTTAATATTTTATTTGATTTCTATAATACATAGAAAATTGAGCTGTATGGTAATTCCCTTTTAGAACTTCTAGTAGATGTCTGTGGGTTAACAAAAGTTGAAATTTCTATATAATGCCCAGTTTATATTTCCTCGGTGCATAAAAGTTGAGCACATATAAAGATTTCACATTTTGATTTCGAAAGGAGTACATAAATACAAGATATCCCTACGGGCAGTAAATAGAACTTCTTAAAGATATCTTAAAGAATTCTGTGCTACTTGGGAATTTATTAATCACTGAAATAGCTCCAACGGAAAGTCTATTGATGTATTGATATGGAAGCAATTCTTGGAATAATCGTGCTCTTAACAAAAAAAACTTGAAGTTAGAGCTATCCAGCGATTGATAAATTTTGCACATACTAGGGCCTGGTGGGAGACCACAAAGCAGCTTGGAAATAAGGAAGATCTATGTTCACCAGTGGACTACTGAAGACTGCAGAATAAAAGGTACCGATTATATTTAAAATAAATACGGATTTAATTAATTAACACTATTTATTATATTAACAAAATATATATGATGTGTAATATTAAACTGAATTCCTTATAACAAAACCCAAAGTGATTAAAAGCTTTTTAAAGATCTATATTTAAATTAATAAAAGTAGTCTTTACATCAAAACAATACCTAAACCAATAAAAGTAATGTTATTTATATAAGAAAATAAAACCTAATAAACTGATAAAAATACGCTTTATAACAAAACAAAACCCAAATTGATAATATACAAGGTTTTATATATAAAAACTTATGTTTAAACTGTAATAAAAGTAGTGAGGCTTTATATAAACAACAAATAGTCCGGGCAAAAGAGCCAGAAAAGGTCTATTTCAAAAAAAAAAAATGCCAATCGGAGTTTTTCAGCAGGAATATGTGCCTCTCATAGTCCAAGATCCTAGAGCTGCCAGACCTACGTCATTTTAGCAAAGCTAATATTTTGACAACAAATAGTGTAATATCTAATTAAGAACGTATGCGTATTTGCTAGTTTGAAAGCGGGGCCCTTTTGCAGAAAACAAGTACAAAAGGTACATACAAATTTTAATCAGTACGTTAAAGTATGATAGCTGGTTTATTTTCCACGTGACACACTAACGACGTGGTGTGAGCATCAACCTCCGTTTTAACGCCACTTTCGATCGGGGGTAGACAAATTCCTATTAAACGGTGCGTGAAATATTTGGGGGTTAACTTAGACAAACGACTGACGTTTAACACCCATATTAACGAGACAGTACGTAAGGTCTACTCCATGTCCAGGAGTCTGTACCCGCTCCTGGCCAGGGGAAGCGGACTAAACAGACAAAATAAAAAAATGTTGTACACAATGGTGATTAGGCCGGCAATCACATACGCGGCGCCGGTATGGTGCAGCATCCCGGCCACGACAATGAGAAAACTTCGAGTTCTTGAACATAAATTTATGCGCCTCATCTCTGGTTTGGACAGATACACCTCCCTCAGAGATCTATACGCAAATTGCCACGACATAACCCCACTAGCGGACTACGTCCAAGAAATTTCACAAAAATTCTATCAATTCAAACTGGGCGATAGTCCACTAACTCGCAACATAACTCGAATCAGACAGCATAATGCAATACTTTTCGATATCAGACACCCTCTACCATACCAGGCGTTGCCTATTTTCCGGCAACTCCCTTAGCCAAACTTTCCTCTACCATAACTTATCTCTACCCTACTCTTTACCTTTCCTCAACTTTGCAACTTTACAACCCCCTCTTCTTTATCTCTGTTTAATTTTGTTCAATTTTGTTCTTGTCCTTTTTGTTCTTTTGTCCATTTTGTTTCTAAATTCCGTCTGGCCCAAAAATTCTCTAAAAATCCAAATATTTTAAACCACACCTTCATCCACCACACTTTCCTGGCAGGAAGACCAGGGTGGAATTGCTTCGAATGGGTTTTTTCGTTTAGTTCTGTTTTCCCGTGTCAGCAATCAAAATTCCAAAGTGTTCGTCTGTGCGCGAAACCCCTAGTTTTTTAAAGTGCTAATTTTAATTATTTTTTAAATATTTTTGTGTACTATTATTTATCCAAATTGTTAATTTTAAGCTTTATTCTTAGGCAGGAGTTTTAACCTTCACACTCAGCTTTAGCTAAACCGGACCTGCCCCGCCCAGTCCGACACCCACCACGACGCTGCGCGTCGTGGTTGTCTGGCTGGCTCCGGACCAGATTCCGGGGAAGCACATACATGTACTCCAATTTTAATAAACTTGTTATTGATTGATTGATTGATCAACCTCCGAATCTTAAGGTCCGAGGTTCGATCCTGAGCGTTCTCAGCTTTTTTTTTTTTAACAAATATTAACTTAAAGTGGCGATTACCAAGAAAGAGACAACCGATAGGGAAATATTTATTATTTTTGGCCATAACTTTTTTCTTAGTACGTATATTTGAAAAAAAAACTGAGAACGCTCAGGGATCGAACCTCGGACCTTAAGTATCGGAGGTTGATACAATACAATACAATACAATACAATACAATCAAACTTTATTATTATTATATATTACAATATATCCCAGACACCCGTGTCCGAATACTGTCAGACATTCACGGAGCGCAGCTTCGTGACAGTTGACTGACAGGACGGAACGGACTCTGGTCAATTTCAAAAAATAAAACTTTGACCTGAACTCCTTTCACCATGGGGCAAATTAAAAAAGGTATTAACAGATAAATTTCCAAAAAAAAGGATTATAAAACTTAATATTAACTGGAAGTAAAGCGCACTGTTTTACATTATGATACCTATGCTAATACGGGAAAAAGAACCAAACCAAAAAACCCGCTTCAGATAATGGTGGTTACTGAACGAAGCGGATGCCAAGCCGCTTAATGTATAGTTTAAAATGTTAACAAATCTGGAGGTTAAGTTAAAATAAAGATTATAATTAGGAAGAATAATTTAGAACAATGGTAAAGAAATGAAAAGAGGACAGAACAGAAAATAAGGAATGAATGTTATCGTTAATGAAGGATTAAAAAGAGAATATAGGGCTAGATAGGTTGCCTGAAAATAGGCAACGCCTGGTATGGCAAGGTGTGTTTTATTCTAAAGGGGGCATTATGTTCTCTGATCTGGGTAATATTGTTTGTTAGCGGACTATCACCCAGTTTAAAAGTATAGAATTTTTGAGAGATTTGTTGGATGTAATCCGCTAGTGGTGTTATGTCGTGGCAACGTGCATATAATTCTCTGAGGGAGGTATATCTTGAAGAATTTGAAATGAGGCGCATAAACTTGTGCTCCAACACTTTTAGTTTCTTTAGAGTCGTGACCGATGCACTGCACCACACCGGTGCCGCGTATGTTAGGGCCGGCCTCACTACAACAGTGTAAACCAATTTTTTATTTTGTCGACTTAGTCTGCTATTTTTGGCCAGGAGCGGGTACAGACTCCTGGACATAGAATAGACTTTTCGTATAGTTTCGTTCATATGTTTGTTGAATGTCAGTCGTTGGTCCAGATGTACTCCCAAATACTTCACGCAGTTTCTAGTTGGAATTTGGTTTCCCCTGACCGAAATAGGTGTTAAAATTTTATTTTCAGTGAACCTGCGCGTGAAGACTATCGCTTCCGACTTTTCAACGTTTACCCGAATCTTCCACCGGTCATAGAACGCCGCGGCACGGACCATGTGGGCTTTCAGTAACATATTTGCCGCTTGAGCGTTGTGACTATGTGCATACATGGCAGTGTCATCAGCGTATTTGGCCAGTTTAGTATTAGGGAAAACTGGAAAGTCAGAAACGTACAGGTTATACAATTTAGGCGCGAGAACCGACCCTTCGGGACGCCCGCCCGAATGTCCCGCAGTGTTGACAGTTTGTTGTTCACGCGCACTTGTAGCGATCTGCCCGTCAGATACGAGTGAATCAGTTTCGTTATATATCGCGGAAAATTATATGTGTGCATTTTATATAGTAGACCCGGAATCCAGACCGTGTCGAAAGCCTTCTCAACATCTAAGAGCACCATAGTGGTGTTTTTTCCAAGATTGTATTGCACTTTCACATCGTTAACGATTCGTACGACCTGTTGCACTGTGCTCCGACCCCTCCTGAAGCCAAACTGGTGTTCATCGTCAATATGAAGTTCCTCCTGGGCAGAGTTAAATCTGTCCAGGATGACCTTTTCTACCAATTTTGAGACTGCCGACAACAGCGATATAGGTCGATAACTGCCTGCGTACTTGGCATTTTTGCCTGATTTCAGGATGGGTACGACCACAGCACACTTCGCTGACACCATGCAGTTAGCGTGTCACTTGTAAAATAATCCAGCTATCATAATTTAACGTACTGAGTAAAATTTTTATGTACCTTTTATACCTGTTTTCTGCAAAAGGGCCCCGCTTTCAAACTAGCAAATACGCATACGTTCTTAACTAGATATTACACTATTTGTTGTCAAAATATTAGCTTTGCTAAAATGACGTAGGTCTGGCGGCTCTGGGATCTCACTCTATCAGTATGTATAACTATATTGTACCTAAAATCCAACAGTTGAAAACTAGTGCGTCTATATGTTTAATTAACAAGTGAAGTTAGGAAAAACAAGTTTTTGGCTTGTATAAATTTATCTTTAGGTTTTACGAAAGTACGTTCGAAGAAGAAGTTGTAGATATTAAAAATAGCTACAAAATGAAAACCTCAAAATGTGTAATTGTATAATTTTTACAAAAACGCATTTGTTTATTAAAAAAGCACTTTTTTGAAAATTAATTTCTACAGCTTAGGGATGCCGTAGCGTAACAGGGTTGGGCTTATTTTCTTCCTCAAGAGTTGTATTTTTAGCAATAAAAATAACAATAATTGAGCAAAGACACGTGCAGAAGAAAGGAAAGTTAAAAGAGGTCCGTTTTATGGATTGATTTTTTTGCAAAACTAACGCGATATTTCGCTCTGTCTCGTCGAGCTAACCCAAAACATTTTGTACGTCCACAGGAAGCCGAGATGATGATTTTGCGAGCGCGCGCGATTTGGAACGTCCGAGTTCAGTTTTGCTTGCCCGCTACAGCATAAACAGAAGAATAATATGCTTAATTGTACAATAATATTGGTTTGTCTACCAAGTACAATAATACAGCGAACTAATACTGGGTTAGAATTACAATTCGATAATAAAGTCTACTATTTATCTAGTTTGATTTGACAAAATTCAACAAATTATTAGTAAGATGAATAAATTATAGTCTTATGAATCTATTTTTTAAGTTAATGTTTATTTGTGTAACAAATTTTTATTGTAACAACAATCACCATTTATTTAAAAATACTATTAAATATACTTCAATTTAACGAAATGAACAATATTTATACTATATACTATATATTGTACTGTTTCTGCGTGCTAAAAAAAAGAAGAAGAAGAAGAATTTGGTAATGACCAATACTGAGTAATGTTGTATAGCAAACAAAAACAGAACACTATTAATAGAGTTGGACGCCAGATGGATTAGACCATCAAAAAAAAACTGACAGGCGAAAACACTCGTCACTGTCTAATAAAGCCAGAGCACGAGAAAGTTTGCAATCGTGCATACAACTCCCTCCCAGTAGTCGGTTCCTGTGGATAAATTCTTGGTTTGGCAAAAGCAAATAAACAGTAATTGAAATGAAATAATTATAAATTTAATGTTCTGAATGGTTCTTATCTTTTCAAACTACACACACAAAAGGTTTACAAAATACTATAAACTAAAAAAAAATTTTAAAGAAAATTGAAATTGGCCTTTTGTTCTAGTTAAATTTGGTTGCAACCTATGTCAATTAAAGAAAATGAAAATGTTTGTATTTTAAGGTACCTTGTAAATTTTATTTATATTGAAGACTTTTACCTCCACTCCTGAGCTTAGACGTCGCTCACTGAAATGATGGTACTTGTTGACGATGTTCAGACTATATGACTAGACGGTATCCAAATCGACTAAATTTTGGTCCTGGGTAAATTTCTTGTTTGAAATTGATGAGAAAGCACTTTATTTTAAATTTCACTTATCGATGCACTGGTATTAATTATGCACCTAATTACCTTTTTGGTTGAGAAGTGTAACTGTAACCACACAGCTACGACTCTATAAACTTGGAATTGACAATTCTCATACTAATTATAACAAATTTTAATTATATAACGAAGAATACTTATTTTGTGATTTCTTTTAAAACTCTTGTCACGTTTTTTTTCCAAAATTCAAACTGACATTTTTCTCTTGTCAAATTCAAATTCATAACTTTTAGGCATCTTAATAAATATTCTAGTTTTATACAAAATTTTCTTAACACTACTTAAAACTAAATAAAAACCCACTCAGAACTTGCATTTAACTCTAACGCATAAATAACAGTATTCAAACACATTACAAATCATTCAAATTGAAATCAATGAGTATCCCTCTTTCAATTCCTTCCTTCTCATAAACACATGGTCAGAAGTATAGTGCAAAGGTGATACTCCACAAAAATGTTCCTAAAAGCAACTACTATAATACCCTCTCATACCTGGACAATAATTCATGGCCTTGCAAAGCTTTTAAATAAAGTCCTCACAATGTTATAGCCGGAGTGGCTCAAAGTCAACCTTTTATTATGAAAGCGCCCCCCTAAACCAACAAACCACAGAAAATCCTAGATGAGTGCATGCAGATACTAGTCTTTAATTAAAAGTTCATAGAACCTCATTAAGAGTAGTTATTTTCAAAACTTCACACTAATCAATTTTCTTCGAGAAGAGTTCCACAAATCATTTTAATTAGTCAATTTGGGACGTTTTCCCACTTAATTTTCACTTTTTAAAATGTTCTCCCATACACAAATGTCCCTTTTATTAGGTTTGATTATTTTAATTAGTTTATTTGTAAGCACAATATGAGGTATAACATCTTAAAACTAGTGAAAACTTATATTAACAAAAGTACGTGTATTTCATATCCAATTACGTCATATTTACTACCAGTTGCTATATTTCATGTTTTAATAAAATTCATTCACCTCAACCTATACAGAGAGAGACTCGTGTATGCAAAATTTCCATGTCTGGAGAATAGAACAGAGACGTGCAGTGAGTGTTTAAGCTCCAGTCTATAAGCTTCAATGTTGCAAACCCCCTGGCTACAACTAGTTTATTGAGTCATGGTCGTGGATGACATAGCATTCCCCCTTGAAATATTAAAATTTTTGTTCAAAAAAAAAAATTTGATATTTTAAATAATGTTATGGCATTCACATTTAAAAGTTATTTGATAAGTACATGTTTAATCCGGATCATACGGGTACATCATTTCGATGTGAAATTTTCCCCTGATTTGGTTATTATAGATATTTTTCAGCTCGTAAGTGTTGTCGTTTAACACTCTGTTTATGACATAAGGTCCTTCATATGGAAAGAGTAGTTTCCCACAAATATTTCTTTTTAGCTTTGATACCTTCAGGCGTTTAACCACTACCCGATCTCCTTCTTTGAATTTTACTTTGATCTTGACCCTTTTGTTAGCACGTGCCAAATATCTCCTCGTATTTCTTTCCTGACGTGCTCTAACTAGTTGATGAATGTTGTGCAAATTTAAAACGTTATTGTCTGTCCATGGTCTTGTCGGTAAGTATCCAAACATTGAGACAATGGGAGAAATAAGCGTGACAGTATTCGGAACGTTGTTGATGTAATTTTCAACATCTCTGAGAGCTGAAGGCCATGCAGTGTGATCATTTTGCACTACTAATCTCAGGAATTTGATAACTTCCTGTACATACCGCTCAGATGGATTGGCCTGAGGATGCCTAATCGTAGTGAATATTAATCGAATGTCTTGGTTTTCTATTGAACTTATAAACCGATCATTACTAAAGTACGTGGCATTATCGGCCAATATTTTCGACGGCTTCCCTATCGTTCTATAGTACTGTTTAAGTTTTTCTTGTGTTGTCCTTGTATTGCAACGCTTCGTAGGGTATAGTTTGACAAATTTTGAGAAAATATCCACAACTATAAGGATATGTTTGTAACCATTGTCATCTGCAATCAGATTACTTATGTAGTCGATTGCGATTAATTCTAGAGGCGATTTGGTAACAATACTATTAACCGTGTGTCTGTTAATATGATTCTTCGTCTTGCCAATAATACACTGATGACAACCCGAGATTAACTCTTTCGTCAAACTTAAATCTTTCTCCGCGTAGAAAGTTTCCCTAAATACAAGCCACGTTTTTCTGATGCCGATGTGTCCATATCTCTCATGTAGGTCTAAAATAATTTTTGTTGCAAAATGCTTGTCAATAACGTATTTTTCTTCTGTTGAAATGGTTTTTATAATAAAGTTTTCTTTTATGGTGAAACCTTTGTATGGGTGATGTATGACTTTGTTTCTAAGTTCCTGTAGGTGTGTCTGACTGCGTAGTATTTGTATGGTTGAGTATAACTCATCTTCAGGATTAAATGTGTTTAATGCAATGGTGAATGTGTTCGAGTTGTCTGTATCAATGTGGCGATTTCGTGTAAGTGCATCTGCTGTTATGTTGTCTCTTCCCGGCTTGTGTTTTATTGTGAATGAGTATTCCTGTATTAAAAGCGACCAACGATATATTCTATTATTTGCAAAGCGGTTTTTCATCAAAAAGCAGAGTGCTGAATGATCTGTTTCGAGTACGAAGTGATTTGACGTTAAGAAAAAGCTCAATTTCGAGATTGAAAATACTACTGACAACGTTTCTTTCTCTGAGACAGAATACCTCATCTCGTAGGGTTTTAGTATCCTTGAAACAAAACAAATCGGTGTCTCAACACCTCCTTGAACTTGCGTTAATTCAGCAGCAATGATTTTGTCTGAAGCGTCGGTTCTTAACGTAAACGGTAGCGAAAAGTCAGGACTGTGTAGTAATAGATTATCATGAAAATTGTTTTTCACTTCCATGAATGCATTTTCCCTTCTTTCGTCCCATTCCCATTTGACATCTTTTCTCAACAATTCTATCAGCGGAGCCTCTAGTTCTGACAATCTCGGTATAAACCTTTTGTAATAATTTAGAACTCCCAAAAATCCCCTTAACATTTTCAAATTCATGGGACGCGGATAGTCCTTTATTTCCTTTACTCTTTCTTGTCCTATACTTATACCCTCTTGCTTGATTTTGTACCCCAGATATTTTACATACGTCCTATAAAATTCGCATTTTCCAATATTTAATTTTAATCCGGCTTCGTCCAATGCATTCAGTATTATGTTCAAGTGTTGATAATGATTTTCTTCTGTCTCAGAGAATACTAAGATATCATCAATATAATGGAGACAGAAAGAATCATACTTGTCCAGGATAGACTGCATTGCTCGAACTAAAGCTGAAGATGCGCTTTGTAAACCAAAAGGAACTACTTTGAATTGAAAAATATGCCCATCTACACTGAAACCTGTGAATTTGCGGGATTCCGGATGCAACGGAATGAGCCAAAATGAGTTTTTTAAGTCTAGTTTGGAAAAAATTGAATTTTTGCCTACCCTTGACAACATGGTAGCTATTGTCTGAGGTGCATCAAATTGTGATTTAGTTATTGCATTTAAATTTCTCGCATCTAAACAGAGTCTAATAGAATTTTCTTTCTTTTTAACTACCACTAACGGGTTAATGTAATTAGTTTTTGCAGATTCTATTATACCAGAGTTTAACATATTTTCTAGTTCGATTTCAACTAGTTTTCTATGTTTATAAGGAATAGGGTATGTTTTGCATTTGAAAGGTTTGGTTTCATCTACTTGAAGCCTGTGTACGTAGCCTGTTGCTACTCTAGCTTCGAAATTAATTAATGTCACATATTTTTGGAAAAGTTCTTTCATTACTTGTTCATATTTGTCAGGGCAATTTATTGTAAATTCTTCAAGCACCCTTTTGTCAATTAAATGTTTAAATTTTACTTTCGTCTTATGTTCGTCCTCGATTTCATTAATTTGTAATATTTTAGCCCTAAGTACTCTTTGTATTTCATAATTCATCTTCGTTTCAATTTTATTTTTACTTCTGTTAGACTTAAGAGTGTTTTGCATTTTATTTACAAAAGTTACTTGTTTATCTTCAATTATTTTAGCTTTGAGTAAGTTCAATGTTTTATATTTACTCGTAGTTACCTTTTCAACTATTTTATTTTTAATTAACTTTAATATTTTATTTCTAAACCTTATTTTCTCTCTATTATGAAATTTGCAGACGTAACCATTTGCTACTGTTGACGTTTTCTTTTCTAATTCACATTCTAGCAACCACTCACGCATTACCACATCATTTTTGTTAGGGCATTCCATCCACAACTCTCCGGGCACCTTAAAACTACTATTATGATTTTCGTATGAGGCCATCGTTTCCTCCATACAATTTTCGACTCGTTTGTCACTCATAATATTATTTATTTCGGCTCCTTGGCCATATTTATTTAATTCGGCTCTTTCGCCATTACCATCATTATTCCGCATTTCACTTAAATTGTACATGGGTACCTTATTACCCTCTAAAACTATAGACCTTTTACCTAAGTCTATTTTCGCCCTGAGTTGCGATAATATGTCTTCACCAAGAATGACTTCAAAATTCATGTCTGTCACCAAAATAAAATTACCCTTAAATTCATGATTATCCACACTAAAATTGGTATTTAAAACCTTGCTGCATTCTGCAAATTTCTTCCCGCTGGCGCTTATTAAATGTATCTTAGATATTTTAATACAGTCATTCTTATTATCATTTTTTAAATATTTGTAAACTACCTTTTCATTTATTAAACTTATCTCTGAACCTGTATCAACTAAAGCTTTAAATTTAGAAGAATTTATCTTAATATCAATCATAGGCAATTGACTTGTTTTTATGTTTTGTGTTCCGTTATCACTCTCTGTATCAATAAACTCGCGCATATGTCCATAAGTCGTACTTAAAACTAAAATATCGCCTACCGAAAATCCTGGTTTCTAGGCCTTTCGTTGATTTGTGCAATTGTCTCAATCCTACTTAAATTTTGTTGCGAATTATTTCTTTCCCCATTGTCCCTTTGCAAATTTGTATTTGTAATCTGCGCGAATGGCCGTCTGTCTGTTTTGCCGTCTTGTTCTTGTGCTTTCCTGTCTTCCCAGTGCACTTGTCTCCTATCATTCCCTTGACTTGCATAATTATTATATTGTCTATTTTCGTTCCCTTTATATGTGCGTTTTTCATAATTTCTATTTTGATTATAAGAGTTAAAAGTTCTATTTTGGTTCCCGTCTTCATAATTTCTATATCTGTTGTAATTTTGATTCTCGTATCTAAAATTTTGTCGATTGTTAAAATTTTGCCCAGCATTTGTATAATCTCGTGAGGTTTTCCTCCAACCTACCCTATGGTCGTCTATACCCCTTAAATATTCTATCAAGTTATCAAGTGTCTCGATTCTTTGTGTAATTATTACGTTATGGATGTCATCTGAGAAGTGTCTCGCCAAATAACAAACCATTTCCCCTTCACTGAAACTTGGTTCTAAATGTGTAATGTTATAAATTTTTCGTAGTACATAAGTTTCCCTGCTGATTCCCAAATTTTCGTTATATTTCCCGTTGAACAAATTAAATCTTACTTTTTGCTGAGTATATTTGCTCCAATATTGTTTGATAACGAGTTTTTCAAACTCATCATAAGTCTGAAATTTGCTTTCAATCATTTCATACCAGTATACAGCTTCTCCCTTTAACATATTTTGTATGTTGTGCTTTAAGCTAGCACCGGGGTGTAGTGTGTCCATTTGTTGTCGTAATCTGGTTAAAAATACCTTCGGATGTGTTCGTGTGTCTCCGTAAAAATAGAACAGTGTTTTAGTGCATGCATGTGTGTGTAATGTAGGTATTGTGTGTGTTTCTCTGTCCCTTTTTAACATCTGCGTATTCGTCTCCATCTTCTTATCATGTTCTTTCAATTTATTTGTTAATGTTTCATCTTGTTTCTTCATTCTATCATCAACTTCTGCGAAACCTCTCCCAATTAGGTCCTCCACGTTAAGTCTAATCGCTGATTCCATCCCATCTGCTGTTGACTTGAGTTTGGTATCAATGTCTTCGATGATATCATCTGTCATTCTTTCCAACTTGCCTTCTACATTATCTATTCTTCCTTTCATTCTTTCTACACGTTCTTCCAATTTCTTGTTATTTTCTGTAATTTCCCTAATAGTTTCTTGCAGCTTATTGTTTAATTCTTCCTTGTTTTCGTCCATCTTCTTTTCCATTTCATTCAATTTCTTGTTTGTTTCTTCCATTTTATTAGTCACATTTTGGTTTATTTCGTGTTTCGTGTCCTCCATTTTGGAACTCAGACCAGTCATCATCGCCATCAACTGTTGTAAAATGTCAGGTTGTGGTGTATCACGTGTATCACCTGACTGACGTGTATCATGTTGATCTTGTTCTGTGTTGTTTAGAGTATTGTGTTCTTGTTCGGTGTCACGTTGTTCTTCTGTGTTGTATTGAGTGATGTTTTCTTGTGTTGAGGTGCCTGGTGTTTGCTCGGAGTTAGCCATAGCTGCTATTTTACCTGATCTTAGGTGCATGTACTCCTCAAAATTTTATTATATGTAATTATTACCAAATTGATTTAATTTATTATACTATTGTAGTATTAATCGTTTCTTATTGCCAGAAAATTATATATTAAAGTATCAAAAATGTTAATTATTATGATATTTGTTTGACAATGCCAAGAATGTTTACAAAACGCCCCACGTTACGGATGCCATAAATGTACTGTTTCTGCGTGCTAAAAAAAAGAAGAAGAAGAAGAATTTGGTAATGACCAATACTGAGTAATGTTGTATAGCAAACAAAAACAGAACACTATTAATAGAGTTGGACGCCAGATGGATTAGACCATCAAAAAAAAACTGACAGGCGAAAACACTCGTCACTGTCTAATAAAGCCAGAGCACGAGAAAGTTTGCAATCGTGCATACAACTCCCTCCCAGTAGTCGGTTCCTGTGGATAAATTCTTGGTTTGGCAAAAGCAAATAAACAGTAATTGAAATGAAATAATTATAAATTTAATGTTCTGAATGGTTCTTATCTTTTCAAACTACACACACAAAAGGTTTACAAAATACTATAAACTAAAAAAAAATTTTAAAGAAAATTGAAATTGGCCTTTTGTTCTAGTTAAATTTGGTTGCAACCTATGTCAATTAAAGAAAATGAAAATGTTTGTATTTTAAGGTACCTTGTAAATTTTATTTATATTGAAGACTTTTACCTCCACTCCTGAGCTTAGACGTCGCTCACTGAAATGATGGTACTTGTTGACGATGTTCAGACTATATGACTAGACGGTATCCAAATCGACTAAATTTTGGTCCTGGGTAAATTTCTTGTTTGAAATTGATGAGAAAGCACTTTATTTTAAATTTCACTTATCGATGCACTGGTATTAATTATGCACCTAATTACCTTTTTGGTTGAGAAGTGTAACTGTAACCACACAGCTACGACTCTATAAACTTGGAATTGACAATTCTCATACTAATTATAACAAATTTTAATTATATAACGAAGAATACTTATTTTGTGATTTCTTTTAAAACTCTTGTCACGTTTTTTTTCCAAAATTCAAACTGACATTTTTCTCTTGTCAAATTCAAATTCATAACTTTTAGGCATCTTAATAAATATTCTAGTTTTATACAAAATTTTCTTAACACTACTTAAAACTAAATAAAAACCCACTCAGAACTTGCATTTAACTCTAACGCATAAATAACAGTATTCAAACACATTACAAATCATTCAAATTGAAATCAATGAGTATCCCTCTTTCAATTCCTTCCTTCTCATAAACACATGGTCAGAAGTATAGTGCAAAGGTGATACTCCACAAAAATGTTCCTAAAAGCAACTACTATAATACCCTCTCATACCTGGACAATAATTCATGGCCTTGCAAAGCTTTTAAATAAAGTCCTCACAATGTTATAGCCGGAGTGGCTCAAAGTCAACCTTTTATTATGAAAGCGCCCCCCTAAACCAACAAACCACAGAAAATCCTAGATGAGTGCATGCAGATACTAGTCTTTAATTAAAAGTTCATAGAACCTCATTAAGAGTAGTTATTTTCAAAACTTCACACTAATCAATTTTCTTCGAGAAGAGTTCCACAAATCATTTTAATTAGTCAATTTGGGACGTTTTCCCACTTAATTTTCACTTTTTAAAATGTTCTCCCATACACAAATGTCCCTTTTATTAGGTTTGATTATTTTAATTAGTTTATTTGTAAGCACAATATGAGGTATAACATCTTAAAACTAGTGAAAACTTATATTAACAAAAGTACGTGTATTTCATATCCAATTACGTCATATTTACTACCAGTTGCTATATTTCATGTTTTAATAAAATTCATTCACCTCAACCTATACAGAGAGAGACTCGTGTATGCAAAATTTCCATGTCTGGAGAATAGAACAGAGACGTGCAGTGAGTGTTTAAGCTCCAGTCTATAAGCTTCAATGTTGCAAACCCCCTGGCTACAACTAGTTTATTGAGTCATGGTCGTGGATGACATAGCAATATACTATTTTTTTGATTGATTTAACCCATACTATTTGCAAACAAAAACACTGACGCGACGTCTTAATTCATCAAAGTGGATTGCAGAACGATGTTATGTTATGTAAACAGAACTGCGGGTTAACTCTACAATAATATTGGTTTATCTGTCAACTATAATAGTAGAGCGAACGGCTACTGGGTTTACAATTACAATTCAACAATAGTTAAAAATAAAATGTACTATTATCTAGTTTAATTTGACAGAATTCAACAAAATAATAGTCAGACGAAAAAAATAATGGTCTTATTCTTCTATTTTTTAAGTTAATGTTTGTTTTGTTGTACGACAACTTTTTATAAATTATAATAACAATCACCTTTTGTTTAAAAATACCATCAATATAATTTAGTTTAACAAAATTAACGATATTGTTAGTTAGCCATTTTTTTTTGTTGAATTTACCCATACTATTTCTTTGAGTGTAGTGTGCAGGTGTTTTCTAAATGAGCCGTGTCCAGTCAAAAGACCTGCCACGATTCTGAACTGTTTCCTGCTTAGTCGCAGAATTTATTCTGCTCGCTTCGGCAAGGGTCCTGAGATAAGGAGCTACGCCACAGAAGATTGTTTCTTCTTCTGTGGCTACGCTTGCCTGAGTCCTGGGTAGAAGGCCCAGAAGTCAACGAGCTGGGAACGAGTCCACTTTTCTACTGACTTCTTGGCATTTGGTCTAGGAGTCTAGGGTAGCCGAGAGCCGTAGCCGAGAGCCGGCTCCGGACCCATTATAGGGGCACTGCGCTAAAAGTCGCACTTTTCGTTGATCTACCTATTCTAATGAAAAAATTATTGGACGTGTAGGTACGTAATTTCAGTGGTACCACGTAAAAGTGAACTGTGGCCTATTCGAGCCAAATGTTTATTTAATTAAGTATTCATAATCTGCTACTCCCAACTGCAACTTCTATTCGTTATTATCTATATTGCGCCCTGATATTCTAGCTAAAATAAAAATTGACACATAACTTGCGTCTTAAGCACACGAATTATTTGTTCAGATTTTATTCTTTACTCTAAGTCATTTGTTTTGCCCAATTTATCTTTAATATTGACTTATTTGCATAAAACTTTTGTTTTACGGTGGATTTAATATATAATGCCTACGATGTTTATTTTAACGTAGACTATTTTTAAATGTAATACTTAATCCATAGGGGGTGGGGGTAGAAAAGGTAGGTTTCATTTTTACTTCCACATTACATAGTGGAATGGAAGTAAATAAATACGGTAAAAGAAAAATTGAAATTTGTTTTTGATCAAATAGGCGTAGAATATCATGATACATGAGATTTTAAGATGGGGCAAAAAAATATGTCCGTATTTCTGTTTGTCTAACTTTCTTTTGTGCGCAGGATTACTCTGGAACCGTTTACGACAACGAGATCTGGAAATAGATTATATTTTGATTCTATTCAGCTGAAGGGTTGGGGGATAAATGGGGGTAAATAGGTAAAGCAAGCAAGTAAGAGCCCATAAAATTGGGATTTAGTACGTGTACCAGAGACCAAGGTTCCAAAATTTTTTTGGCATCAGCCACTATCATCCCACCCCGTTATTAAAGGGGGTAATAAAATAAAAATGTTAGTTGTGTTGTGTTAGTTGTGTACAAGAACCAAAGACCTCAATTTTTTTGGCATCAGCCACCCCCACTACCACTCCGTGCCACAACCAATCACTCCCACTACCGATGTGGCACATCGTTTTATGGGTTCTTGTGATAGACGATTTCAAATATTGTTTTATTAAAGTTTTATGATCAATTATTTCAACATAGTGCACAGTGGGCCACAAAATCGAAAAACTTGGTCAAAAATATTCGAAAGAGGTTTAATTGTGTTCAAAGTAATATTTCTGTACCCAGGTAGCATGGGTACGTTATAATGACGTTAAAATCTGGTGATTCTGGTGAAAAAGACGTCAGTGCACTAAAAATCGACGACATAATGACGTCTTACAAATGACATTAAAATGACGTGCTACACATCACGTCATATTGTCGTCTTTTTTCGGTGTTAAATTTATTTATATTTTATCGGATTACAAACTTTAAAACTCGCTAATGGCATTTTGTTATCATAAGCAGAGTGTAAAGTTTAAAAAAAATAAACCGTGTCGTGAGGGATAAGTATTGGTGTTTTTATTCGAGGATAATGTTTTTTAACAATATCCAAAATAATTTATATTCGAAAGAGTTTGCAAAGATTCGACAGTTTATTTGTGAAGATATCGAGTTCTTTTAATAATAAAATTAGATTAAAATGCATTAAAAAGCAAAATCTAACCGTTGCGTGTTGCACTATAAAGTCTTTAAGCAGATATTCAAACAGATAGGTTAGTGGTCGAGTCAGTTAAGCCCCATGGTGAAAGGAGTTCAGGTCAAAGTTTTATTTTTTGAAGTTGACCAGAGTCCGCTCCGTCCTGTTATTCAACTGTCACGGAGCTGCGCCCGTGAATGTCTGACAGTATTCGGACATAGGTGTCTGGGATACATTGTAATATATAATAATAATAAAGTTTGATTGTGTTGTATTGTATTGCGTCGTCTTGCAAGTCACGAGGTCTGCGGTTCGACCCCTTCTCATTCCGTCTTTTTTTTTTGTTAAAATAATTGCGAAAAAAATTTTAGTTGTTTTTTTTAAGGTTATAATTGCTTATAAAACCGATGTACGAATATACTTCTTTTCAATTTTAGGTCTGTTTTAGACCATTAAATCTTTTATTTATATTGGTAGATTGTAGATGATATACCTTTACCGTTTTTTCTCCAACACGTCTTCTGGCAGCAGTACCGATACCGAAGAGTAACAAATATGAATTTGATTATGAACTCTTTATGTTGAAGAATAATAAAGACATCTAACACATCTATATTGCAATCTAATCCAATATATGTTTTACATGTTCAATATACTATTTTCTAGGCGACTTGTATATTTTTATTTCTTTTAACAGTTATTTTACTTTTTACATTACCTACATTTTTATTTAAATAATGATTCCATGCTAAATATACCCATTTTTAGAAAACTGGAACCTTTCTTAAATTATTTTGGCCAGGATTTTCGATTTCTGGGCCCACTGTGTAGTGGACAGAAAATATCGTATCAAATGTTTTTTGTAACAGACTTTGATAGAAAATCTGTATGTGGAAGTAATGACTTCTTAAGCATCGGTTTTCCTTAATATATTCTCCACTTGAGGGAGTGGACTTAGTGAGAGAAAGGAAAGAGAAAGAAATAGGAAACGTAATGAAATAAAAAAAGACAAAATACCAATTTCCTATTGGAATAATTTTGAGAATTGACCCCCAGCCCAGGAGGAAACATAATTAAAACAATAAATTCGTCGCACCGTGAAACATACGTGTATATGAACCTAGACTGAAGAAATAAGTACTTAAGAATCAAGTTTCACCCCCTAAAACGACGCGCTCTATTATCGTATACAGAGTGTTTGCGTATACGTATAAATATTTTGCAGGATGACATGACATGTTGGCCCAAAAAAGCAAATAATCCTTATACATTTTTTTCTAACTCAAACTTATTTTTGTTATATTCAGTTATTCAAATCAGAAACATGAGTGATGGGGCAGATAATTTTTTGAACCCCAAATTTAAAATTTTTGAAAAATTTTGTGAAATTTAAAGTTTTTATATGTTAAGTCTGGTTTACGAATAAAAAATATACCTGGGGGTTTTCTAGGTTGCTGATTACGAATACATTATCAAAAAAAAATTCTGAAGTCAAAATAAAAAAATTCAAAATGGCGGCTAAAATATGGAGGATGGAATTTTTTCTCTAAAGCAAGTGTTTTAAAAGGACCAAACGAACTGAGCATCTAGAAGATGTTATATATTAATAAAAAAACAGTATTTTTGAAAAAAAAATAATTGTTGGACAATTACAATAACAAAATGGCGACATTTAAAAAAAACTAGAAAACGCACATTGCTTCGGATATAACTTCTTTATTTTTTATGAAACAGAAACAAACAAAAAATCATTTAAAAGACCTATTAATTAATTATCTATAATTCTGTTTCCTAGAAGTTTTATAGTTTCTAAGATATTCGATATTTAAACTAAATACTTCATCCTGTAATCTTTCGAATGTCATCTATAAACTTAAATATCTCCGAAACTATTAATCCTACGTAAATAATAAAGTAAAACAAATTCATTCTCAGTTTATAAGCTTTATTTTGATATGTATTATTTATAAACTAATATTCATTGAGATATGCGCTAAGAAAATTTTTTTTACGTTTTTTCGAAAATCCGTTTATAGTTTAAAATGCATGTTCTTTTTGTGAAGCAAGTGCTGTAAACGAACGAAAAATTTTGAGCGTCTAGGTTATACTATATGTTAATGAAAAACAGTTTATGATAAAATATTTTTTACTTACTCATTGCTTACATTAACAAAATATTTTTATTTTTATTTAAAAAATGCGAGGAAGCACATTGTTCTGTCGCATTTTCTTTGTTTTTTATACTAGAAATAGACTAAAAAGTCATTTGAAAGCCTAATTAATAGAGTCTTTCATTTTGATTGTTAGCGTTCTTGACGTAAGTGCCATAGTTTCTGAGATATTTAACATTTTAACTAAATACTTTGTTTTATGAATATTTGGACGCCATCTTTATACTTCCTTATCTTCGAAATCGTTATTTTAACAGAAATTAGAAAAATACGAAATTCATCTCCGATTTAGTAGCTTTCTTATTTGTCTCTAGCATGTTTTCGCTCAATGTAATACTTATCGAATTATTTGACAAAAATCGTGTTGAAATACCTCCTTTTTAAAACTACTATCACAATTTTCAAGTCTTTATTGAATAGTTGCATAGATCCTCTTCTTCTTAAAATTTGACTCTCTTTCAGCTCTAATATTTCTGTTTTTTTTTTCCAAGTGCCACCTCCTGAAAAGGGCGTCCACCCCCTGTAAATTAGCCCAGCTGGAATGTTTCTGATTCTGAATAATTAAATATTACAAACATTAAAGAAAAAAACTAATCAAAATCGGTTCGTTTTTGAAGGTTTAGAAGTAAAAACCTTCATCGACTCGGATATATGTAAAATTTTTAAATTTCCATAGCTAAAATTTCAACATTTTTTTTTCTAATTGTTTAAACAGAAGATTAGCAGGTCATTGTTGAAGATTAGCAAGTCTTAAAGTACTCACAAATACTATTCCCCTTCTAGAATCGAATGGCATCAAAAAACTAATTTTTTCGAGTACCTATACTGTAAAATAAATGCAAGTGATTTTACCAATTGCACTGCATTGCAAGTATAAGACCTTGTTTAAAATGTTCTCTATGGTAATTTCCCAGCTAACAATTTTTTGGTATACTTAATTAAGTTTAATTTCAGTTAATTTTCAATTTTCATGATTCTAAAATAAATTACAGCTAATAAATTAAAATTAATAACCATTAGATACAAATTTTCTTTTCTTCTGTGCCTAAATAGGTTGTATTGTATTAGCATAGAAATGTTTGTTTAAATAACAAATTTGCCAACTTCATAAGACTTAAGAAGCCAACTCCGTAAATAATTAAATAATAATTCCTCAAAGAAAAAAATGATGATGAGCGGGGGAGGGTGTAGAAATTGTAAAAAAAATTTTTAATACAAATTACCAACTTACGTCCCAAATTTCCGACGTTTACCCAACTTTTGCCAAGTTTCGCTAAAATAAGAATTGGTGGAAAAAATCTAAAAAAGATTTTTCAGTAAAAATTGCCAAATTTCCAACTTACCCAACTTTTGCCAAGTTACTCCGACACAACATTTGATGAGTGGGGGAGAAAGTCTAAAAATAAAAATTGCCAACTTGCCTCTCGAATTTCCAACTTTTGCCAGGTCTGACAAAGTTGGAAAGGTGACGTACCTCCCCCCCATACCCCCGCTTCGCTACGCCCCTGATTTAGCCATTTCAGTGGAATGTACTGGGAATTCAATTTAAATTTTTGTTTTGCTGACATCTATTAACGAGTGGCCGAACAACTAACCAAATTCGACACACAGCGACGTGTATTTCAAGGAAGGTATCTTGATTCAACGTTTATTTTTGGTCGAAGTTGAGGAACAAAGAAAGAACCCGGAACCAAGGTTCGCCCGTTTGCCCCGGAACAACCCTTATGGAAATGGGGATTCAGGGCAATTGGTTGAAACTTTACTAATCTGTAATTCAAGTCATGCTGATCAAAAGTTCTCATTAATCTCATTGCACCGAGTCGATCCTATGAGTGGTTTTTGCTCCAGGAGCGCTTGAAGTCCTATAAAAACGAGGTTGTAACTAGGTGCATGGAGTGATAATGAATGGGTAAATCCATGTGTGTGTGCAACACAAAGTATCAGCACAAGTATAATAACACAGTAAAATGATTTCAACTACTTACTGTAAATCATTGGCGCTAGGGTATCTATCAGTATGGGTATATTCTTTATTTCAACAGTTGAAATCCACCACAGTATGCTTTCCTTTCTTAGAACACAAGTGATAAAGAGATAGCAATACGTCTGGTGCCATCTGATGGACTCAACTGTTGAAATAAAGAATATGCCCTATCATTATTGAAATGGCAACACAGCACTGTATTATGATACGATGGCGATTCGAGGAATCCCAGAAAGCTACTAACAATCACACAAAAAATGCTTCATAACAGTTTGTCCTTTCCAGATTGTTTGTCTACAAGTGTACCTACTAGAATGAAAATTTAAGAATTTCGGTAGAAACCAACATTCGTGATCCGTGATACCACACACAGCTCCCACCAGATTGTTTTATTAAAGTGTCACCACAACATAGATTTCTATGCTGTGGTGTCACTGTGTCATGTAACCTATTTCTGCTGTTTCAACACATGTAACACACAGAAATGTGTCAGCACAACAGTGCCATTCAACGCAGTGTCATGCATCTCTCCTCTTGCACACGAGGACGTGTCCGGGAACAATGACGGGGATGTGGCAGCCATCTGGTCCCATTTCTTTTTCTTCGCATTTTATTGGCTTTCTTTATTTTTTATACATTAAGAACGTCCATAGGATTTTTAGGAACATGTGCTCTCTGTTTCCTGGATTAATTAACGTTCAAATGAGAATTGTTGAAGGATATTTTATGTGGATTTCATAGCAAATGTACTTCAAAAACACGGTTGTAACTTGCAGCGTGTGCACGAGCGCTTAAGGTTTGAGCACTGACTTTACAAGTGCAATGTTAGTTGGCTCTATTATTTCTATTTCGTAATATTGTAAATATGCCACCAATGTATAATAATATATTGTTTGTGTGTGTGAAAATTACGAGACAAACAGAAATACAAAATTAAGGTGGTCGGTGTGCCGTGAATGTAATTCTACAATTTCTCCTACATCCCTGAACCGACTGAAAAGGCTTTTAGATAGATGATAGGCTTTTAGAGACAACTTTACAGAATGGTGGGCTATTGGAAACTAAAGAAAAAAATTTTTACTTGTGCGAAAATAAAAAAAAAAAAATTGTTGACTTTTCAGTATAACCCAGTACTATAAAGTTATCTCTAAAAAGCTTATCAAAAAATTGTTTGAATCGGTTCAGTGATGCAGGAGAAATTGTTAAATTACGAAATAATTTTCTTAAGCAGAGCGCTTAAAGATACTATTTTTATACACCCCGTAAGCGAAAATGAGGTAATAAATTAAAAAACACTGAAACATATTAAAAGTCTCATAGGTTATTAACTAAAATCACGAATCTATCCAATAGTATATTTCCCACTATCTTAAAAGAAGGTATTGCAAAACCAATACACAAAGGAAGTGTAAGTAAAGTTATCGACCTATCTCACTAATTTCAAATATAGGCAAAATATTTAAATATGCATGCCATCAAAGATATAATAATGAGATTTATAAAAAAACATAATATGCAAAATAACAGTTCGGTTTTCAAGAGGAATTGTGTACACAGGATGCTATAAATAAATTAATTGGTCGAAAGAGTACACTACGGAGAGTACAATATGCAAAGAATAAGTAAACGCTAACTTTAAAAAACGGGGTGCCGCAGGGTACTGTACTAGGCCCTATTCTTTTCATAATGTATACAAACGACATTTTTGATTTAGAAGAAGATTGCAATATTGTGTCATATGGCGATGACGCTGCCCTGTAGGTAGGGGGAAACTACTGGCAAGAGGCAAAAAGGAAAACAAAGAAATTGCTACAAAATATTAAAGCATGATGGTGCTTACCACTTACGGTAAGACCAAATTTCTAACCTTTTCTTCAAACACGGTTGGGCAGCCAAATTTCAATAAAACTAAAATACATGGGTATACGTGTCGCAGTCCAAAGGACTGTAATTGTAATATTAGCACTGAGAGAATGACATCTGTCAAATATCTAGAAGTAATTGTCGATTGCCATCTGAGATGGGATGAACAAGTATATGCAGTTTGTAATAAATTAAGGAAACTTATGCTACTACGAATGGCATATTATGATTTAGTACAATCGATAATTACCACACTGTTAGTATGAAGGGAGGGGGGCTGCCTATAACACGATATTAAGAAACGTATCAACCATTCAAAAACTTCTTTTGAAAATAATACTGTCTAAATCAACGCAATACCCTACAATCCAATTATTCAGAGTGAGTTTAGAGTTAACAATATTCAACAGTTATATACACTTGAAATAATAAAATACATGTTTAAAACCAGGCTATTGAACTTATCAATATATATAGTTATGCTGTATGGTTTATACCGTGTGTGTAGTCGCGGGCTAGGCATGGGGAGAAGAATTACAACATCGCGCGTGCCAGCTGGCTGCAATGAAATAACAGAGCTGGAATGCTCCACCAACGGACGAATTTACGGCTGCCGGTGTTGTCAAATCTCTCACGCTACGTGAATGTACATGCCTAATGAGAAATTACACGCACGGTATCAAATATAAGCTGTGTTCCACCTTTAAGGGAAAAAAAGGATAGGTCAGAGAAATTTTATTTATTTTTCAACCAAAATATATAAGCACTGCCTTTGGACATAAAAAATTTCAGTAATACTATACTTATTTTATGAAAATGTTCAAATATAAAATAATTAAAAAGAAACAAAAAAAAATGGTAGAAAAAAAAATAAAAATAAACTAAAAAGAAAAAATAAGCAATGGGGTCATCCCACACATCTAAATCGTGATATTCCAATATATGTGGTGAACAGCTTAGGGGTTCTAGTTAATAAGTAGAGCTTGATTATTAGTCTTTTTTTACAAGCTTTTATTTAACTTGCAGTTTTAAAACAGTTATCCTCAACCGATTGAGCTGAAATTTTGCATACACGTTTAGTTTGGATGACAATGCATGGTTAGCTAAGTGACGTCATTCTAAATCCAATATGGCGGACTCCCAAAGATGACGGACCAGTTATTTTTTAGGCAACCCCCATGAATGGGTATCAAATGAAAGGGTTTGTTGAAAGGAATACGAAAATAAAATGACGTCACACTAAATTCAATATGGCGGACAAATTTTTTTAGTTTTAACACTATAATTTGATCGTATAGTGTATTCGCTCATATGTTGCATTCTAAGAAATGGTGAAGGATCCGGTTTAAACTATAAGTTTTATATCGGATAGGAACAACGCAACGAATATATAAAACTAATTAAGGCGTAGCTAAAAATATAAAAATAAAATTAAATGCAACAAAAAACTTTTTTAAAAACAAGCTTTTATTATTTAGGTGTACTAAAACGAAAAAAATAGAAATAAAAAAACTTATTTAGGTACTTACAATCTCTGTGAAAAAAAATTAATGCCTGTATGAACTTCTCGCGCGCGACAAGCTTTTAAGACAATGAATTTTTTTTTATTTTTTTCGTTTTAGTACACCTAAATAATAAAAGCTTGTTTTTAAAATGTTTTTTTTACATTTAATTTTATTTAGTTTGCATCTCCTACATAACTTATTTAGTTAGTAGAAGTGTCGACAAAATTATATTGTTATGTACTTAATTATCACATATTTCAATGATATATTATACTATGTATTATTTTACAATTATGTAGTGTTTATGGTAATTTGCCAAAGACAAGTTTTGTTCCGATACTTAAATTGCAAATACATGTATTTTCTAATTGTATGTAATTTTTTGAAGTACATATTATTATTATTACAATAATTATGCTACATGGTAAGTTGAAAAGTACATATAAGAAAAGTCTAACAGAGGAGTAACTCAATTCAGCATTTTTGTTTGTTACACTCATATGTGACGAGGGACAAAATTTATTCTTATTTGTTAATGATTCGCAATTGGGTACTGGCCTAGAAAGTTAGATAGGAGGTATGAAAAATTCATATCTTTATAATTATTTATTAATATAAAAATTACAGTAAAATTAGTATTAATTACAATCTTTCATATAAATAAATATAACCTAGATCTTTTGGTGGATTTTCAGACAGGGCCACTTTATTATCATTAAAAATAACCCACTGATTATTCTTCAATAAGTGTACAACATAATGACCGACCATCGTAGATGTTCCCATGTGAGAAATGAATCCAATCAACTTGTATTCTAAAAAAGGAAAACAATTCTTAATACAAAAAATTGGCAATATCCAATTCCCAGTGTACCAGAGCTGGGCGAGCACTGCTAAAATGTGCTTGTGAGTATTAGCACTCAAAAAAGTGCTTTATTTTTCAAGCACTAAGCACTGTTAATAGTAGAGTGCTCGCGATTACTAAGCACTCTGAAAAAGTGCTTTAAATTCAGGAGCACTAAGCACTTTTTAAAAATTTAAATAATAGGCTGTGAAGGTGATTTTCAAGAAGTTTTATCTCCAAAAGATTTTATTGCATATAATGCATCTTTTAGGTATAAAAACATGAAAAATCATAATCCGTACGCACAGAATGACGGGGAAAGTACCGAAAAATGCATAATTAGGCAAAAAAAGTGCATTTTTTTGCTGTTTTTGTGCATTTTTCAAGGGTTTTTCAAAGATTCATAAAAATTTGAGAAAAACGGTTTGTTTTAGTATTATACAAGCCTTAAGTAACATATTGAGTCACTTAAGACCCTCTATGGATTAAATGCATCCTAAAGTGCATAATTTGCATTAACAATTGCTCTAAAATGAATACTCGAGGGTTTTCGAGGTTACTAATTACGAATTTGAAAAGAAAATCGGTGGGGGGGGGGGGGATGCAAAAAAAAAAAAAAATTGAAAATTTAGTTAAAAAAAAAGACGTAAATTCATTTTTTATTTCCTTTGTATACATTTTATGTGAAAAAAAAAGGAAAAAAAAATGTCGTTTAAAATTGAATTTCGCGCCATTATCAGTCAGCCATTTTGAATTTTCCGATTTTCTCTTCAAATTCGTAATTAGTGACCTCGAGAACTCCCGAGTATAAAATTTGGACGACATTTTATTAATTTTAGAGCAATTATTAAAAATTTTTTTAAACGGATGCAAATTATGCACTTTAGGACGCGTTTAATGGCTACAATCGGCCCATAAAGGGTCTTAAATGACCCAATATGTTACTTAAGGCTTGTATAGTGCTAAAACAAACCATTTTTCTCAAATTTTTATGAATCTTAAATGAATATATTTGAAAAACCCTTGAAAAATGCAAAAAACAAAAAAATGCACTTTTTTGCATAATTATGCATTTTTAGGTACTTTCCCCGTCATTCTGTGCGTACGGACTATGATTTTTCAAGTTTTTATACCTAAAAGATGCATTCTATGCAATAAAATCTTTTGGAGATAAAACTTCTAGAAAATCACCTTATTTTTATTAATTCCGACAGCCTATAATGGAGTTATCTATCGATTGAGGCTAGAATTTCATTGAAATTATGTTATTTATAAAAAAGGTCGACAAAAACAACCTAGAAAGAAATTGAGTTTTTTGAGAGGAAACATGTTACAGGAAAAAGTTGTTTCTAGTGCCAATGTAAGTTCAGATATGACATTTGTACGTCGTATCTCAAAGTTGATATTTTTGCCAAAATTATGATTAAAATAATTAAATTGAACAAAGTGCATAATAACATGATAACAAAACATCAATAGAAGTATTATATGATATATTTTGTCATTTTTTTAATTCATTTTTTAAAAATATTTTAATCATAATGTTGGCAAAAATATCAACTTTGAGATACGATGTTCAAATTTCATATCAGGCCTTTTGTTGGCACTAGAAACAACTTTTTCCTGTAACAATCTCCTCTTAAAATACTTATACTTTACTTTTGGCACAAATTCCCGTTTCCTTATTTGTTAACCATCCTGTACGATATTTCAAAATTCGGACTACAGCTAAGGACTTTTCAAAGTAAGCAAAACATTTTATGAAGAGTGACTTTTTCTCTAAAAATGCAAAATAAGAAAGATTGCAAGCTGTTAGGTCAGTCCATGTAATACTGAATACTATTCTGATTTTCACCTTGGTGGAGAATTCTTTTTTAAGGAAAAGAGACAATTTATCACTATCACATCTCACATAATGCTTTTAGGTAGAGGGTAGGAGGGTACACCATTTTGTACTTCTGACTAGATCAGAATATAGATAATAATATGATAAATGATAAAGGTATCATTTTTACGTGAATTTGGTAGACAAAGGCCATGGCAGGTTAAGATAAGTGTCCGTGCCTTTGCAACCTTTTTGCGTATAATTCCTTCCAGTGATGTATCTTTGCGTGAGATACTACCACAAAAAGTTTTGCCCTCAAAAACTCATATCTGGGAAATTTTTTTTTTTGAAAATCCGAAAAAATTTTTTTTTCTTAATCAAATGAATCAATTTATATTTCACATATATTGTAAATCTACTCAAGACAATTTATTAATGATATTTTCAGGAAATCTTTTCATGAAGAAAAAAAAGCGACCACCTCTATTTTTTTATTAATTATTATACATCATACAATAAGCTATAACATATATTTTTCACAAAACTCTATCGAAGGGGAAACATAGTCAAATTGGTAAATCTCAGTAAACACCCTGTATCGTGGGTTCAGAAATTATAAACACCAGGGTAACACTAAACAATAATGTATTAACTTACGTACTAATTACAACAAATGAAGAAAAAGAGTATAAATCGGTTAGAAACTCGATATATTAATAAATATATAAATGAACAACAACTGCTTGGTACATGTATTGAAAATATTTTTTGAAGCAGCGTATGTATTTTTTTGAAATAACAAGATGTATACTTCACAATACATATATTTTCTACAAAACTCCATCGAAATGGTATGATATGATAATATTAGTCGTCTTCATCACTGTCCTCATTTATTGTAACACTGATATCTTCTGCGAATAATTCAGACAGTTTTACTGATGGTTTCGGAATATCGTCAAGAAACCTTGCATATGATAAATTCATGTATAAGTAACAGAAAACTATACAAACTAAGTTAGTTTTTTTTTTTTTTTGTTCGGGAGCCGTCTAATTTACGTTTCCGGAATCACTGCAGCCTTTTGGGCTTATTGTAATATTCTCCCATTTGTATTATGATAACAAATCCAGCACTCTGGTCCCTTGCACTAGTTTGTACAACCCCATCGCTGGTTTGGCTTCATATTCTTTTGGACTCAGTCTTGGTTGTCCATATATTGCCTGTTTTCTGTGATCCAAAGCCTCACAGTCGCACAGGATGTGGTAGGATGTCTCCGTTGCCCTATTGCATTGTCTGCATTTTAGGTCTCCGTTGAATAATCCCATTTTGTGAAGGTGTCCTTTCAGGGCGCAGTGCCCTGTTAGGAAGCCAGTGATTATGCGGAGCTGATTCCTGCTTAGTGACAGCAGTTCTTCAGTCTTCTTTCTGGATGGTTCCTTAATAAAGGTTTTACCATGTTGTTGTCCGGTTATTTTGTCCCAGTATTCTTTGTGTTGGTTCTTGATCCAGTCCCTCATTTGGCCCCGTACTGTAGTTTTAGGCACTCCCAGGGCCGGTTCTGGGCCAATATATGGAGCTGACGATCCCTTTCTCGCTAGCTCGTCAGCTTTTTCGTTGCCATCGATTCCTACGTGTCCCGGCACCCACTGAAGGGTTACCTTGTTGTGATCCGCTAGGGCTCTTAGTCCTTCTTGGCATTCCCATACCAGCTTGGACGTCACTTTGGGGTTTGACAGTGCCCCTAAACTAAGTTAGTTAATTTTCTGTTACTTATACAGGGATTTATTATATGTAAGGTTTCTTGGCGATATTCCAAAACCCTCAGTAAAACTGTCTGAATTATTCGCAGAAGATATGTGTTACAATAAATGAGGAGTGATGAAGACAACTAATATTATCATATATCATTAGCATAACATGTTTTTTTATTATGTATTCTTATTAATAAACACAATTTTTTTATGTATTACCGTTTTGATGGAGTTTTGTAGAAAATATATGTATTGTGAACAATACATCTAGTTATTTCAAAAAAATAGGTAGGCTGCTCCAAAAACATTTAATGTTTATTGTTACTCTGGTGTTATAATTTCTGAACCCACGATACAGGATGTAAACATAACACATCATTATTTTTGCCAGTTTGACTACGTTACCTCTTCGATAGAGTTTTGTGAAAATTATATGTTGTAGCTTATTGTATGGTGTATAATTAATAAAAAAAATGGAGGTGGTCGCTAACGTCTAAGTGTGTATTTAAATTTGTCAAAAAATTCAAAAGCATCCATTTTTTTCTTCATGAAAAGATTTCTCGAAAATATCATTAATGAATTATTTTGAGTAGATTTACAATATATGCGGAATGCAAACAAATTGGTTCACTTGATTAAGAAAAAAAAATTTTTTTTGGATTTTCGAAAAAAAAAAAAAATTTCCCAGATATTATGAAGTTTTTGAGATAAAAAATTTTTTTGTGGTAGTATCTTACTCAAATATACATCACTGGAAGGAACCACACGCAAAAAGGTTGCAAAGGCACGAGCACTTATCTTAACCTGCCATGGCCTTTATGCTGCAATTGCAAGAAAAGTGTATAAGGAGCCACTTAGTATAGATAAATGATTATTTTATATTGTGATTCCATGTCAGCTGATTCTTTGATTTTCATAATAATGCACAATAGGCCAGTCCAACACGCTGTCACTTTGCTTTGTTTGTACTACAGCAGCCATCTTTTGTTGGTAAGTTAGAGTTTTCGATAGGCCTAAAGGGCACTATACACGTTCAGTAATCTCATTGCCTGAATTTTCGCGTTCTTTCAATCATACTTAATTCAATAATTATAGCTAGATATGCTTTTTTCTTAAATAATGGACATGTAAGGTGTGAAAAATAATGACAGGGAATGACGGGGAAATTTTTAGTAATGATGTTTCTGTAATGATCTGCTGGAATGACATTATTGCTGAACGTGTATGGTGGCCTTTAGGCCTGACCACAACCCTAACTTACCAACAAAAGATGGCTGCTGTAGTACAAACAAAGCAAAGTGACAGCATGTTGGACAGGCCTATTGGTATCAAATGTCACTTCAATCAATTACTTGAAATTTAGAGGTTATTTTTTGTATTTCTGAAATTGAAAATTTTTGACGAACTAATTCAAGTTTAAAATTTTTTTGTTACTTCAGCAGTCATAAATCATTTGTTTTTATGCTTTAGAAAAACACTACTCTAAATGAAGAAGATGCCGAAGAGTTGCAACAATTTTCTGATTCGAATATTGACTTGAGTGATGATGAAGCAGGTGATTTAGAAAAAGAATTTGAGATTTCTACAATAGAAGTTCGAGTTCGGGTTCGTGCTGATAAAATTGGACCACAGACAAGAGAGAACCAGGTAGAACCCGTAGAACCAGGTTCAGATGAAGAAGGCGATTTTCCATTATCAATGCTTGTAAGTCACAAGGAACGTGAAATAGTAACTGCAATGGATTTGGTGAAGTGGTGCATGTCTTTGAAATAACCTGGGTTGCAAGCGAAAATGAAGATGTCCTTTCAGAAGTTCTTAGCCCCATGAAATACTTCGAGAGATACATTGGTGAAGCTGAATTTGAAGATATTGCTCTCTTTACAAATATGTATGTTCTTCGAAAGAGTGCTTCAAATCAACAGATGCAGCAGAAATAAAGTCTATTTGAGTTACATATTGCAGTAGGAACCCTAAAATTTCCAAGGGTTCGACTATCTTGGAACACAGGTTTACGAATAAATCTTTTCCACGAAACAATGTCACGAGATAGGTTTTTCAACTTCGTAGTAATTTACATTGTGTAAATAATTTAGCAATTCCGGAAAATTGTCAGGATAGATTGCACAAAGTTCATCCCTTATTTGAAGCTGTTAGAAAACGCTGCCTCGAATTGCAATTAGAGGAAAATTTAATGAAAAATTTCTGATGAATATAAAGATGACAAAATAGCGAAGTTATTTTTAAGTGGTTAATATTGTAATATGTTGCAACCCCTTAAAATTTAAAGTTATGTTGGTTACATGATGCACTGTAGTAGGCACAAAATTCAATAGTTCGAATGTCTGTCTGAATGTAGTAGATTTGGACCTACCAGAGAAAGAACTTACTAGAAGGTCCTGGAGTGTTGACAAATCTGTTCTGGAACTGTCTAGAGTATGGTGACGTCGTCAGAGAAGCTTCAGGATCTGTCATCTTTAGGTATATAAAGCATGGAGTAAAGCAGAGTGACAAGTTCAGTTTAGATAGCAAGACTAGTAAGATCAGAACAGAAGAGAGTAAAGTGATCAAGTAGTACACAGTGTGTTATTAGCCAAGTAGTTATTGTTGTAATTAAGTAAGTTAATAAATTAGTGTTTAGTGTTACCCTGGTTGTTATAATTTCCGAATCCACGATACAGGGTGTTTACAAAAAGGGTGTAAGCACGTCACAATATAATCATATTCCATGCCACAGTTTTCATTTTTAAAGTATCACATATTTCGTATCACTGAAGTTTTAAATTAGTATTACAGAAAAAGTAAAAAAAAGACTAAAGAAATATTCCGGAAATTGTTGGGAAACTGTAAAGGAAACTTTCTGAGATTTCTCATTTTATGCTCATAAATATGTAGAGTAAACGAAAGCATTTAATAGAAAACGTGCAACGTGGACACAACGATGTGATTATACTATGCTGCCTCTGAAGTAGTTTCCACAAGCACCAAAACACTTGAAAACTATTATTTGCACGTGTTTCACCAACCACGTTGGCACCATCTGGAGCCGATTAAAACTGTTTTAATAGTCTCCAGGTGTGCCAACATGGTTGGCGAAATATGGTGTTGAGTAGTAGTATTCAAGTGTTTAGGTGTTCGTGAAAACTACGTCAGAGGCGGTGTCACACTGAAGGTTCTAGCCCTCTCCAGGATGATTATATTACTTACTTCCTTCACCATCTCTGAATGCAGCGGCGGGCGGCGAACCAACATTATCCAAATCATCCTGGTGTGAGAAAATCCAGTCCATTGCTCTTTCAACATTATTATCTGTGGCTTTAAGAGCTTTTGTTGCTTGCTCTGATGTGAAACCCATCGATGTAATCATAGCTAGAGAATCGGTATTGGGTACAAACTGTGAATTTTCTGTGCCTGGAGGTACGAAAGGATCGGTAAAATCTGAATCTGTAATATGTTCCATTATCCAAGCTGTGGCCGCTTCCAAGCCTGAATTTCCAGTTTGGAATACCGCCCTTTTACATGCCTCAGGGGGAAAACCTGAATATAGAAAATATTGTTTTTAATTGCATATTCCTAATAGAATCATTTCGCATCTAAATCGTGATATTCTTATACATGTGGTGAAAGCTGTTCACCACATGTATAAGAGGTTCTAATGAATGAATACAGTGGCAAAGTATCAGTTTACATCTATTAGTTATTTTAACCAGGCTTGTGGAGAGCCGATACAGGCCCAGAGGTAAAATCAAATTGGTGCCCCCCCCCCCCCCCCCCCGGCTGGGACAAATGAAAAACACTAATTTTCAAAAATATATTTAACAGCAATGGTGTCGACAGCCTTGATTTTGACATTTGAAATAAGAACTTTTCCACAGTGACATTTTAAATACTTTCCTTAGCAAACATCTACGAGTTGACTCGATGTCAATATATGTTTGTTTGTTTTTATTTGTTTTCCTCATTGCGACAAACAAGTCTTTTTTAAATTTATTTTCGCCTATTTCTGCTACCAAGGCCTATCACCGAAGCCAGGAGACAGGTTATTCCCCAACCTATAACTTTTGCCGAACCTCCTCTCTGTCAATAACTAGGGATTTTTTCAGGGTTGTTTAAATTTGTCCAAGAGGACAAAATTGGACGATTTTGTCCAATTATTTCCGTCTGGACGAAATTAAAAGTAATGGACAAAATTGAACAAAATTGGACAAAATCAATGAAATGAAATGAAAATTTAAAAAACATTTATTTAGATATGTACCAATTGTACCTGTGTCAAAATAGTAAAATACAAAATCACCCATTGTAAAATAAATGTATATTGTATATTATAAATTAATCAAAAGAATAACAAAATACAAAAACCTAGTTACTTTGCAGTTAGATATATAACATACTAGGAAAAATATAAAATTTGAAATCCATCCTACAAAGTACGTTTTAAATACATGCAAGTAACAGTAAAAAATGTACACACAGAAAAAAGAATTGTTAAAACAAACAAATATATTTTGTCAACAGGATTTATTCTAGTTAAGCATAAATTTAATTACTCCAAGAATTTTCGTTTCCATACAAGATAAGTCATTGCTTAATTCAATAAAATATTTCTCTTGTTTATCAAGAAATTAATTATTTATTTCAAAAATAAAAACATTTTAAACAAACGTCATATTATTCTAATCAAGTAAAACAGAACATTTCAATTCAACAAATTCCAATTGTTTTTGTAAATAAACATACAATTATAACTAACAAATATTTGTTCCAAATAATGTAAATTTTTACTTATTGCTACAAAATATTTGTTTGTTTATCAACAAAATAAGTATTGAATTAAAAAATATATTGTTATGGTGTAATGCAATGCCTTTTTCAAAGAAAGCAAATAGATTGTGTTAACTTTAAGATATAAAAAGTGTCTTTACAAAAGAATTATGAATTAAAATAACAAATATTCTCTGAGTTGAAACAAATTTCTTTACTGATTTAAAAAATTATTTTGTTAAATAAATAAAAAAAACTGTTGAAACAAAATGATTAATTTGTTAGGTGAATACTTATATTTTGTTAAATTTAAAACTGCCCAAGAGCGCATGCTCGGTAATCAAGGAAAGTGGGGCGGCCATGCTGCATATCTAATATTACGTCTTTTGTCTTTTTTTATTTAGTTACCAGCCACGCGGAATTTACGTTTTATATTTAGGTAGTTGATGCAGCATATTTGTGATTTCAGTGAAAATAGTGTATTTCCACCAGGTAAGCATTTTAAATAACAATTGTGATGTTATTTTGATTGTAAATAGGAAGAGATATAAATAGTTAATGGTTTCACATGCATGTAAAAAACAAACAAACAAAATGGCGTTCAATTAATAGTGGTCTGGCATTCGCCATTTTCGTGAAATTATATATAAAATTATCTGGATATAAATTTATCCATATACAGAATAAGCATTTTAATTGACTTTATTCATTTGAAAAGGATGCACAGGAAGCTGTCTTATTGCGGGCAATTAGGTATGTACCTAGTTACGCGTTCATTCGGGTGTAACAGTGGTGATTGCAATGGCATCGGCGTATTTATAAATGTCATTTTGTTTGTTTGCTCGCCATTTAGGTATTAATTTATTGAATGGAAAATTTACATGTTTTTCTGAAGCCAGTCTCTAATGTATACAATGGCACTGATTTATGTTCTATACAAGAGATAGGCTTGATGCATGATAAAGAGATATAGCTTTGCAAACCATCAAGAGTTTGCACACAATGATTTTCGATGCTGTAAAATCATTGTACGATAACTCCTGAAAATGTTTGCTGACTTTTAAAAACAAACCTATTGTACGTTTAAATATATTTTTCTGCTTATTTCTTTTTCATGCATATAGTGTTGCGCTTAAGACTACAACAAACACCCTCATAACTTGTTTAGTTGTTATGCGATTTGAAAAAAAAATTGGTCAAACACATTAGAACGTACTTACGCCCAAAAACATTCGCCCCCAATACAACCAATCAAAACAACTACTCTTCTAGCTAATACTGACAAAGTATTGGATTACATGATAGGATTCCTAGCATTTTAAGGCAAAAAATATATCGAAAATACTTAAATTATTTATTGAAATTCAGTCATTCACAACAATTATTGAACCTTACATTCTATTTCAACTCTAGAAAAGTTGTACAAGTTTTTTCAAACTCGTTAGTTCTCATCAGTAGAGTATAGAAACATTCAACTTGTACAACTTTTCTAGAGTTGAAATAGAATGTAAGGTTCAATAATTGTTATGAATGACTGAATTTCAATAAATGATCTAAGTATTTTCAATATTTTTTTCCCTTAAAATGCTAGGAATCCTATCATGTAATCCAATATTTCGTCAGTATTAGCTAGAAAAGTAGTTGTTTTGATTGGTTCTCCAATAACGAGTGTTTTAAAGTATTTACCTAACTAGTATATTAGCGTGCCCAGATTAGGGCAACAATATACAGAAAGTAGGTAATTTCATAATAAATAAAAAAGTGTGTAAGTTGTGATTTGCTTAATACCTAAATAATATTATCTAATCATGATAAAAGCAAATGAATAAAAAATAATGAATTGTAAAAATATTAGGCATTTTTTACTGGAAAATTTTATTGATGAAAGTTGATCAGAATTGTCCAAAAAGCTTAAATTCAAAGTTTGATCAAATTTAACAACTACTGAAATTTGCAGGAAATATGCAACACACAAAAAGCAAAAAATAAACTTACAAATTACTTGTCAATAATTACTTCACATCAGTTCACGTTTTATTTCAAACAATATTGCCTCGGCACACTTTTCAAAACGCAAAGAAAATGATATTTTCGACATTTTTAAACAAAATTTCAATATTTTTAAATTTGATCAATATTTGGATTTAAGCTTTTCGAGCAATTCTAAACAACTTTCGTTAGAACATTTTCCGATCTCAACATTAAAGTCACGCAAAAAACATAATCTGATAAAGCAATGATAATTTTTTTATGATTCTACTGAAATGTGTAATCCTTTTTATCACACTTCATTCACCGAGTCATTCACGCGTACAATATACGTTGTATTAATATATTACCATTATTTATGTCATATATTTTATTCTTTATACGTAAAGCAATGGAAGTGTTTTATTCTAATTTTTTTTTTTTTTTTTTAGTGGAACATAGTGGAGGAGGACTTTCTTAGAAGTATTAATTTAGAAAATCTTATTTCTGCTTTTGCAGGTAAGAAATATATATTTATATATATACATATTGGTTTTATAGACACCTGGAATTTCAAGAAAAGTTTTTAAAATTTTTCTTAAGGGTACAAAATACCTAAGTCTATCTTTAATTGATAAAACTGTATTACCAGGTTTCTTAAACTCTTCCGTTACTGTTCCCACATTATGAGGAACTGGAGTTATTAAATGTGAACTATTTTGAAAATAAGAAAAACACTTATATTCAGTGTCCCAATTCTTAAAGGGAGTCTTTAATGCCCTGAGCATATCCGTTGTTATTTCTACATTAGCAAAATTTAAACTATTTTCAATGCATTCAAACATTTCAGGAGAGAAAAGGTCAGATACAAGCAATATAATTTTGTCAATTAAAGAACGATTTAACGTTAACTACTATATAGTTTTGATACAAATCGTTCTATTTTTTTGTAATAATTCAAAAAATTTTACGGTTCATCTGTACAATTTACATTTAATTCATTGTTTACATTCAAATTCTGATGACGCTGTTCTTTATTGGGCATTTTCTTTTCATTAAAAATACTTTCAGTTATATTAAATGACAGGTTTAAATTAACGAAAACAAAACTGTTTCTTCACATTCAACAAACATGATTTGTTTCAATATTTCTTTTAAAAGCACGGCTCGTTTGAGAGAACAATTAGTTGCCGAGCAGTTTTAATCATTTATAACACCATGAACATGGTTTAGATGGAAAATTAATTATTTTTGAGTCATTATAAACTTCATTACAAAATTGGCATTTCATTTTATAAAAATATTTTGATATAGACAAAATATAATATTGACAATATAATAAAATTGTAGTAATTTTTAAATAACACTTAAAAATTTGCTAGTGAAATATTTTTGTCGAACTCCTCTATACGTTTCCTTAAATATATAAGGAATAAAAACCAGACTGCAACCAACAGCTATTCTCCGGACTAATGCCCCACCGAGCGCTGAATTACGAATTACAAGCCTGGCCGCGTTAAGTGCAATAATTGTGTATTGCCACAAAACGCTAAAGTTTCGATTTTAACAGACACCAGCCGAAAGACTTATTTCTACTTAAAGGAGCTCTCGTGCCAGCCACCCCATACCACTTGCAGACTGCAGTTTCGAGCTATTGGCTTTCGTCAGTGCAAGGTAGGTCTGAGATGGCTGGAAGGAGGCATTTGTTCACTCTTGGTACATGGCGAGATTTATAAAACCACGACATGCAGCAAAAATGGCAGGCTCCATCTATAAAATCGAAACTTTAGCGTTTTGTGGCAATACACAGTTATTGTACTTAACGCGGCCAGGCTTGTAATTCGTAATTCAGCGCTCAGCGGGGCATTAGTCCGGAGAATAGCTGTTGGTTGCAGTCTGGTTTTCATTCCTTATATATTTAAGGAAACGTATAGAGGAGTTCGATAAAAATATTTCACTAGCAAATATTCTGCCCTCTAAAAGCATACCTACTAACTATGCCCATGTCAGGGCTACTGCTGTTTCGATTGTAATGGACATTAGCCGCTAGATGGAGCCTGCCATTTTTGCTGCATGTCGTGGTTTTATAAATCTCGTCATATACCAAGAGTGAACAAATGCCTCGTTCCAGCCATCTCAGACCTACCTTGCACTGACGAGAGCCAATAGCTCGAAACTGCAGTCTGCAAGTGGTATGGGGTGGCTGGCACGAGAGCTCCTTTAAGTAGGAATAAGTCTTTCGGCTGGTGTCTATTAAAATCGAAACTTTAGCGTTTTGTGACAATACACAATCCTTATATATTTAAGGAAACGTATAGAGGAGTTCGACAAAAATATTTCACTAGCAAATATTCTGCCCTCTGAAAGCATACCTACTTAAAAATTATTTGTGCAATACTTTTCTACATATAATTTACATTATAAACATACAGAGTGACCCATTTAAAAGTTGAACTCTAAAATTTTTATTTATTGTGAGTCCAAAATTTAATCAAAATTAAAAAATTGGAAAATTGAAATTTTAAAAATTTTTAAAATAATTATTTAAAAAAAAACTGCAAATTACTTGACAACTACTTGGCAGCTTGGGTTTAATTTCAACAAAATTGTCATAGTCCAGTTTTCTAAATAAAAAAACCCATTAAAATGATATTTTCGGACTTGGACATTATTTTAATCAAAATTTCAATATTGTTTTGTTTTGATTAAATTTTGGACTTAAAGCTTTTGGACAATTCCGAACAAGTTTCATTAACACAATTTACCGGTAAAAAAATGCCTAATATGATTTTTTGTTTTTTTCTGCATGCTTTGGTACCACAGGTGGCTTTGCATTTGTTTTGTACGTGGCTAATGTTTTTCTAGTCACAATTAGATCCTAATTTGTTCTATACTTGAGTAAAATTTGATTCAAATCGCACAATAAACAAAAATTTTAGAGAGGTGTTCAGTTTTTAAATGGGTCACTCTGTATACTATTAAACTTTATTTACCTTTCTTTAGCAAGGCATGTTCATTATAATATATGAAATAATTTTATCTTTTTCAGGATTTATTTCATAAACTGCTTTTTGAATGATTAACCATATATGCTCGGATTGAATGGGATAAGAAGCATTTAGAATATGAAATATTTTAAAGCATACATCTAAAGACTTTATAACAGTGCCAAATTCGTATTTTACCTCATCTGTCACTACATAGATACTTTTAATATGGAACAGGCCTGACCCGTTTATGAGTATTAAGGGTTGCTTCAAATCAAGGCATTTGTTTTTATAATTCTTTGTTATCTCTTCTATATCTCCTGGTATTTAAAAAATATAATTTCCCGGTTATGAATAAATTATTTGTGACACTATATAATATATACTATTTTATAGGAAAATTTTAGAAAACATAACATTAAGTTTTTGTATACTTTATTATACTATTAAATACACATACTGTATAGAGGTATAAAAACAAAAAATAAAACATTTGTGAAACTATTACTTTTGTTTTATTTGTTATAATTTTTCAGTTCCAATTAAAATTACATATATAATTAAATAAATATAATAGTATAATTAAAAAAATAGATGTCTTTGCTAAAGTATCCTGTTATTTCAAGTGAATTAATTGGTGGATTAACTTTGACCAAACATTTTGTTAATTAAAGTTTCTATATACCTATATACAGGGTGTTTCTGTTTTAATGAGAAGGATTTCATGTACGTATATTTATAGAGGGGATGCTTTTGAATAAAAAATGGTCTATAAATATATACTCTCTTCTTTTACGAGATACAGAAGGCATCAGCATTTAATAAAAACTTATTCTGTTTAGCTATATATCTCATGAGATATAAAAAGAATTATTTTTTATTAAATGCTGATGCCTTCTATATCTCGTAAAAGAGAATATATATATTTATATCGACCATTTTTTATTCAAAAGTATCCCCTGTAATATATACGTTCACGAAATCCTTCTCATTAAAACGGAAACACCCTGTATATAGGTATATAGAAACTTTAATTAACAAAATGTTTGGTCAAAGTTAATTCACCAATTAATTCACTTGAAATAACAGGATACTTCAGCAAAGGCATCTATTTTTTTAAACAAACTATTTCATCTTTTGAATCAATTAAGTATATATCTTAAATCAACTAAAAAATTAACCAAACCAAAATTTCTGTAATTTAACTTAACCAAATAATTTGTTGGCTTGCAAATAAGAATTAGTTAAATGAAATGGCAATTCTCTTGTTATAACAAAATATATCATCACAGTAAGTTACAGAACAATTTAGAAAGATCAAATGTATCTTTAAGTCAACAAAATATGTTATTTCAATAAATTATACAACAATGTAAAAAGAATAAATGTATCTTTCAAGTTAACAAAATATTTATTCAGTTCGATTAAAATCATAGTTCAGAAGGAGTCCTAGTTTTGTAAGAATAACAAAATATTCTATCTCAGTAAGTTATCGAACAATTTAAAAAGAACGAATGTATGTTTCAGTTAACAAAATATTTATTCAGTTTGATTAAATCTATGTTTAGAAGAAGTTATAGTTTTCTAAGAATAACAAAATCGTTTGATAGATCCACTAAATGGATTAATTGAAACAATTTAAATAAAATTGCATGAAATAATAATATAATTCAATTTCAACATAAATATTTAATCATATAAAATACATATTGGCTTGTGCATATACGATCAAATTATTTGGTTGATTTGATCAAATATGCTTTCAATCAACCAATTCTTTTTCTGTGTGTATACTTGTATTACAAAAAAAAAAAAACAAAAATAAAACCTCAAAAAACTAACAACAAAATAAAGGATATTCTAAATAATAAATACTAAGAAAAAGAATAAGAAAAAATCATGACGTATCTTTCATATTAAAATATAAAACATGAAAAATATCACATTTTAAAAGATTAGAGTACTCTTAATACTCATTCTCAGGTAAAGACTCCGATCTTTTACGCTCATGTTTAGCATTTCATACGTCATGACTAATTTTGGAGCTTTTTCCAAACCTAGTCTATTCCTCACTGTATTTTGAACATAAATAAAGTTGAAAACATTTTCAGTACTGGCACATGAACCTACACTTTTGAATAAATGAAATTGGCAGAACTTTTTATAAGGAACTTAATTTTTATATATAAAAGTTGATTTTGTCCAATATTGTCCGGTTTTATCGAATTTTGTCCAATATTGTCCGGTTTTATCGAATTTTGTCCAATATTGTCCACGTCCAGGACGAAATAAAAAAAACTGGACAAACTCACAACCCTGGATTTTTTACTCTCTTAATATTAGATAGACAAGAGACCTACTGCTTTACATCTCCTCTGAAGCAATTCTCGAATTTAAATTGTGTAACTTCTACATACAGATTCTGCAAATGTAGTTTTATATATGGGCCGCGAGATAAACGAGTGCAAGAAAGAAAACATATAAATTAGCAAAAGGACGTATCTATTCCCACTACAATGCATAGGCGGTTAGAAGTCTGATGAAGAACTGTATTGATAAAAAGTTGTCAAAAGGGAACTCTGTGGCTACAGAGGTGAAGCAGTTCACAGGAATCATCACAGCCGTTAACGTGTTCAGTACTTATTTCAGGATTGTTAAGTGTGATTAATGTCCTTACAAGGTAATTAATCTGTTAGTTGGCTTCAGTTTTAACTCTTTATTACTTTCAACACATTCAAATAATAAGTGACATGGAGCATTATTTAACTTAATATCAAATAAAACTAATTTCTATGTTCAGATGTGCTTTAGATTCAACTTTTCTCGTCGCGATTTGTGAGTATCACACAACAATCCAGTCGAGAGATTATTCAATTAAAATAACTTATGATTTAACCCAGAGATGGGTAAACTCCCGGAGTTTTGATTACTCCGAAAGTTTCCAGGAAGCTTTCCTGGAAACTTTCCATTGGGAATATTCAGAGTCTATTTTATGGTGAAATCTGATTCGTAATGATCTAAGCTTCATTTTGATACCAAATAAGTGCATATAAATATATTATTTACATTACTTTTACAGACTTTTACCAAATAACCGATATTATATGACACTCGCTATATGTGCCCTGTGCTATACGAAGAATATATGAGCAACTGGGTGGTTACCCAGTAATTCGTTTTGTTTGAATTATTAAATAATTAAATATAAATAAAATAATTTATAAAATGTGATAAATATGTGGATTATAAAATTAAAAATTTATGTAAATAATGTCATATGTAAGTCGTAACTCCTATTTTGAGCAGAAACGGAAATATAGAAGGCAAGACAGAAATAACATCTAAATCGCATATTACTTAATTAAAATAACACTAAATGTATGAAAATTAAATAATATCTTATAATTTGTAAAAAAATAAAAGTATATTTCTTTTTAATCATTTTCGTTTTTAATGTAACAGAAAAAAATGCTAGATATTATTCATCGGGAAGCAATAGTGCGGGTATACAAATAAACGTAACTTATCATATGTCTGTCAACTCATCCTTGATCATAGCCAATAGCACGAAATTAGAGAAATTCTGTGCCAATGCCAATAGTAATAATCCGAGCGGTGACCATATGAAACCCTACGTCATCAAACATTTGATTAATTTTTGATAATTTTGAAAAAATATCAGCGTTTGAGGTTATGTTAGATCATTGTGGCGGCAATTTCAAATTTATGAGTAAATATGTGTAAATAATAACTGTAAATATTCGTGAAAAATTTGGAAACTTTCCCGGAGTTTTGGAAACTTCCCCGGAATTTTGGAAAATTTCGGAATATTCAAATATTTTAAAGGAAACTTTTATTTTTATCAAAACTCCGTTCCGGAAACTTCCGAAATTTTCCTGGAAACTTTCCAATGGAAAGCTTCCTTGACCCATCTCTGATTTAACCAGAGATGGGTCAAGGAAACTTTCCATTGGAAAGTTTCCAGGAAAATTTCGGAAGTTTCCGGAACGGAGTTTTGATAAAAATGAAAGTTTCCTGTAAAATATTTGAATATTCCGAAAGTTTCCAAAACTCCGGGAAAGTTTCCAAATTTTTCACGAATATTTACAGTTATTATTTACACATATTTACTCATAAATTTGAAATTGCCGCCACGATGTTCTAACATAACTTCAAACGCCAGAAATCCAGTTTTAATTTGTTGATATTTTTTCGAAATTCTCAAAAATTAATCGGATGTTTGATGACGTAGGGTTTCATATGATCACCGCTCGGATTATTACTATTGGCATTGGAGCAGAATTTCTCTAATTTCGTGCTATTGGCTATGATCAAGGATGAGTTGACAGACATATGATAAGTTACGTTTATTTGTATACCCGCACTATCGCTTCCCGATGAATAATATCTAGCATTTTTTTCTGTTACATTAAAAACAAAAATGATTAGAAAGAAATATACTTTTATTTTTTTACAAATTATAAGATATTATTTAATTTTATACATTTAGTGTTATTCTAATTAAATAATATGCGATTTAGATGTTATTTCTGTCTTGCCTTCTATATTTCCGTTTCTGCACAAAATAGGAGTTACAACTTACATATGATATTATTTATATACATTTTTAATTTTATAATCCACATATTTATCACATTCTATAAATTATTTTATTTATTTAATAATTCAAACAAAACAAATTACTGGGTAACCACCCAATTGCTCCATAGTCTTCATATAGCACAGGGCACATATAGCGGGTGTCATATAATATCAGTTATTTGGTAAAAGTCTGTAAAAGTAATGTAAATAATATATTTATATGCACTTATTTGGTATCAAAATGAAGCTTAGATCATTACGAATCAGATTTTACCATAAAATAGACTCTGAATATTCCCAATGGAAAGTTTCCAGGAAAGCTTCCTGGAAACTTTCGGAGTAATCAAAACTCCAGGAGTTCACCCATCTCTGGATTTAACAAGGATCAACATACCCATGTCAGCTAACTCCGATAAAACAGCCTCGTCCATCACAGGCGCAGGAGGTTGAACTACTGGTTCTGGTAAAAGTTCCTCTTCTGGTTGTGGCCCATCTCCACGAAGGGAAGAAATATCTAATATATCAGGCATTTCAATTGATATATCTAGTTTAATGGGTACCCAATCTTCACGCAACATAAATTTTTTTAATTGTACTACTAAGTAATCTGGGAATGTGGCCAATTTTGTAGTTCTGAAAATAAATTATATCTACAAATAAAGCTTTCCATTCATTCTTAACAGACGCAATGTGTTATTTGTCATTATATGATTATATTAAAATTACAAATGGGGAACCTAATTTATTTTTATAATAATTTATTTCTTTGAAGTCAGGTCAGTAACAAACTTTAGATTTTAAAATACTATTCTCTCAAGAAAATAGATGGATTATACCACGGCCGACTCTAGTTAACAGGCCACGAAGTAATAGGTGGCAACACCGCACACAAGTAAAGATGTAGTCCGATGTGCGATGGTTGGTTTGCATTACAGCACCTAAATTTAATAGGCGGCCGTGTTTTAATTGCATTTTATTTATTTATAATGCGTTTTGATTCATGATTCTATATGATACGTTTGTTTAGGTAGGATACAGATTATAAATGTTTAATAAATTGAGGCTTCAATCGAAGTTTAAATCTCTGCTCGGTCAATTAAACATCACGATATTTTGTACAGAATTATGCCTGATTTTGCACAGAAAAAAAATGTTTAATTGTTCAGCAAAACCAACGAGAAGAGTTACATAACCCTTTTTTAATAATACGAAATATCATATTTTTATATTATAAAGGGAGTAGGTAATAAAATAATACAGATATCCCATAATATTCTAATTTAGGATGATTCGGGAATGAGTAAATTAAAAATAACAGGACCTGTAACAGGCTGTAAGTAAATTTAAAAACATGAACAAATATTTACTTATGATATGAATAAAATACGAATATGGAATTGAATTGATACATATATAGGTTTCTACTTTGCTGTTTTGAAAGTGTCTAATTTTCGTTTTTTCGTTTTATTGACATCTTTCTCAGTAGTTCGTAACTGAGATTTCTATCTACTTTGCTCAAGCGCATTTTTACATAATTATTTAGAAGTACATTAGCAAATATTGAACAAATAATTCGTAAAATATAGTCAATATTGTTACCGCATATACATGTGTTTAAAAAATCTAAATAAAAATTACCTGACCTTAAACTATGTAAAGTTAGATTGATAAGAAAATCTTTTTGATATTCAATTTGTAGGAACTCGTTTTCTAAACTATTGTTGTTAATGATATGTTCTAATATGACGTACACGTGAAATAAAATTATGGTCATATTATTCGTGGGTACTGATAGAGCATCACGTTGTAGATAATCACAATATTGATTTCCAGTAAAATTCCCTTTATTTTCAACAATATGTGAAAGGCAAATATTACAAGAAATTTTTTTAGCTAGTGCATGAGATGCATATCCAGATATATAAATGTTAACTGCTTTGTGTATATTAGGTCAGCATTAATTGAAATTTGATTTTCAATACCAACAATATCAGCATCAGAATTTAACGTATAAAATACGAGTTTGGGCGTAAAAATGTTTACATTCCAGCTATCAGAGATATTATTATTATTTTTCTTGATAAAACGTTAATAAATTCCTCATAATTTTCAATAATATTCGACTTCTCAAAGTTTTGGATTAAAATTTCATGTTGATGAATTTGATTTTCGCGCCTACTTTCTGGATTTTGTCGACGGACTGAATTTTTGTAGATAAGTATTTAGGCAAATTTGGAAAAATGGGACAGTATTTTGGTTTATAAGGAATCATTTTAAATGTTCCACCTGGTACAAGATATTTATCAAATTTAATAATCTCACCGGGATCAAAATGTATTTCGCATACAACAGCATGTTTTGATGGTATCAAATCTTTTCGGGGAATAGCTGTAAGCCATTTTGTCTTAATTCATCGTCCTTAGGAAAACTAAACTAAACTAAATGTGGTCTTTGGACCATCTGTTTTCGTTGTGGAAGTATAATTATTTGTCTTACAGCCTAGTATGATAGAATGCCTGGGCATTTTAGATTAAGTCGGTTCACGCACTGTTAAACAGAGTATACACTCGATTAAACCTATCGTAACGTCCTATAATTGATATCACACGAGCTAAACTAAATGCACTTCAATTTGCAAGACACTTACACTATTGTTACAAAATAAAAATATGAATTTCCAGCAATTAAAACAAGAGCCGAACAAAAGCAGCCATAAACAGCTATGGCAATTTAGTGAAACTAAGAACCACATGCATTGTTGCCAGTTTTCCTTGTTCGCGGCCTGTTACTAGAGTCGGCCGTGATTATACGTTAGGTTATGTTTTATTTTGCAACTTTGGATTTTTTTCGGTCTCACCTCCTAGAGTGGCTCCAATCATTTAAAAAATGAACTATACAAAATTTCAACTCGATTGGATAACACTAACCTGTACCTCAAGGCCATTAAAATTTACCACCAATTGCAATTTTCATCTATTTTCAGTAGTATCATGACCAGATGATTGTATTGAAACTTCGTACTTAATGGAATGAAAATTACATTTACTAAAACTTCATTTATTTATTTTTCTCGTACATTTAACGGTTTTCGAAATAATGAAGTTTTGATTGGCGTAAACACATACTAGAACATTCGCGTTTTCACCTTTAACCGACATTTTGTGTCCCATAAATGATTCGAATTGGCTTCTAAATACTATTTTATAATCGAAATTTGGTACACTGCCGGCCATATAAAATGAGACTCAAATTTTCCTAGTGTAACTCTGTGTTTAAGCTTCATTATTTGGTAATTTTCAATGTCATTTCCAAACGACTATAAATTGATCTCAAATTTATGTTGCTTGAAACAAAAAATCCGTGTTTTCAGCTATCTAAATCAAATCTAACTCTGACCTCCCACATAACGGAGGAGGTCCAAAAATGGTAAAAGGAACAAAAGAAGTCCTACTGGAGGAATACTCCAGGCAAAAGACAAGCAAAAAGGTTTAATTCAACAAAGAATGTCACAAGGCTCGAACTTGAAAAGTCCGACCTAAGACTGATCGCAGGCCTTCTAACTGGCCATTGCCCCTTGAGATATCATCTCAAGAACATAGGCATGGCAGAAGAGGACAAATGCAGATACTGTGAAGCTGCAACTGAAACTGTGGAACATATACTTTGTGAATGCAGTTTCGCTAAACATAAATCTATTTATCAATTTAAACACGTACTATCTACATCCACAAAGGTAAGACTTTCAAATTCGTTAATTTTGTCCAAAATTGAATATGCTAATGTCATTTATGGTCCTTGTCTAACAGAAAGGGAGGCCTATCGATTACAAAAAGTTCAAAACTCATGTGTTCGTTTCTCGGTTGGTGTGCCCAGGGGTGAGCATATAACTCCTTATCTAAAAATGAATAATTTGCTTAATATGCATCAGAGATGGGAGCTCCATCTCATTTACCTTGTTTACTGTGTTTTAAAAAATAATGCACCCTTATACCTCAGAGATAAACTTAATTTCCGAAATCAACATCACAATGCTCAATGCTCATCTCAGATTCGTGGCAAATACTTTGCATATTTCTAGACATGTAACTACTCTCTTCAAATCATCTTTCTCATACTTAGCAGCGGATTTGCATAATAAAGTTGCCCAGTCTTTTTGTCATTATCCTACTCTACTTTTAAGAAAAAAGTTCAAATGTATTATCTTCAGAATTAAGATTAACCTTGTTATCTTTCACCGACTTCATTATATTTACGTATGTACTAGTGATAGCTTCCTTTGTAATCTTCTTTCTTATCTTCTTTATCTTATAAGGTATTTTTTTTTTTAGGTATTCTTTATAATAGTTGGGTTAGGTTAGGTTAAGTTAGGTTATAGTCGGATATAAATATCATTTTATCCGTATTCTAATTTTTATCGATTTTATGACGATTGTGTTAATCAATTGAGTATCTGTTAGGTAAGATAATGTACTGGCCCTGGTTGGCATTTTTATTTATTTATTTATTTACTAATCCGCATTGGGCTAAAGTACACTTCTGTGCAATAAAATCCTGTATACCTATTTTTCACTATATTAAATCATTCTTTATTTATTTGTCAGTGTCAGTGTCATATTTTCGCAATGCCAAAATTAATTAAACATGGAGAAATTTTAATTTTTTATAAAATTGAAGAGAGATGGTCTATCAGAGCAGTTGCTAACCATTATCAATCGAATAAAAGTACTGTTATGAGTGTGAAGAAAAGTGGGAGGAGAAAGGTAGCGTAAAGAGAAAAGATGGTTCAGGCCGATCGAGACGTTCAAATCTTATTCAAGATGAAGCACTCTGGCTATTTGAGGAAAAATCCATTTCAAACAGCAGGAGACTCTGTGTTCATGACAAATTTTCCAGCATCGAGGTCAACAGCTAGCCAAAGCCTAGGAAAATCGGAAATAAAAAACTGCACAAGTGCCAAGAAGACCATATTAACAGAAGACCAGACCAGAAGACCGCATTATATTTTGTTTAAATTGTGTCTATCGCCCGTTGGAGTTTTGGAACAATGTTGTGTTTACCGATCAAAAAGTTTTTAGTCTTGTAATGACGGACATATGTACAAAATATTAGGTTAGATTATTTACACAATAAATACAAACGCAGTTATGTGCAGTCATGTGTGAATTTTTCAATGTCAATTTTTACATTTGTTATAAATCGAAATCATTCCCATCGAATAGTGTAAAAAAGTAAAAAAAAAAACAAAAATACGTATGTTTTTCCTCTGGATTAACATTATTCAAATACGTTGCTTTTGACGTTTCACAATCAGTGTCAGTTTTTTATAACCTATATGATAATAAAAAAAATCTAAATTCCAAAAAGACTGATTCACACCACTTAATATTAGTGAAAACTGGATTACTTGATTTTTCAAGTGTACGGGATTTTATTGCACAGAAATGTACCTAGAACTGGCGGAATTAACACCTGAAGACATAGGGAAATTAGCTCCCGGGAAAATCAAAAGCTTCGCAAAAAGTCTTGGAATCCTGGGCAATAATTAGTTGTAGGGTAATTCATAAAAGACCTTTTAGGTCGAGATGAAGAAATGCCAACTCAGGGCCTAGCGACCCCTTAAACAATCTACAATCTACAATCTACAACACACTCACAAAAACCATAAATGTATATCACATATCCAAAGCCAAGACTGTCCGGAAGGGGGTTACACATTTGGAAAAACACAGAGATAGATCCAAACCCACCGGCCTTTATAAATTGTTTAACTTCCCTGAAATTGAAATAAACTTGCCAGGTAGAAGGAATTTTACTGCCGATAATTTGATTAGTATGATTTCTAAGTAGAAAGATTTTAGCAGCATCGTGAAGACTTGTGGCCGGTGAATCCAGTAATATGCGACCAAGAATGATAATTGTGAATGATTGAAGCCGATTTCAGGTCTGCTGGATCTCCCTACTGACTAGAAGGTTAAAATACGATACATTCTAGCTTCAAAGTGAATTTCCAGCATTATAATCCTTCACATCCTATGATGTTTTCGGCCACATCAACCGAAAGGAAAACATAAAACGGTTAATGGTTCATAGAAAATCAGATAGTATAGTTTGTACCATCGATAATACAGCGATATAAAAAATCTCGCAAAAAAACGTAAAAGGTGCCGACCGTGTATCAATTTCAGTCTATTTATATAAAAGGCCATAAAAGTGTTCGGCTTCTTTATTATCTTCACAAAAAAATGGTCTTATATTTCCGAACAAAAATGTAGGCCACTGCCACTGAATATAATTGGTTGAAATTTTCTCTACCGGAATTATGATAGGTTGGAATAAACTGTATGGTCAACGTGGACTAGCGATAGACAACGTGGACTGGCGGGCGGTACATTAATCAAAGGCGGTCGGTACCCTTTACTTTTTTTTGTGAGCTTTTTTATATCGCTGGATTACCGATGGGCCAAACTATAAATGGTAACAGAAAGTTAACAGACTTCAGTGATCCAATGCTTACGCGTTAGCATTGAGACCATGGGTTTCCGGGTTTGAGGATTCCTAGCTAGAGTATGAAGGCATAGAACGTGATTGAGTGAGACAACGAGGTTAGTCGCTGCTATCTCTACTGAATTCGAACATCAGCTACAGCAGATAGCAATATCGCAGGGAATGGTGCACATACTTAAAATTTTAAATTTGAAAAAATAAGACGGACTCTACTAAAAAGCAGCACTAGAGGCAATCGGTTCCGTGCTGGTCGATTCAACACTAGTATGTGATATCTTGATGGCTGCCGATGAAGATTTGATGATGAAGTTCTGAACTATGGCCTAACGGTGTAGAGGTTTCAAGATATAATCTCATTCAGCCCTTTCGTAAACAGAAAGACTACAATTTCAAGAACAATCAATACAGGAGGAGAAACCCATAAAGACAAGAAAAAAACAAAATGCAGGTGTTGCATCTGAACATCCAATCCATAAGAAATAAGGTACATGAATTGGAAGCTTTTTTATGTGATAATAAACATAGATTTGATGTTCTATGCTTCTCAGAGCATTTTCTAGATAAGTATGAAATTCAAAATTTAACTATTGTAAAATATAATGTCGTAGCAAGTTACTGTAGATCAAATTCAATTCATGGGGGGTGACAATTTTAAGTAAAAAAGACGGTTTAAATTTTATTCCATGTGACACTTTAAATGCTCTTTTGATTGAGCTTCATTGCGAAATAGTTGCCACTGAATGCCCTGAAATAAATCTTGTAATTGTTACAGTTTATAGAGCGCCCCTGGGGGATTTTGAAACATTTTTAACAAGTTTAAATACAGTTTTAAGTAAACTTCACATATTAAATAGGAATATAATAATAAATGGCGATTTTAATACAAAATTCAATTCAAACAAAAAAAGAACAAATGATTTCAAAGACTTATTTACTTCCTTCTCTTTTAGGCAAGTTATTACTGAACCCACTAGACAAAAGAATTGCACTGACAATATACTGGTAAACTTTATCGATTTTCAGGAAGAGGTGTTTGATCCCGGTTTATCAGATCATAAGGCAATAACCATTTCATTCAATACTATTGTAATATGTTACAACCCCTAGAATGATGTATTTGCACTTACTCGAAAAAGAACCTACCAGAAGATTCCAAAGTGACATCTGGAATTATCTTGAGAATGGTGGCATCATCACAGAACAATCGAGATCTGTCATTTTTAGGTATAAAAGACCGACCGCATTCTCGGCGAGAGCACAGAGTACAGTAACTACACAGAGGCGAAAGCAAGCCTTCCCGCCAAAACCAAATTTGTATACGCATCGCCATTTTTTAACTGGTATATCAATCAACCTCACTTTCTAAATTCACTTATCATTGCTGTCAAATGGCGACTGACTGAACTTAAGAATTGAATTTTTCATAATAGAGTTTTTATGGACATTATGTCATACAAAATGGCCAGTTTTTGTTGTATTATTAGTTGTTGAAGTGTGGCAATCCGAGAAAACATCAGTTTTTATAAAAATAAAATAACGTCACAGAATTGTTTAGTCTTCTGTGATAACGTCGATTTACAACCAGAAGAGGTTAGGGTTAAAAGATTCTAAACATCGACTGTAAGTCGATGATTCCAAGCAATTAAAAGGAATTATTTTACTGGAATATTCCAAGTATTTTATTAATGGTAAGTTGTTACTTGTTAATTTAAGAATTTGATTTTTAGTGTGGATTTATGTTGCAGGAAAGTCCGTAATTCAAGACCACTATGATCCATCTAGTTAGATGTTTATGGGATACAACTTTAAAAGCTAAATGTGGAACTAAAAGTGCTTGTGATAATAATAACTACTGCTTAAGCAAACAATAAACAATTCATGGTAAAAAATAACACTTTATATTAATTTGTCAGCATTTTTAATAATCATTTATGTTTAAATTTTAGTTGAGCGACGGTAGAGCTGATGCTGAGGGAGAAAGAAGCTTAATAGCATTTTTTAAATCAGGTATTTCAAGAGAAAAATACACAGACTACATTAAGATATCTGATGAAGTGCTTAAATCAAAGAAATTTAAAGTATTGCTGTCATTGATTGATCTGGAACTAAACGTCCTTTTAAAATATATTGTGTGGTGTTTAAAAACCCAGTGTTGGGATTGTTTAACATTCAAAAACTATGAAATTAAGACTGAAAGTGATCCTCCAGTCAGTGAACACATAAATAAAGTCCGAATGGGTTTTGAAAGTGTCAAATTGTAGCAAATATTCTTTGAATTATGTAATTACAAATGTTACTTATTATTACTTAGATATTAGTATGTGTATAATATAATCATTTATTTTTTATTGCAATATAGATCTTTCTTTATATCTCCAGTAAGTTTCTTGTTAATTCTTCTTCTGAGTATTAATGGAACGTTGGATAATAAATAATTTGATATTTAGTAAATATATTTTGTTTTACTTTCAGTTAGATGCAAAGATGCATGTATATATAAGTTCTACATAATCGACTATTTTAATTTACTGCTAACAACAATAATACAAGTGATAAATAAAATATAATAAAAAGTGAATATATGTATTTAATAAAATACAAGGGATATTTAACAATTGACCTACCTACATAAAATAATAAAATACGTGTTAGACATATTATACAGTATCGGAAAGTTCTACCGTTGAGATTGCATAGTTTCAACGACTTAACCGACTGCCTACAATTAAGGCGTCTACCAGTACCCTAGCAGAGGCAAAGCAGACACGTCCCTTAATGTACATCATTGCTTGCTTTGCTCTCAAACGCTTTCCGATACTGTATAACATTAACAAGACACGATAAAAAGAAGTTTTTGTACAAATTACAATGGTTTGTATAGTTCCATCTATAGGTATATCATAGGCAAGAGGTCAAAAACTGGAAGACGTGTACACCTTTTTACATATTTCAAGTAGTTTAATACTCCAGATCTTCATTGTTTACTTTATATGGTATTTTTCACAGAATTTATAACATTTATAACCTTCGAACATAGCCACCGTGTTTACTGCTAAAAAACTGAAAGGAAAGACTGATGGGTAGTGAACGATTTTGTCTAGATTAGTAACACAGTCACAATGAGTAATCCAAGGAGTCGATGGCTTTTGTTGAAGATGCTACGCTAAGAGTTCATAACCTGAAAAATGAATTTGCATGTTGGCAATTATTCATTAAGCAATGTTTAATCAGGTAAGCATATATTGAAAAAAAAGGTTGATCATCGACAACTAAGTCTTACCTTTGCAAAAAGCTTTTATCCTGCAAATTTCTTGGAGAGTACTTCTTACACCCAACCGCATATACCTTCAAGATTTTTGAGTGCCTTGAACTCATCCTTTTGTCTACGCATTTCTCTCAAAAACCAAGCAATTCTCAGTATATTATGAGATATTTACACCAACATTTGTACTAGTCATTCACCATTTCTCAAAACGTTAGCGATTTATTGTCAGATTTGATAATACTTTCACATGATTCACATTTTCTCTCCAAGCTGATTCAATATTATTCAATTCTCGCCAAATTATATAATATTTTATTTTGTAGGTTTCTCAGCGATTGTCAACTAAAATACTGGAATATATATAAATCTTCCTTTTTAGCTTACATTCTGAAAGTATAAAACATCCTATTAAATTTTCATCATTTCGAACACATTATAATACTTAACTATAATTAAATAGGTATTCAATCAGTCAGATACGTTTTTCATAACATGAAGTTTAAAAGGTTATGTTATATTTTTATACATTTCTTTCTACTCACTTTATTTATATAGTCTGGAATGAAGACACTCAAATAGCGCTGAACTAAATAGAAAAAACAAAGATTCACGTTCAAAATATTTCATAGAGCCACTAACAATAATTATTATTTAAATATTTGAGAAATAAAAACTAATAAAGCTTGGTTGCTGTGTGTGTTGCTTGGGTATTTGCTTTGCTTTAGCCAATAGCCAATTTGGCCGGCGCCTTATTTAAATATATTAGAAGGTATATAGTTTTTTTGAAAAATACATTTCCTTGGTAAGGAAATTAGAATACTCCTTCGTCACATTATAATAATATTTTTAGCTCGAAATCGAAACAAAAAAATATCAAGTGGTATCATTATGGCAATTATAATAATTACATTTCAGAAAATTTGCTAGGGCCTAACTCAACTGAAAATAAACGAAGTTTATAAACAATTCAAATGGTAATATTTTTCTATCCAAATTGAAAAACATTTTTTCTTCAGTGTATCCTTAAATGTAGGGTACAGAAAAAATTTAAAAACATATTTCTCTCAGTGTAGACGTAACTGGTACTCAAGGTCACGAAAAACGAGCCATCGAAAATCAAAGGAGCCGACAAAGCCTTCGCCTCTGTGTAGGTACTGTACTCTGTGGCGAGAGTTCAGAAAAGTTCAGAAAGTATAGAAAGTGAGGTTAAGACTTCAAAGATAAACAAAGTGATAAACATTGTGATTTTAGTCAGTAAAGTGTATTTAAATTAATAATAGTATTGTGAAGTATCCAGTAAATATTTAATAAAGTGTGTTAGTGGACATCTCTTGTTATAATTTTTGGAACCCACGGAATTTGCGAGGGTGGTTTCCTAAGGGTGGAAACACGTCACAAATTGGTGTCAGAAAGCGGAATTTTATGACAAGAGGGACTCTGAAGTTGTGCTGGAGTGTTCGAGAAGTATTCTCGAGGTTTAGTGCTAACACAGTGGACTAATTTACTGGACATTGTTCGAGGGTTCGAGGAAAATAGTGTTAAGTGCATTTTTGAGACATTGTAGAACATTTTATTAGGACATTAGTGTGATCCTTTGAACTGAGAAGTGATAGAGACACTGAAAAAGACTCATTTAGTGCGTGAAAATTTCTAGAACTTTTCATTTGGACATTAGTGGAGATTATTAAATTCTCTGAACTGGATAGTGACAAAAGACTCTGGATAAGACTTTTTCGTGCTATTTCGAGATTTGTCTGGAAAGTTCCATTACCGATATTGACGTGACAGTTAAATTTATTTTATTTTAATTTCATCGTATGCCCGTAACAACAAGAAGTATGGCATCCGATAAACAAATACAAGACTTGTTCGAACAATTCAAAAAAATGATGGCGCAGCAACGGCAGGAAGACAAAGAAGAACAGGAGAGAAAACGTCAAGAGGAGGAAAAACGACATCAGGAAGAAAAAGAACAGGAAGAAAGAAGACGTCAAGAGGAGGAAAAACGACGTCAGGAAGAAAAAGAACAGCAAGAAAGACGACGTCAAGAAGAGAAAGAGGAACAAGAAAGACGACGCCAAGAAGAAAAAACCGAACTGCGAAAAATTATAGAAGACCAAGAAAAGCGACGTCAGAAAGAAAAAGAGGATGAAGAAACAAGACATCAGAAAGAAAAAGAGGATGAAGAAACAAGACGTCAGAAAGAAAAAGAGGATGAAGAAAGAAGACGTCAGAAAGAAAAAGAGGATGAAGAAAGAAGACGTCAAGAAGAGAAAGACGAATTGAGACAAATTATGGAAGACCTGAAGATACGACAGCAAGAGGAGAAAGAAGAACAAGAAAGACGACATCAAGAGGAAAAACAGGAGCAAGAAAGACGCCAGGAAGAATTAAGGAAAATTCTAAATGAACAAATCAAAATACAACAGGACGCTATAATTTCTGCCAATGAAGTACTAAAATGTGAAGTCAAAGAAGAGATAAACAAGGTCGAAGGTAAAGTAGGAGTAGTCGAGACAGAAGTCAGTCAAGTAAAAGGAGAAGTAACCGAAGTTAAAGAGAAAGTAAACAAGTTCGAAGAAGAAGTCAAAGGAGAAATAGACCGGCTTAAACGACAGTTGAGAGATAGAGGAAGCCAGCAGGTGGTATCATCGGGTCAGCGACTAAAACCTCCTTCTTTTGACGACCAAAGTTCCTGGACGACGTACAAGAGGCAGTTTGAGGCAGCAGCATGTGCGAACAACTGGGATAACGAGGAAAAGGCCATGGCATTAGTTCTGGCATTAAGGGGCCAGGCCTCAGAGTTGCTTCAGACTATCCCAGTGGATAAACAAAGGGACTTCAAAGTCTTGGAAGCTGCATTGGACTTGAGATATGGCGACCAACATCTCGCCCAAGTATACCAAGCCCAGCTAAAATCACGAACACAAAAGGCTGGAGAGAGTTTACAGGAATTCGAAGCTGCGATAGAGAGACTGGCACACCTGGCATATCCGAGTGCACCTAGAGAATTTCAGGAACAATTAGCCGTAGGGGCCTTTTTAGATGGCATAAGGGACGAAGAGGTCAGGCGAGTTCTGAGGTTGACAAGACACCAAAGTAGTAGCGAAGCTTTGGTGCGTGCACTTGAAGTAGAAGCCGCCTACAGAGATACTCCAAGGTCGAGAGTGCGAGCTGTGACTCTCGAAGAATCGCAACCAGAAATGAATCAGAACTCTATGTTGACTGAGATGCAGAAAATGTTTACCAAACTATTCAATAAATTGGATGGCCTAGGAAAGCAGGATAAACAGCAAAATAAAGGAAAGCCGAGTGGTGGTATTAAATGTTATAACTGCGGCAAGGTGGGCCATATGAAACGAGACTGTCGACAGCAGAACTCGGAGAGTCGAGTAAATGCTGTAAATGTTGAAGAAAAGCAGGAAAACTAAAGATAGCCAGCACCAAGGGGGCTGTGTTGGCTAGGGAATGCGGTGCCCCCAGAGAAATAAAGATTTCCCAGCTTCAAAGAATTCCAAGCAGTCTGTTGTTGCAAGGATATGCGAATGGAAGAAAATGCGTGTTTACTATTGACACCGGTGCTACGTCATCAATAGTGCGGCCAGGGTTTATATCAGGCTTGCAGATTGACAAGAGGCAAAATGGAGTAATCATTCGGACAGCCACGGGGGACAGGGCTGCGGTCCATGGAGAAGTCGACTTGGAACTGCAGGTTGGACGGTTGAGGTTCAATTACAAGGTCATTGTGGCTGACATTATGGATGATTTCATTTTGGGTCTGGACATCATGGGAGAGCAGGAATTTATTGTTGATGTAGGGGAGCGAGTCTTAAAAATTGGAAATGAGGAATTTATTCTGGCAACCGCAGACGACCAATTCCATAAAGCGAGATTGTTAACAACACAGACGATCAAGATTCCTGCTCATTCAGAACAAATGATCGATGCTGCTGTAGAAGGAAATCCTGGAGGGTACCGTGTTGGCCTAGTTGAAGATGACGAATCGATTAAGTCCCTATCCAATATTATTGTGGCGAGAACTTTAACCCGGACTCAAGACAAAATCCCAATTAGAGTTGTTAATTTAAATTCCCACTCGGTGACAATTAAGGAAGGCAAACCAATTGGCTCCTATGAACCGGTCACATGGGTAGCGAGGTGCGAGGAACAAACAGAGTGAAGTTCGTCTACGAAAATAGACCAGGAAGTAAGTAAGTAAGTAGTAGTAAGTAAATATCTTTATTCTGTAATTACCGACTGGTATAGAACGAGTCAAATACAAAAAAAAAATAAATAGTGTATACATAATTTGTAAATAAAAAATTAGTTAGTCAACACAACAAAAAAGAAAATACATATATATATACACATATATATATATATATATATATATATATATATATATATATATATATATACATATATACATATATATATAACAAATACATAACGAATATATAATATAAATTAACACAATATAGTAATGAGAACAAACAACACATATTAAACAATAGAATCTATGCAAAAAATGAATAAGGGTTAAATCAAGTTATCGGATAAATATTCATTTACAGAATAATATGTTTTTGTTGATAGTAGAGCTTTTAACTTTTTTTTAAATACATTTTTATGCAGCATTTTTAAAGAGTTTGGTAATTTGTTGTAAACTTTAATTAGCTGTCCAACAACGCTATTTTGGACAAAAGTAAAGCGAGTTTTGATGGGTTTTAACATATTTTTATGTCGTGTATTACATGTATGTCCTATTTCATGTTTGACGAAAAATTCATAATTTTCCTTTACAAAACAAGCACTTTCAAGTATATACAATGATGGAAGAGTAAGTAAGTTTTTTTCAGCAAAGATGGATTTACATGAGTCAGTTTGCTTGAGATTGTATATACTTCTTATGCATCTTTTTTGAAGGATAAAAATACGAACAGCATCAGATGTATTACCCCAAAAGATAATACCATATCTTATTTTAGAGTTCACATATGCATGATAAGCAATCAAACATGTGCTTTCATCAGTTGACTGTGACAACACTTTCAAAGCATAGCAAAAGGAGCTCACTTTTGGGGCCAAATAATTTATGTGCTCTTTAAAAGTAATTCTACTATCAATCATGATTCCTAAGAATTTTGTGTAAAAAGATGAAGTAATTTCCCCATTGTCTAAATGAATTTTTATGATCTCTTCTGGAGTGGTGGAAAATTTTATCATTTTTGTTTTGTCTACATTTAGCTTTAAATAGTTTTGATCGTAGTAAGACTGCACAACATTCACTGTATTTTTAACAGATTGTTCGAGATTTTGTCTGGTTGTTTCTTTGATAGAAAGAGTGTTATCATCAGCAAACATGACTACTTTTTGATTGAGATTTTCTGGGAGGTTATTAATGTATAATAAAAAGAGTAGAGGTCCCAGGATGCTACCCTGAGGAACCCCCCTCTTCACGTACTCCCAGTTTGACGTTATTGTTTTTTGACCTTGCTGAGTACCCAGTTGGAACATTTATCTGAGGATGAACGAAGGGAGGCAATCAAGTTCCTGGAAAAGGAAAGTTCAGTATTTGCCAAGAATACAGAGGCCCTTACAAAAACAGACATAGTCCAGCATCGGATAAATACTGGCGACTCACCTGCTATTCGACAACCACCTAGGAGGCTTCCATTAGCGAAACAAGAGGATGCCTCGGCAATGATAGACAAGATGCTACAAGATGGAGTTATTGAGGAGTCAACAAGTCCCTGGTCATCGCCAGTAGTTTTGGTTGCCAAGAAGGACGGAACATTAAGATTTTGTGTCGATTATCGAAAATTAAATGATGTCACGAAGAAAGACAGTTACCCATTACCACGAATTGACGACACGTTAAGCACGTTGGCAGGCTCGCGATGGTTTTCTACGTTAGACCTTAGGAGAGGATACTGGCAAGTGGGGCTTCACCCTGATGATAAGGAAAAGACAGCGTTTTCAGCAGGCAGTGGTCTTTATCAATTTACCGTAATGCCTTTTGGACTTTGCAATGCGCCAGCTACCTTTGAAAGATTGATGGAATTCGTGCTGCGAGGGCTAACCTGGAGGACGTGCCTGGTTTACCTTGACGACGTGCTTGTTATGGGACAGGACTTTACAGAACATTTGAAAAATCTTCAAGAAGTATTTGGGCGAGTCAGGAATGCCCATCTGAAGTTGAACCCGAAGAAGTGCCTGCTATTCCAGAAAGAAGTCAAATTTCTTGGTCACGTGGTGTCTTCGGATGGAATACAAACAGACCCCGACAAAATTTCTGCTGTACGAGATTGGCCAAGACCATGTAACGTTCATGAAGTAAGGAGCTTCCTTGGCCTCTGCACTTATTATAGGCGCTTTGTAGATGGGTTTGCAGAAATTGCGAAGCCATTACACCGGCTGACAGAAGAGAAAGTGCAGTACCAATGGACACCAGAATGTGAAACGGCATGGAGAAGATTGAAGGCAGCTCTATGCACTGGTCCTGTGCTAGCGTACCCACAACGGGAAGGACTTTTTATTTTAGACACGGATGCCAGCAATTCTTCGGTCGGTTGTGTACTGTCTCAAATGCAGAATGGGCAGGAAAGAGTGATCGAGTACTTCAGCAAGGTGCTGTCCAAACCGGAAAGAAACTATTGCGTAACCCGGAAAGAGTTACTGGCCATCGTTAAATCAGTGGACCATTTTCATAAATATCTTTATGGACGACATTTCAAGATTCGGACCGACCATGCTGCATTAAAATGGCTGTTGCAGTTGAAAACCCCTGAAGGTCAACTGGCTCGTTGGATAGAACGGCTGCAACAGTATGATTTCAAAATTGAACATCGACCTGGAAGATCTCATAAGAACGCAGACGCTTTATCTAGAAGACCGTGCAAGGAAGATTGCAAGCACTGCCGCCACATTGAGAAATTGCAGGGTACGGTGGCCGTCAACACTATTAAAATAGAGGTTCCGGACGATTGGACGACCGAAGCCCTGAGACAAGAACAACTGAATGACACAGAGATTGGGCCTATATTGAGAGCAAAGGAGAAAGGAATTCGACCAGCGTGGAAGGATGTTTCAGATAAGGCAGTTGGATTGAAGGCTTTGTGGGCCCAATGGGATTCACTTAAAGTCATGAATGGGCTGCTAAAGAGAGCTTGGGAAAGCCCGGATGGCAGGGAAGTTGTTATGCGTCTAGTGATTCCCAGGTGTCGAGTACCGAAAGTACTTCAGGAAGTGCATAATGGAGCATCCGGTGGGCACTTCGGCGTTAATAAGACCCTGAATAAAGTACGAGAACGATTTTATTGGGTAAATAGTCGTCAAGATGTGGAAGCTTGGTGTCGCAATTGCAAAATTTGTGCAGCCAGTAAGGGACCACAGACTAGAAGTAGGGGTGCAATGAAGCAATATAACGTCGGAGCTCCTTTCGAGAGGATCGCGATCGATATAGCCGGCCCATTCCCAGTAACCAAGGATGGGAACAAGTACATACTGGTTGCCATGGACTATTTTAGTAAGTGGCCAGAGGCCTATGCAATTCCAAACCAAGAAGCAGTCACTGTCGCCAAAGTCTTGGTAGATAATTTGATATGTCGGTTTGGTGTACCCCTGGAGCTGCACTCAGATCAAGGGAGGAACTTTGAGTCAGGGGTGTTTCAACAAATCTGCAAGTTATTGGGGATACACAAAACACGGACAACAGCCCTTCACCCGCAATCAGATGGAATGGTGGAACGACATAACAAGACCATGAAAGAACATCTTTCTAAAGTGGTTCATAAGAATCAACGCGATTGGGATCTCCACATACCGCTCTTCCTCATGGCATACAGAGCTGCTATCCACGAGTCTACGAAACAAACACCAGCCCGTGTAGTATTTGGACACGAGATCAGACTGCTGTGTGATTTGATTTTCGGAACACCAGGCGGAGAACAGCTTCCTGTGAACAGCTATGTGGATGAAATGAGTGAACGGCTAAGAAATGTTCATGAGCTGGTTAGAGACCAAATCACCATAGCCAGTGACCGAATGAAGGCTCGATACGACCGTAAGGGTAGTTCAGAAGGGTTCAAGGCAGGAGATCTGGTTTGGCTGTACAACCCACAGCGGAAGAAAGGGAAGTCACCGAAACTTCAACCTCCTTGGGAATGACCTTATACTGTTATTACCCGAATTAATGATGTCGTCTATCGTATTCAACGAAACAAAAAGTCCAAGATGAAGATCGTACACTTGGATAGACTGGCGAAGTATGTGAAAGAGGCTGAATTACCTGACCGGGACGTTCAGGCTTAAGGAGGGGGCAGTGTAATATGTTACAACCCCTAGAATGATGTATTTGCACCTACTCGAAAAAGAACCTACCAGAAGATTCCAAAGTGACATCTGGAATTATCTTGAGAATGGTGGCATCATCACAGAACAATCGAGATCTGTCATTTTTAGGTATAAAAGACCGACCGCATTCTCGGCGAGAGTTCAGAAAAGTTCAGAAAGTATAGAAAGTGAGGTTAAGACTTCAAAGATAAACAAAGTGATAAACATTGTGATTTTAGTCAGTAAAGTGTATTTAAATTAATAATAGTATTGTGAAGTATCCAGTAAATATTTAATAAAGTGTGTTAGTGGACATCTCTTGTTATAATTTTTGGAACCCACGGATTTTGCGAGGGTGGTTTCCTAAGGGTGGAAACACGTCACACTATTATTAATAATCAGACCAAGGAAACATTTAGAACAAGGAAATTCACAGAGGAGGGATTCTTTTTATTACATAATAGATTAGATAATATCGACTTGAGTTTTGTGAGTGATGAATCATTAAACATAAATATTAAATGAGAACGCTTTATGACAATTTTGCAAGAAACCATAGAGGGAGCTTTTCCACTGGTTGAAATTAAAATAAATAAAAAAAGTAATCACACAAATAATAATTGGTTTAGTAATGAATTGCACAGAATAAGGGAGAATTTATGCTTGTTATCAGAATTATACCACAATTTTCCTGACCCGCAGTTAAAGGAACATTTAAAAAATTTCAGAGTTTATTATAAAAAACAAATGAAGGTAGCAAAAAGTAATTATTACAAAAAACTTATTAATCAAAATGGTAACACCTCAAAAGTATATTGGGATATAATAAATAAAAATAGGCAAAATAAAAACAAATCTTATTCAGTAGATTTAAATCCAGATGAGGCAAATAACTATTTTGTAAATGTAGGTGAAATTATAATATCAAATTTGCAAACGACAAATAATAGTTACTCTCATTATCTGACAGGAAATGCAAACTGCAGAAACGAAAATATAGGTCATAATACAGTAAGATAAGTTATAAATAAACTAAAAAATAAGAACTCTAGAGACCACTATAATATGAATGTTAGGGTAGTAGAAAGCATAAAAAACATAGTTATTCTTTTTAACCAGTGCATAAATTCTGGTATTTACCCTGATGTTTTGAAAATCCCAAAAAATGGTGCATCAGTAGATATCAACAATCTGCGACCAATATCATTAGTTCCAATAATTTCAAAAATTACAATTTATTTTACAATAATAAATTTGGTTTTCGCAATAATAAATCAACAAATGATGCAATAATTCACCTTATAAATAATATTGTTGACGGTCAAGAAAGGAAAGAGTATGTTGAAGTTACCTTTTGTGATTTGCAGAAGGCTTTTGACTGTGTTTCACACCATGTGTTGGTAGAAAAGTTAAAGCATCTCAACATTGAATTAGTAAGTTGCGAGCTAATTAAATCCTATTTAACAAATCGTAAGCAATATACGAGTGTAAATAATATGAACTCCGATCTCAACGATGTGAAAAGTGAGGTACCTCAGGGATCGGTACTGGGACCCACTTTATTCCTGATTTATGTAAATGATCTTAAGCAAGCCATACCGGAGGCTGACTTCGTATTATTTGCAGATGACACCACGTTGTTAAGATCGGATGAGTCATTAAATGCACTTCAGCAGCACATGGAGGATACACGATCAAATGCGGCAAGATTGTTTTCCTGCAACAAATTGTCCCTAAATCACAATAAAACAATAAATATGATTTTTACTCATAGACCTATCTATAGTGGACTATGAAAATCCAGAAAAAATCAAGTTTCTTGGACTTTATCTTGACCCAAAGTTAAATTGGTGTCACCATGTGGATTTTCTCGCAAATAAACTGAGTAAAAATACTTTCATCCTAAGAAATTTGAGAAATGTTGTGCCAATGAATATTTTAACTATTGCCTATCACTCATTAATTGCATCTCATATAGCAGCAGTTTTCAACCTTTTTCGAACCACGACCCCCTTACAAAAAGAAAAAACAAGTTTACCCTCTCGCGACCCCCAACCTCGATCTCTATTAATAAAATCTAAAATCAATCAAATTTTAAAATTTCTTGTTATAGTTTTTTGTATGATTTCTCATTAAAAATTGGTTTCATTAAAATTGTATGTGTAATATTTAGATTTTTAGATTTTAGAATAAATGATTTAACTTTATTGGTTTTTTCTCAATAGCTCGGGACCCCCTTGGAATTGCTTCACGACCCCCCAGGGGGTCGAGACCCACAGGTTGAAAACCGCTTTCATATAGCATATGGACTGTTAAACTGGGGGCATGCACCTCAAGCTAATAGGATATTTTCTGTACAAAGAAAAGCTATTAGAATCATTTCAAATCTGGGATATAGAGATGATGTTAAACAAAAATTCATCGATTTAAATATATTAACATTCCCTTCATTTATATTTATACATGTTTATTATTCATTTATAAGAATGTTCACTTGTTTGAAACAAAAGGCTCTAATCATAATTATAATACTAGACATGAGTTTGACATAAAACTCGACTATATCAGACTGAAATCAAGTGATTATGCATATAATTACTACGGCCGTATTTTTTATAAGCTTCCTTTACATGTTAGAAGTCTCCCAGAGGTGAGATATAAACATGTAATAAAGGATTTCCTTAACAAAAGTGCATTTTATATGTCCATGAATTTTTAAACTGTGATGTATCTACGTTGTGTTAAGCTGAAATAGGTATTTTAGGTCTTCTGTAAGATGTATTATTTCATTTTATTTTATTTTAATGTAACAAAGACTGTGATAATATGTAATGTTTTTTTAATTACTTATCACCATTTTTTTTTGCTATCTTATAGCATTCTTTACAAATTTTAAATTTTATGTATGTATTTGATTTGAATGCCCTTATGAACCTAGAAAGTCAGAATAAAATGAAAATGGCATGGGTACCAGGACACAGGGCAAATGAAAAAGCTGATGAACTAAGATCGTAATAAGATCCAAATTCTTTTTTGTGTGTTTTTAAGCTATGCATACGAGTATCCATTAATAACTAGGTACAAAATAAATCTCTGGATGGTGAAAGAGTTTCCTATGGCAAAGGCTAAGAGTTCATTGAAGAATGATCGATCAAATTTAAGGAAGACCGACTATGCCAGACTATGTGATATACCACCATAAAGGTCTAGCTAGATTGAGATTCCAATTACCTGGACAGGAAACACTCAGAGCTGATAGCTATATTAACGGGCCTTTATTAAGGTTGCAGTCTGTTACAAAGGATAAAGCTGGATAAGGAGCTGTAAGGAAACCTAAGACAGAACTGCCACAATAGATCCACATGGAGTCGCGGTGGTCAAGGCGAATCAGTAAGCTCCTCCTTTCTAATCTGATCTACTAAAAAAGCTCCATCTAACTGTATGTCACACATACTTATACAATTATTTCTTCTCAAACTCTGTATATACCAAAGCCACTCAATTTCTGTATCTACTGCATTTTTCTGTTACAAAACAAATGAATAAGTTACACACAAGATATCTCGATAAACGTGTACACCACCTTTGTAAATTGTATTTCTTTAATTAAACTTTATCTTTGATATGAAGTGTACTTTAAAAAATTATATACCTAATCAGTTTAGTTTTAAAACTTACTTCCTAGCTATCACATTTCCACCAACTGCAGAACTGTAAAAATTGTTTATGATTTCAGACTGTGTGAAAGACTCCAAACAAGAGAAAAACTTAATCCTTGGTCGAACAACTGAATCAGGCTCTAATCTTTTACCTTGGGCTTCAGCTTCAGCTTTCTTAGCTTCATAGGCAGTTACCTACAAAATGTATTATAATTATTAGAAAGTAAAAGTATTTTCATCATATATAAATTTAAAAAAAAATACATATTTCGAAAATATACAGTAATAACAGTACATAAATTAAAGGGGACATTGAACTTTCCAAAATACCCCCGTTAGGCAAAATCAATCATTATGTTTTTATTCACGGAACCTTTTTAGCATAAGCGAATCCAGACTGACCACCTCCTCAGGGAGGGGCATTCAACTAAACATAATAAAAGCTATATCTACCTATTATACTAAATATTACGATTTATAAAAATATATTTTTATTATTAAAAAAAAAGTACCAATAGTGTTAGGTGCATACAAAAAAGAGTAGAAATATTAACACGATGAGCCCTGGTGTATAAATGATTTTAGGCTCGCCCCGAACAGCCATCTTTTCTTACAAATACCGTTAAATACATTCGGAAAGATACATTTGGTGTCATTTTTTTTTTAAATATCCTGTTATTTCTATTCTTTATTGACATTTGAATTTGAGGTACACGTAATACCTCACAGGCTGGAGAGGACTTGGATCGGTGAGGTATTCACATGTGCCCCACAAATTCAGTCCTATCTTACATCTGGTGCTATATCTAATGATATTAACACATGGAAGACGTTGTCGGTAGGAAAACCACCCAAAGAAAACGCCCAAAAACCAGGTAATTCTGAGGTAATTTCCAATATTAAATTATTAGTAAATTTGCAGATACACTACTGTTGTTGACTAGGTCAGTAATGGGTCGACGAACTTACTTGTGAAAGAGCGTATTGGAGATGTTTACATTTCCTTAATTGGCAGAAAAAGTGAAGCCCGCAAGTGCGATCAAAGTGCGGCGTTTTTTGCTTTCGGTCGAACAATCAGGACACCGGCCTGTTATTGACGCGTTTAAGTAAATATCTCATATATCTACTTGTATTTGCAGAGTTCACTTGCTTAGGGTCAATGTCTTTTCGATTTATTTCGCTATTTTTGTAGTGTGATTTGATTAAAACCAAAAAGATACTTCTACCCTCTCCAGCTTTGCTGTCAATAGTGTCAATCCCAAGTCTGATAAAGTGATATGCTTGTACTGTGTTACTTCGGATTAATTAAAGTCATTGGCGGCGCATTTCTACAAAAAAATAAGGTTTTTTTTTTTAATTTTTCATTTTTTTAACTCCTTTCGGTGGGGACAACCTACTGTTAAATTTTCCGCATATCATGGTAGATCACGTTGTATATTATTGTGTAACTGTTTTTTGTCCCATAAATCTGCAAAATAAATAGTTTTATTCATTAGTTATAGTAACAAGTTCATATACACTGTTTTTGTAATTCAAATGTCAAAATAAATTAATTTCTTAGTCACCAATTTTTGACATTGAAAATAGGAACTTATATGTAAAGATTTCCACAATCCACTAATATCTGCCTGTCCTTCGGGAATGGCTTGAATAGTTCCTAAGCATTTAACATGTAAATGTGCGTTTATCGGTTTAATGGAGGTCAGATAATTACAACCTTCACATGGGTAGTGCATGTACCTCGCAGTCCAGGGGGACTTTTGAAGTGAGGGTCAAATTTTACCCACCCGGGGCTCAACGTGTTAAATAGGTATATCAGCTACCTACAAAATATAACGAAATTCGAAAAACAGAAATATTTAAACAAAAATATAAAATTATGCATAGATATGAGAAATTAAACAGAATAAAATTCAGTCTTTCATTTTGCCTTTTAATGAATGAGTCAAGACATCGCTAGCAATAACCCCATTACAGGGATTCCCAACAGGTGTCTTGGGGGTCCGCGAACTGTCACTGAGATATTCAATTGTTCTGTATTTTACTTGACTTGCAGTGGTAGATTCTACATAATCTTCATTTTAAGAAGAATTTAAGCTTTTAAGGGGTCCTTGTCAGTATAGTGACAGATGAGGGGGTCCTTGAAAAAATCTTATTGGGAACCACTGCCCTATTACATGTCTATTGTCTAGAGGTTTTGATCAAAAGTGTAAAATCATAGGTTCAATCTGGAATTCGATATTGCGCAGGCACTTGTTATGTGTTGCGTCCATAACCTGTTACACTCGTCACATACTTTTTTGCTGATGCCATGCCGCAGCAAGTACCTGCTTTGGTTTGAAATATAAGTTCTTCTAGGCGAGGCAGTGGTCATTTAGAATTAATGAAAATATACTTTATTACATGAGAAGATCTTTTTGTTTTACTGATTATTCATTTTGTTTTAATATCTCGTGCTTTAATTATTCCAAGGGAACCAACCTTACAAAAAATTGCATTATTCCCTAACTGATGATTAGTAGAAATTATGTGGGAGGAACTTACCCTTTTCTAATTAGGTATCAACTTTACCTAAATTTATTGGAAACGGAGATCTGTGTAAATCCCAACTGGCTGCCCTAGCCAGAAAGTGTACGTACCATTTAAATAAATCTAAAATCGTTTTATGTTAAAATTAATTAACTACTTACTTCATCTTTATTTACTGCAGCATCCATTGGTATTAAAAGGGGCAGTATAAGTTCAGATCTCGTCAAATATTTGACCTTTTTACTGGTATTGCACTGAAATCTTTCTTCGACTTCAAATTTAAAGCATTCGCCAGGATTAACTTGATTTTTTGTGTTGCGTTCTAATAAACTCAGAAGATGGAGTAGAAACTCCTGAACGTCTTGTTGTTTTTTGGTGGAAAATTCTGGATGTCCCCTACCAATTAGTGTCTTGAACATTCTTGGACAGATACCCGGGGGATCAGCATCGACAGGTGAACCTGGAGGAGGTGGGACTGAGTATTTTCCTGACAAGAGGCCATAACCTAGTTTTGCCCTAAAAAGTTGAATACATATTTTTAAATCATGTACCAAGAAAGCATTGAGGAAATCTTTGGGAACATTATATAAATAAAATACGCATTAAAGAGAAAACTAAAACATATTTTTTGACCGGCACAGTATAGCCTGTTTAAGGTGAACATGCTTGATTGCACTGTCTATAATGCATTGAGTTTGACCTCGTTTCGACACTGGTAATGTTGATGGGCAATAAGGCAATGCATCTTTTCAAAAATGCAATCCCTTCCCTTCCAGACAATTATAGATTTGGCGTTTTTCTAATAAGTGGTGTGGAATTGGGTGTACAGGGTTATTCATTATATTCAGGTCACCCTTTATTATCGTTATTATTGGAAATAGAAAAAAGTTTCGGGCGAAAGTTGTAGGGCTGTAACTGAACCCCTTTAATAAGGTAATGGAAGTACAGTGGCATGCAGAAATTGAGGCAAAGAAGCAATCATATTTTTTTAAATGGAACGCCCTGCCCTGTGTATTGTAGAATTTTTGAATTACTAGTTTTATTCTGATTTCAAAAATATGACACATCTTTAACCGTTTTCGAGTTATTGAACATTGAAAATCGTATTTAAGCTATTTATTATACGAACGGAAATTACAATTATTAAAGTAGTCTATGAAAATGACAAGTATTCTGTTATTGAATCTGTCAGCGTTTCATATAATAACAAAGAAAAAAGAAAAATTTCATTAACGCAAAAAACACAAGGCGTTCCATTTAGCTTAAACAAGTTTTCGAGGTTTGAAGCTGACAAAATGTATCATAAAAAACTGAACGCTTGGTATATTATTATTGAATTTCTTTAAACTGTAGAGTGTAGCTCAGCTTATGCTCTTTCTGCATGCCAAAAAGCAAATGAGGATCTTTTACATGAAAAAAGTTATAAAGGTTATTGCAATCCATTACAACTTGACAATTTTTTTTTATAAAATGTCAAATATCTCAGAAACGGTTGGGTTTAGGGTTAGAGTATGCTATATGTTTTCGACTCTGAATTTTTCGCTCTACGTTTATTATTGTTAATTACGTTAAGAACTTACATTTGAATGTTAAAATCCTCTGCAGGTTCAGAGGCACCCTTTTCAAAAATTGCAGATGCTCCTTCATAGTATTTATGAGCAAAATCCGGCACTCTAAATATCATTTGCATAACACTGTTCAAGTAACACGAATTACCCATATTTGTCATTCCTGTGTATCCAGGACCATATATAGGTTTTAATGGCCCGCTACTTTCCTGTAAAGCAGCCCACTCATTAGTCCTTTGATTTAACTCTAGTTCTAATTCCAGCATTGACTTTTCCGTTTTCTCCAAGTTCGCTATATTGATGCCTGAGATAAAAATATATTTTAAATTTATTTTCTACACTATTTGAAAACAATTATGAATATGATTTATACTGTTTAGGCATAACCACAGAAAAGAGAACTACCAAAAGCAACATCTAAGCTACCTGCCAAAATTCTACTGACTCCATCTTTTTGTAGGTATTTCCGTCAGTTTATTGTTTTGTTTGAACCTAACATTTTGGGACATAATATCTAATTAGGGAATCCAACGACCTGTCAAAATTTGACGTCGTTGACAAACAATTGGCAAACACGGGTTTATTTTTACTAAATTCCAGAAACGTAGTCAAGCCAACAGAAAAACACCTTTAACGAATGAAAATTAATGTTTGCCCTCGACTCCATCAGACGCCTTATTGGACGTCACGTGGTTTGGACTGCCTAATAATTCATCTATATTTTGACCACATATTAGGACTATTGTGCTGTGCATAGATAGAGTTCGTAGGGGAAAGTGATGTGTTGTGACAACGAATAATTTATATTAGTGATATGACAAATAAACGAGGTGAAACCGATTGTGCTGTTTGGGGATGTTCAAGGAGAATGGCAGGAAAATACATTAGATTTCCTAAGGATCCTCAAAGGAATTTTGTTATTGCTGTAAATTATAAGAACTTTTAAATAATTGTGAACCTTAAAAAAAATTAAAAGATTTCAAAAACATAGTATAGTACAAGATCCGGCATAAGAAGTTAATACCTCATCTGTTATTCATATAAGAAATAGTTTTTATGAAAGATAACGTGTAGGCTAATAGATCACGACTAGGTTGTCTAGCCATATCTTGACCCCATGACATTAAGGGCCAGTTGTACGAACTAAGTTGAGCCAAGTTCAGCTTGAACCAAGATCAAAAGCCATGGTTACGATTATTGTAACAATCGTAACCTTGGCTTTTGATCTTGGTTCAAGCTGAACTTGGCTCAATTTAGTTCATACAACTGGCCCTAAGGGCCAGTTGTACGAACTAAGTTGAGCTAAGTACAGCTTGATCCAAGATCAAAATCCATGGTTACGATTATTGTAACAATCGTAACCGTGGCTTTTGATCTTGGTTCAAGCTGAACTTGGCTCAACTTCATCATTATTTTATAATCTTTTTAATAGATATAGCAGCGAAACCATTAATCCTACAGGAATTTTTCAAGCAAACTCATCATCATTTTATAATATTTTTAATAGATCCCTACCAGTTGTTTCCTAGAAGCAACGTTAATCTAGATATTCGCAAGAGATGAGAAAAAAACATGTTTCCTTGGAAAATGTAAATTTCCAGTTGTATCGCTCCTAGCGTCCTTATTTTTTGTCGTAGGGCAAAATATAAAAAAGAGACTGGTGGCTTATTGAATTCTCCACAAATTCGTTAGGTCGCAGTTTTTTGCCGAAGGAGTTATGGACGTTTTAAGCAAAAAAGTGCAAGACACCGCCATCTTAAAAGGCCCGCCGGGCCCAAACCAATAGTCACAGTAAAATTTGGAATGCAGCAAAACGTTCCTCACATTATGTACTTTTCCTTCGGGAGATTTTATTTTTGAGCTACCTCTCACGGATTCCTAGTTATGAGTTAAAAACCGTTTTCAGAGATGCGCCAAGGGAAATTTTCGTCGAAAACCTCGAGATCTAAATATACTCATATTTTCAAAAATACGATACCGCGACGCCCGCATCATGTCGATACAGAAAGAGGAAGACTTGTAGTTGATCCGTATAGTAAATCATTTGGCACAACACGAACGAATCAAAATTGATATTTTTGTCATTTTTCGTTCCACTTCTCGATCGCAATTTTGTGTTAGAAGAGTGTCTTTCGCCCATTTCTTCCCGTAGGGAAATTTAAAATTACTTTTTAATTTAATTTTGGGAACAAAAATGTCAATACATCGATACAGATATACATAAAATAGATCAACAGCACTCTCAATTTCTACATGAAGGATGTCATCCCAGTAAATTAAATGTCATGTTAGACTATAAGTTTGTATAATGCATATTATGATTAAATCAATGGACCCGTTTAGTGTGACGTCAGATTCTAGGCAACCAACAATACAAGTGTGTGTTGCTAAAGATTTTGAGCCTTATGTACGATACATTTAAGGGTTAAAAATATGGCTGTTGATCAGGGCCTCTAATTTTATTTGGTTAAAACACATATTAATTTAATTGAGTAAATTATATGTAGAACGAATCTAACGTATTTTAAGAATATGGCCTATGAATTGAATTGTCTTAGATATGCCATATAATTGAGTAATAACACAAAATCCCACTTGTATTGTTGGTTGCATAATATTTGACGTCACTACTAAACGGGTCCATTGCAAATGAGCTCTACTAACTTTGGCCTCAAGAGGAAGTGCACACAACTTAAAATTATTGTAAAGATTGGCTGAACTTTTTTTGCTAATTCACCACAGATAGTAGTACTTGAAAATGATTATAATTTACAGCAATAATAAAATACCATTGGCGATCCTTAAGAAATGTAAATAAAGTAATGTCTTTTCTATTGTTCTACTTGAACATCCCCAAACAGCACAAATGGTTCCACATCGTTTACTGTTCACATCGCTAATAAAAATTACTCATTAACACTATGATCTCATATCAGTGCGCAGCACAATAGTCCTAATACATGAAAATATAGTTAACACATTCACTGCGAACGCCGGGGATCCGCGTCGCACCGATATTTAACGAGAAGCGGCCGACACGGAAACTCGTCACTGAGTAGTAAAGATGTAGCTGTATGTTGTCAGCGTGTGTGTCGAGCATTTCGTATTAGGTCAGCCTATAGATAGATCATATTTTATGACTATTTTGTAGTGTGCAGTGTTAAATTTTTAAGTAATATGTCACAGGATGTTAGGTTAAAACAATAAATGAACTGACGGAAGTACCTAAAAAAAAATGGGAATGGTAAAGATGAAGGAACATCAAAGGCGGTGTGGAGAGTGTCGCTTCTTCTGGTAGTTCCTTATTCTTCGTAAAGGTACAAATGTACCTCATAATTAAAATTATTGATACATATAAATCAAAGATTATACCCCAATGAGCTAAATGTTGAATCAAGTTGGGATCTTCAACCATGTCATCTTCACTGTAACTGAATACATCACCTTTTCCATCTTTCGTTATTGTTCCCAATTTAACAGCTAAAGGATGGCCCGTTGCAGTGTAATGGTCTATGGCATGGTTATTACCTCCAGATCCATCGTAGAATTTTCTACCACAAAGAATAGATCCATCAGTGAGATTCAACCACAGGTTATCTGTCTTGTCACATTTCTCACATTTCCATCCTATCGGCGGTATTTTTTTTCCATTGTCTAACTGTAACAGGTTAGTTGCATGTTTTGATACTACACGTGCTTCACCATCCCATGTACCACTGAGTGCTTCCAGTTCTGCTAATTTGCTTGCAGATGGTTGATCTATTATAGCCTGGATTGATAACTTTACCTAATAAAACAATGTGCTGATTAGCTATTTGATAAAAACAGAGTAATAAATCGCGCAAGCACAGAGCGGCTATGGGCATACTATTTTTTCACTTAACATTCATAGAAATTATACTGAAAGATATAAATTAATTAATGTTATATGAACTAAGCAACTGTCGCTTGAATTATCCAGTTATTTCTAATTCTTAGTCTCACCCAAGATGTACTAAATAGGTGATCCGACATACTGATTCAGGATTTTTAAGTTGTTCTGACCATTTTTCCGACTATTCAAAGAGTTCCAAAATTGTAAAAATGGTCCCTAGCCATAAGCAAACTGCGTAGTGCTTCTGCAGCAGGGTGGATATGACTTAAATCAATGATTTAAATAGTGATTTAAATCATTTCCAAAATGTTGATTTAAATCAAAAAAATCATAAATAAGGAAAAATGGTTTGTACTTTCCACAAATCATAAAGAAACGTGTGCGTTAAAGTGTAATCAGTGGAAAATAAATAAAGGTCTACAGACGACCTGACTTGTTGGGGCCAACTTAGGCTGTATGCTTTGAAGTTTGTCAGTACCTATCTGTCAGTCTGACAAAGCATACCGCCTAAATTGGCCCCAACAAGTTGGGTCGTATGTAGACTCTCTTTAAGTAGCGACACAATGGTTCGCCCGCCTGCATCTCAGAATCCTCAGAAGCCACTAATATCGAGCATTTTATTAATCGCTACTTAACTTAGTATACTACCGACGTAGATATTCGGTTCCAAGATAAGGAGCATCGATACCGACAACGCTGCCAATATACAAAAAAAATGTCGAACAATGATTTCGAAAGATTTGGAAATGGATATAATCACTTATTGCTGTGGTGCAAATTAGGGTCAATTATTGGCTCAATCTCTCAACATGGAAAATATTGCCAATCAAGTTATCCCGGTCACAAAATATTTTCGAAATAATCATCATGCAAGAGCTGAGTTTTTTTGTAGAAATGGCTCTGCCTTAACATTACCAACAGCGACGATGAAAATGAACGAGATAACATTAATGTCGATATTAGAAGGTGAGTGACTGATCTCAATTTGAAAAGAAATTGTGAATCGCTTATAGAAAGACTAAAACCAGTGGCCTTTTGTTTGGATAGGCTGCAAATGGAAAATTGCATATTATCAAATGCAGTATTTTACTGGAAAAAAATTATGAAAAAGCTCGAGAAAATTGTAACCCATTAAAAATTGCAAATTAAAATAAAAGAGCATTACAAAACAACTGTTACCCCATACCACTTATGAGCATTTATGATCAGTTCAAAATATATGAATAATAGTCCCGACCCCGACAGCCAGCAGAAAATGGGACAAATAATGTTAACTCCAGAAGAGATATGTAAAGCACTATGTTAGGTAGAAAAAAATTTTTCGTTGGGAATTTTTCGACTTGTTTTGAAGTATCTTTCCAAATCTCAGCAGTTTGTTGGCTCGTTAATGTCCAAACCCGCAGTAGGACTGCAAAATAATTCTGCATGGTGGATTTGTCATTTCGAAGTCCACAATCCTGAAAAATTAATAATAACCATCACTGCTGCATCGTCAGCATCAGTAGAAAGGATATTTTCGCCAATTGGTTTGGTCCACAGCGACTTGAGAAATAAAGTGGGGGTGGGCAAGGCAGGGAAGATGACCTTTTTAATGAAACAATTGAATAAAAATTAATATTCTGAATATTTCTGTGGTATGTATTTTCTACTGCACTCACTCACGTTACGTTTACTATACATGCTGTTCCGCCAAGAAGAAATTGATTTTGTTTTAGATATTTCCATATTCATTATTACCATTTATAATAAAGTTATCATAATATTTATAGTTTATTAAAGATATTTAATTCAAAAAAATAAAAACAATCTGATTTAAATCACCTAAAAAACTTTTACGATTTTTTTAAAGACACAAAAAAAATCATGATTTTTTTCGACCCTATTGCGCAGTACATTTCATGATCATGTTTATTAGGGCTTCTAAAGAAATTCACTAGTTCAATATTCTCATCATCCATTTTATTACAAGCAAATTGTCACAAATATGGATAAACAATATAATTTTAATATGATTTATTTTATGTTTCATGATTCAGTCGAACATACATTTCATGGATGGGCGTTTTGGTTTTATTCACTTTGAACAGTTGTAGAATGATTCGCTTACTCATGTCTAGGCGCATTTAGTACTCCTCATAACTTAACCCAATTTCAAACAGTTCTACATTTCGTAAACAAAACAAAGCTTGTATTTTCAAAAATAAGATATGGGCAAGTGGGTCACAGAGACAAAACAAATGATCAGATATGTAACGTTTGTGAAATCGGTGTAGAAAACATTCATTAAATATATTATTTATATAAAAATATATGTAAAGCAAGCTGGGCATTCTTGGTTTTGGTTTTGGCACCCTAGCTTTGAATTGTCAGTGAGACAAATTTTGTGCCCCTCGAACAACGCTTGTGCCTTTGACGGATGCCACTTTGCTTACCTTTAGTTTCAGTAAGGCAACAGTTTTTTAGATGCTAAATATAATTTTTGTCATCAATAATTATGAAATTAAAAAAAAAATGTATGTACTTAATGAAAAATTGTATATTCAAATATGATTAAAAAATTGGTTCTTACTATCTCAGGTAATGCTTCATTCGGCCATGGGATAGATGTGAAACTAGGTAGAATAACGATTTGGTAGAAGTCTTCAAACTCAAATTTCTTTTTCCCCGAGGCTGGGTCAAATCCGCCCTCAACTCCTATTGCTAGACGAGTAATTTTCTTTTCTGGACCATCGCCCTGTGGTGGTGAAGAAACCTGATAAAATGTATAATTTGTTTCTTATATATTACAGCAAAATAATAGTTTGAAAAACATCAACTAGGTACTTCCTAATAATTAGTACCTAATATCTACAGTATCAGTACGTATTAAACTCGGTATTAAAACAGTTGTGCTTATCCCATAAAAAGTGTGAAACAAAACAAAAATAAAATAGTTTTAAGTAAATCAAATTATTATATCTATCCTAAAGTAATAGGTATTTAACTCATTATTTACTAATTATCCACCTTAACCAATTGTTATCAGGTAAGTTAGATAACTTGCCAATGGGTAATATATTGTGTTTTGTATATTTAATTTTACCAAAAGAACCTAATTTAAAGAATAGTTTAGTCCGAGGTTTAGTCATTGATATAAACTGAAAATATCTTTCATAATGGGCATATAACGGTAGTATATGCAATATCATATCGATATTCTCAACAGAACCGAGTAATTACAAAGAAATTCAAGTGAGTCGGTCATTTTATGAAGAATTTGCTTGGAGTTACTGCCCAACTGCCTCATTAGCAGTGAAAAAATCTAATGTATGTAAACAACCATAATCGTCTAAGGATCTATTATCTATTAAATAAAATTAACAAATGCCTCTCTGTTAATGAAAGTTAAATACCATTATTACCTACTTAAAGCTACTGAATAAAAGCAAAAGAATATATTGATTTTACCTCATGTCTTTCTCTCCTTAAATGCAAATATACAGCTTGACCAGTCTTCTTAAAATATCTTTCCAGATGGTCACGTCCCAGTCCAATAAAACTTGACAAACTCACGTATATACCGATGTCGGTTTCCTAAATATAGATATTTATTAAAAAATATAACCTAACTACTTTCATTGGATTTTATTACTTACAGGATTATCAAATGAAAATACACATTCATCTTTATATACTTTATCTGAGGCCGTTGGAATTTTAATATTTTTCAAATGTTCTCTAAGTAATTCCATTATAAAAAAGAAGATATTGCTTAAATTGCTAAATGACTAACAAAAACGCAGCCCAGTAAACTAACAATATGCAAACGTCAAACAAACGTCAAAATCAAGAATGACAGACAAGAAAAAATATAAGTGATAACCTATTTTTTGCGTTCACCCGGTCGCCGGTCGCGTCAAACCGACTTATACCCAACATTGACGTCTGAATCAAACCGATTTATTGCAGTATAGTCACATGTGATGTAGTTCTCCAAGATTTGTAGAGTATCAGGTTCCTTAATATACAGTTTTTGGGCGAGACGTTGAGTGCGGAGATGAAACGTCAGACTATCCTTGTTCTTCGAACGTGCAGTAGCGGCGCAGTTACCTCACTCTAGAAGAACTGGCCCGAACTATGGTCGGAAATGTACTATGATCTGTAGTGTTACATTCTGCAACTTATCCTGATTACCACCATGCAGAACAGTGACTCAAAATGCGGAATAATTACCCCCGACCTCAAAAGCGGGTAATTGTGAGCCCGTTCCAGTTACGAGTTCTTTGCTTAATTAACATTACACAAATTCTTACAGTATTTTGAATAAGGCCCTGCGTCTGGTGTGATTTCACACCAGCTGCTCATTGGCTAATGGTATTTTTTGGTGGGGATCGTGAGTTATTAAGCCACCTCAGACTCTACCAATCTTGGTAGTTCTCCCATCGAAATTAATACCAAACTGGAAGTGACTGAGAGAGAACCTTGCGTGCACTATTCTATGCTTTTTTTCGGCCTGTGTGGAGACGGTTAACGTTCCTTTGAACCAATCAGACATTTCCTTCAGTCAATCAGATCTTGTCAGAATAGTGCACGCAAGTCTCTTTCTACTTCAGTTTCGTATACCTAAAGCATTGAGTGCACGTTCCAGTTTGGTATTAATTTCAATGAGTTCTTCTAATAGCCAACGTAACGCACAGTTTGTACTTAGCATGTACGGTTTATAAATATATAGGTACGTACTTTTTGGTCAGGATGATTCTATTTCATATGACAATATAGTATGTACTATATTAATCCTCATCAGATTAAGCTAAAATTGCAGAATTTTACATACTTTTGTGACTATAAAAAGCATATGAACAAAGTATATACAATTTACTGGCAAATTTCATATTATCAAATTTTCGTCATGCAATTTCATACTAAGAATATGAAATAATTGACGAAAAGAAAATGAATCTAAAAGTATGTACTATGTACCCGCTTTAATTTTTCTTTTAAGTACAGACAAAAAAGAATTAAATATTGACATACACAATAATACACATATTTATTTATACATTGTGTAGTGGCGGGCTAGGCATAGGGAGTAAGAATTACAACATCGCGTGTGCCAGCTGGCTGAAATGAAATAACAGAACTGGAATGCTTCGCCGACGGGCGAGTTTGCTGCTGCTGTGTTGTCATATCTCTCGCGCTACGTGAATGTACATGCCTAATCGGCAATTACACGCACTGTGTACTTTCATAATAGTACGGCAGTCCGTTACCAAATACTCCTATCAAAACAGCGAGCTTTATCGCAGAGAAACTCTATAGATTATGAAATTCTAAGACACTTTTTCAAACGCCAAAAGTTCTAAAAACGATACGGGCGGCTGGCAAACGACTTTACGTGTGTCGAAAAAAATGTCTTAATTTTTATACCGCGTCGAGGCAGTTCTCGATTAATTCTCGTTAAAAATGATGAATAAGACATAAATTAATCGAGAACGCAACGCCATTCGCCAACGCTGCCCCGCTCATCAATTGAGAGATGAGGATGAAAAAATTTTTTTTGGATTTTAGCCTCCCCAGCTCATCAATTTTGAGATGAGGACGAAAAATTTTTATTTCTGACATGACCAGAAAAAGGGGCGCCTTTTCTCACGACGGCGCTTGAGGAACTAAGGCCGGCCCTGATTACACATAGAGCATATTTAGCTTATTTAAAATTTAAGTACTGATAATTATTTTGTTACTAATTGTCGACAAAATGCATTCGGCTCGTGCCGTAAATGCAGGGGTGGATGGGACCGGGGGGCAAACGGGCCGGTGGTTCTGGGGCCGGCAGGGCTGGGCCGAGGTAAATAGGCATTTGTTCCGGCGGATAAAAAACCCGACGGTCAAAAAAATTAAGACGACAGCTCTTTTCCCTTCTTAGAACAAAAGAAATCTCAGATGTGATTTTCATGCTGCTATATTAAAAACTCAGCCACTGACATAATTGCCAGATGTCATTAGTGGAGTAAACGTAGTCAAAAAAGAGGCGTTTTTTCGGAATAATTTGTAACTGCATAAAAATTCATAAAAATTTTTTAAATGTGTTCTAAACAAGTTTAAGTTCAAAGTCTACCGGTTGGTATTTTACGCTAAATCTCTATTTGTTTAATAATAACAAAAAACTGCAAAATTAGTTGTTAAATGAAATATCTCGAGGCAAAATCATGAAAATCATGTATTAGGAGTTTTTGGGTATGCTGATTACGAATTTGATGTCAGATTTGCAAAGTTCAAAATGGCGGATACAAAATGGCCGACCGAAACGTATTAAGAGTGCGAAATTCGCCATAAAAATGAGCATTAATGGGTTTTTACGGATGCCATAGTGTGAAAAAGTCCAGATTTTCTATACCCACATGCTGATCCGCAATCTGTCTTGCAGCTACAGAATAAAATAGAATTAAATAAAGAACACCACCACGTGCACGTTAATTTTACGAGGCGATAAATGCGCGGCAAAGTACAGCCAAGCAAACATAGTGAAGGAGCCACTTTCACGAATCTAGTTAAGAGCTGGATGGTGAATTTGCTAGTAGTAGTCAGGAATATGTTATCGCCCTCTATGTATACATTGATGAATTAAAAAAAAAATCAAATTTCGGTTCGAATTTGGTGGTTGATATTATTCTTCTCGAACTTTTCAATAATTTACGAAATGTTTTTTAAAATATTGATTTAATCAAATACATTAATTTCACAGTATTGTTTATCAACTTAAACACGCCATATAGTAATCACCATTTATGCATGTGTAATATATAGTCGAATTATTAGTTGTGGTAAACTAAATTTTTTATTTAAAACCTTCGCAATTGTCCAAAAATCGTAATTTTACCGATTTTTCGTTACCTACGTTAAAAAAAAACAAGAAATATTTTTCAAGATTAGTACCTTAGCTCGTACCTTAGTTAACACCTCTATGCATTCAAATAAAAATAATTTTTTTTTAAGTTATTACACTTTTAATAGTGTTAAATTTTCGATTTTTTTTTCTTCTAAAACGTATAGTTCGACTTATTCGTAAAAAATTAATACAGAAACGCGTATGTATTATAAAATGAATCATTGGGGCTTTTAGTACACATCTTTACCTTCAAATTGATCATTTATAAAGTGCCGATATCACGATATTAAGCTTTGATATTGACGATTGAAATTTGGTGTCAACAGCGGAAAACGTCTTTTTTTGGAAAAGTACTAAGTTTAAAGGTCTGAATTTCCTAAAATAACTTTTTTAATTTTTTTGGCTGAATACGTATTTTAGACAATTCCTTTAAATATGTTATCCAAGTATTTTTTTTTTTTAATAAATTATTCATTTTACAATGATTTTTACTAAATAATCGTTAATTCATGCAATGGTCCGCTTTCAAGCTACATATGTAATAATTAAAGTACTTAAAAAATTATTTAAAAACATGTAATACTTCGAGGAAATGATACTTTTTCATCTCCAATTAGTTTCATATCATTTGCTTTTTGCAATTAAAAGCAGCGTCAGCGGGCGGTCGGCGCAGCGTCACTTGGGACTTTAGTTAACAAATTTCTACTCGCTCTAATTTAATGCACAAAATACATGTCATATATGTTTCTTTCGTAAAATTTCCTGTTCTTTCGAATGGCGCTATCAGTTTTTCTCGTACAAATAAAATTTAAAAAGTTATTCGCAACTTGCGCTTAAATTGTTAAATAAAAATAGGACGCGTACACTTTTTTGCGGTAGACTTTTCACTACCTTATTCTAGCATACTTGAAGAATATTGTTCACCAAAGTCTACCTGGTTACAAATTTTTCCGAAGTGAAAATCTTCGTTCACTCAACTATTATTTAACCTAATTTTGCATGTTCGTCCCAAATTCTGCAAAAATAGATCGACATTGACAGACGATAATAGTCTGCTCTAGATCGTGATTGAGTCAGACTAAGTGTTAATACTTTGAACCTTTAAATAATTTTTGCAATTAGATGAAAGAAAAGAAAATTCGTTTGACGAAAACTCGAATTTCTAACTTTTCATTTTAGAGCGTTTGACCAAAATTTTCACTTGCGGCGCGTTTTTTTCTATTAAGCCATGACCCATACGTACTTAACACGCAGGTTTATACTGAGACTGAAAAAGTTTTCACTCTAAAAAATGGACTTAATCATGCAACTTCCAGTTCATATTGTGGTCAATATCTAGGGAGGAGGCTAATTAGTTTGTTGAATTTCTAATTTTGAAAATTCGTGTCAAACTCGAGATGTTCTTCAGCCACATCATAATTCGTTCCGAATTTGATATACAACGTATAGACTCAAAGCTTCATAACTTAAAAACTATTAATTTTTCGGCCTGCCTCCATGGAGACTTTTACTCAGGATGATTTCATAAATAACATATTTTAATTTCAACCAAATCTACCAGGCATTATTTTACATCAGAAACGTGCGGGGTCCTTTGAAGTTCTAGTTCCATACCTGATTGGGCCGTTTCCCTAAAATTGCCAAGAGCGGTTAGACTGACCCCATCCACCTCTGCGTAAATGTCATCCTCTTGAGTATTATCTATCATTACATACATTGGAGTCCGGAACCGACACAAGCAATGGCAGTTTACGAAATCCTTTGCGATTGGAGTGTCCAGGATTTTACGCAAACTATATGTTTCGATACCACAGCTACAAATATAGGGAGTTTTCAATGGCACCTGTGTTATACTAGAAGAGTGATTAGAGAGAGACCTGCTGTATCTGGCTTGCCGACATTTACGGGTTGGTCTTTAGAGGGCGTTCGAGGAAAAATTTGGAGTAACAAGCGGTCCGTTGGTTCCAATTTACTTCCACATCCAGTGGAAGTATAGTAACGACAAAAAATTTTTTGAAAATTTTTATTGTTCAAATAGGCTTAGAATGTCATGAAACGTCGAGATTTTAAATTTGAGCGAAAAAAATTACTGTCTGTCTGTCGTTCTGTAACTTTTTTTGTGCGCAAGTTTACTCTGGAACCGTTTTAAGATATTGACTTGAAATTTGGTACACGTATGTACTTTAACGGGATCTGGAACTAGATTATATTTTCATCTTATTCCGTCGAAGGGTTGGGTGGTAAAATGGGGTAAATGGGAAGTAAATTAAGCAGGTAAGAGTCCATAAAATTGGTATTTAGTGTATACAAGAGAAGCTAAGGTTTCAAAAAAATTTTTGGCAATAGCCACCTCCATTACCACTCCTACCCCTTTATTAAAGGGGATGAAAAAAAAATTGTGATTTAGTGTGTGTACAAAAACCAAAAGCCTCAAAATATTTTGTTTACTTCATTGACTCCCACTACCAACCCTCTACCACCACCCCCACCCCCACTACCGATGTGGTATATCGTTTTATAGGTTTTTGGGGTAGACGATTTCAAATACCTATTATGTTGTTAAAGTTACCTCGAGTAGTATGAATGCGCAGTGACTTTCCTCGACTACTATAGATGCGCAATAGGTTTCCCCGAGTATTATGGATGCGCAGTGACTTTCCTCGAGTATTTTGGATGCGTAGTGACTTTTTTCGAGTATTATATAGATCGCAGTAGATTACCTCAAGTAGTATGTATGCGCAGTGGGTTACTTTAAGTAGTATGGATGCGCAGTAGCTTTCCTCGAGTAGAATGGATGCGCAGTACGTTACCACGAGTAGTATGGATGCGCAGTAGCTTTTCTCGAGTGCTATAGATGCGCAATAGGTTACCTTAAGTGATATAGATGCGCAGTGGGTTTCCTCGAGTAAAATGGATGCGCAGTGGGTTACTTCAAGAAGTATGAATGTGCAGTGGCTTTCATCGAATAAATTGGATGCACAGTGGGTTACCTTGAGTAGTATAGATGCGTAGTAGGTTTCCTCGAAGAAAATGCTTGAAGTAGAGGCTTTACTTCTATCATGTAGTTTACGGCACACAACGATTTTTTATATCTTTGTCATGCCATTTTCTGCGTATTACTTCCACATTCAGTTGAAGTATATTAACGCAAAAAAAATTGGAAATTTTCATTGTTTAAATAGGCTCTAAGCCTATTTAAACAATGAAAATATCATGAAATGTCAATATTTTAAGCCTGAGCAAAATAAATTTGTCGCGTCGGTCTGTCTGTTAGTCTTGTATCTTTTTGGTGCTCACGATTACTCTGGCACCGTTTAAGATATTCACTTAAAATTTGGCATACGAGATCTTATTCCGTTGCAGAGTTGAAGGGTAAATTGGGGTAAATGGGGGTAAATAGGCAAATCAAGGAAGTAAGAGTCCATAAAATGGTATTTAGTAAATATAAGAGGAGCTAAGGTTTCAAGAAAAAAAAATTGGCATTAGCCACCTCTATTACCACCCCCACCTCATTATTAAAGGTGGTGAAAAAATAGTGTGATTTAGTGTGTGTACAAGAGCTAAAGTAGTCAAGAATTTTTTTCACTTCATTCACCCCCCACCACCTGTTACCGATGTGGCATATAATTTTATGGGTTTTTGGAGTACATGATTTCAAATTTTAAACAATTAAAGTTCCATAAACAATTATTTCCACATAGTGGAGTGCAAATATAATATTTTGTTGTAAGAGACTTGGATGTGGAAGTAGTCATTCCTTGGTTTTTTAAAAGGTCCCAACGGGAATGGTCACAAATTAATCAAGGATATTCCAAGTCTGGGCTTGAAGACCCATATGTCAGCGACCATCTACAAAATACAAATGAAATTTTTCACTTTATATGGCGTACTCTCGAAGATTCAGAACGTCAACCCCGAGAAGATTATACGGAATTTCTGGAATTAACATTCATATTGTTGAGAGATATACAGTGCGTGTAATTGCGAAATGGGCATGTACATCCACGTAGCGCGAGAGATGTGACAACCCAGCAATAGTAAAACCCGCCTGCCGGCCGGCATTCGACTACTGAAGTATCGAAGTATCCCAGCTCTGTTATTTCATTTTAGTCAACTGGCACATGCGATGTTGTAATTCTTACTTCCCATGTCTAACGTTCCATTACACTCACGGTATCTCCGCAAGATATATTATTTCGTGCTGTAGGAGCAATGCATCATGCAATATGCATGACAAAAGCCATTTATATATACTTTAAAGATTGTTTTGTTTCGGGATGAATTTCATTTAATGGCTCCAGAACGAAAAAATATTTCAGATATTTCCATTTTTATTATTAAAGTTTACTTAGAAGCTTGGTTCTTAGCACCACTGGAAACTTTAGTTCCATAACAAGATTTGTGTTTAAAAAAAATCTTCATGAATATAAATCCACAGATCCGGGCTTGTCGCGAGCAACAGTCAACAAATTTAAAAATCATTTATCGTACCTTGCTCAAGAGACAGTTGCACTATCTTTCTTTGACTTAAGATTGTAGCAAGAAACAAAAATTAAAGTGGTGGAACTTTGGCGAGCCGATCCAGTGAAGATAAATACAGCAGTAACAACACATGTTCTGATATAAAATTTTTGATGGATGGTAACCTAGAAGATTTTCTTTCTATGACAACTAGAGTTTTTTTTTACGAGGTTTCATTTAGATCAACAATTCCTGGAAGTAAACCCTCTCTATCGAGTAGGTACAAAAAAGTTATTAGAAATGTTGTGACTTTGTAAAAAAAACTGAAAGTCGTCAATGATGTGGCGGAACGGGTTGTTAAATTATTCAGCGATTACAATAATTTATTGAAAAAGACGATAAGCAAAACAGTATGTGCTCCATGTATAAGATTGCCAGGCGTCCGGCTTTAGCCGGACATGTTTGGCTTTTTGCCCAAGGCTCTAAAAATCATTTAAAATACATAATTTCTGTTTTTAAGTTTTAAAAAGACAATTTTTTTTAATAGTAAAATTATTTTATTTTATATACTTAATTAGAATAAATTATTCAGTTTTTTAAATGTAATATTACCAAAGTCTCATTTGATATAAATTTGTATGAATTAGTTTCATACCTGATTTTTTCGTTTTTAGTCGCTTTTCTGTAGTATACATTTTATTGTTTTGCGATGACTTTTTCTGTTCCTATGTATAATAAATGTTTATTTTTAAATTAATCAAGTTTAATAAAAATATTAAGACTGATTTTGTGTCTTAGTTATTTTTTATGACGAACGAATGCTTTTCGGTTTTTTATACCAAATGTCCTGACAAATTTATAAGTATTTTGCTTTTCGAATTTTAGGCCTGGGCAACTCTATCCAAGTAGTGTCTAATAATAGGTTCCACGACTTAAAAAAAAAAAAAAGAAAATATCGATACCGCCAGTCTATAACGTAATCCGATCGAGCTAAAATTTTACACAGAGTATTTTCTTGTGCCGCAAAAAAAACCTAAATTTGAAAAATTACTATAACTATATATTGATTCTGTTTGTGATGCCCTTTTTAAACTGCATTGTTTAACAAATATTCATCCATGCAAATAAATATTGTTATTGCAATATTGAATTTTCTATATTTACAGCTTGCTATTCAATATTGAGGATAGGATTTTGCAGAGTGAGAGGGAAATATACGTTTATTTTCGGTTTATTATAAATATGTAAAAAATCATAAATGCTATAATCTTTAAAATAGTTTCAGATTCCCATAGATCTAAGGAACTCAACCATATGCATACAGGTTTCAGCATAGATTTTATAAATAGTTAAATAATAATGAAATTAAGAAATATTTTCATTGACAAAATTCAAATACAACAGAACAACAGAAATTTACAATAAGAAATTATATAGTTGTATTCGTTAGAATAATAGCAAGTACCTAAAACAGTTTTAGGAAGAGGTAGCAACAGAAGTCATTGGAAAACAAAAACAAAAGCGAAGGGAAACAGAATGGTACGATGAGGAGTGCAGGCAAGCAACAGAGAGAAAAAATCAGGCATATAGAAAACTTCAAGGCCGCACAACAAGCCAAGTAGAAGAAGAGTACAAGCAACTGAGACGAGATGAAAAAAGAATAATAAAAAGAAAGAAAAAAGAGCACATAGAAAGTCAAATGCAAGAATTAGAAAGGCTTAATATCAAAAATGAATCGCGAAAATTTTACAAGAATGTCAACCAAAATAGAAAGGAATTTAACCCAGAATATTAATGGTTAGAAGCGCGGAAGGAGAGATTATTAGTGAACAAGATTATTAGAGAAAACTTTGAAGAAAGATTAAACATTGGAAACCAGAGAGAAGTAAACGAAGCAGAAATGCAGCTAGAAGACATAGAAGATGAAAGAGAAAGAAATAACATACCAACTGAGGAAGAAGTAGCTAAGGCAATAAATAAACTGAAAAATCATAAGTCCCCTGGTATGGATGGCATACCCTCTGAGCTGCTAAAATATGGGTAAACAAATTAAAAGAACGCATATGCAGTTTAGTAGCACAAATCTGGAGACGCGTAAAACTCCCAGATAATTGGAACACAGGTATAATTGTACCTATACACCAAAAAGGAGACCAAATGAGGTGCGACAACTGCCGAGGAATTACGCTACTAAACGTAGCATATAAAGTATTGGCCTACATACTGTATGACCGCCTAGCTACATACAGTGAAGGAATAGTAGGCAAATATCAAAGTGGGTTCAGGAAGGAGAAGTCAACAACTGAACAAATATTTCTTCTCAGGCAGGCTTTAGAAAAGACGTACGATGATACCCACCACTTATTTATAGACTTCAAAGGTGCCTACGATAGCATAGACAGAAGCTGACTATAACGCCATGAGAGAATTTAATATCCCAATACACTTGATAAAACTAGTAAAGGCAACTCTATCGAAAGTCGAATGTAAAGTAAAGATACAAAACAGCATGTCAAGATCGTTCCAGACATACACAGGATTACGCCAGGGAGATAGTCTATCTTGCTTGTTATTCAACATTGCACTGGAAAAAGCCATTCAGGCATAGCGACAAGGGGAACCATTATAAATATAAGCGCACAAATACTAGCGTATGTAGATGACATTGATGTAGTATCAAGGACAAAAAGAGACTTAATACAAGCCTTCAAAGCACTAGAAGCAGCTGCCAAGAAAGTGGGGTTACAAGTTAACATAGCAAAAACTAAGTATATGAAAGTTACTACCAACACTCAATTAACACCACCCGAAGACCTGGTGATAGATACATATATTTTTGAAGGGATAAGAGAGTTCGTATATCTTGGATCGTAAATAAACGAAAATAATGTAATAAGTACAGAGATTAAGAGAAGGATATATTTAGCTAATAGAGCCTACTTTGGATTAAAAAAGCTCCTAACATCAAGCATAGCAACCAAAAAAAAACAAGTTATTGATATGTAAAACTCTTATCAAACCAGTGCTCTCCTACGCGTCGGAAGCATGGACCATGACAAAAAGTGATGAAGAGCTATTAGGCTGCTTTGAGAGAAAGATTTTGCGTCATATATATAGAGGTGTACTGGAGAATGGGATGTGGCGTAGACGTTATAATTTTGAGCTCTATCGCCTCTACGAGGAACCTGATCTTGTTCGATCTATCAAAATAAATAGACTAAGGTGGCTGGGACACCTAGAAAGGATGGACGACATGGAATCCTCAAAGAAAATTTTCTAGCAGATACCGGCTGGACATAGAAAGAGAGGTAGGCCCAGAATTAGATTTAAGGATCAGATGGAAGAAAATCTAAATACGCTAGGAATTAGAAACTGGAAAACCAAGGCGATGAACTGGGAAGAATTGAAACTGATATTAGAACAGGCCAAGACCCACCCGGGGTTGTAGTGCCAGAGATGATGATGAAAACAGTTTTAAATATATATATTTGGTTTTTAAATATTTATAATAATTCGAAAATCAATACATATTTCCCTCTCACTCTGCAAAATCGTTCCCTTAATTGTCAATATTATACATTTAATATCGACTCATAATGACGAATATTGGTTTTCAGCTATTGTAATATTCAATTGGCCCAATGCGTATTTCTTCTCCAAAGAGAAATAGCAGCTAAATAGCCGTGATCTTATATTATAATAATTATTAATTATAAAACGCGCACTATGGATAATCATATTTGCTATCTCTACGTACTGCGTTGATTTTATAAATTTTCTTAATTTCGGATATTGTCGAAAGCTATATAATTATTTTGTCCTCATAATAATATAAATTATTATACATTGTTGTGCATGGATGTCATCAAGATAACAAAAATAAAAAGGAGATATACATCATTCAACATTGAGCATAATAATAAATACACGAAATACGGAAATATATCAAACTCAATTCATACATTATCAACCAATTATTTCGTATGGAAGTACATGGCAAGCATTATTATTTGATACTGTAAAAATATTTTTTATTATGAAATGAGTGCGGTTGCAACGCTTCTTGGAATAGCTCTAGCAACAACAGCAGCTCTGGTAGTGATTAGTGAGTGTATTTTTATTTAATACAATTTGCTTTATTTCGCTAAAGGTGCAGTTTCTTGGATAGTTATTTCGGAAAGTAGTGGATAAATTCGATAAAAAGTGTACAATTTTTTTTTCTTTGAAAATCGCCATTTCAAAAGGTTCATATTGAATTCCATCTTTTAATATAATTTTTAAATGTTTTTGGTAAGTTTTCATAAGGCTATGACGTCAGCAATAGTTTTTTAAATGGCAACTTTAATTTGTTGTTACGAGATTTGAAAGAGCGCATTTTTACATACAATATACGGTAAGTAGATTGCATGAGAAATTATTTAAGAAAAACTGTTTTGAAATTTAAACATACTTACTTAACTGGAGATGAAGAAACTTCAAAAACAACTAAATTATATGTTCAAATTGCGCTCCATTCGTAGCCTCACAATAGTCAAGACGATTAATAAACTTGTTTTGTATAATCTCCGGTGATATACGCCGTATATCTTGACGAATTATTCATTTTTAATATTCCACATTCACTGGGCGATTTACGTATACTTTGCTTTTAAGGTATCTCCATAGGATGTAATAGAGTAGCGTCAGATCTGGCAATCTGGTTGGCCACTCAATTGCCCTCCTTTCCAACGATTTGGAAACACCTCATTTAAATAAGTTCGGACGGAGGCTGCGTAATGGGAAGGTGCCCCATCTTGTTGAAAGAATAAGTCGTTTCCTGAAGACCAGGTTTTTCTGGATCTGGTTACAAATGTAAAAGTACGGGAATAGGGTTGTCTTGAATAAAATGCAAATACCTTGCACCGGTTAGGGTCTCGTCAAATAAATAAGGCCCCAGAATTCATCCATCAATTATTTCACACTACACATTCAATCAAAGTCATCTTCAGACAGTTCATGAACGAAGCATACCTACCTTACACAGATGGTTCTCTACTGTCACTGCCATATTAGAATTAGACGCAATGTTCTTTAGTATGGAATGAGGACTTTCTTGTATTAACAAAACATTAAGCTGATATTCCTCTTGTGGTGATGCCCGGCCAGATTTAGGAAGATCCCGAATATGCTCAAATTTCCTAAATTTTGACTCTACTCTGGCTTACCATGCTTTAGTTAATAGGTTGTGGATCAGGGTGAGTTGTATTGAACAATTCAACTACTTCTGTTTGGATGCACATCCTGTCATCAAAATCAATAACGGGAATAATTCCAATTGTTTCACGTTCGGTTCACGTTGAACATAAATGCTACAAATCAGTTTACGTCATTAAATTCGTGTCACGGAAGAATTTGTATTTTAATTTTAGATATAAACTTATCGAGAATAACGTATAACTTTGCAAAATTGATATTTAATTTGAAACGCAATAAAATTGAAAACATACTTTTTTTCAATGCAAATATACCATTACTTTTTTAAAACTCCCATTATCATTGAAATGAAGCAGACTTTATATGTCTTCATTTTCTCGATTTTACTCAGCACACTAAGACTCACAATATTATGGGTTTCTATACTGAAGAAAATTAACTACTTTTTTGATTTTTTGTGATTTTGAACTACTACAATTGTTTTAAAAATGTATTCTTTATAAAACGTATATGCGTAGTAGTACACTAGGTAAATCGTAGTACTTTGCAATAAACGTTATTATTGTGCAGGTGTGTGCATTATTGTGTATGTATGTAGCCTCATGTCTAGAAAAATATTGGTCCGATTTGAATGTGGTTTAACTCATGTAACGAGCACCCACTGGGAAAAGTAATATCATCACGCTACAAAGTAAAGGAGTAGGCAGCAAAGAGGAATAAACGTTTTCAAAACATCACCTTGGCCATTTTTTTAAATATCAAATTCAAATTAAAAAAATTATTGGTCCTTTTTGATCATGTACATGTACATGATATAAGACAAGTCATTGAAACATCGAAAATCATTTTACACGATAGTTAAATAATACAAAAGATTATACTAAAAGTCAAATATAGTGTAAAACACACAATTGTATTAGACGAAGACAAAGAATACTGAATAATATACGATACAAAATTTATAAACAAAACAAGAGTAGTAAAAAAAAAACGGAACATATAGGTATATGTTAACTTGTTGTGTATTAGTAAACTTTATATACAGAAAAACTCTGATACAGAATAATAACATTTATCTGATAAAAACACCTTTAGTTTTTTCTAAATAAATACTATCTTTCCTGATGTTTTATGTCATCCGATAGACAATTAAATAGTTTCGGGCCTATAAATCTTGGAGACACACTTGTGATTTTTAATCTGTACAAGGTTCATGAAGTTTTTTTTTTTTGTCTTGTATTGACATTATGGTAGTCACTATTTAAAATAAAACTATTTCTATTTCTAAAAACATATATACAAATCTCGAAAATATATATGCTAGATAAGGTAAGAATTTTATTTTCTGTAAAGATATTCTTGCACGTGTGAGTTTGAGCAATAAATACATTTGAAGACATGGTGGAGTTTTCCCAAACACAGATACCATACCTTAAACGTGAATCAACTTGGGCATAATATTAATTAATAAATTGTTCTCTTGATAGAACCCCCTTAATGCTGCGGAACAGGCATACTATAGAAGAAACTTTGGATATCAAAGTTTCGCAATGGTGCTTCCAATTTACCCCTAAAAACTTAACATTGTCATCAGTATTAGAAATAATTGTATTGTCTATTTTAATTTTAAGTTATCACATTCCTTTCGCCTACCGTGACATCTGATAACTTGAGTTTTTTCGGTATTGAGATTCAGGGTATTATGGGAAAATCAATGGTTTAAAGTGTTTAAAATAGCATTGCAATTTTGTTCTAAAACATTATCAGATGGATTTGATATTATCACAGAAATGTCGTCAGCATACTTTGTAAAATGTGCGGTTGATGGAAAAAAAAATCAATATCATTAATAAATAAAATAAAAAGCACATGGCCTAAAATAGAGCCCTGTGGAACACCTATAGTTGAATTTAAACATTCTGAATTAACACTACATACCCAATGGGCACACGTACGTTTAATAAACGTTTTTAAAACATTGTAGTCGTTGATTAAACGTTTTACGTTGAAATTTTCAACGTTGCATTTGGTTGAAAATTTCAACGTTTAAATAAGACGTTTAAAATACGTTACTACTACACGCATTTTTAACCATTAGTAGAAGAAAATGCTCTAATAAAACGTTTTAGTAAGCACGTTTTTTTCACAAATATTTAATAACGTATAAAACACGTTTATAATTTAAGGAGTTTTAACGACTCGCTAAAGGTGACGTTTATGAAACGAAAAAGTTTAACGTCTTTTATTATGTATATTTGATACGGCGATTCAAACGTTTTATTTAAAGAAAAAAAAACGTATTTTTTAAAACGTTAAAATAACTGTTGTTTCCAACTTACTAAATGCAAGAGAAATTTAAATCCACAGGTGAAATAGATGGTAGAATATTACGTTATTTAAACGTTTTTCTACGAATCTATATCAACGCATAAAATTAGGCTGTCAAATTTTATATTTAAATAAAACGTATAAAATACGTTACTCCTACACACATTCCTAACCTGTAGTGGAAGGGAATACTGAAATAAAACGTATTAATTACAACGTTTCTTTTACTGATATATTAACGTATAATACACGTTCATAATTTGAGAAATTGTAACAACCCCGGTTGTGAAACGAGAAAATTAAACGGTTTTTTTATTGCATTAATCACATATCAATCACATATAGCAATTGAAATATGTTTCCAATTGCTGCAGCAAATGGAATTTTTTTTTTCTATACAATGTTAAAATAACTGATGCTTTCAACTTATTAAAATGCACTGACGTTCTAAATCTACAGGTGAAATAAGTGGTAGATGATGACGTTGTTTTGACGTTTTTCTATTCAGCTATATTAATGCATAAAATTTGCCTACTTACCACGTAGTTTGCTGCAGATATTATTTGTAGATGGCGCCACATGCAAACCACTGACAATAATCACTCATGCTTCATCTTATATTCTTATGAACTTATACAAAATAAATATAACATAGATTGCAATGTTTAAATTCTTTCAGGGAGCATCGATTTATTTGGATGGATCTTATAACGATCAGGTTAAAGATCATTATTCTGTGGCTTGGCCGAGATAGGATAAAAGAGTTTTATGCTATCTGTTTAATAAGTTAAGCACCCACTGGTTTCATGATAAATCCAGCGGGTGTTTAACCGATTAAATTGTCCATTTATCTACATGGGCGTTCATCCTATAACATATCATATATATGTATATTGGAAAATGGAGACCTAGCCTGTTTAATTTCTTTTAATTAACGTACATAATTAGTGAATATTTAACGTTATTAAAACCTTTAATAAAACGTTTATATTCTACATTTACTTTCGTTTTATAAACGTTGAATATTAACGAATATTTATCGTTTTTTTTTAATGTTATTCAATCGTTATCTATGATGATTAAAAGACGTTTATATTTGGTTAATAAGAACGTTTTTCCGCGCGACATTTTTTCGTTGAATCAACCGTTACTAAAAACCCTAGAACAACGTGTGGTTTTCAATCCTTTTTTAACGTTTATTAAACGTACGTGTGCCCATTGGGTACGGTGTTATCGTTTTTATGTTTTAAACTTAAATATTGCCCCCTATCTTGCTGAGATCACAAAATATACCAACAGGAAGGACATTCTCCCGCATCAATTAATTCTAAAATTGTATTTAAAAAATAATGTATTGCCATACCGGTGGACATGCCACTAGAAAAACTATGTTGTTTTTTTGCAATTGTTTTAAAAATTTCTAAGTAATTTACCAATTTACCAGTATATCTAGATAACAGTATTCGAAAATTTTTGAAAGTCCAAAGGGCACGGGTACAGTCTTATAATTTTCCAATAGTTGGGCATCCTTTTTCTTAAAAATAGATATCACCTTTCCGGTCTTTAGGCTATTCGGAAACGTTCATGTTTCAAAAGATAAATTAATATATTAATCATTTAATAATACAATGCATTTCTTTTTTTATTACAAAACAGGGAATATCATCTGGACCAGACGACTATACGTCTACTATACGTCTATACAAATACTTTTTTAAAATGTACTTATTTAAATTCTTACTCACGAAACTGTCACTAAATGATTATTGATGTCCAGGGGAACGTTTTGGGAATATCAATGTTAGGAATTCTCTCCTTCTTTTAAATAAACTGTCATCAAAAAAGGCCACTAAAAATCATGAAATAAAATTTCACCCAATTGTCCTGGAAATTTTTCCTTATTACGTAATATTGATATTAAAGTCAGTTCAAAATATCTTAGGTATGATACATTTTTTATTTTTACACCAGCTTCAATATCACTATTAGGCCCTTTGTGCACAAGTGGATACCCCGTGGAACCACCTTATGTACGCAAAAATGAACTTTATTAGAAACAAAGAATGAGTTAATGAAATAATAAAATTTTGTGACAAAAAATGTGTCTTCTTTTTGATTATCTGAAATAATGTTGAAAATCGTTTGTCAAGAGTTGTTTGATTTTATGTATTCGGTAGAAAAATGATGTTTCAAGGTCCCAGTGTAGAGGTACGCAGAACTGAAGATAAAACTAGTAAAACATATTTTAATTGCGAACTGTCTATTAAAAAAAAATGGATAATGATATTAGTGGAACTGGTAGACAATACCTTCGCCACGAAAAGTTTTTCCAGCTCAGATAAGAATTCTCTCAGAGAAGACATCCTTACGTATACTAATGATAATCATAAGCATACGGGCTATAATGGTATCCTCTGTCGATTTTTATCTGTCCATAAAAGGTTAGATAATAAAATTCAATCAGCCGGATGACTGCATGAAATTTTATATGACATCTATCGTTAAACTGGAAATTTTGCCCAACCATCGCATCGAAAATTCTCCAAATGATTATTTATTGCCCTTTTGGCACATAGACTTTCTTATTTTTCAACATTATATTCATTCTTTATTGGGCCAGTTGAAAGTAGAAATTATTCTGATTTCAACCATACATCACACTTCACTTTTTCATTAATTTTCCGTCAAAAAAGTATTGCGACGGTGGATCGGTAAATATCGGTAAGTATAGCGCTCGTTTTATTTTAGTAAAAATTTGTTGAGAAGGTTCTAGTCCAGTAGCTGCCCATTTTTTAACTACAAACGGTTTTTGTCTCGAGTGCCAGTTTCGGTTTTAAAATACAGAAAAATAACTTTCTATACCACCACGATGATAGAGGCATAGATAGCTACAGCGCAGTTACGGCCGTGTCCAGTGTCACTCTTTCCATTCATTTTTCGTCAAAAAAGAAAACGAATTCTGGTTATTAACTAACGAATTTCCACAAACATTTAATGAGGAGATTCCAGCCGCGTCCAATACCTATTTATTGTCTTGTTTTATAACTTTTCACCTCATCGTTTTACTGTGGCTTAATCGAGATGGATCACCCTGTATATAAAGATAATTTTACACATAACTGCTAAAATATACCTTAGAACCTAATACTCTAAAAAACTGTTGAGTTGTTGATTGATAAAAACTGTTATGAAGAATTCAGAATAAGTACGCATATCACTGGTACATTATTGTTTCTACATTTTAGCTGTGGTTAATGGTCAATTACCCACAAATTGGTCATCACAATTGAACGGAAATAAATCTAACGGGGAGTGGATCGATCCGGATGGACCTAGCGTTCAATTTATATTATTTACGAAGTGAGTATCTTTATTATCTTTTTAAAGGAAGATCAGTTTAGAATTTTAAATTAATTTAAGATACTATTAAAATTGCAATATTTTATAATATAAATAATTTAACTGTATGGTATAATTAATATAGAAACAGAAGCAAAGGAAGACACACCAAAATTCTCTATTTTATTTTTAAGATAGGGAAAAGTTGATTACTCTACATCAGTTTAAGATTTTGCTAATTTTCTGATTTTGATCTAGTCCAAATAAAACGACCAAAAACTATATCTACTATCTATACATGTTGAGCAATTGAAAAACACACAAACGGCGGGAACCCGGCCACACAACAACACAACAAAGGGAGGCCTACTTGAACAAGAGGTTATAAAGTGTAGTGTACTACTACTCATTGGTGTATGTGATTTCTTATAATAAAAACATTCGAGCTGTTATGATATAACTGCTGACTCAGGACAAGGATTAGGACCAGGGAGTCAGTCTTTATATGATAGCAGAGTGAAGTACAACAGCAAAGAGTGTGTTTTATTTAAACAAATTTAAGTGATTGTTCAGTGGCGACGAGGATTAACCATATAAATAAAAGCGAGTGCGCCTTAATTCTTTAATGTGTAAATCCAGTGAAAAATAAGAAGGAACAGAGCATAAACTTTGTAAGGAAAACTTCAAACAAATATACATTGGGTACTAAGAAAACGGGACTAGCACTATTATATCGCAATGTTTATAATATAATTAAGAAAACCAATTAAAACAACCCTTATCATAGGGAGATTTACAAGCATTTAGGAGGAAATAGAAATAATATTTGTCCGAATCATTTATGTTTTAAATCACTAGTATACCATAAAGTTCTTTAATTATTATTTGTCTTTGAGAATCAAAAAATTGTTGGCGTTATTATTATTAAAAGAGCGTACAGTAATTAACACAAAAAAGTGAATTTCATAAAATGTATTAAACGCACTCGCAAAACAAGGGACTCAGGTCCATAACAAGGGACTCAGGTCCAAAACAAGGGACTCAGGTCTAAAACAAGGGACTCAGGTCCAAAACAAGGGACTCAGGTCCAAAACAAGGGACTCAGGTCCAAAACAAGGGACTCAGGTCCAAAACAAGGGACTCAGGTCCAAAACGAGGGACTCAGGTCCAAAACAAGGGACTCAGGTCCAAACAAGGGACTCAGGTCCAAAACAAGGGACTCAGGTCCAAAACAAGGGACTCAGGTCCAAACCAAGGGACTCAGGTCCAAAACAAGGGACTCAGGTCCAAACCAAGGGACTCAGGTCCAAACCAAGGGACTCAGGTCCAAACCAAGGGACTCAGGTCCAAACCAAGGGACTCAGGTCTAAAACAAGGGACGCAGGTCCAAAACAAGGGACTCAGGTCCAAAAACAAGGGACTTAGGTCCAAAACACTAAGAAAGAAAGCCTCACGGAATCTGTTCGAATCGAACACGAGGGACAATGGGTCCAGAAAAAATGCTACAACGAATGAACATACGCGGGGGATACGAATTGGTGCGTGGTCATTCAGCGTTGGAAATAATAATAATAACTAATAAATAAGTATGCCGCTTGCGAAGTCTAAAAAATAATAATAGTGATAATAATAATAATGAGATGGGTTTTATGATTTCCAGTTTCAGCTAAGAAAGCGTGTCGCATAAATCTAAAATTCTTAATAATAATATTAATAATAATTCTTATATCCCAATCATAGATACAATTAAGTAATAATCATACAAGTGGCTATAAGGAGTGCATCACAAATACATACCATAATAAATCGTCTAAACATTACATTAGTATAACAAAATGTAAAATATAAAATCAAATTACACGTAAAAAAAAATTGTATAAAGGAGCACACAACACATACATTATAACAAACTACAAATAATATAACACGTAAAAAATAGTAAGACTAAATGAAATTTATTGATACTTTTCCCTTAACAAATTCTTTATCGTCCTTTTAAAAATAAATGACTTGGAATTTTCGATATCAGTAGGTAAATGATTATACATTTTACATTCATTATAAAAGACACTTTTTGATACATGTGCTAGTGAGGAATTAACTGATCTTTAAATCTTAAATCCAATAATAATAATAATAATAATAATAATAATCATAATAATAATAATGTAATGATGACGATAACAGCAACTAGACTGGCTAAGCCGAGGAACTACATTTTTGTATCGTATACAGGATGAGACGAATAAATATGAGCTTCAAATGGTTGGGTGGAACAGCATTGGAACATTTCGATTGCGGAGATGTCTGCTCAGAATGCTTGCGATAGGGAAAATATCAAAAAAGGCATTCAACGTACGCGTGCAAATGAACACGATGCTTTTTAAGTTGATAGAGCAATCGCGCACTTGAAAATCACCGCAAAACGTTTACGACTTTTTGACAGAAGGGTCACTTAAGTTTAAATACTCTGTGTATTATTTTTCTAGGGTATGGGACTGAACCACTCGCATTTCGTTGAATGAATTAAATTCGAAAAAAAAAAATATGTTTTCGTTTATTTTGTAACATAAGGAAACTTAAAATATTTTATTAATCACAGTAGTTAATTACACTTGTTAATTAAATACACATCTGTGTAAATTTGCCGTTTTGTAGTCCGAGGTTAGTTTGTAAATAGATTTGATGATTCGGAGCGAACTGTTTTACAACTGTGTCAGGTGTTTATATTAAAAGTTATTAGTTCTCTAATATTCACGACATGCATCCGAATAGACCAGGAAAGATCTCGGTGTGAAACGATTCGAACGGAAGCATGGGCGGAGAACGGAAATATTTCTGATTTACTTTAAAATTGAAAATAAAATATTTAATGAATTTTGTGACTGTTAATATTTTGAGAATTGACTGTATTAATTATCTACTAAATTTTCATTATTAAATTATTCACAAATAAACAATTTTCAAAAGGTCCTTTGACACAAACAGCGAGTATTGAGGACCGGTAAAAAAAAAAGGTATGAGCGGACTGTGCTTGCAGGAAATATATTTCAGTATTCCAGGAGCATACGAAGAGGCAACAGCTGAAATAGATGTATATCAAGCTACAACTCAATATTCACCGAAAGTTTGTGATCGACGTGGAAGCCACAAACATTCTTCTTCAAGTGAAAAGTGTCCGGCCTTAAATCAGACATGCAATAACTGTGGATCCCAAGGACATTTCAGGTTTCAATATAAGACACATGCAGAAAGAAAAAAACGTGTGAGAAATGGTCAACCATATGCAGAGCCTCCTAGAAAATTCAAGAAGGAGAAAGTGGCGAATGTGCATTCCATACAAGAAGACACCGATGAAGAAGAAACATCGATAATGACGAAACAATAACCTACAGTTTAGGAGGAGTTGAGATAGACATGCCCATTTATTCAGGTAGCAAGACCCAAGTAACAATCTTAATTTTAACATACTCTATAAGATATTCTAAAAGCTTATTTCTGAGACTACTTATAAACGTAAATGGTCTGGAAAGACTCTATAAAACTGACTTAAAACCCTTATACGGGTACCTAGAGAAAGGCCTACATATTTTCATTTAAAACTACTTTTAAAGCTTTCAAGTTTTAATGAATCATCTAAATCTCTGCTCGTAGAATATCTGAAGGGTATTATAAAACCATACTTTGTTTAGAATATGTACTTATTAAAGTTTAAAATGCACACACAAATGCTTGAGAGAATGTTTTGTATTTAATAAAGTAAATATAAAAGAAAATATATGGGACGCCATACATAGTTATAAAATGAACATATCGCGAGTACTGAGAGGGATTACTTGTAGGTGAAGTATTGAGAGCCCTCATAGTGGGCTAAAATTATCAACGAGGCTAAGTTTACTGCAAAATCTAGTTAGACAGTTCTTACAAAATTCCTCCAAAAACGCAAATTTAAATAACTATATGGATAAATTATTTTTCTCCTCGATGACTTAAAAATAAATAAATCAGTATCATCTTTCAATAATATAATTCAATGTTAATAAATTCTTTCTAAAAAACATTTCTCTTACAAAAAAAAATTACATTTCTTTGTTCAATCTGGAACCTTCCCAGTGTGGCTGACCGTTGTGCATTTCTTGACCTTTGGAAGTGGTGGCAGCTGTGTGCATCGACAATATTAGTTGTGAAAAATTCTACTTCAAACGTGTCTTGTCTTAAAATGCCTACAAAATAACCAATTGCTCTTTAAGTGCGCTGATTTAATCTTGTAGAAGTATGTTTTAAGTCCCATCGGTCTTAATATAGTTATTTCTTAAAACTTGTAGGCTATTTTAAAACCTATGGTAAACTGAGGAGTTAACACATCCGCTTTAAGACATATACGTTGTATGGCTCCTTGTATAACCCAACCAAAAAAAAAAAAAAAAAAAAAAAAAAAAATTCAGTTTGATTTTAGTACTTTGTCATTTTTGGAAAAAGCGAGTGGTAGAGCCGCTTGCTATTATTATAAATTACCAAGAGCAGGTATAGTAGCGCAGCGGGTTAAGGCGTATTAGGGCGAGCATGCTTGGTCACACTCTCTATTGTGTACTGGGTTTGATCTTCATCTCCGACACTAGCAATGTCTGCTGGTAATGGATATTGTCTGAGCTTCTTCAAAAGAAAAAAGGGAAAGATTACGGCGACAGGAAGCGAAGATCATTAGAACCAAGGTGTACGTGAAACACCTAATAAAGGAAAACACAACTTGCCTCAACTTTAATCAAAGTACACAAGTAATGAGTAAGGATAGAGTAGACATACAAATTAAATATGATGAAACAGGCCAAAACTACAGAAGGAACATCGTGCATCTAAAGAAGATCGAGGGAGAATGGGCAGTGTATGTTTCAAAATAAGTACATGTGACCGACAAAAAACAAGAGTGAGATAATTACTGATATTTCGTAAGCCTAATTTACTTTAGTATCGTCGTGTGACATGCGTTGTATGCTACTTTACTATATTGTTATATATATGTTACAGTAACAGATGAGTTGATCCAAGGCAAGTCCATGTCCACGTGACCGACAAAGGATCAGAGGCCGTAGACTGGTATTCTTCAAATTTGTACCTTCCTTTGGTTATGACTTTCATATTAATATATTTTGCTATATCATATTCTTATATTGTTCTATTCTTATATAGTTAAGTAGGTATATTGTTATATTTGGTGCACCGCCATAACTCACATTGTGGACATTATTGTTAATTTCATTAACACTGTTGTAAAAGGAAAAGTGGATGTAGTGTACTACTACTCATTGGTGTATGTGATTTCTTATAATAAAAACATTCGAGCTGTTATGATATAACTGCTGACTCAGGACAAGGATTAGGACCAGGGAGTCAGTCTTTATATGATAGCAGAGTGAAGTACAACAGTAAAGAGTGTGTTTTATTTAAACAAATTTAAGTGATTGTTCATAAAGGAAACTAATAGATTCATGCATAAAGTTGTTTCGAAATGCAATTTCTGTTATCTTAATTAGGGATATTTTTTCATGAAGAATTATAATAACATTAACCATTAAAGCTCATGATAATTTATTTTTATTTGATTACTTAAATAAAACGAAAAATATGATTTTTTTTTTGGTTATAGAAATTTTCCATCGATTAATTTGAAAGTTGGAGATAGCAATAAATTTTTAAATTCTGGTTTTAACATTAGCAATCCTACAAAAATTGTAATTCACGGGTATTTAAGCAGCATAAATGAAGATGTCTTTGTGGTCAACCAAAAAGGTGAGTGGTTTATTTAATACTTGAATAATGAAATTACATTTCTTTTCATTATTAAGAAAGGCGACTAGAACATTTGCCTCCATAATCCTTGATTCAGATATTTCGAAAGTTGCATTAGAAACAGACCATCGTATATACAATTCTGTGGTTGTCAAAGTCATTTATTTATTATAATACACGCGAATTGTTATCATTTTAAAATAATAGTGCGAATATCGAAATGTCTACACGTCATAGATTAGCTGTAAATCCAATGAAGTCGTCTGTTCTTATATTTGGCAAATTAAAGGAATACTATTTTACCCTAACGGCAAAAGGGCAAATGCTTTTAATTACAAAATAACTACACAATACCCGATCAATACCACAAACTCTAGTAAATCTCGAATATTCCAGTTATAGGGTATTACTATTTATTTATTATCAAAACTGAAAGAGAAAACGGTACAGGGTAATTAAACAGAAAAATAAACCATAACGAATATATAACAATAAAATCCAAAATGAAAAAAAGAGCATGAGCCACACGGGGTTTAAAGTGGGCAACTATTATTTGCATTCGCTTAGTAATAAATATTAAATTCACAAACATAAGGATACTCAAAAATACTAAAATATATAACCATAAAAATATAGTAGTAACCAGGGCCGGTTCTAGACATTTTTCAAATGTAAACGGACGATGTTTTGGCGCCCCCCATCTCAATGACAATAAAACTGTAGGAACTTGTAATGGAGAAAGTTTTTGCAAATATTTATTGCAATTGCAATTTTCTTCAATATCCATAGTTTACCCAAGAATATTAACGACCAATGGCGAAACTATAACTATAAATGAATATTGTACAAAGTTCCAATTTTATTAATTAATTGAACAATTTTTATTAAATAATAAACATATCTAAGATGTATCCCTACTTAAAATGTATTCTGAGTACAATTGAAACATAAGTCGAAACATATAATTAAACTCATAAGAATATTAACGACCAATGGAGAAACTATAACTATGAATGAATATTATACAAAGTTCCAATTTTAATAATTAACTGAACTATTTTTATTAAATAATAAACACAATTAAGATGCATACCAACTTAAAATGTATTCCAACAAGTACAATTGAAACATAAGTCGAAATATACAATTAAACTCATATGTTTCCAGTATAATACTAACACAAGTTTGAGTTTGGATGTTGGTATGTTTCTTAAAAAGCATATTTAGATTTACATAGTATTTTCTACTGATGGAAATCATAGAATTAAGTTAACTATCAACTTAACTTTTTGTTTCTGCGTTGACGTCAGTTAATGGTCGAGTCTATTTTAGTGGGGAAGGGTGTTCGTTCAGTGTTTGGCGCCTTTCCCTGTCCCTGCTTGCGCCTCTTTCAGTTGGCACCTTTTGCGACCGCGTAGTTCGCAGGATTCAACATCCGGCCCTGGCAGTAACTGGCCAGTTCGCATAAACTTTTCTCTGAACATCAAGCGACAAACACATAAAATATAAACATAAACTGAAATATTATCAAACAGTATAAAAATACATATTTTTAAACAAAACAAAAGGAACCAAGCCTATGGCTTGCCCAAACGAGGCAATATTTACACGCGAAAATGTGCACTGTGCAAGTCTAAACGAATTCCCAGCCGCAGGGAAAGTTAATCACCTACTATGCACTAGATATTTAAAAGTTTCTGCATACTGCAAAGGGATTGTGACGTTTGTCACCAAAGGAAGCTAATACGACGAAGATGACGCTGGCCATTACTTATGAACCAATCCATATTTATAAATCAAAAAAATACTTACAACTACAACCATAGTTTGAATGAACAAATATCAAAGAGCTTATTGCTAGTAGTGGGCTGCAGATTTTGCAACAAGCATCAGATTATCAGGCTAAATCTTTTTAATAATTTGCCAGGCCAAGGTGGCACTATCTAGAGGTAGATTCCCCCAAAACAGACCTCTACTTAATTTATACTTTTGCCGGGCCGAAATGGCACCATCTCGAGGCAGACTCCCTCACAGCAGACTGCGAATAATGCCCGCATAGTTCTTTTTTCAACTCGCCACCAACTCGGAGAGAGGCGATATTATGTCATGATGACTAATAGCGAACTAGGATGAACGGAAAGAGAGAGATGATGAGGAGAGAGATGAGAGAGAGATGAGAGGAAAAGCCCGATTTTATGCTTAACGTATTTCAACTAATTTGCTATTTTGCTTTTACCACTAAAAGGACAGGATTGGATTTAAGATTTCTATGGTGGAAATATGAGATTTATCGTGATTTTATTGAATAATAATTGGGCTATTCTACATGGTTTTAAAAGTAAACCGTTACAAAACTTAAAGCTCAGGTGGAGGCAAATATTAAAGTTGCAGTAGATAATACTAACTCAGTATGTATTAAGATACAAGGTGGTAAGAAATCTTTGTGTTGAAATGGATACAGATTTGCGGTTTAAAATACATGTAAATAAATGCATGCAAAAAGCTTATGCTAATTTAAAATAGTTATACCCTCACCATGATTTATTTTCACCCTTTCTTAAAACCAAACTTACTGATATGTTAGTGCTAAGTCATGGTCCCTGCTTGAATAAAATGGACACTAATTCAGTATAATCAGTAAGAAGACAAATTACATTACATTACATTACATTACATTACATTACATTACATTACATTACATTACATTACATTACATTACATTACATTACATTACATTACATTACATTACATTACATTACATTACATTACATTACATTACATTACATTACATTACATTACATTAAATGTCATTGATATGCTTTTGATATATTGAATTTATAAATACACTACGCAATATGTTTAGGTTACATTTAAAAATATTAATTAGTACGGTTAAAAGAAATGAAAGAAATAATGAAGTTAGCTTGCTCTGCAACCATCTAGACATGACCTGCCTGTTTGTGCGTTACACCGCTGACTGAAATCACATTTGATTTAATTAGAAATACATAATTTAGTTTGAGATAAATTTAATCAAATTAGAAGTAGCAAGACTATTATTATCATTATTATTTATATCAGAAGAATTTTGCAAATTTGTTGTGTTATTTTGTATATATTTTCAGCTCTTTTTTATACCTATTTTCGTTTTTTATGTTTTTGATTTCCTTTTAAAATAGAGAAACTCCAAAAGGTGTACTTAAGGTATATTTATGGCATCAGGAAATATGATCGTGTTTCACATAAATTGACAGACGCAAAATGGTTAAACATGGAATCATTATACTACATTGGACCACAGTATAATCCTAAAGAAATGTTTTCCATATTTAAATAATAAGATTAAATACCGTACTTTAAATTTGCGATCCACAGGAATGATATTATCACTTCTACCTCATAATAGTAGATTATTCAGCGAGCGTATAATGATGGCTATTATTCGCGAGGGTAATGTTTACGAGCCGAAGGTGAGTGTCGTAAATCATCCAAGCGTGTAATAGTCACGAAAATGTCACTTCCTCTGCCTCGCATGTCATTAGAAGTTATTACAAAACTTATAGAGCATAAAATTCTTTACAAGTTTGGTGTTTGGTTTCTCGTAAGGTATGATTAACCCTTTTCGAGATATGACGCATAGCAGTATGGATTTAGGGAGGCCAGATCTACAAATGATGCCATAGCAGATTTAACAGCAAAAATATACGACAGTATGGATGCTGCTGAGCCGTCACTGTGCATATTTGTAGATCTGGCCAAAGCATTTGATACAGTAAGTCACCCAGATTTATTGAAAACACTCGAAAATCTTGGATTTGGGGGGAAATTTAATGACTTGCTAAAGAGCTACTTAACAAACCGGAAACAATCTGTAAATATAGATAATTGTATGAGCTCAATGAGAAATGTTACTTTTGGTGTTCCACAAGGCACCGTATTGGGACCAATTCTATTCTCTATATATGTTAATGATCTATTCAAGGTCCCTATCGACGCTGAAATAATAAGCTTCGCCGATGATACAGCAATCTTCTTTAAAGACAGCACATGGGAATCATTAAAGATCAAGGTAGAGAGGGATTTTAAAACGGTCATAGACTTCTTTAACAGTAGGCTATTAACAATAAATATCAATAAAACTTTTTACTTGCCCTTCTCAAGTTATGTCAGTGGGCTGCCAAAATTTAACTGTATCACCATAAAGCATGACAATCTTGAATTTACAATAAAATCTGCAACAAACATAAAGTACCTGGGTATTACTATTGACTCCCATCTAAAATGGGATACACATATTAATAATTTAGTTAAAAAGATGAGAAGTCTATTACCAAAATTGAAATATTTCAAAAACATTTTTGAAGAAAAACACCTTAAAATCATGTATTATGCCTTGGCCCAATCACATATTACATATGGAATTATTGGATGGGGTGGTGCAACCAATCGCTATTTAAAACATTTAGAAATTACATAAAAATGGATCCTAAAAATAATATATAGCAAGAGATGTACTTACCCATCGGATGATCTTTATATAGAAAGCAAAGTATTTGACCCAAGACAACTTTATTGTCAAAATATATTATTGCTAATGCACAAGAATAGAAATAACATAGGGAAAGTAAAACACGTATACAGCACCAGACAAAACGAAAAATCACTACTAGTACCAAAAATGAGTAAAACTATTGGCCAAAGGTGTTATTCGTACATAGGACCAAAAATATATAATATCTTACCAGATTATATGACAAGTCAGAACTCTAACAACATTTTTAAAACTAAAATCAAGCAATGGATAAACGGCCAAGCAAGGAACAATATACACCAACTTATAGATCTAAAAAACAATTAAATCATGTATTTACTCCTACTTTTTTTATTATTTTTTTTATTATTTTTTATTGTTTTTTATTATGTTTTTATTTCTTTTATTTTTATTTACTTATTTTACTCATTTATTTTACTTATTTTATTAATTTTATTAACTTCATTTAGCTATCTCAAATTCATCTCCATGAAGGAACATACAGTGAAATAACTATATGTTATACTTTGTTATGTATACCCGCCATGTATTGCTTTTTAAACTTTGTTTTAAATCTGCACGAGCGAGATAGTGAAGTTATTATGTAGTTTAGAATGTTGCAATAATAAAGAGGCTTACTCTGGTGAAAATAAGGTAAACTCAGTCCACGCAAAAGGTTCAACCTTCTGTGGACTTAATGTTTGTTGAATCTCAAACTTGTTTTTAAACTAAGCACTCATTGTAATCTTGTATTTTCAATAAACTTTATTATTATTATTATTATTATAGAGTGGGAAGCGAGCATCCGTCTATATGATAACGCCATGTATACTGCGGAGCGAGATGCATAGATAGTACACTTTACAATGTTAATTATATAATATTATTATTAATAAACTTAAAAAAATATATTTATAAAAAACATTTATAAATATTATTCCCACTCTTAGCGCTATATCTGGAAAATGGTTAATCATACGAAAAAAATGTAAATTTGTAGAGAATTGTATGCTCTACAAGTTTTGTAATAACCTCTAACGACATGCGACGCTTAGGAAGCCAGACATTGGCAAAAGACGATTTTCGTGATCTTGAGTAGCGGGCACGAAATTTTATGAGACTCATCATCCAATTTTTAGAACGTCAAAACAAAGGTCTATGCAAATATTCCCCTTTCTAACTTTCATTCCGAGGTTTAGCCTTTATTTCGCCTTATTTGCCTGCATTTTAGGTAATTAATTGTTAATCTTACATCAACCTTCATTATATTAACAAGAGGTTCTTGGACATTATTATTTCATAAAAATGTATTGTCAATTTTCTGACTAAACTTGTGAAAGGGCAGATGCAAGTGCTCGTTCGTTATCGTGGGAGACGAGCGTTAAATAAAGTGACGTTATTCATAGCTCCTCGGCAAACGTCAACTTTGCGTTGTTAAATGTGAACAAGAAAGCTTATAGACCACGAGATGTGACACAAAAGTCCAAGTAATTTTTTACAAGTATGGCCCTCCTTCAGCGGTCGAATTTCATAATTAATGAAACGGAAATGATAGCCTGGCCGCTGGCGCTGGACGTCGGGATGTAATTGAAGGACAATCAATCGAACTTGTCGGAAAAATTACGCATTTCAAACGATTTCTTATATAAAGATTCTTGTATTTTCCGGTAGTCGATAAAAAAAAACTCGGCGAAAGCGAAATGCCAGATCGATCTAGTGGGGCTAATAGCCGGCCATATCAATTAAAATAGGTTAATATTTAAAATTTTGCAAAACTATTTTATACAAGCTCATTTTTATTCCATCAGATGCCATCACCATATGGTACGGCATTTTGCTTTCGCCGAGTTTTTTCTTGACTACCGGAAAATACAAGAGTCTTTATGTAAAAAGTCGGAATGAAGCATTATATGACGACTTTTTTGTAAATATTTCTTGCAAAGACGAGATTACCTTCCCCCCCGTTTTCGAGGACGCTGAACACGATGCAAGTGGTGAGAGAAGTTTTTGACCGCAAAATTGCCAAAAACCACCCCCTCTTATGGATCCCTTTATGTTCTCATATATTAACGGATCTGAGGAGTGATTCATCGACGGGTTGTACTTGAAATAACATGGAAGGGGGTTATAGAGTAAGTGGAATCCAGACAGCAGACCTAGGTGATTAAACCCTCCCGAGAGGTGGAAGATCATTTTTTTCAAATGATTCGCTTCAAACGCGTATCTCCCATTTTAGAGATCGCTGATTACGAGAAAAATATTCATTTTTAGCTCCAACCTCTCCTCATCCCTCGAACAGGCAGAAACCACCCCTCACTCACCAGAAAGCATGCTATCTAGGATTTACAGGTTCTTCGAAACATGATCGTTGTTCCTATGTATATCTCTTAATTTTTCACGGAAGAGAAAGTGGTAACGACCTCGGAGGTTGCTTCAACTCTTCCAAGGAGTGTAAAATTCATTAATTTTTTTAAGTCCGAATGCGACACCAAATCAATTATATAATGTAGCGTTAGAATTAGTTAGTAGGCTTTACTTAAGAAAAAATCCACCCCGAGAAGATTTCAATTCCATTAGATATAAGTATTTGCAGACGAGACCCAAAAATGTCAACATTTGCACTCTGCCTCCAACTTCCAACTGAAGGAGCGATCAGAGAATACGCATTGCGTGTTTACTTTAAATGCCAAGCGTGGCTTTCAAACGATCTGGTCGCTACTCAGTAGGGGTAGATAACGAAAAATAATTCTTTGGAGCCAAAATTTTCAGAAAGAAAATTGATACCAGATTTTTTAAATCAAGATTACCACTGTACTTGTAAGAATAGCTGTTCAAAGCGATGTAGTTGTACTGTTTTCTGCAAAAACTGCAAAGGCGAAATGTGTGAAAATTATACGCAAGATGATAAAGATGTATGTACAGCAGAGAGAGCAGATGACGATGACGATAATGATGATGATTTTTATTTTAATTTAATCCCTAAAATCAGTTTAAGCGATTCCGATTCAGATTCGCTCACTGAAACGGCGGATGAAGAAGAAGAAGAGATCGCGTGCGATGTACAGTTTGAGGAATATGTGGATTGTTTTGCTATATTTAAACGGTTTTTTTAATTAATTTTAAGCAAATAATTTATTTTGTCATACAAATATTTTCATGTAATTCTTTGAATAAATAGCACTGCCATTGACGACAAAATTTATTATTCATTACTCCCCAGCGATAACTGGTGGATGAGGTTAAGTTCCGTCCATTATAGGGGTTGAGGAGAGTTGGAGATGAAGGTGAATATTTTTATCGTGATCACCGCCTGTGAAAACAGGGGAGGGCGTATTGACGATCCAAAGTGGTAATTAATGAATTTTACACCCATCAGATGGGTTGAAGCAACCCCCGAGGTCGCTACCACCTTCTCTGCCGTGAAAAATGAAGGGATATGTACAAGAGTAACGATCATGTGTCGAAAAACCTGTAAATCCTGGATAGCACACTATCTGTGAGTGAGGTGTGGTTTCTGCCCGTTTGAGGGATGAGGAAGGTTTGAAACTAATAACGAATATTTTTCCCTTGGTCAGCGACCCCGAAATCGGGGGATACGCCTTTGAACCGAATCATTTGAAAAAAATGATTTTTCCACCCCTCGGGAGGGTTTAATCAACCCCCTAGGCCTGCTGTCTGGATTCCACTTATTCTAAAACCCCCTTCCATGTTATTTCAAGTAAAACCCGTCGATGAATCACTCCCCAGACCCGTTTACATATGAAAACATAAAAGGATCTATAAGAGGAGTGGTTTTTAGTCGTTTCAGGGGGTTGCGGCGGTCAAAAACTTCTCCCATCAATTGAATCGTGTTCAGCACCCTCGAAAACGGGGAGGAAGGTAATCTCGTCTTTGCACAAAATATTTACATTATTTCTACCTTCATTACATAGACTACATGAAGAAGTACTATACTTGTAAAAAATGACTTGGACTTTTGTGTCACTATCTCCCGGTCTATTACTATATAATATGTCGATTGTAGATAAAGTAATTTTAATGCCCCGTATCTCGTTAACTAGAAGTATGGTATTTTATTTAAGCAATTTTTCATATTTGAGCCAAAGAATCTCCAGTTACTCATTGTCACATTCTTTATGACTTATCCAGTATTTGCATTTATCAATTTATTGAATAGAACACTACTTTACTTAGAATTGCTGTTTCAGCTTATTTAGAAACGGGAGAATACAATATAATTGGAGTGGATTGGTCTGTGTTGTGCGACTTCGAGTATTTGTCAGCTATGAGAGGTGTCCGAACCGCTGGTCATTATCTAGGAGAGTTTCTTAATTGGCTGGAGCAGATGGGAGTTCCATTAGAGAGTATACATATTATAGGCCACAGCATGGGTGCACATGTTGCTGGGATCGGTGGCGGCAATGTTAAGCGAGGAAAAGTTGCAAGAATTACGGGTAAGCATGTAAGCAACTAATGGCATAATGATTGGACTAAGCCAAAGGGGGAATTCTAACAGGGCTCGCACTTATTTCAACAAGATCATGCTGGGCCTCTTAATGGGAGATATTCTGTTTTTTCAGTACTCAATAAAATCAGAAATAGAAAATATAAAATGTAGAATTTTCCTCTAACATGTGTATGAATTCTAATTGGATTAAATAAATAAAATATGCGGTGCTTTCATTTGAAAACTAGAGAGCTGAAATTATTGGATCTGAAATAGACATAATTTTGAGAAAGGACGCTCGATTTAGTTTTCGAGGAGGAAGTTCGGAATCTCAGTTGGTGGCATACTTAGTTCCATTCTGAATGCTTGTCGTTCCTATAATCTTGCCGTGGTCTTCTTTTGAAGTGAAGTGAACTCTGGTGACTAATATCCTGCACCCACCTTCCTGGGTGCTTGCCACAGATTCTGATTTATTGAGAAAATAGTGTGCTGTCTCTTGAGCTGAATTAGATAAATTTATTGCCGTAGGTAAGATGCAAGTTTTAGGTTTGTCTTTTACTGGCAGTTTGACTTAATCCAAATAAAATGACTTGTTAGCAAAAACTATATCTATATCTACTATTTCGACTCAGTAGTCAAGTTGCTGTTAACTACCACCATTTATAATATTATTACAGTATATCTACTATTCAGATTTAGTAGAGTCAAGTTGCTGTTAACTACTTCTTGGGATAAATACGTTTAGTAGTGACAGGTCTAGAAGGACTTCCAAAGCGGCTTTTATGACTCTCATGACACACAGGTAAGCAAACCCCTGTAAGTTACTTAACAACCTTATTGCCACCAATCACAATGTCTTAGTAAACCAGGCTACTAATTCATAAGTTATCATGGATCTTACTCCCATAATGTATAACTACAGAGTCATTTTTTCCCGTACATCTGCCTGTACCTTCCAGGGCAATTGTTGCTTTTGTACAACTTTTTGCACGAGGGTATTCCATCAAGCAGTAAGTGTTTTAGGCCACCCAGGCTTCTTTTCGTATAAAAGTGTGGTTTTGTAAGGATTTATGGAGAGTCCTTCCTCACTGTGCTATCTATCGACAATATTTACGGCTCTTTGTGAACGCTTTTATGGCGTGTAATAATGATCTGTAATATCCAAATCACGTTAAGATATTTTCAAAAACGAAAAAGGGCAACTGTTGTTGCAGTAAATTAATTTAATTTTTTTGAGTGACCCTTTGAAATATAAGCGTTGACGTTGTTCTAGTCAACTACTCACTTTTGCAACAGACAGATGAAGCATATATCTGCAATGTCATAATATTATAACGATTTATTGGCTCGAATTATTTATAAAAATGTTAAAAAATGTAGAGCATCCTGTTCCAGATGAGCAGTATCTGACATTGTCCTAATGACTAATTAGGGAATTTATAATAAAAGTCAACATATAATTATTCGGTTAATTATTATTAAGCATATTGAAAGGTCGCTATCCAAATTTGTTTACCCATATAAATTACATTTTTTCTAAGCACCGGAATAAACAGAATCTATGTAGATATTAGAAATTGTTAACAGGCCAATTGCGAAAATAGTTGATTTTTTTTATAAATAGGCATTTTTAGGTTTGGATCCTGCAAAACCCGGTTATGGTGACACGAGATATGAAAATAAATTGGATTCGACAGACGCTGCATTGGTAGATATCATACACACGTATATGAGAGTATTAAGTTTGCCTCAGGCAATAGGACACGTAGATTTCTATCCAAATGGAGGCAAATTCCAACCAGGTTGTCCAGATCTAAAAGATTTTTGTAAGTATTCCTCAAAACACATGCTGTATCACAAATAAATGATTTGCAACTTAGTGGTTAACAACTAAAATGATAATTTATGCATATGCCGTAGTCATTTGATGAAATCCGTAATTTCGTGAAAAGCCTAGGCAGTACTGCCGGCATATCATGTAAATTTTTGACGTTGAACAATCTGCCTAGGCATTTCGTGAAACGCCGTGGTTGTCTCGGCACATGATGTTTAAAGTCGTTCTACACGATCTGCCGCAAATTAGATGTTGACTGTTCATGAAGTGACTGATACCCGGCAGATTGTGTTGTGTTGTGTGTTTGAGATTAGGTTAGTTGCCGTTTCGGTCGACTTGTTTGCTCGGAAGCCATGTTGTGCTGTTTGTTTTGTTTATTGTGGAAATTCAGAGTGAGAAAGACTTGTTCAGTGATTATTACAAGGAGGGAAAGATGGGGATATAATTAATCTTGATTTATTTGGTACATTTCAGGTTTTAGAGTGCTAACGAAATTACGAATCACGCATATAATAACTTAATCTAACCTATATGGTCATTTATTTGGCTTTGCTCCATAATACTATTTGTAATGATCATTGAACAAGTCTTTTTCACTCTTACTTTCCGTAATATACAAACAAAACGGCTCAAGTAATAGAACACAATCTGCCAGTCTAATTTGCGGCAGATCATGTAGAATGACTTTAAACGTCAAGTGCCGAGACGACCACGGCGTTTCATGAAATGCCTAGGCAGATCCTGCAACCTCAAGAATTTGCATGATATGCCGGCAGTTCATGTACTGCCTAGGCTTTTCACGAAATGACGGATTTCATCAAATGACTACGACACATACATAATATACAAATTATTAAATATGAGAATGGAGAATAAAAATTAAAATATCCCAAGTTTATTTAAAAAATGTTACCTTTTTGTGGTTTATTAATTTATGAAAGTAAAATGAATTGTCGTTATAACAAAATATTTAAAAAAACTCGATGCTGCAGTATTTTTGGCTTTAGCGGTGCACTACCGTTGAATAATTTCGAATGTTTTGCTTTTTTTAAATAATTTGATTTCCAAAACCATTTAATGTCTAGCATGACACAGTTTAGAATATCTTTCACTATATTTTTAAGAGATGTTCGAATACGCCTTTATTCGGAATCACGCGAAGTTGTAAAAAGTTCAAGTAGTCATATAAATCTGACAATTTTTAACTGGAGCAAATTCAGTAATAGGAAGATAATTCAAATATTAAAATCATTTTCTGATCAAACTCGTACAATTTCTTTTATTTTTGGTGTAACTTCTTGTTCAGAATCTAGTACCAATTGTATTATTGTTAATGTTTTTAATACAGACAAAAAATGGCCTTACAAAAGGTTGAGTAGTAATGATTTTGATATATGTTGTTTAAGTCGAGGCCCTGATGAAAAATATAAGTTTTCGACCTTGGGGGAGACGCGACATCACAATGAGATTATATAGAGAAACTATTTTAAATTTCAGTGATTTTTCTTGTTATGCATTTTCTTAAAGCCACGGTGGAGTAAATTCCAAGTTACATTCTCTGCTTTTTATAGTAGAAGTTTCCTAGAGCAGGTGTCCCTCGTGTTTCTTTGTTTTTTTGTAATGGTCGAACAGGACGTTTGTTTCCTCCATCTTTAGAGAGAGCAGCATAGTTGCATTCTCCATCTCGCGCGTATGGTCCTGCTTTCATACGCACAGGCTTAGAGAGCAGTGTTTGCTAGTAATTATTTACATTTTTAAGTATTTTGAATGTTTCTGAGCAATTGTGCAAGGATCAAATGCGTGTAAGGAAATTAAAATTTTGTAGCCGATAAAATATGAATTATTTAAAAATAATAAAAAGAGTATAGGAGCAAGTACCGACCCTTGAGGTATTCCATGTTTTATAGCCAATTCTTCTGCGAGGTGCGTCAATTTCATTTTTTTTTCAATACAAGTAGATCCTTATTATAATAATATAAAATATGTTATGCTGTAAACGTACATTATATAATAAAAAAATTTCTTTCTTCTTAAATCCTGCTTTCTAACTCTGTGTCTCCTTAAACATTACACTTAGAATAAAAATGTATATAAAAAAGGTAATTTTTTACTCTTCAACTTTGTTTTGGACATTTCTCTCGTAGGATCGAACATTGCCGAATTATTTTGCACCTTTAATTCAAGAGGGCGGCTTGTGCACCCCACCAAGGTCGAAAACTTTTATTTTTCAATGGGGCCTCGACTTAAACAACATATATCAACATTATTACTACTCCACCTTTCGCAGGGCAAAATCCCCCACTGATTGGACTAAAAGGTGATTGTTTAAATAGTTTTCTTATTTTATTTAAAAGACCGAGGGAAAAGCCGACGATCGATTGAAACATTTCAGATTTCAAACTAACATATTTTCTTTTTGGTTTTAAGGGACAGTTAAAGAGAGTTTACTGTGCAACCATGGGCGTGCATATTACCTGTTTGCTGAATCAATCAGAAATAAATATGCCTTTAAAAGTAAGAAATGTAAATCTGTAGATGACGCCTTCTATGGCAGATGTACTGAAGACACTGAAGTTCGTATGGGTCAAGCAGAAACTTATGAGTGAGTGGAAAAATTAGTAAAAGAAAAATTGGTGTCAGAATATCAGCAAATTACCATGAATAAATAAACTTACTAAAGGAACTGACTACTGCCACAATATTCACATACTTTCTCGACATTTGAGTTTTGTGCCTTATAGTCCAGTCGAATTGTCACGAACAGTATGAAAATATGGCGAAAATAGATAACCACGATTTTATTGTTTTGAGCTGATTGGTTGGACATCCAAAACAAGCCCTTATAGCGTGCCAACGGATGTCATACCGGATAAGGGGGGGTGGGGGGTCGTAAAATTGAAAAATGTTTTTTTTTTTTTAGTTTAAATAGAAGGTTAATAATCTGAGAGAAAAGATCAAATGAGAAAATTATAGGCGTTAAAAAAACCTATAAATTATCTCCCGAACTTTAAGATAGCTTTATTAGGTCAGGAGTAAATTTAAAAAAATCGTAAATTTTGAAATAAATTTTTAATTTCAGCAACATTTTAGAAACATTTTTGAAATTTTACTAAAGCACGTATTATATAGGAGGGAATATCTGGTAAAATTTCGATTTTCGATAAATTCAATTGGAAAAGAAAGGGTCTTCGAAAAATGGCTATAAGTACTTCACTTTCTATCAGATTTTGCTATGAGAAGAAAAATTATATTCTTCGAGAGTTGTTCAACAATTACAAATTTTTTCTATATGTCATTATTCAGAAAAAAAAAGTGGTGAAAATTCAACTAGAAAACTAGAGAACTAGAAAAGATTATTTTACATAAAAAATTCCAATTAAAGTTAAATATCTTTTGAGTGGAATGCAGTGTCGCGGATTGGGCAGTCATAGAATGCGTTCAGGCATAATAATTGAGAAAAAACATTAGCTACTTAGTTTTTGTGTTTTATATTGTTAAAATGTAAACGCAGTTGTAAGTATTATTTAAGAATAATTATTTTTATTTCACACAGAATTTTTAAAAATTTCATACACTCGTCACATAAATCGTTTACATGTATCGCAATACACAAGCTTAAATTACGAATAGTTTTTATCCAACCTCATTTTTGTATTACTTTCTAAACCTAAATCTTCGTTTTCATCTGGTTTGTCTGGATTTTCCTCATCATCTATATCTATATTTACATCGTCATCGTCGTCAGGTAATTCAATGTTTTTAAGTTCAACGTTACAACAAGTTTCATTACGATAAGCTACACAAACACTTGTACATTTCAAACAATGTTTTTTACAGCTGCAAGTCATTTCTTTACATTCACTTTCACATGCGCAACTAACTATTTTAATAACTGTTCCGCATTCCATTCAAAAGATATTTAACTTTAATTGGAATTTTTTATGCAAGAAAATCTTTTCTAGTTCTCTAGTTTTCTAGTTCAATTTTCACCAATTTTTTCTAAATAATGACCATATAGAAAAAATTTGTAATTGTTGAACAACTCTCGAAGAATAGAATTTTTCCTCTTATAATAAAATCTGACAGAAAGTAAAGTACTTATAGCTAATTTTCGAAGACCCTTTTTTTTTCAAAAAAATTGAAATTATCTAAAAATAATGCAGATATCGATCTGAAATTTTTACCAGATATTTCCATCTATAAACACGTACTTTAGTAGAATTTCAAAAATGTTTCTAAAATTTTGCTGAAATTAAAATTTGTTTTCAAAATTTCCGTTCTTTTTAATTTACTCCTTACCTAATAAAGCTATCTTAACGTTCGGGGGTTAATTTTATAGGTTTTTTAATACCTATAACTTTCTCATTTGAACTTTCCTCTCAGATTATTAACCTTGTATTTAAACGCGAAAAACCGATTTTTCAGTTTTACGACCCTCTATGCCCCTTATCCGGTATGACATTCGTTGGCACGCTAGCAGGGCTTGTTTTGGATTCCAACTCATCAACTTAAAACAATAAAATCGTGGTTATCTATTTTCGTCATGTCAAATTACAATTCTACTGAACTATTATGAAACAGGTTTTCCGAATTTTTTTCATCTGCTAAAAATTTGTGTCTGGTTATAATATACTCTGATGAAAATTGGCGCAATAATTGACTAAAATTGGCAAAAGACAATTTAAAGTCAATTTGATGGTGTATGAAGACAAAAAATAAATTAATTCAAAAATAAACAAAAAATTACTGAAAAATAAAATATTTGCAAAACTGTTAATTGTAAATTGTCTCCAAAATTATAAGTTTGTAGATCACTTTTGTCTGTTTCCGTACATGGAGTTAAAATAACAATTCGCATTAATTTAAACAATTTATCTATCCCTAGTATTTTTTACGAACCTTCCATTGTTGCATTGCGATTATTACATAGTACAAAGTAGCAATAAACTCGACAATTCTCCATTGCTGAAGGTAAATGAAAGAGCTTATACAGTGTGAGACATAGACAGAAAAGCACCAGTTCAAATTCTTTACTCTGTAGTAGAGAATAAACTTTTAATTAATTTTTTTTTTTTTTTTCAGAAATGGGATATATTATGTTCAAACTAGGGATACATCACCTTACAGTTTACGATAATTTAATGTAAAAATTAGTATTTGTAAATATATTTGAAAATAAACATAAATCCAAACATAAACACACACATATAATAGATAACCTTCAAATCCAAAGCCAAGGCTCTACATATTTGGAAACAGGCAGACATACATACGTACCGACAGACATGTCAGTGTCGGGGCTTGGGATCGAGCCCAGTACATGAAACACAGTGCCGGTAATAAAAAATCTACGTCGATTTATACAAGTGAACATTTTATACCAATCATTATTAGCCAATCGGACACGTTTATTTTGTCATTGTTGCTATGACAACCATCAAATTTTTTGGAAATCTTACTTACCCATGAGCACCTACCTACATGATTAATAAGTGGAAATTTCCCTGGTTTGGCAGAAATGATTAGAAAATAGCGTTTATGTTAAAAAATAATTTTATATTTATTTTAAATTAAATTAGTACAATTTTGGCTTAGTATCTTTCTTTACAACATCATTAACTAATTCCAAATGCTTTAAAAACTCCACTTGTACATCTTCTTTCCTCAGTGGCGAATAAAGTACAGAGCCGTTGGTTTTTTTCACTATATATCTGTGTTTCATAAAATACAAATAATATTGCGACACCAATTTATTCTTTTGGACGCTAGATTTGTGGTCAAAACAAGACACAACTTCACGAAGAATGCTAGTAATCTCTTGAAATAGATTTTTTTGCTCAGGATTTAATCCATATTCTTCCTAAATACTTTACATTTTTATGATAGGCTTTAATGAGCTCTGATTCTTTGCAAAAAGAACAGAGTCTGTATGATTTGTTGTTCATTTTATTTTAGCTGTCATGTTGCTTTCTTGCTGACGTTACAAACTACAACACATCTTTCATATTGACCAGTAAGTTTTATGACATATTCCAAGACACTTGTGATTCCATGGCTAATTATTAGCGATTTTTTTAGTAGATATTATTTATTTGTCACCACTTTAAATCACAGCATACAATTTCATTTCGATTTCCCTTTACTGTAGTATAAAGATTGTTTACGAAATAAATTATTATGACTAATATTAATTCGCTATATTATTTTTATGCGGCTTAGGGAATATAAAAGAATAAGTATATTAAACTTGTTTTAATTTTAATACTTCACTCTCATTATCGCTTACCTTATACTAGCTTTCCCCTGAATCCCAGTATGAAAAATATAAACAATCAATATATTTTTTACCATATTTTATCTACTATTAAATATTTAATTTTACTAAGACATGGGGAAACCACATACAAAAACAAGCTAAAAACGTACTATTCGCCAATTTACTGAGCTTTCTATATATAATTGTTACACATTCTATAGGATACTCTTCACAGTTTTCTTGTAAATAATGTTAATTTTTGGACATTCTAAATTTTGTGATACCATATTTGTTGTGAAAAAAATTATATGAAAAAAAAAAATGAAAAAAAAATATCCGACCTGTGTGGGATTCGAACACGGGACCTTTGGCTTGCAACGCAAACAACAACAACAACAACAAGCATTTATTAATGTTATAGGATACAACATGCGCCATTCCGGAGTCCGGCCCGGAGCCAGCCAGACAACCACGGCAAACATCGCCGAGGTGGGTGTGAGACTGGGCTGGGAGGGTCCGGTTTGGCGGTGACGAAAATTATTTGATGAATTAAAACTCCTGCCTAACGAAGAAAGGCTTAAATTTAACAATATCGTGCAACGTAGTACACGAGGTTACTTAATAGTATATTATGTAACAAGTTTTATAAACGGAGCGGAGCGAGTGTTTAATAAAATGAGTGACTAACAAGTTTATAAAACGTGTTGCATACTATACTTTTTCTACGACAGCAAATATCTAAATAAAAAATTTGGAAGTTATTTTAATATTTCATTTATTAACGTATCAATAACATGGTAACAGTAAAAAATTACTAAACTATTGTTCTACTTATTGTGTATATTAATGGTTACATTGGAAACATTTTGGCAATTGCTAAAAAAACTAAGTGATTTTCCTAAATGCCTTCCATCGAACTGTGTTAAATTTGCTTTATGATTTGAATTGAAGCTAATACTTGGTCCACTTTCATTTTTATCAATGCTTGAACTTTGAGCAATTGCAATATCAATATTCCCTTTATTTTTTTGCATTGCATTATTTTGAAGTGTTCATGATTTTAGTAGCGGTCTCAATTTTATTGTTTAACGAGTGGTCAATATAACTCTCTGCAACAGCTGTGGATCGCCACCCTCCATGACGCTTTAATGCTGTGATGTCCGCACCCGAGTCCACCAAAATCGTCGCTGAACACCTTCTTAGTCAATGACCAGTATAAGCAGCAGGGTCAGGTTATTTTAAGAATTTTGCTACTACGCTAGAGATGCTGCCAAATTTATTAATTCCAATTGGCTGTTTTCTACATTTTCCTCGCTGGTAGTTTAAGAAAAATCGGGTAGTACTTGTCAGGTTTGGAGGTCGAAGTTCCATGTATTTCTTGCATGTATGATAGAAATTACCTCCAATAACAAACTGACGTTCCGTTTTTGTTTTCGTGTCAGGAATGTGAACTAAAAGGGCCGCGTTAAGGTCTTCAACATCACTTGTTTGAATTTTCGTCAATTCTTCCCGCCGACAAGCTCCCATTATTCCAAAAAGTAACCCTACCTAAAATATTTATAATTTTGTTTATTTTTATTTAATTTGGTTTTATACTATTACCTTTGTAAATAGGTATTCTTCGTCTGGAGCAGATGATAAGAATTCTCTAATTTGCTGGGGTGTCAATATTTTCGACTTTTTAGGTCTGTAACCGTCTGATTTACGCTTCAGAAATGCGCACAATTTGGGGTACTTGCTAATATCAACATTGTTTTTTAGATTAATTGTCGTCCGCAGCATTGAATAGATTGCCCACAAAGAGGACGGTTTCATCTTTTTCGACAAATTTTGGAAATAAGCAAGTAATACATTCTCAGAAAATGAATTTGTTTGGTTTTCTTGACGCCAATCTTGGAAAAGTTTATATGCACGTTCGTATTGACTTTTAGATTTTTCTGGCAGCAAACTAGCAGTTGCCGATGCCGCTGCTTGAGTAATTTCGGGCGGAGTACCAATGAAAACATCTTCTTCACTTTCACTGTCGTTTAGGCTCATTTTTTTCCAAAAAATACAAAATTACTTGTCTCTTGTCACAACGCGTCGATTTATTTTGACAGATTGATGACAAGAATTACGGAAAACTAACTTGATTTTTGCCATTAAAATATCTAGAATTAACCTCAGCCGTGACTAATATCTCGTTGCTAAGTTCAGCCTGTGACTAAAATGCACGAAGTCACGGTTTGTCGAAAGCGTGTTTAAAGGATTATTTAGCGTCATGGAAACGTATACGATAAACGCCATTTTAAAGATGGAAGTAGAAAAAAATAATTAAAATTAAAACTGAAAATATTATCGATTTCGTGCACACGCGAACACTTAAAAATTTTTCTTGCTGACACGGGGAAACAAAACTCAACGAAAAAACCCGTTTGAGACAATTCCACCCTGGTAGTCTTCCTGATGCCAGGAAAGTCTCGTGGATAGTTAAAAGTGTGTAATGTTATGTGAAATTTTGGTTTATTAAGAATTTATTGGTCGAGACTGAATTTAGAGACAAAAATGCGCAAGGAACAAAAAAAGGTAAAAACAAATAGAGGAAATAGAGAGGGGTTGGTTGTAGGTTTTGGTGAAGATTAAAATTGGGGAAAGGAGAAGTTGTTGTAGAGGAAGGTGTGGCTAGAGAGGTTGCCGAAAGATAGGCAACGCCTGGTATGGTAGGGGGTGTCGGATACTGAAAAGGATCGCATTATGCTGTCTGATTCGTGTTATGTTGCGGGTTAGCGGGTTATCGCCCAGTTTGAATTGATAGAATTTTTGGGAGATTTCTTGGACGTAGTCCTCTAGTGGCGTTATGTCGTGGCAACGATTATATAGATCTCTGAGGGAGGTGTATCTACCCGAGATAAGGCGCATATATTTTTGTTCGAGAACGCAAACTTTAGCCGCTGCGCCACCACCTATTGCTACGAAAATTGATTGTCTCTGATATATATCTTTCGACAAACATACATATTTCAACACGTACTTCTATGAAATATATATCAGTAAAATTCATAAACAAAAAAAAATATATTATGGAAGTAATATTTCGCAAGATTTCCATTTTAGTACAAGCGACAAAAATTAAGAATATATTTTTTTAAATTAAATAATTAATAACTTTTTTATTTACTAATCGATTTTCTTTGAAAACAATAGGATTCTTCCTCTAACTAACACTAACTTACTTTCTAAATTTCAGTACAATCGGACTTTTCTTTCTTAAGTTATCGTGCTTACAAGAAACGTGGCGGACGGACGGACGGACGGACAGACGGACGGACGGACAGACGGACGGACGGACAGACGGACATTTTGAAAGTGGTTCAAAATTCGTTCACTAACACAGTGATATGAAAATTTTTTCTGTACGAGCGATATTTACGATTTTAGAAATGTGTCGATCAAATACAATATACTCTTCGTTTTTGCGAAGAGTATAATAAATATATATATTTCTAGTAATTTTGGTATAGAATTTTCTTACCGAATCTCCCTCGCTCTTGAATTAAAAATCTGGAAATTTTTTCTCGCTCACGAATTTTTAAAGAAAATTCGGACCTCAAAAAAATTTCTGGAAATAATTCAAGCACTAGGGAGATTACAAAAGTGAAAATTAGACGATATGCAAATTTTGAATTTATATATGTTTACGATTTTCATCTTATTCCGGGACATTAGATTAAAGTATGGTGCCATTGTTTACGTGAGAATTACATCCACATTGTCTCAGAAATCGTCACTAAAGGTCTAATAAATATTATAAATTAAAATTGAATAGGAACTATTCAGGAATATTTCATAAATATATTTGAAAATAATAATATAGAAGGAAGCTGGTATGACTTTCCATTATTATTATCAATTTATATCCGTAAGGGTAGAAAAACAAAAACTATTCTTGTCTTGGCATCTCGATTATTTTTACAATAAAAATTTATAAGGGATATGATAATATAATTAAAAAAAATCTTTTCAATATTTTTCCAATATTGCTTTATTTTCTGCAAATAAAAATCCTAATAGTGGAGTCAAATTAAGGATCAAAATAGGTGAATAAGGAATTCTCTGGCTACAGCAATTTTATTGTTTTAATTTGTTGTAGGTATAATAACAAGTGCTGTAAGCATGACATTTTGAAGCAATCTGCCCAAATTTCATGAAAAAATATCAATATGTTTATTTAAAATCGATTATAACGCAAAAATTAACGTATCAATGATCAAATGCAAGTAGAGCATCATTCTTTTTTTTTAACGTTGGTTATTTCATATACTTTCATAATTGGTTTCACAAATGATTCACGTAGTTAAATTGTTTATACGTGCAATATATCCATACTTACAATCAAATTCTAAAAAATTTGTTTAATTTTTTTTTCTTTCTAAACACCACTGTAAAGTACAGGGTTATTCATTATATATTGATCTTCCTTTATTTCTGTTATTTCTGGAAATGAAAAAAAAGTTTCCTATAAAAGTTGCAAGGTTGTATTTAAATATTTTTAAAAGCAATTAGAAAAACAATTGCTTGCATAGGTCACGTGATATAACAATAAAGGTTGTTTTTTAAATGGGAAACCCCATGTGTTTTTACATGCTCTTTTAGATATTTTTTCCTTAATTTCAAATATATAAGGGTTGACAGGTCTAGGTTTAATATTTCTTGACATATCGGACATTAAAATTTGATATATTATAAGAATAATAATGAAATCCTGAGATGAAAAATATTTTATAACTATTTTATGGTAATAATTCACTTTGTTCTTTAAAAACCCCACAAAAATGCATCCAAATGTGTTAAATCAGAGCTGTTTGTTGGATTTTTTAATTATTTTATTATTTTTTCATTTTTTTATATATTTGAAATCAGGGAAAAAAGGTCTAAAAGAATATGTAAAAACATACAGGGTTTTCCATTTAAAAACAACCTTCATGGTTGTATCACGTGGCCTATGCAAGCAATTGTTTTTTTAATTGCATTTAAAAATACATACTTTTGTAGTACAACCCCAACTTTTATACGATTTTTTTTTAGTTTCCAATAATAACAGAAATAGAAAGGAGGTCAATATATAATGAATAACCCTGTACATGTAAAAACTTACACTTCAAAAGAAAAATTGTCCTCCTACGAGTCGATGCACTTAAACAAAATGCGATGGAAGTTTCGAAATTATTATTGGTTTTTAGCCGTCTGAATAAATATTTTGCGCTAAAATTTGGCATGGAGGTTTAGTTCAATAAAGGTCATAGTTCCACCAACTTTCATTAAAATAGATGTATTCTTACATAATATTTCTTAAACTGTCAAAAAATGCAATTTTTGGTGGTTTCTATTTTTTTTATAAATTAACAAATTATCAAAGAGTTTCTTTCATATGCCTATAAGGAAAATAGCAGAAAATGTCTGTGTTGAAAAACAAATTGTTAAAATTTTACAAGAAGCCTTGGACGGATTTAATACAAAATTGCTCAGAGCATTTGTTATTATACCTACAACAAATTAAAATAATAAAATTGCTGTAGCCAGTGAATTTCATTCAAATTTTATTTTGACTCCACTATATTAAATTGATTATATTATATGTTTTCCATTGTCATTATGTTACTAATGGTAAACATATTTTCATAGTATTTAAATTCTAACATGTTTACGATATTTTTATAAAAAAAATTGCTAGAGGTTATCACGCTATTAATAACACAAAATATCAAGAGTTTTACATTATCGTGACACTGTTTGTGCCTTATTTTCACACAAGCTGAGTGACAGGGAAATGTTTAAAACATAAATAGCAATTAAAGGCAGTAAACAGATTGCCTAAGATATGATGTTATTTAAAATATAAAATTATAATTATATTTTAATTTTTACTCTATATTTTATGTTGATATATTTAAAGGTTTTGTAATTTATGATAATAATCGAAAAGTATTTAAATAACCAAACCCAAATTTATTTAACCATTTTAACATCACGATATTCACTAGATAGCATAATGATTTTCTTTGAAAAAAAAATTCTTGAAATCCATCATTTCACCCATTAATTATACGTAGAATATATAAGTCAATTTAATCATCTTCACTTGATTTGGTTGTATTTTATTTTACAAAGAAGATTTGAGGTGTTAAGAAAAATGTGATCCGAAATAGAGTTTTCCGGAAATCGGCAATTTTCAGAAGCGGATAACTCGAGAACGGTTGAAGATAGAAATTTTTTGTTGAGGTAAAAATATAGGAAACTTTTTTAACTTTCAAAAAGGTGAGAATAATTTTTTCTCTAAGACCAATAGTTTTCGAGTAAACATACTAAAAGTCCCCGCCCCTAGCCCTGCCGCTTCAGAGGGGGGTGGGGTGGGACGGGATGGAGTAAACATTGGTTTGAACTTTTCTTCTGCCAGGTTTTATGAATATAATTTTGCAGTAAACATCACTGCGATAAGAAAATGCCTAATACAATTTTTTATTTTTTTTCCGCATATTTTGTACCTCAGGTGGCTTTGCGTTTGTAGCAAGCGAATTTCTGGTCATAAGTAAATCCTAATTTGTTCTATACTTGAGTAAAATTTGATTCAAATCGGAAACAAAATAAAAAAGTTATAAGGGTGTCTTCATTTTAAGTGAGTCACACTGTATATTTAAGGAAATGTATAGATTTCGACAAAATGTTATCGTCGAGTGTTGTAAAATAAAGATTGTTTTGTGACTGTGATTTATTAGCAGACCACGGTAAATCGTTTTGATAGAAATATTTCAGATACATAATTAATTTACTTATTAATTATCGATTTTCGCTGGCGAATATCTCTGAAACTATAACATATAGGAAGAAAATTAATATAAACATTCCTGTAGGAAATTTAATATAATTTAATTTTGCATAGACGCATCGTTTCCGAGTTATAAGCGAAGAATCGAAAAAAGGGACCATTTTTTTTTTTTTTTAAGGAAATTGTATACATACGAATATCGGATTTTCCACTGATTCGAAAAAGTGGTTTGAAAAATGGAATTTTTTTATGCCGCACTCCTGTATAAAATTTTATTCTGAACATTTTTTTTTATTTCACATTTCTTGATTCGATGTGGGATTTTTGTTAGACCTACAACTTTGCTTAGAAAAATTGCTGTTGTTCCGCTTTTTTTTTTAATGGTATATGTTTTTAATGGTAATTGATGTTTTCTACTGTGTGCTATAAAACATTACAAAGTGCTTACATCTTCCAAATGTCAGTTGTTTAACCGGGCATAGTTTATGAAGGAATTCCGCAACTTTACTTGCCGACATTCAAATATAGGATGACTTTCCAGCACCGTTGCCGGAGGATACGTTGAGAAGTAAAGACTTCAACAATGGTATTCGAAAGAAGAGTGTTACTGAGTGACCTTTTTCTGATATGTAGTCAGTGGCATCCTTTTCTGGCATAATAATATGCATAATTGTACATTTAAAATTTTATTAATAATGAATGAATGAATAAAACTTGGTCGTTGCTACGTTGAGATGTGTTTCTATGAAAAACCACGTTGCCACGTAAGAAAGTATTGTTAAGTGGAAAAGTAGCACTTTCATTCATTGTTCTCTGCAGAAAAGAGATGTTCTTTGCCATGTACATGAAAGAAATATTTTCTGCAATGATGTTTTCATTTCATGTAATTCCGACATTAAGAGAACAATTTTCTTAACAATATGTTAAGGAGCGTGATAGAATATATTTTTAAAAAAATCCGTTTTGAAAATCAACATTATAATTGCACATTACGGTTTTACTGGACAATTTTTACAGTTATCTCTACACCCAGAGCCTCATTTCATTTAAGAGTTTTCAAGTAGGTAAAACATATTCCATAAAGTTAAATTAATGACTTGTAAAGTTAACGTCCCTAAAACTGGCTTTAAACTTGTTTCAACATTAGCACAAAACAAGCATATCTACATTATAAAAGCAAATATTAAAATATTTCAAATGCGAAACACTATCTTCAGTTTTTGAAACTTTATTGACGCCCCACTTTGAAGCGCAAACCCTCAACAAAACATGAAGATCAATCTGAACAAAATCATAAGCATTAAGTTTAACGAGAAAATGGAAAAAAATATATAAGATACCTGCTTACATTCGAATCAACAGAGCGAATTCGCACGCTCGAACTATTCCATCACCACGCTCGTTATTCACCCTGTCCGCTCGATGGAGCATCAAATCAAACGACCCCAAGAAAGCGAACACAAGCTAACTTGTAACTACGTCGCGAAAGATAACCACCTAAATAATTTTTTTTTAATTAATAGTTCTGGAAATCAATATTTCTTATAAAGTCAACAATATGTTTAGTCCTGGCGCCTTCGCCAATATTTAAAATACGATTATTATTCACCAGCACCTAAGGTTAGTTTAAAATGTTATACGCTATGCTAGTGAGGCATAGGCTAACAACGTTAGATATTGATAGATAAATATTTATGACTATGATGAATATTTATGACTATGATAATATATGGACATTAAAATATAAAAATAAAACACAAACACATAATAGTTCAGGAATATTACGTTTTTATTCCGACAAAATTCATAAAGATTTGAAAATTGGTGGGTATGTTGGGAATAGCATAAGGATTACTAAACCAAAAAGTTCCCATCCCTAAATAGTGTGCTTCATCCCCCAGGACGTCCTTTCTACCCCCATTTTGAGTTTTTCTAGATTATCTCGGCAACGGTGTAATTTTCGACAAAAATACAATAATAAAAAGGTTTTTACCACTTTTTTCCTAAAATTAATAATAACGTGGGAAATATGGCGCAAACATAAGGGTTGGTTCCGACTAGTACTCTCTACAGTACGATGTACCTTAAAGTTTAACGTTTAACGCTTAAAATAGCAGTAGGCACTAAAATTTATTTACAATTTTAATAAATATACAACTTCCACCCCCTCACCTCTATAAAAAGACCGCGTCGTACTTATTTCCACACCACTCTAGAGGTAAAGTACTTGGCGCGTTTTTTTAAAAGTGGTATCCCCTGTAGGCCTAATCCACGAATTATCAAATGTTAATTATAAATCTTGGTCGTCTGCCACAGATTCAACATTCAAGCATGATTGTCCATGGCAATGATAACACACTGTAGAGCAACGCAAGCCTGCTCTTCTGCAACTACACCTGTATTCGCACCCTAATTTACATGAACATGAAATAAGCGTTAAAACAGATTCGGGAGCTGGTTCTTTTATAGTCATTATTGGGATTAATATACCGCCAACTTTTTTCCACCCCCAATCGGTAGCTTTGAGCGTCACGTTTTTCCATGTTTGAATTTGGTGAAAAACTCGATAACAGTGTTGCCGAGCGGCAGCAGAAGTTGGTGGAAGTTTTGACAACATAACAGTGTTGCTGGCTTTACCAACTAGTCTGTTAAAAGACATAAATCTGTATTCATCTAGACTTTTTTCTGCCGAGGTACAGTTGTATAAAGCTAAAATAAATCGCTCTCCCATGTTTGCATTTCTTCATGAGTAGCTTCCTCATTGTTGAAAGTTTGTACAATATGTTGTAAGTCACTTCTTTTATTAAATACATTGATTGCATTCACTTTCCCTTTGGAAAAAAACGCCGAGGTTGTGTCACAACCGCTGATGGCATGTACAAATAAAATGGCGGATTTGCAATTTTTTAAGAAAGTTGCAGATTGTAAATCTTGAGAACTGTAAATCCTTTTACAGGTATTATATGATTTGGGCTAATTACGGCCCTGATTTACCAACGTACTATTCGTTTGAGGAGAAATGGTCTAAAAACCTTTTTTGTAGAGAATTTCCTGTAGAACACTTTTGTACATAGGTATTTTTGTCGTAAAATGCACCATTTCATGGATAATTTTAAAAAAGCGAAAATTGGGGTGAATACTATGTCGTAGGGGATGAAGCACACAATTTAGGGGTGGGAACTTTTCGGTTTATTATTACATATGCTGTCCTGATTATTTCCACCAATTTTCAAAACTTTATGAATTTTGTCGGATATATCGCAATTTGAACCGTAATATTACTGAATTATAAAATATATACATATGCAAAACATTCGTGTACAAATTAGGTACGTACACATGAAAATAAAAATTAAGTAACAGGTATTTATATGTGGTACACATACACAAGAAGTTATGTTTATAGCGCATATCTATATTTTTAAATATATAATCTCTTGTACAGAATGAATCGCCTCGTCAAGAAATATGATTTTGCCTGTTTTTAAAACTAGAGAATTTTTTTATCTTCTAAGTTTTGAGGCAAGGTATCAAGTAAACTTATGAAGTTGCAGTTTTTTAAAAGCGCTTATCTTATGAGACGATATCAGTAATTTACAACCAAGTTTTGTTCTATATTTTCCAACTTCTTCGAAATTATTTTTATTTTTAAAAACATATACTACACATTTTCGCATAAACATGGAAGGCACGTTAATATATTTCTACTTTTAAAACATCATTTATTTGTCATGCGACAGTGCTTCTGATTTAACATACATAACATACATAATAAATATACACTCCCCAGACCTCAAAAAAGAATCAGACGACGAGGCGTTGGATAATCTCTTCTGGCTTCAAGAAGAAGAAAATGAGTTAAGAGAGAACAGCGACACAGACGACACGAACGATACTCTTGGACCGTCCAAGAGAGCTAAAGTTGTTTAAAACGTATAAGATCTGTTTATGACTGATTTTTTTTACATATATTTTTTAAATATTTCTTCCTCTTTTCCGATCCATTCATTATAATAGTACTATATATTGGGGAGGGGGGTCATTTTTTGATCCCCTATGATCTCATCTGAGGGTTGGGATCGGAGTAAAATGAATTTTCTGAACCTAGTTACAGATTTTTAAATTAAAAATTGTTAAAAATGTGGAAAAATGTAAATTTTGCAAAACTTTGAACAGCTGTATCTCGGACATTATTTGATCTATAGAGTCCGCACTGGTACCAATTTGTAGCAAATTTAGTCTACTTTTGAAAAATACTAAATCATTTTTACCAAAAAAATAGGTGTCAAAATCTACAAAAACTGAAAAATAAAACAAAAATCTCGCAGTATTTTGGATTTTTGACCAAGACCCGGAGGTCTGAAGGGGTCGTAAACTTGAATTTAAAATTAATTTGTAATCCTATATAACATAATAAAAAAGCATAGATACCTGATTTGACGTCAGGTAGGATGCATAAAGTAGTGTATTATTAATATGGCTAATAATTGAAAATTGCACCGTCACTATTAATTTTGCTAAAAATAATGTTTTTCGAATAAAGATTTATTCAGATTTGACATTTAAATAATTATGATATTTCTTAATATTACTTAAAATTATTTAAAAAATACAGTTGATTAATTTTAATTTCACAATTTCTGGGTTTCAAAAAAAACTTAATATGCACCTTGGTGACCTTGTTACTAAAGTTTCTTTTTACTACTTGTGTGGTTTGTTCTAAACTAAATTCCACATCATGATAAAGAGTTTAACTTTAGTGCCTAGATACATAAATTACTATTTCTGCTAAATTAGTAATAAATTGGAAGTTTCACTCGACTAGAGAAAGTGACGCAAAGAGAAACAGAAACTTGCGTGCACTATTTTATCCTTTTTTTCGGCCGGCTAACGTTCCCTTCAACCAATCAGATGTTTCCTTCAACCAATCAGATCTTGTCAGACAAGGACATAATAGTGCACGCAAGTTTCTCTTTCCGTAAAAACATGCTTCAGTGGTTTCGTATACCTAAAGCACTGAGTGCACGTTCCAGTATGTTATTAATTTCGATGATGCGCGTATAGCCCAGGAATTTTAGTTTTTTACCCGGAATTAATTATTGTAAAGCTGAAAATTTCCAGGATTGTAGTTTTGATCCAGGAAAACGCGTAGCAAAAAGTCCCCTACTCTCCCCCGTCGGCTTCCCTGTTTTTTTCAGAGCAACAAGGGCCTAAGTCGCAAAAATTGCAGAGCTGACTATAAAGTGCAACAGGAAGGTTGTTACTGGTCCGATTTGGGCCGAAATGATCATAAAAGATTAGGAGAAGCATATCCGTTCATATTTCAGATGTTCCATGCATATTCTTGTTCATAATTTTCCGTTCTAATTCTGATAACATTTCAAAAATTTAAAAAAAATTAGAAAAAATCCGAAATGGCGCGCCATTGGTGGTAAATGAAGACTCTGAGGGGAAAACGTATCCCAATACACATTTCTCTTCATACTCTGGGCTTTCCATTGGTACGTCTACCTTCTCTGTCGCGTCACCCGTTACGGAGTTACGGCACTCTGAGTGTCGCAGCGGCGACACTCGAACATTTCAGTGCGTTCATTGTTGCGTCTATCACGTCTAGTCTAAACAATTAAGAAAGCGCAAGACGAGCTATACACTTATTCTTTAACTTTGACAGTTCTCTAAGTGTATGCATTGGTTCATTGGTGTGGCAAAATTGAGTGATCTTAGTTAAGCCATGCAGCACAGGAATTTTAGTTTTTGACCCGGAATTAATTATTGTAAAGCTGAAAATATGCTGGATTGTAGTTTTGGTCCAGGACAACACGTACCAAAAAGTCCCCTACTCTCCCCTGTCGGCTTCCCTGTTTTTGCAGAGCAACAAGGGCCTAAGTCGCAGAATTTGCAGAGCTGGCTATAAAGGGCAGCAAAAAGGTTGTTACTGGTCCGATTTGGGTCGAAATGATCATAAAAGCTTCGGAGAAGCATATCCGTTCGTATTTCACTTGTTCCATACATATTTCGTTCATAATTTTCCGTTCTAGTGCTGTCAAGACTTCAAAAATTGAAAAAAAATTCGAAATGGCTCCATTGCGAATAAATGAAGATCGGAGGGGAAAACCTACCCGAATAAACATTTGGGCTTTCCATTGGTATCTCTACCTTCTCTGTAGCGTCACCCGTTACGGAGCTACGCAACTACGAGAGCCAACGCGCTGCAACCGCGCACGCCATGTGCCCGGTGGAACTGCCCTGGCTGCGCTGATGAGACCAGTTGCGAATTCCTGTTTATATATTATTGTTGTTTTATAAGATTTATTGAATGAAATTTAACTTGTCAGACTCAGAAATGACTTTATTCGGCTAGACAATTGACATTTTTGATCTACTGGAAAGTAGGATCATTATCCATATCCACGACTGGCTGTTTGTGCAGCTGGATTCTCTATAGATTCGGCACGTAATGCTGCAGTTCAGACCAAAGTTTCTGCATTCGCACCGGGCACCGCAGTCCCTCTTGTAGGCACAAAAAATTAGCGGTAGCAGGCTATTGGAGCTGGCTGCCTTGTGGTAGGAACAGGAATCGGAACCAGGCCTTGGAGTTCTGATTTCCACCCCCAGTCCTCCAGGTGAGGAGAGGAGAGGTCAGGGAGAATATTGTGTGGATTTGATCTCCCGAAAAGCTTGCAGCTCTCAACTAATGTGCATGTGCTTTTTGCAGACCCAACAATGGCTAGACGTCAAGGCAGCCAGCTCCCGATAGCCTGCTACGGCTAATTTCTTGCACTGCAAGGCGGACTGCGGTGCCCGGTGCGAGTGCAGGAACTCTGGTCTGAACTGCAGCATCATGTGCCGAACCTGTAGAGAATCCAGCTGCACAAACAGCCAGTCGTGGATATGGATGATGATCCGGACGACCCTACTTCCCAGTAGATCAATAATGCCAATTGTCTAGCCGAATAAAGTCATTTTCTGAGTCTCACAAGTTAAATTTCATTCAATAAATCTTATAAAACACCAATAATGGGGGAATTCGCAACTGGTCTCATCAGCGCAGCCAGGGCAGTTCCACCTTGCAAATGGCGGGCGCGGCCAAACAACGCTGACTCTCAAGGTTGCGTATCTCCGTAACGGGTGACGCTACAGAGAAGGTAGACATACCAATGGAAAGCCCAAAGTATGAGGAGAAATGTTTATTCGGGTACGTTTTTCCCTCCGAGTCTTCATTTATCCGCAATGGAGCCATTTCGATTTTTTTCAACATTTGAAGATTTGACTGCACTAGAATGGAAAATTATGAACGAAGTATGCATGGAACATGTGAAATACGAACGAATATGCTTCTCCAAAGCTTTTATGATCATTTCGACCCAAATCAGACCAGTAACAAACTTTTTAGCTGCACATTATAGCCAGCTCTGCGACTTAGGCCCTTGTTGCTCCGCAAAAACAGGGAAGCCGACAGGGGAGAGTAGGGGACTTTTTGGTACGTATTGTCCTGGACTAAAACTACAATCCTGCAAATTTTCAGCTTTACAGTAATTAATTCCGGGTCAAAAACTAAAATTCCTGTGCTACATGGCTTAACTAAAGTCATTCAATTTAGTCGCACCAATGAACCAATGCATACCCTTAGAGAACTGTCAAAGTTAAAGAACTAAGGGTGTAGCTCGTCTAGCGTCTTCTTGATTGTTTAGACTAGACGTGATAGACGCAACAATGAACGCACTTAAATGTCCGAGTGTAGCCGCTGCGACACTCAGAGTGGCGTAACTCCATAACGGGTGACGCTACAGAGAAGGTATACATATCAATGGAAAGCTTATTGGGGTACGTATTCCCCTCCGATTCTTCATTTATCCGCAATTTTTAAAATTTTTTAAAAATTTTTTTAAATTTTTGAAATGTTGACAGAACTAGAACGGAAAATTATGAACATCTGAAATATGAACGGATATGCTTCTCTTAATCTTTTATGATCATTTCGACCCAAATCGGACCAGTAACAATCTTCCTGTTGCACTTTATAGCCAGCTCTGCAATTTTTGCGACTTAGGTCCTTGTTGCTCCGAAAAAACAGGGAAGCCGACGAGGGAGAGTAGGGAACTTTTTGCTACGTGTTGTCCTGGGCCAAAACTACAATCTTGGAAATTTTCAGCTCTACAATAATTAATTCCGGGTAGAAGCGATATTTTGACTAAAATTCCTGCGCTAATAGTCACAACGCTCAAGGGGCGCATAGTCCGTGCCGCAGCATATTACGACCAGTGGGACGATTCGGGCAAACGTTGAAAATTCGGAAACGAGAGTCTACGCCTGCAGATTCACTGAGAATAAAATTTTAACACCTATTTCGGTCAGAGAAAATTAAATTCCAACTAAGAGCTGCGTGAAGTATTAGGAATTATATCTGGAACGACTGACATTCAACAAACATATTAACGAGACCATACGGACCCTATACTATGTCCAGGAGTCTGTACTCGCTCCTGGCCAAAAATAGCAGACTAATTCAGCAATATAAAAAATTGGTATACGCTATTGTAGTGAGATCGGCCCTAACAGACGCGACATCGGTTTGATGCAGCTCAGCAGTCACCACTCTAAAGAAACTAATATTGGAGTATATGCGCCTCATTTTAAATTCTTCAAAATATAACCTCCCTCAGAGATTTATATGCACTCAAAAATTCTACGCACTCAAACTAAGTGACAGTCCCCTGACAAACAACGTTAACCTGCTGTACTAGGAGTTGTCCATTTTTAAGCAGCCCATCTAATTCTACATTGTCTCTCCACTTTTCCTTCCTTATTTCCTGTCTTGTCCTCTCTCAATTTCTTTTTGTCATTGCTTTAACTTATTTTTCCTAATTATAATCTTTATTTCATCTTAACTTCCACATTTGTTAACATTTTAATCTATAAATTACGCGACCTGGCATCCGCCCCGCTCAGTACTCTCTTTCTGGTATGGCTTTTTTTCATGTCAACATATCAAAATTTAATGTCCGATGGGATCTGGACACGGTTGTCTGGAACACATTGCATTTTATAAACTAAAAGTAAAATTTGGTTGGATTGGATAAAATAAAGGATAATGGGTGGTTAAAAAGAAACATATTGACGCAAAATTGACGTTTTATTGTTTTAAATAATTAGTATTACAATATTAATAGTACAGTGTAATGGTTTGATTATTATATTAAATATATCCATGTCTTGTATTATAGATTTGAGTTAATTTGACAATGTCAAGCACATAAATGCATGAAATTTGATTTTGATATCTGGTAGAAAATTTTGTATTTTTAAAAAGCAATTCCGTTTAAAACAAACACAAATCTAATCTAGAATTATAGCGAAATTGATATAGTTTTTTATTTGTTGGTCAGTTAAGACTAAAATTAATACTGATAAAAAAATACACTTAGGTACATTTTAATCCTACTTACATACAATGAAACCAATAAATGCTAACCGATTCAAGAAGCCTAAATACATTTATTTACTTACAATCTAATCAGATGATACATAGATTGTCAAGTGGCACGTAAAAATAGAAAATCAAAATTTAAATACAGGGATCACTCGATTGACAATCATTTTTTAGTTTTTCTTTTATTTTTATGCATTATACACAGAGTTCTTAAAGTAAACGAATCTAAAATAGTGTTTTTGTAAGAAGCGCACCGTCATCACCGTTGGTGGTACCGCAACGTCTATAAAATCGAAAGTTTCAAATAATACATGTGGTTGGTAATACATTTTGAGGATTTTTTCAGGCGTTGATATAAAAATGCTGAAATTCGAATTGTTTATGAAGAAGATTATTTAGGTATTAAGCAAATCACAACTTACACACTTTTTTATTTATTATGAAGTTACCTACTTAAATTAAATAAAAAAGTGTGAATCACTCAATTTAAATAAATGATTAAGTATTTTCAATATATATTTTTGCTTTAAATCCTATGAATCCTATCATGTAATTTAATACATCGCCAGTATTAGCTAGAAGGGTAGTTGTTTTGACTGGTTCACCAATAATGAGTGATTTATTTACCTGACTAGTATATTAGCGTGCCCAAATTAGGGCAAAAATATACATAAAGTAGGTAATTTTATAATAAATAAAAAAAGTGTATAAGTTGATTTGCTTAATACCTACCTAAATAATATTCTCTATTGATGAAAAAGTTTAAGATGAAATGCGGTACCAATAAGTAGATGAGAACACCACAGGGTTTTCAGTGAAAGTCTTTTTGAATTGAATTGAATTGGGTTCCCTGTGACGATAAGTCGATTTCGTCAGTCACACAAGGAACCACAAATAAATCTAACTACACCACCGGGCGTTATCATCTGGCATTTTTTTAGATGGAGATTTAAAATATTTTTGAAAATTCATGAAAGATCCATGTTCTCAAAAAATGCGAGTATTTTGAATATTTGCTAATAACTGTTTCACCCTACCATGATAATTTCGTTATTAGTAATCCGAATTTAAAAATTTTAAGTAATTTTAAAAACCTTGAAAACACCTTAAAATGCAGGTTTTCTTGACCTCATTGTCATTTGAAATTTCGATTTGATACGCGTGACGACGATGTGCTTTTCACAAGAAAGTATTATGTTCCAAGCAGGTTCAATGACTTCCTACTTTAAGCAGAAGTTTGTCTCCAGTCATTCTAGGAAGATACGGGCATTGTTGAGGATACAGATGCCAATTTTAATAAGAATGGTTCGTCTTTGCCAGACACAGTAGTGGATTTAGTATTTTAAGGTCCATATAATCCAGTAACCTTGTCATCAAAAACTGACCTGACGTTAAATCAGCTATCTATGCTTTTTTAATATGTTGTGTAGGATTAAAATTTAATGTTAAATCCACGTTTACGACCTCTGTAGACCTCCGGGTCTTGGTCATAAAATACAAAGAACTGCGACGTTTTTGTTTTTTTTTTTCAGTTTTTGTCAATTTTGACACCTAAGGTCTACTTTTTTTGGTAAAAATAATTTAGTATTTTTTAAAATTAGACTAAATTTGCTACAAATTGGTAGCAGAGCGGACTCTGTTAATCAAATAGTATCCGAGATAAAGCTATTCAAAGTTTTGCAAAATTTTCATTTTTCGACATTTTTTACAATTTTTAACTTAAAAATCTGTGAAATACGTACTACTATTATAACTAGATTCAGAAAATTCATTTTACCACGAACTCAAGCCCCAAATGGGGTCAGAGGAGGCCAAAAAATGCCCCCCCCCCAATATATAGTACTATTATAGTGAATGGATCTAAAAAGAGGAAGGAATATTTAAAAAATATGTATAAAAAAAAATCAGTTATAAACAGATCTTATACAATTCAAACAACTTTAACTTTTTTGGATGGTCCGGGAGTGCCGTCCGTGTCGTCTGTGTCGCTGCTTTCTCTTATCTCCTTTTTACCTTCTTCTTGAGTCCAGAAGAGATTATCCAACGCCTCATCGTCTGATTCTTCTTTGAGGTCTGGGGGAGCGTATATTTATACTCAAATCAGAAGCATTGTCGAATGACTGTCCACTGCAATGCGTGCAAACCGTAGAATATTTTAATCCAGATTTATTCCAACTACACGCATTGGTACAGCCCCTCTTGCAGCTGCTTGATATTGTGGTGACCACTAGTGAAGACATAGATCGTCTAGTCATTCTCACTGGCAATACAAAGAAACACACACATCTTTTTCAAAAATGTGGGAGAGGAAAAAACCGGACGCGACTTATTCAAACGCCTCCTCGAAATACAAGTCTCCTGAACTCTTTCTATTTCTGCATGACTTCAGTGGGTGGGACTCTACATCGGCAATGTTCGGGCTAGGAAAAATGAAATTATTTGCTATTATCGACGACAAAAAATACTTACTGGCAACTCTTCTAGACCGTAGATTTAAAACCAGTTTTTTGATAAGATTCAGGCTATCCTGTCAAATTATTCTGCTGGAGGATTAACAAAATAGTTGTGATGATTCATATTCAAGCAGTGATAGTGAAAATGAAAATGGTTCTTCTCCTTCCAGTAAACAAAGTAAGAGAAACTCAGATAATGTTACTGCTGATATTCACAACACTTTTTGGAGTTTTTGGGACTGTTTTGAGGAAGTGGCGAAAACATTTCGGAGAAAAGTTCAATGGCCAAGGAGATTGTTTAAATGAAAGAAGCACGGATTCATTGAAACAGTGTACTAACTCCAATCAATATACACTTTTGTCAAAGTTTATAAAAATATATCTTTCAGCTCCTTGCAGCAGTAAAGCTCTTTTTAGAAGCTGGCAACGTATACGAAAAGAAACGCAATCGTCTACTACCTCTAAACGCTGAAAAACTCGCCTTTATATACCATAATTTACCATTGGTAAACTTTAAGTATTAATTTAGTAATTAATCTATAGATATTTACAGTTTGTAGTAATAATTGTAATGCAGGATAAGTGAAAAATAATAAGACTTTTATTTTTTATACCACTTTTTATTTTCTTAACTATCCGGTTTTGGCCGAATATCAGGCCACTATCCGGTGAGTAGCCGAATAGTATTAAAATGGCATGGTAGGCCGGATACCGTTGCACCTCCACTCCCCAGACCTCAAACAAGAATCAAATGACGAGGCGTCGGATAATCTCTTCTGGGGTCAAGAATAAGAAGAAAAGGAGATAAGAGAGAACAGCGACACGGACGACATTCCCGAACCGTCCAAGAGAGCTAAAGTTCCTTAAAAAGTACATAATCTGTTCATAACTGATTTTTTTTATATATATATTTTTAAATATTCCTTCTTCTTTTTTGATTAATCCACTATAATTGTATTATATATTGGGGGGGGGGGGTCATTTTTTGGCCCCCTCTGACCCCATTTGGGGCTTGGGTTCGGGGTAAAATGAATTTTCTGAACCTAGTTATAGTAGTAGTACGTATTTCACAGATTTTTAGATTACGCGGAGCATACTGTGTTCCGGTGTAGCAGGTGGAGAGAAGAAAGGCGACGAGTCATAAATAGGCTAGGCGGCCCAGTTACACCCGATGACATGGTGTCGAGGATGCTAGAATCAGAGGAAAACTGGCAACTCTTGGAGGGCATGATAACATCAGTTATGAAAATCAAGGAAGTAGACGAAAGAAACTTGAACCTCTAATCGTTTCAACGAAGTAGTAATAAGAGGACATCTCTGCGGAGGCAGATCATTTCGAACACCTAACACTAAGATTGACCTGATATTCTGACGAGATCGGTTCCAGGATATGAGGAAACACTGAAGACAGGGAGGGGGCCACTTTTCCGGAGGGGTTTTAGCTTGGTTAGAGTCCAGCACTACCCAGCGTGATAGATCCAGGGCGCTGGGTGTCAATGATGGATTTCCCCTTCTCCTCCCCCGCAAAAAAAGTTAAAAATTGTTCAAAATGTCGAAAAATGAAAATTTTGCAAAACTTTGAACAGGATACTATTTGATCTATAGAGTCCGCTCTGGCACCAATTTGTAGCAAATCTAGTCTACTTTAAAAAATACTAAATTATTTTTACCAAAAAAGTCAAAATCGACAAAAACTGAAAAAAATACAAAAATCTCGCAGTTCTTTGGATTTTGACTAAGACCCGGAGGTCTGCAAAGGTCATAAACTTGGATTTAATATTAATCCTATACAACATAATAAAAAAGCATAGATACCTGATTTGACGTCAGGTAGGATGTATATATATATATATAGTTACTGGATTAATAAGCTAATCCACTAATTTTTTAATGAAATTTTCTGTGATGAAAATAATACCTAGGTAAGTAAACGAGGATTCTCGCTTGCACAGATTCTTTCATTAAAATTATTTTTAGTAAAAGTATTAAACAAAAGAGCCCCTTCGGACCCTGTACAAATTTTATTTAATCTGGCCAGGTAAGACAGCCTTACAAATGGTTTTTATGTTTGTCTTTCCCTACACGAACAATTTTTTGCGCTCAATATTCCAACGCGGTTTTATGATTCACCAGTCATTATAAATCCGACGCTACTGTACCCTCGCGTTAAATGATGTATTTTATGGAGGCACAAATAATCAGTTTCTTATTAATTATAAATAATATGATTACAAACATAATTATTTACCTTTGAACCCTTGCTATTGGTTGCTTAACTACAACTTTATATTTATTTTACAATGGAAAATTTTCGAAATTTAGTGGGAATACGTGAAATTATTACACCTTTACCAAAAGATTATTAATTATAAATAATATGATTACAAACATAATTATTTGTTAAATGTTGCAGGAGTATGACAAAGTTTTGGTATTAGCTTGGTTGAGGCAACTTTGTATTTTGAACAGCCAAAGAACAGACAATCAAGTGCCTTAAGACGTTACACTTCTTGTATTCACGTTGAAATGTATTTCCTTGAACAGGAAAATTCTACAAAATTTGTTGAGGATGTCAGTAAGAATAAAGATATATCCAGCGGGGTTCGTGAAATGGAATTGTTTACACAAACCAGACAATTTAGAACTTTCATTTAATCACATTATATGTCTTGCAACGAGAAAACGCTGTCCTGAATTGGCACTTGCTTCAGCCAAAAAATCAAATTGTCCATTAATTGCACTCCAGTATCAGCTTTGGACGTGAGGACACCAAGACAATTGAGGTAATGAAAAAGCAGATAAGCTGGCCAGAGATGGCGACAAAAACAGCCTTGATGGGACCCGAGTCAACTTGTGGGATACTATATAATACCTCAAGACGATTGGTAAAGAAACTATTAAGTCAGAAGCACAACTTGTCTTGAACTGGGACGCCAGGGATGAGACATTTGCAGTGAGCATCCCAACAGGACACTGCACAATAAATAAACACCTAACGAATATGGAGGTGAGAGACAATCCAGAGTGGAGGATGTGTTGCGAGGATGAGGAAATTCCTCACCATATACTATGTGAATGTCCACCCTTGATGACTGGAAGCCTTTCATACTTTAGGAGGCTATTTGTGACCCTAGAAGAGATAATCAGACCTTCCATCGCTTTTTTCTGGGAGGGCTAGATAACGAGACTGTGAAATGTAATAAGCTCAAGCTTCAGAACACGCACCGGGGTTCTAGCACCGTATGAGTAATTAGCGTGTTTGGTTTGCACTCTGGGCATACCTAGTGAAGTAGGTTTCAGTTCTACACACAGCGAAATAATTATTCATGTTAAATTATCTGAAATAAGTGGTTCCTTTTCCACTATAGACTGTAGGGCCCCGACTCCTTACTCAGAAAAATCTTGACCTCTAGAGTCAAGGGAGCCATTGAAGTGACCTGAAGGCGGTTAAAAACATTTTGAAAATAAATTATGTTTAATAAATATGGGCTGGTTTTGCAGGAAATATAGAATGAGGTTTTAGTACCACTGAGAACAGCGAGCGAATTCGGTAAAATTTAAAAAGCTGTCATAATAATAATACGATATACGAACTTTTCTTTGAAGCACTCACACATAGTACAACTTTCACCGCCAAGGTCGGTCTAACATCAAGATATAACTTGAATATATATATTAGCACTGCAAATTTGGAGGTTTTCTTATCATAGAATAAGGATATTTAACGAACTTACATTGTAGAATCACGGAATATAACTGTTTACATATCTTTTGTCAATATCACGGTGACATCTACAATATCTCATCAACTTAGTCCGATTCGAATTAGAACCTAGTCGCCTGTACCGACGGCTGCGCCACTTTCCTCACCAAGCCAATTCAGAACGATTTAATTCCACAATTTGTTGACACGTATGTTGCAACTAAAAGTATGTTAACTATTCCTCCACTAAATTTCATTAACTTCGTCAAGTTAGAGTTACCCTGTATATAAAAAATGAAATAGAAATCATCAAATACACAGATTCAGAACATTCCAAACATACATTTATTATATAGGATGCAATAATTGCATCATTAATACGTTAAATGTAAGTACAATTTTCATTTTTTATCTCAATTTGAATAGAATTTCGTGTCAATGAAATGTAATTTTTGTACATAGCTACTTTGAATATATATGTACAAATTATTTGCATAGAGTTTAAATTATACGAGTAGTTGGGCGGTGAAAATATCTCTTTAAACAGTAAGTAGATATTTATACCATAATATACCAGTTTACCAGTGACGGTAAGAAAACGTACAGCGACCAATTTGCAGAAAAAGTAGTATATAAAACTATGTACTAACTAAAACTTATCAACATAGATTACAATACTCAGACTTTAGCTTCATACCTGAAACAATGGAGTGAAAATTGTAGTTACATCTAAGAATCTGACTATATTAAATTAAAACATCCTATATGGCATACACTTAGCGGCAAAAAATTTAATCCACCTATAATTTTCATGAAGTTTGATATTTGATTTTTTTAGCAAGTTGTAGATAAATTCATAGAGATTATCATATATTTTATAATCAAAAAAATGTACTCATTTTTTTCACCAGGTTAAAAACACCCTATAGATTATTTAGGCAGCAGGATCATATTGCAACATGCTTCGTATTCAAACCACATTTTTTATCTACATTATCTTTTTTGAATCACCCTAATATCTTCTTCTCCCTTAGGAGGCAAAAATTTTCAAATAGAACGCTGATATTCATGACTATAAATATAGGAACTACACTCATAAGTAAGAATTAATTAAAAAAGACAAACAATTAGTAACGTGTATTTCCCTCCACGAAATACAGACTCTATGCGCCTTAGCATTAGATAAGGTGTCGAATATGGTGCTGTTCAATTTGTTCCCATTCTGCAAGCAGTACCGAACTCAGCATCTTTAAACTATCAGGGGCAGAAATACAGCATCTCATTCTTTATTATTATTTAAAAATTTGTATCTCCTACGAGAAAGCAGATATTGGGCTGATTAATATAAAGAATGTTTAGAACAGATGCGGCTTTCATATGAAGCATGTTGGAATCTGGAAATACTATCTACAGGGCGTTTTAATTTAGTGAAAAAAGACAGCTTATGTTTTCCCTGGTATAACATGATAGATTTGAATTATTTTTTAAAAATTATAAAACACTTCATGATAATATGGATGGATCAAAATTTTTGCAGGTGAGTGTATTAACAGATAATTAAGGTTGTGTTACATTAAATTTATTAGGTACACCAGTCGTCAAAATGCCCTTAACAGTCTCAAGATATAAAAAGATCTATTAGAATAATACCACCCTATACAATATAAGATTACATTTTATTATTGGAATTGATCATTATAATATGTTTACATTATCGATTCAGTCTACAAAGTTCATTACTACACTTCAATATGGTATTGAATACTGCTCAAAAATTAATTGAAGTGTATTAACAGCATTCAAGTAATCGACATTTATTATACAATAATTATGGAAGAATTAGGTTTTGTGCAAAACAGTTCATGCTCAATCCTTGGTGTTCAGAGATCAGATTTTATGAGAACAGAAATAAAAAATAATTATATGAAAATAAAATAGGGGGTGGAAGTTTATTTATCTCCAAATATTTGTATAAATATATTTCATTTCAGATATTGCTCTTTGCTAGCTTATACTTTCTTAGAAAAGGAGGTTAATGATATTGCTATTGTATTGCTGTTTCTGTGCTGTCAACAACGTCTGGCCCATTATGCAAACGAGGTGTTGCGAGGGAAGTAAAACATTTCAAAGCGAAACATAACGGTTTGAGTTACATCATTAAAATGTAGAATATATAAGATTGAGTGATTTGTAGAAATGCTTTTGACTATTTATTATTAGAGACTGATACTCTAATCTAAAGTTCTTCCAAAAATTTAAATAACGATCAATGTGTTAAAATATTTTTCTAAATAAAGCAAAATTTTAAATATGTTTTTTTCAATAATTAACTTATTATTTTTTGTCATATGTTAATGGAATTTATATTATACTTTATCGTTTTGCCAATATGATTTCAATATTTTTGTACCAATCAAAAAGTCAGATTGTTTACATTATCATTAATACCTAATACATACTATAGAATACAAATATTACACGTATTATTTTTTAATAAGCTCTCAGTATAATGAATGTTTAGTCAATATTAATATTCGCATACAATTCTTGTGTGTTTTTAAAATTAAAACAGTTTTTTCGGTATATATCATTACTATTGCAGTAATTGATTTTTGGATATGTTAATTAATAATAATAAACACCTGCCTATGTATTTTTCCAAATATACCGAAATTTTAAATGATATGTTCAATCGAATATATAAATTGATAACAGTGAAACGCTGTTATACTTGATCCTAAATCCCCAAATATAATAGACTAAAATATTAAATATATTATTTAAAAGTTAATAGTAACTAGGATATACTTTATTTTTCCACCGTCGCACAGTGGGGCAAATAGCTCATTTTTTGGACAAGCGATAATTCCCAAGCCTGGAATTAATGAAATTTAATTTTTTTTTTTTAAACTCTTCGTTATAAAATTGCCTTTAATTCTATCGAGCCCGAATTTTGAAATTTCAAAATTAAAGGACTTAAATTTTGAAATTAATTTAAAATTTTATTAAAAGATTGTTTAAAATTAAAAAAAAATTGTTACTTGGGGGGTTTTTTTGGTTTCTAATCTCATTTCTGATACCCGAATTTTGCGATTCAAAAAACCAAGATAGCGGATCCAATATGGCGGCCATTATATTTTTTTTAATGAAATGTACATGCACAAACTGTTAAAAATTGTTACTTAGGACTTTTAAGGGTTTCTGACCGAGAATCTGAAATCTAAATTACGTAATATCGTAATCCAAAATGGCGAATCCAATATGGCGGCCATAATATTTTTTTAATTGACACGTAAATGCGCAAATTGTTAAAAATTGTCACTTAGGGGTTTTAGAGATTGCTGATCATGAATCTAAAGTCCAAATTACGTAATATCGAAATCCAAGATGGCGGATCCAATATGGTGTCCGTAAGTTGAAGATTCTACTCGTTCATCATTTTACGTTTTAGATTATGTTAGATTTATATCTTATCGTACTTTTCTAGCTGTTTGTTTAGGACTAGAAGCATTAGGTTATTTTAAGTTTATGGCTTACAATATTTTACTTTCTGTCATTTTATGACTTGACCAAATATTAGAATTAAAGTTAATAGTTCTTGCCTAATAGTATTAGCTAATAGTATTTGCCTTTTGACTACTCTATGATTGGACATTTAAGGTAAATTTTTGATTAATTATTTCATTTTAGCACATACTGGAAATGCAATCCTAGAATTCAAAATTACGAAATCTCTAGAATCAGAAACCTCTAGGAACTAATTTTTAATGATTTTTGCATGTACGTCTTATTTTTTTAAAAATTTATAACAGCTATATTGGATCCGATATTATGGTCTCCAAAGTGACGAAACTAAAATATCCGAAACAAGATTAGCGAATTAAGCCCCTGAGTAACAAATTTTAGCAATTTCTTTCTTGATTTATCATTCTATTTTAACTTACGGACACCATATTGGATCCGCCATCTTGAATTTCGATATTACGTAATTTAGACTTCAGATTCATGTTCAGCAGACCCTAAAACTCCTAATTAACAATTTTTAATAATTTGCGTATGTACATTTCATTTAAAAAAATATTGTGGCCTCCATATTGGATCCGCCATATTGAATCCGCTATCTTGGATTACGATATTACATAATTTAGACTTCATATTCATGGTCAGAAACCCTTAAAAACCCTAAGTAAATATTTTTATCAATTTGCGCATGTACATCTCATTTAAAAAAATATTATGGCCGCCATATTGGATCCGCTATCTTGGTTTTTTGAATAGCAAAATTTGGGGATCAGAAATGAGATTAGAAACAAAAAAAACCCTCCAAGTAACAATTTTTTATAATTTTAAACAATCTCTTGATAAAATTTTAATTTACTTTCAAAATTCGGGCTCGATAGAATTAAAGGCAATTTTATAACGAAGAGTTTAAAAAAAAATTTTTAACTTTCATTAATTCCAGGCTTGGGAATTATCGCTTGTCCAAAAAATGAGCTATTTGCCCCACTGTGCGTCGTATTGTATTGACATAACTTTTTTACAATGTATCTCAAGCTTCAACTCAGACAGAGCTGTTTAACATTAGCTATAGTAAATACATAACGTACTCTGTATGGAAGGATTAAGTACCTATAGACAAAACAAAGATTTCTAACTTCATATTTGCAGATAATACTGTCGTATAACCTCCCAGAATCGACCTGAGTCGAAGGCAAAATAAAAATTCGACTTAGGTAAAAAATTTATTTAAGGACATTTTCAAAAGTCTGAAATACTTCAGAGCCATAAACTAACACAAAAGGACCGACATGAATTCGTTAAGACATGAGGCACAACTAGGTGAAAATTTGAAGAAACACCAAATTTTTATGAAATTATTTTTCTTAACTTTTTAATTCCTCCAAGACAATGACCATGAAGATACAGTCATTATGGAAATAATTCAATAGAATAAATATAAAATTGTATCTAAGTTACGTATAAAAAAGGATAAAATCGACAAATGTGGCGAAGGCGCATATAGACTAGGCACGTTTTCAAAAAAGAACAATGCAAGAAGCATTTCATGTAACAATTGGGAAAACAACGTTTTTAGGATATTTCGACCCCATTGAATACGAATCTGCCTGTTGCCAAAGCGAAATTTGTTCCGGAAGTCCGGTATCCAAGATGGCGACCAAAACTCTGTTGCCTTATATCTTCCTTGTCCGTTGGCCTAAAATAATGATCTAGACGTCTGCTTAGGAGTTTTCTCGGATGCCAAACACATTGCAATGCTCAAAATTTACTTACCTTAAGTTTGGAGTGCATAGGTTCCAAGATGGCGCCCAAGATGGCCGCCGAAACTTTATTGCTCGGAAGTAAGCAAGGAAGCAAGGAAGATAATAGAACGACCATTTCAAAGTTTAAACATTCTTTATTGCAAGATTGAAAAAAAGATAAAACAATCATTCAAGTGTTTTTAGCTTATGGCAAGGTTGCAAGGAAGATAAGAAATCAACCATTTAAAGAGTTCAAACATTGTTTTGAGAGCGGTGGCACAACTTGGTGCATTTCAGTCTATTCTTCTTGCACGTGTACAATGTACTCAGGCACTGGGATGAAAAATTACAGGCTAGGATATCCGTACAGGCTTTGGGGACGGGCTCAAGTTTCATAAGGATGGGAATGTACTGGTCTTGGTGAAGCCTTCACCCATATGTCTTAGAATGCATCACCACCGGTTGGGCATGATGAGCATTTTCCCACACGTTCACCTGAAAGGTTTTTTAAACTGTCAGTGCCGAAAAGCAACTGGGTTTTCTCTTCTGGTAGATTATGCATAGGTTGTGGTTGAACGTTCCAGCCGTATCAACTAAGGATCACACCATTGACGCCATATCTTGCAAAAAACGGAAGTATATTACAAAAATGACTAAAAATACTAAAAGTGACTACTACAAAGCTGCTAATTTTGATATCCCGGTTAAATAAATATAATTCTTTGCTGGAAATTTCTAGTTGAAGAGGTTCTTCTGCAACTGATTTTTCAATTTCTAGTTCATCTTCGCCAGATTCAATTTCCGTTTGTCAATTTCTTAATTTTCATCAAATATTCTGCGTGTCCACTATTTCTCACATAATTTTAAAATCTGGTGGAAATAGTGGACGCGCCCCTGTGTGAAACCGGCTGAAGAAAGTGGCGAATTTCCTTTTGGAGAACATAACCTCACTTTCAAATATCTTCATTTAATACCTAATTGACTTCCAGCACATATATATTTTTTGTAATCGTAATTATGAACTCCGAAGACACGAACTTAACACTTCAATTCATATGTAAAGCATTTTTCAAATTATGCTGTTTATATAAATAAATTCACTTACCGGCTTAACGCTGCTTGTATATCACAAGTGAAAGGTTAAAGTGTGACTTTCACGTAACATACACACAGTAGTACATATTCAACCACTAAAAACTATATATCTGACAGATTTTACACTCCAAATACAAGACGCACGGAGCTCACGTAAACACAACAAAGTTTCGGCGGCCATCTTGGGCGTCATCTTGGAACCCATGCACTCCAAATTTGAGGTAAGTAAATTTTGAGCATTGCAATGTGTTTGGCATCCGAGAAAACCACTAAACAGACATTTAGATCATTATTTTAAGCCAACGGACAAGGGAGATAGAGTTTTGGTCGCCATTTTGGATACCGATCCAAATTTCGCTTTGGCAACAGGCAGATTCGTATGCAGCGGGGTCGAAATACCCTAAAAACGTTGTTTCCCCAATTGTTACATGAAATGCTTCTTGCACTGTATAGAGATGGATTTCCTACTTATGGGCCTAGTCTAATAGCGTTTATAGGCAAATATTGGCAAAAAATTGGTGAAACTGGACAAGGTCGGTTTTTCGCATAAAACAAGTTTGGATTAACCCAACGAATCATAATTTGGACGAATGCGTTGGATGATCAATACAAGGCGATGGTAGGAAAGCCAAATACAGGGCTTTCCAAATAATAAAATTGTAGAGAAAACCGCCTTGTGCATAAATGACTCAAAAATTCATTTTGCCGAAAAGTCGCTCGGAGGCGAGTCTGTCTCATTTTTTTTTACAGAACTTGCATGGGGACTAGTACGTCGTAAGACTGGCCAAACGTTAGTAAACTCATGTAATAGTCGAACTCCGTTCTGTGAATGATATAATCACGATAAATAGAACTTTAAAGCCAATCATAAGCGAACCAAATTTTCTTAGTAAAATATTTTTATATTATTTTCAGCCAGCCATAATTACCAAAACTTATAAATTTTAAAAAAGCTTGCATTAAATTCTGAGGAGGTTGCATGAATTCTTCTACCAAATCGATTGTTAGCGCACGCTCTCATTTGTATAGTTAAATTTAACTTGCCTTAGTTAGGGAGGTGTTATTCTTTAATTTCATTATAAAATGTATTGAACAGGATATTGCAGAATTTCATTGTATTTGTTTTAAACCTGTTAAATAAATGGTATTCTTTAAATGAATTGCATTTTATTGATATTATGACTTGTTGCTAGTCTTAATCCCTTCAGTTTTCGTTTGGAAGATCGGAACAACTGAGTTAACCGGAGTCTCATAACTCCGCAAGTCTGAAACTCAATGTTCTGGTTGCCTTACGGGAGCTCGTTAGTGATTTTTTATGCCATTTTTTTGGAATCATTTTAAGTGTAGAATCCGTTATTAGTAGGTAAACAGATAAAAAATCACGTCAAATTTTAATACCGTCAGAGAGAAATCTCTGATTTTTTTATGCAAAAATCACAAAAATCCTGAGGCGTTAAACTCATTATTACCGCGTAAATAAAGAAAAATCACGTCAAATTTTAATCCCGTCAGAGAGAAAACTCTGATAGGGATTTCTTTATGCAAAAATTACAAAACTTCCTAGGCGTAAAACCCATTATCAAAATTAAATAAATAAATTCCCGACCGATAGAGCGTGGTTAATGATCCGAGGTAGTGAAACCTTGACCTATTACTTGTATCTTATCTCGAACCCGCTTGGGAGTAGAAGAACGGGGCAGAACGCGGCTGGCGCCCTTCTAAAAATAAATTGGTCTCGCGTCAAATCGACGCTTGATAGTGAGTTCTTCTACAAATTCACCTTCGTTGCAGTAAATGAAAATGGCCTCATACAGTTGCTTATTAAATCTTCAAATAGTATGCTCTCAGTATGATTTAAGTGTAAATTACAACAAAATGAAAATTACGTTTGCAAATTGAGCAAATGAAAATCATCCAAACCCATTAAAAATATGTGAGTGTGAGGTTTTAATAAAGATGGAATGCCTGGAAGCCCTTGTTGAGAGTAGCGATAACTGCGATATCAAATTTGACAGACAATACAGATCGGCAGTTTGCCAGTTGAACAAAATTTGGTGAGGCAGAAGTAACGCACAAAGAATGGGCCTTCTAGCGCCCTAGGCTTCTTTACATCCCCAAGATATGGACTATTATGGAGACGGGGAGATGGCGTATTGATGCTTTCAACAGGTAGGTCTGAAGATGTTTATACTAATTTTTTGTACCGTTCATCTCACCAAAAGTTCGATTGTTTAGGAAATGCAACCTCCAAAACGATTCTCCAGCATCTTACATGGCAAAATCTCATCGTTTTTGTTAAAATAATGTGTCAATGCAATAGTGTACACTGATTATTATTATTGCAAACTTTACAAAACAAAAAAAAATTACAAATAGAAAATAAAATAAAAAACATTGCTATCAAATATTTAAAGCTGAGCTATTTACCAAAGTGATATTTTTTACTTCCACTGTGCTTTTAAAATCAGAAAAAACATATTAGTTATTCTCTAATTACATGGAAGTGTCATTAGGTACTTAATACACCTCATCTTTATAAAACACCCAAGATCAAAAATTTTCAGTTTTCATGTCGGCCTATTTCCATTACCAAGGCCTATCACCGACGCGACGGCAGGAGACTAGCTACCCCCACCCTCGAACTTGACTGCTTTACATCCCCTCTAAAAGATGCAATCGTCGCCTTAAATTGCATAACTTCTATGTATACGCTGACATATAAGCCGCTAGAAGGTGGGACGAGATTGTTGTGTTTGATGAGGTGGCCACCTATCTAAGTACTAATCACGATGAACGTTGCTTAACTCGATGTATCGATTTTTTTCTGCCTTATTTCTATTAACGAAGTTTAGCTAATGCTACTCTACCATTTAACCAGGACGGCGAGATGAGATACGGTCACCCATCCAAGTACCGGACTCGCCCGGCGTGCCTTAATTTCGCCGATCGAGGTCTCGCCACTGAAACCGGTACCGTAACTCACCTCAAATGTATGCATAGCCATTTTAAGAATATTAAGAATATTTATTAAAAACAATATTTTTGCACTAATATTATTTATTATTGAATATTGAAATTGTCGATATAATTATTGAATGTACTGACGCAGTGCCCCCCCCCGACCAGTAACCTTTCTGGATCCTTGACTCACATTTATAGGGCTGTAGCTCTGTTACAAAACATTCTGTGTTTACCAGAACTTTTTTGTTATTCTGATGAGTGCCTTACTTTAATTTTTTACCCTTACTCTGGAACCCCCTTATATTTTATATAATTAGAACACAAAAGTAAAAAGAATCCTTCATAAACTAGGATTCCAAAAAATATATTTAATGGGAATAAAAAAGAGATAATTAATGTTATTTATAGCGAATATCATTTCGTAATTAAATAATTAATTAGAGTCGAGAAATTTTACTATTTACAGTTTAATTAATGGTGCATCACTAATGACTATGAGGGTTTAAATTACTTTGTATACTTTTCGCGCTGTTAAAAATCGTTTTATAAGCAAAGCTCGTCACAAGAACTCGTAACTCTGGCGAAGAGCAGAGTTTATTTAGATCACAGTCTAATTAAAATTTAATTTACTCATCGCTATGACTTACATTTTCATTTCCCACCAATTTCTGCGTTTATAACTTCATAATAAAAGAAACAGATTAAAAGATTGAATATGAAAATTTCTGTAGCGAAATATCAGGATGGCTATATGGAACTTATATTAAATATTACTCTTTTTAGTGTATAAAATTTATTCAGTAACGTTATGTGTTATACAGAAACCTGGTGAAAGGGGACATCACTACCAACCCCCTGAACATAATATAGGGTTATCCAAAAGTCGACGGTTTAAAACTTATTCGGACTTCGTAATTTTCGAGGAATTTACTACCTTCCCTTCAAAAAACTAATCAGTGTATTGGCCTGAAATTCGCCACAGACATACTTTGTTATTAAAGTAATAAGGTTTTATTGATGATCAATATAAACACTTTTTTTATTAACCTCCCCACAACAAAATTGTGGGAGGTTACTACAATTAGTCCAAAATCGAAAATTAAGATAACATCAAATCTTTACGTTTTGAGGTCCCAGGAACTCAAAAAAGTTGATTTTGAAAAATGTCTGTGTATGTGTGTGTGTGTATGCTTGTTAGCATGATAGCGGTGAAGCCACTAAACGGATTTGGATGAAACTTTGCATGAGGGTTTCTTTAGTGCTCCAGAAGATCTGAAAAGGTTTTGGTTGAGATCGGATTACGTTTGTTGCCGTTTTGGCACAACAAGTTGTTTATTTTATGATTACTTACAATTTGTAATCGAACCATTGAAAAGCAGTAAAAATTCCGATTTCAACGATATATCACACTTGCACTCTTTCGATTTGGTTTCCGTGAAAAAAATTAAAAAACCAAATAACACGCTTCTTGTGTAAGATATATTTTATAGTCTAACCACAGAGTATAGTAACTACACAGAGGCGAAGGCTTTGGCGGTTCCTTTGAGTTTTGATGGCTCATTTTCTGTGACCTTGCATCTACACTGAGAGAAATATGTTGTTAATTTATTTCTTTTAATAGGTTAGATTTCTAACCTGCAAAATGCGTTTTATTTTATTGTGACAAACTAGTTAGAACTTTATAAACATTTCATTGAACTAGATTTAGGTCGAAAGTATGGGAACCAGGCAGAAATTTTAATAATAGCTACGTAATACTTTTGAATTTTAAGAAATATATATTTTTGAGGTTAGCTATGCCGTCACACGCAGATCCCCATTTAAGGATACACTGAAAAAACAGCGTATTTCGAGTTGGATTGAAAAATATTACCATTTGAATTGCTTATAATCGGCGCCTATTTTCAAGAGTTGTACACTAGGTTTTATTTATGAGAATTTTAATTCTCGGTTAATGTTTTCAATATCCCAAAATGAGTGGAAATAAAATTCACAAATCCAAACTTAACACGATAAACGTCAACAGTGTCAAGATATAAGTGAGGTTGATTGTTAAACAATTAAAAAATGGCGATGAGTATACAAATTTGGTTTTGGCCGGAACGCTTGCCTTCGCCTCTGTATAGTCACTGTACGTTCAATAAACTAGTGTGTTAAAGCGTGTAGACTGTATGCTGAGTAATTTTGAGTGTCAAGTGCATCGAGATATTACAAGTTTTTTCGACGTTCATAAAGCCCACGGAAGGTGTGAGAGGCCTTTGTGTACAAGTACAAAAAATCTCATCGGAATGCTTTCGGTGAATTTTTTCCAATAAAACTTTAAAAGTGAGAGTGACATAATATTTTAAAAAGTATTTCCGCTACTTCCGGCAACATAACCTAAAAATAGTGCTACATAACTTAAAAATAATTTAAGACATTGGTACCAACCTAAAATATTTTTTCGAAAACTGTCAAAAACCAAATTCCCCAGAAAAACATTGGAACCAAAAATTTGACAGCTTACTTCCCCGACCGATTTAGTGAAAAATCGGTCGAGGCCAGAAGATAAAACAAAATATATCAACTCAAATTTAAACGATCCACCATGAGCACTACTCCGGCCACATCTGGCAGGGAAGCTGTCCATCAAGAGTTATATGGTTTTTCCAAAAGGTGGCCATCCTTACCACCCATTACCAACGAACGGATTTTTTCGTTTAGTTGTGTTTCCCGTATCAATAATCAAAATTATTAAGTGCTCTTGCCTACGAACTTAGTTTTTATAGTGTTCTGTTTATTTTTGTATTAATTTTAGGTCCATGTGGACGCATTATAATTTTAACCTAGTTTTACTATTCCACATTTCTATTTTTCTCCAATCCAAGCCTCACACCCGCCTCGGCTTTGTTCACCGCGGTTGTCTAGCTGGCTCCGGGCTAGGATCCGATGAGGCATATATTTGTATTAAAACATTGAATGAATAAAATATTAATCTTGTGCAGACTATAAATTTAACACTCAAGTTCTTAGGTCCAAATCCCACCGAACGTAAAACTTTTTTTTCTGTTTTAATATGAAAAAAATATTTCTACTTTATAAATATATTAAATGAGATCGTTCATATTTTTTAGTGCTCTTCTCGGCTTCAAAGATTCACCGGGTGGGGAGGTTTTAGCCGCTTCCAGTAGCTGCCGATTTTTTTCGCTAAAATTTCTGTTTCTCAGAAAAAAGGGTATTCTAAAAAGAAGCTGTTCGATGACATGTAAACCTAATATTAAAAACTACCTCGGTTTATGTTAATTACGTAAAAAAAATTTCAAATTCATGCAGTCATTGAAACATTTAAAAAAGTCATTAATCGTGATAAATCCAAAAAAAAAACGAAAAAAATTAAATTAACCAAAACTGTACAAAATAATGAATGAAAGTATATGATGGAGATATTAAATAACAAATAATCAAAAATTTGTTTATTTATTATACAGTGTGTCTCACTTTTCACTACTACCCCAATATCTCGGCCATTTGTTGATCGATTTTTATCAAATTTGGTATACTTCTTTTGCTTCAGATTGTGATTAAAAACTTATTTAAATTTTTTTTTTCGATCAAAAGAAATTGGCAAAAATTAGGAATTTATATTAGCGATTGAGATAGATAGGGTTTTTGTTTTTACAGAATCTTGTTCGGCATGACCCAAAACCCCTGTATACCAAATTTCGTTAAAAAATATTCATTCCTTTACAAAAAAAATTATATCTAAGATTTCAATAATAATCACCCTACTATTCGAGTTATTTATTGTCGGATATATACATAACTTGGTAGTCGTGTAATAAAGGCGCTAATTAAGCATTAGGGTACATTTTTTATCCAAAACATTATTATGAAATGAATATTTGAAAAATGGTAGCTATTTTTCAAAATACTTAGAACTCGGCATACCAATATCTTTGTTAACATGGAGTGCTTTGGAATAGATTTGACAATTATATCGAATATCAAATTAAACTGAAACGTGGCTGCACAACAATTAATTATTGCTGATAAAATTGAAAAAATAAGAATTGTCAAATCCATTCCAAAGCACTTCATGTTACCAAAGATATTGGTATGCCGAGTTCTAAGTATTTTAAAAAATAGCCACCATTTTTCAAATATTTCATTTCATAATAGGGTTTTGGATAAAAAATGTGTCCTAATGCTTAATTAGCGTCATTATTACACGACTACCAAGGTATGTAAATATCCGACAATAAATAACTCGAATAGTAGGTTGATTATTATTGAAATCTTAGATATGATTTTTTTGTAGAGGAATGAATATTTTTCAACGAAATTTGGTATACAGGGGTTTTATGTTATGCCGAACAAGATTCTGTAAAAACAAAAACCCTACATATCTCAATCGCTAATATAAATTCCTAATTTTTGCCCATTTCTTTTGATCATAATAGGCGTATTTAATTTCGAAAAACAAATTTTTAAATAACTTTTTAATCACAATCTGAAACAAAAGAAGTATACCAAATTTGATCTAAATCGATCAACAAATGGCCGAGATATTGGGGTGTAGTGATGAAAAGTGAGACACACTGTATATTACACAAGAAGAAGTGAATATTTAAGTATTTCAAATAACCACTTCGTAATGCAATCTACCGTCGATAAATGTCGCAACCACCTGACAGATGAATTGTTTACAATGTTTACTAAAACTTCGTCTCAGTTTCTGCGGTAATTTTGTTGTTCGTAGTTGATAACATTGGTCGGTAGTTACCTGAGCAAGTATTCAGTCGTTTGTTATTCCACTTACTGCTGTTCTCGAATCCCGTTTTCCGATTTTTGCATCTGACTTGTGTGTTTTCGTGATTTGGACTTCTATCTTGAAAAACCGATTTGGCGTGTTAAAGGACTTTGAACTTTAGTGATTTCGTGATTTGGGTTGTCTAAACGATGGACCATAGACATGAACGATACTCATCAAGTGAATATGCTATAATGCATTATTTTTACGGTGTTGCAGAAGATAATAGTTCAAAAGCTGCCAGATTGTATCGAGCTCATGTCGAAGGACAAGCGGCACCGATGAATCCCACTTTAAAAGATTTGGGCTATTCAACACCCACAATACGCACTACTATTACATTCGGAATCCCCACAACTCAGGCACCAATTTAGTGTAAACCTGTGGAGTGGGATTTTGAACGCTGAGTTTATCGGTCCCTTTGAGCTGCCACCTCGCTTGAATGGAGAGAAACATTTCTTGGAAATTGAGCTGTTTATTTTACTGGACAGCGTCCCATAAGAAATTCGATAAAATATGTGGTTTCAACAGGACGGCGCTTCCTGCCACCATGCTATAGAAGTACGCAGATATTTAAATAACGCCTTTCCAAATAAATGGATCGGGCGCGGGGGTACAATCAGGTGGCCAGCGAGATATCCTGATTTAAATCCCATTGATTATTTTGTTTGGGGGTATTTTAAATAAATGGTGTATGCCAGGGAAGCCTCAAGCAATATATTAATAAGATTTGAGAAGAAAAATTGCAGTAGCGATAATTGAAATAAAGCAAAAGCGGCAGACATTCATTCGACTAAAACGGAATTTCTTACGAAGATGTAAATTATGCATTTCGGAGGGAGGCAGACATTTGAAAATGTAATGTGATATAATAAACATATTTTTGAATATTTGTTGTATAATTTTTCCATCATACATTTTCATTGCTCTGTACGGATTTGGTTAATTCAATTTTTTTTCGGACTTTTCATGAATGATGACTATTTTAAAAATGTTCCAATAGGTATTCGAAATTGAAAATTTCAAATTTATGTAGATAGCGTAAACCAAGGTAGTTCTTAACATTATGTTCACATTATCATCGAACAGTCTTTTTTACAATAGCCATATGTAAATTGAATTTTTTTTCTCAGAAACTGAAATTTTAGAAAAAAAAAACAAAAAAGTGTTTACTTAATCATAAATAAAACCGCTGCCCAAGGAATCACTACTTCCACATCCAGATATTCTGTCCAAGTCACTCACAACGAAAAAATTTTGTATGAGGAAATAATTGTTTATGGAACTTTAATAATATAATATTTGAAGTCCTCTACCCCAAAAATCCAAAACGATACCCCACATCGGTAGTGGGGTGGGGGTGGTGACAGGGGGTGGTAGTGGGGGTGGATGAAGAAAAAAATATTTTGAGGTTTCTGGTTCTTGTACACACACTAAATCACATTTTTTTTCATCCCCTTTAATAATGAGGTGGGGGTGGTAATGGGGGGTGGCTAATGCCAAAATTTTTTTTGAGACCTTAGCTTCCCTTGTATATACTAAATACCAATTTTATGGACTCTTTCCTGCTTGATTTAACTATTTACCCCAAATTTACCCCAATTTACCCCCAACCCTTCGACGAAACAAGATGAAAATAATCTAGTTCTAGATCTCGTTAAAGTACATATGTGTACCAAATTTCAAGTCAATATCTCAAACGGTTCCAGAGTAAACGTGCGCACAAAAAAGTTACAGACAGACCGACAGACAGACAGAATTTTTTTTTGCTCAAACTTAAAATCTCGACGTTTCATGGCATTCTAAGCCTATTTGAACAATAAAATTTTTTAAAAATTTTATTGTCGTTACTATACTTCCACTGGAAGTGGAAGAAGTAAAATTTAATGCTTTATGTTGTTGCTACATTACCAAAGTATGTCTGTGCCTAATTTCAGGTGAATATACCGATTAGTTTTAGCGCAGTGGTGATTTTTGTAAGGAAGGTAGTAAATTTCTCAAAAATCACAATATTCCGAATAACTTTTGGATAACCCTATGTCATGTTCCGGGGGTTGGTAATGATGCTCCATTTCACCAGGTTTCGTTTTGACCACCGTCTCTGGGGCACCCTGTATGTTGTTGTTTCTCTTTAAAATAATTGTACAAACAACGAGTAAATAAATGCTTATTTACTGAATATGCCTAACCTAGGTATACGACGATAAAATAAACAAAAAAAGGGACTCCTATTTTACAGTTGTCGGTATGTGGTTTTCAAACACATGAACTATGTTTTATGCTTGAACTTTACATCGATTGTTCTATAAAAAATTGCTGTTTTATAGTATAAATTTAAATGCCCGACAGCACTTAACGCATTGTGGCGTAACTTTTCATTACCTGTAACAGGATACGGTTGGGGTGGCAGCTATACTGCAATACTATTTTAGTACAGGTAAAATAGCCCCAAAAAGCACATCAACGAAAAAATTGGTCCCTTCATGAAACTTTGAGGATAAGTTATTTTTAGCATAAGTTTGAAGAATCTGAAGTCTCTAAAAATTGGATGGGTGGGAAGGTGTTTTTTGGGTGGGGGGAGGGAGGGAAATTATCGAAAACCAAAAACTTAATAAAATAGGTGAGTGGGGTATCGTTTTCTAGGTTTTTTTGATTGCTGAATCTAATAAAAACAAAACCAAGTTGATAAAACCAACCTGTGTCTATGAAAAAGACATTCTATTGGTATACAACATGAGAAATCTTATTAAAAATTGAAATTAAAGCAAGAAAGTTTTTCCCTCTTCCTCTTTTTGCGTGCTGAATGAAATGAAATCAATGAATTTAAGTCTTGTGACAGTGAAAAAGGTACGTGATGTGACTACCTTAGATAGAAGTAAGATTCGTTGATGGATTTGACGACTCTAACAACATACAAAAATGTGAGCAGCTGCGTATATCTAAACATCTCACATCTAAGTTCAACATAACAGATACTCCAGTTTTCTTAATCAAGCAAAATGTCTGTCTAATGTGGAGAACAAAAAGCAACTATGCAACTATGCAACTATGTTGAAAAAATAATTTTCTTGCAACGACATTGAAGTGAAACAGTCTTTTGGGGAAGCTGACAAACTTATTGTGGAAACGGCTATCCAAAAAGATTTCACTGCTATTGTTGCCAAAGATACAGACCTGGTTCTTATGAGAGCAGCTCTGGTCCCTAAGAATCAGAATTTATATATGTTGAAACCTAAAATCGGTCGAATTAGGTAAAAAGTTTTTTTTCTCCTTCTTTGCAGCGACAACATGTGGATGTTAAAAACTACATTCTTTTAGCCCATCCGTTTAGTGATTGTGACATTGTAAGAGCAATCTATGGAAAAGGAAAAACAAGTACTACAGATGTTTGAAACAGAAATAAGTTTGAAGGAAAGCATAGCAACATTCAATAACATGAATACTACTCACGATGAAGTCCAGAAAGCTGGACAAACAATATCTCTGTATTTGTACGGTTCAAAGGATGGGGCCCACTGTGTCAATGAACTTCGGTTTATAAATGTTTCAGAAATCATTGGAGAAAACATCGTCAAAATTGGAATCACTCCCACCTACTTAGGCAAGTGCTGCGCAGCACTACTTCCGTACATATTACCAACTCCAAACCTGGCTTGGAAATAAGTTAAATCCACATCATTGGAGTTGGAAAAGATATCACGGAAACTTGAGGCTAAAGCAAACGACGCTTGATCCACCTCCTGAATTGATCATGAAACTGATATTCTGCTCCTGCAAGGGAAATTGTTCCACAATGTTGTGCACATGTGCAAAAAGTGGTGAGAAATGTTCATCAATTTGTAAAATGTGTGAAGGCGTAACCTCTGTTAATACAAACTCAACTCCCGACGTCTACTCAGCAATTTGGAAGACTTTGATGAAAAAGAATGTGAACTTGCTGTTAATGATAACTATCAACAATAACAATATTTTGTCTTCATTCATCCATTTATGTCAATTTTTTTACTTTTAAGTTTTTAAAGTATAATACCAATAAAATGTCATTTTAACTTATACATAGGCTGGTTTATCGATTGATTTTGTTTTTATTAGATTCAGCAGTCAAAAAAATTAGAAAACAACACCCCAATTGCCTGTTTTATTAAATTTTTGTATTTCAACAATTCGCCTCCCTTCCCCCCATCCGAGAAACTTTCCACTCTTCCAATTTTTAGGGACTCTTCAGATTCTTCAAACTTACGCTAGAAATGACTTTCTCCACAATTTCATGAAGCAATTTGTTCATTGTTCAACCTGTATTTTGCCTGTCGAAATTGTAGAAATAAACCAAAAGTCACTCACCGCCTTTCTAAGATGATAACACAGGCACACAAAATAAAAAAAAGTTTTTCCAGAGATCAGAACACATATACCTATGCATTTTGAACCGCAGAACATGAACAGAACGCAACTTGAGGTCCAAATTGCGAAATTTCCCACATTTTTTTTTTAATGGCGAAAAACATATTTGGACACTTGTTGCAATTTGTCCGATATAAAAAATATGTGAGGGCTTAAACGTCTTAACAAATGTCATGAATACTTCTTTTCAACTGATTTCATATCCTAATAAACAAATCTGTTTTATAATTATCATGTCTACAACAATTTTGTTTTATTTCTATTTTATTATATTTATAAAATTGCAATAAAACAAAATAGTTGTATAACATTTAAATTTTGCTTGTTGGGATCCTTTATCAATTCCATCAAGCTACGTCTAATATAAGGTGAGCAAAAATTGGAAACAGTCGGAATTAGTCGAAAATTTGGCGGAATCGTTAATGATAATTTAACTTCATAAAATGTTAATTTTGTAATAAAAATTAAAATTCTGTCGGAATTGCATTAAAATTGTTAGTTAGGTATTTCAGGAGTAGCTGCTAACGAATCTGATGTCAAAAGTTATGGCTGAGATAATTGCAATATTTTTGAGGATTTACATAAATTTGAAACATGGTAAATTCAGGTTTCTCTGATAACGACTTTATAAAATTTCATGTAAACCTGCAAAAATATTGCAGTTATCGCAGCCGTTCTTTCTTTTAATTTCATTTATTTTAACTAAAAGTAGCTGACTCGATGAATTAACCAATATTAACTACAGTCCGTTGTATCATTATCGCACATATTTTTCTGGTCCTTCGAGTCATATGAGCATTTTTTTTAGCTTCAAAATTAGTTAAAATTATATTATATTAGCCATTCCAAAATTTGTAAGTGTACTTGATATAATATACCGCTTAAATGCAGGCCTTGTGATGATGTTGCAAACACGTGTGATATATATAAGTAGCATTAATTATTTTTGTTTATTCTATTTCATTTCACACATATCTATTTCACACTGTTCCTTCTTTGCTCAGTTAATTAAAGTTTCGTGCTATTTCCCTAACTAATATATTATACACTTTACGTGTTTAAAGATAGTTATTTGAAACTGTTTATCTTTTGCTTGCAATTATCTTGAGGCAAATTCTCTGTAAGTAATAACGAGTGATTAATGAATTTCTCTATAATTTGGCAAAGTTTATGTGACAGTCTTTGCGTTAATTGAATAATTTGAAACGAATTTCTTTCAATAAATACCCATTTGTCTTTTTCTGTCAGGTAAGAATGTTATAATTTAATTACACGAAAAAAGAAAGATGTGATGTAATATATAAAGTTGGTACGGAATAAAAGTTAAGTAAATGGTACATGATTTTTACAATTAAAACGAAATAAAAAACCCCGTGTGGTGGTCAAAAAGCATCGAAAAAAAAAACAAAAAGAGGATTTACGACACGATAGCCCAAAGTATACTGTTCTACGTATCAGAAACCTGGGAAATATGAGACAGAGACAGACGACGTGACGACTGGAGGCAGTCCAAATGGATGCAATGCGTAGAAGCTGAGGAGTCTCCAGACTGGAACATATATGCAACGAAGAAATCAAGAGAAGAATGAAAGTAGATAAGACCGTGGTAGAAGAAATAGAAACCCGTCGCGTAATATGGTTGGGTCATGTAAAATGAATGCCACCAGACAGATGGTCAAGAAGAGTATTAGAGTGGCATCCGCCGGGGAAGCGAGAAAGGGGGCAACCGAAAGAAGAATGGATGTGGCAGGTAGCAAAAGACATACAGAAAAGAGGTCTGACGGAAGATCAATGTCAGGACAGGGAAGCATGGCGTTTACGATGGAGAAACGGCCGAAAAGAGTGTACTTATAAGTACAATTACAGTTGGGAAATGACATATCGCCTATTAGAGCGGGAGCTAGGTGACTTTTTCGGCACATCAACGTTTTATGAACTTTGAAATATTTTTATGGTTTAATGGATGATAACGATTCATAAAATCGACTTCTGGCGGGGCACCTCCTATCAGGTGCGTCACGAACACTGTCTAAAAATCAGTGAAATTATGTCCTTATTACAAGGCTCATTTTTTTCGTGTGTACACATTTTATGTTTAGAATTAATAAATTAGATCGCCAGAAAGTGTGGGCCGTTAGGAGGCGCAGCCAGAAAAGTAATTATGATACAATACAGAAGCACAGTAGAAAGTCAAGTTAGCCTAAAGTGTTAAATTCCTGTATATTTATTTAAGAGCCTATGTTACTTTTGTTGACACTAAGAACTTTCTGGGGAGGTTATTCTATTGTTGAAGGAGCTTATATTTGCATTTTAAAAAGGATCCAGAACTTGTAACGGTGAGTTTAGAGTTCTCAGATGAAATATGCGAAAAGAATCCAATTTTCTTCAAAAATCTTAAACATTTTCTTTCTGGCTAGCTTTACTGACGGGAGTTTCTTTCTGGAAATTTTTTTCTGTGTTCAAAACATTTAAATAAACATGCTCAGCCTAAAAAAAACTTGTAACGATCATGTTATATAACTTCGTTTTTTTACATATTTCACCTTTCTGGCTGCGCCCCTAACGACCCACACTTTCTGGCGATCTTATTTTATTCATTCTAAACATAAAATGTGTACACACAAAAAAAATTAGCCTTGTAACAATTTCATTGATTTTTATATTTTGAACCATGGCCAACTCGACGGGCTGACATATGCCAGAAGTCTATTTTGTCGTTATTTAAGTTCGATAGAATTAATCAACGCATAGAAACTGCTTGTAACTATGAGTTTCCGAAAAAGCCACTTAGCTCCCGCACCAATAAAATGGGGATGGAGTCATTAGCGTGGGATGTTGAGACCGATAACAATGAATAACCCATCAGCCCCTGAAAATCTACTTAAAATTATTTTTTTTGTACATCTAAGATATAATGCGAAGCTGCTTGTGGATGTAGAAAGCATGGATTACCTTGCACTGCAGCTTGTTCCGAATATAATGGTGATAGTTGCTCGAACCCTTCTCCTATTATAGAAATAAGCGAAGTTGAAAACGAAGATATTGAAGATAAATAGTATATTTTGTTAAAATTATTATGAATTATGTGATTTAACAATAAGTTTATTTCTACAGAAATTCCAATGTTTTTTGTATTAATTATGTCCCATTTTAAAGTTTTTTGGCCGCCATTTTGGGTCCTTCATTTTGAATTTGTAATTTTTTACCTTAAATTTGTAATCACAAACCTACAATACTATTCAGGTACGATTTTTTTGTCTACAGAGCAAAAACTATTAAAACTTATGTTGAGTATTTTTTCAGAGAATTTGTAGAAGATCTCGATAAACTTTTAAATAAAAAAAATATATCAATTTCTAATACATAAACATTTTAGTATTAGGTTTTAGCAACACAATGCAAAAAGTCTCATTAAAGTTGAACTGGGTTTCAAGGTTTTTTGTTTTCACGCCTAACGGCACTCCACTTTATCGCATTGCTTTTCGGAAAGTCTTTGCAGTGCGAATATTATCTTCCATTTATTTGTACTGTAACCATTGTTAACGTAATTCTTTTTTTTACTTAATTTTTTTTAACGGACATCAAAAATTTTAAAAAGAGGAGGTTTCAATTCGCCCCATATGGATGTTTCCTTATGTATATGAAATGATTACTTTCATCAGGGACTATACGATAGTCTCTGCTTTCATGTAGCTTAAGCGGTTTCTATCAAATTGGCTACAACTGCAGAAGATGGTTCGGCGGTGATCCCTTTATAGTTCCATGAAGTCACGTCTAGTGTAAGGTGAGCAAAAATTGGAAATACATTTTTTAATGGTGGAGGCGCTAGCGCGAAAATAAAAATTCCATCGAAATTGAAACTGGTAGTTAGGTATTCTTAAAATTGCTAATTAGTACAATTAAGCTGATTATTTTCGGCGACAACATTCCACAAGAAATTTTATTGTTGATTCTTATGTATTATAACTTCCTGATTACGAAAAAAATATTGGCTCCCAAAAATTCCTGGTGCATCAAAAGTTATATGAACTTTTTGACGTGCCTCCACATTTTCTACTTATCTGCTTAATATATCTTGTACTGGTAATCAAATGGGAATTTTAAAAATACTGGCTTATTTGATTGATTGATTGATTTACCAGCGTGCGGTAGGCATTGTTGCCACTCCCAAGTTATACAGCTGGGCCTGCTACGTCCACGCTGGGTTGGACTAAGGTCATGCTTGTTGCCCGCAACATGCCACATGGCGCATGGTAAAGGAATGTGGGATGGGAGGTGCAGGTATTTGTGAGATGCGTTACCGCATTGTGTCGTAAGGGAGCGTTTAAGCTCCCTTTTTTTGTATTTTTGGTTCTGAACTTCTGCCTATTCCGGATCTTCTTCTGTGATATGTTGTCGCGTTGTGTCGCTGCTGTTTGTGCTCCTATTTTTGTATTTCTGTTTCTACAAGCCTTCTTCTTCTGAGGCTTCTGATTCCTCCGTTTCTGATTCTGGTAGAGTATATATCACTCCGATTTCTTTGTGGAATTCATTTTTCTTCTCGCTTTTCTTTCCCAGTATGTTTGGTCTTTCCCAGTTTGTTCATGATCCTCTCGATTGTTGTTTTCCACGTGTAACATGATCTCCCAATTTTTAGTTTGCTGCTGTTCAGTGTTAGTGCTTTCTTCAGAAGGTGTCTTGGTTCCCTTCTTTGGACGTGTCCCCAGTACTTCATTGCGTACATTTCTATCCTTTTTGTGATTGTCTTCCCTTCTAGTAGTGTTGATGTTTTATGTCGCTGTTTTTGTCCTGTTGTTTTTCTGAGTAATTGGATGATGTCTCTTCCAGCTCTTCTCAAACTTCTTCTGTTGGCTTTTCTTGTTGCCGCGTTTTTAACTCCATATGTCATTGTTGGCCGTATGATGGCTATGTACAGCCGTTTGGTCAGGCCCCATGATAGTTTGTTTTTCTCAATGAACGGTATAATTGCTCTTGTGACTCTGTATGCTGTTTTTATTCTCTCCTTTACTGTTTCTCTCCTTTTCAGTTGGTTCGTTAGATATGTTCCTAGGTATTTCAGTTTGTTCGTTTTTCTTAGGGAGTAGTCACCTATTTTGTATCCTTCTTCACTGATCCGACGCTCTTTTGTTGATGGGTCCCGCTCCATTACTAGACTTTTCTTGAAATTTATTTTCAGTCCAGATGTGTCCAGATGCGGTTTCATGTTTTTTAGGAAGTTGGGAATTTGTTGCTCTTCTTCTGCGATGATTAGGAGGTCATCGGCGTAAGCTAATAAGATTGGGGTTCTCAGTGTTTCCGTGTCTTCGTTAAAATTTGGTATTTCCCTTATTGTAAAATTCTTTAAAAAATATAAACCTGTCTGACATGTATAGATCAATCCTCCCGTCCTGAAAAAAAATAGAAAACACCAAAAATGGCTAGAAAAATCAAAGTTGAATATCTTCTCGATAAGAAGGAGTCATTTCACCAAAGTTGGCAATAATAAAACTCATGTATGGTCAAATATAATGCACCGAACCCCGATGTTGTAAGTCAAATAGAACGGCCAACAACTAATTTAAACTTAGTTTAAAAAATGTGTTAGTCACTATTTTATGCAAGGTGAAAATTGAAATTAAAAAGCAGACTTCCCGGATTACTTACTATACATATACAATAAGTTCACTATATCCAGTGTCAAAATAAGTTGCAGATAAAGTAAGTTAGATCCATACATCCTTATCGTCATTTCAATTGTCATAGGATAAATTGGCCAGGATGTTGTAAAGAACCTAAATCTCTTTGGTCAAAAATCCATTCCATTAAAGTCATGTTCGGGACACTGTTAAAAAAAGTTCACAGTGAAATGTGTACATACAACGAAAACAACATACGACACTTTTAAGTGATAATATTGTTATTCAATGAAGACAGTGAACTCACTTGACATTTAGACGCTGAGACGACAAATTTGGACTTTGGGGATGACTCAATGTATAAAAACCACAACAGCCAACGACGAGACTCTGGTATATCGTTTGTTATTTCAAGCAAATGTTTCAAAATTAATATAATTACCGATTAGATCTCTATTAAATTCTCAAGCTTTCTTGACTAATTAAATTAAAACAAGAAATAGATGAGGTTCGCCAGAGCGTAAAAGTTGATTTTAGAGCACAATTTAAACAGTACAAGAAATGCATTTTCATTATCTCGCTTTATTTAATAGTCTTAAAAGTCTTGTGTGATACATAAGGTAAAATGTATATCGCATGTGCCTACATAAAATATGATTGTTGACAATCATTCTACATTTCAAATTCATACAAAAATTCTACATCATACTTTTTGAATAAAAAATATTATAGAGAAAATATCTTTTGTAGTTATTTAAAATAATGAATTTAGAACAATTTGAAAACAGTTAATTAACTCGTTTTATTAATTTTATTTAAACTGTATACAGGGCGGCCCATAGTGCGAGGAAGTCCAATATCTATCTGGCTTATTATAAGAAAAATGAAAAATATTTTCAATAAAACTTATAGGGCTTGGTTTGTTCTCTATTTCTAAAATACTGTGAAATACACAGGGTGTTCCTGTGGGACAGCTTAAAGGTCGAATTTTTTACATCATTGATTTCACCGTAAAATTTTACGTACAGTACTAATTTTTTTTTCAAAATGCTGCAGCGCTGCCAAGTTACTGTGAAAAATAAGAAAATTCTCGGAAAAACAGTGCGTCACAAACATCATCAAAAAAACTATGTTATTGATAGTTAAGGGAAAACATTTAGTAAGTGCAAAGATAAGAGTTAGCTGAAATATCTGAGAGGAGCGAAAGTTTATTTTTATGTACAGGGAATTTTATTATAGGCGCAACAGCTTGCCAATCTTCAAACATCTAAAACTTCGTTTTTTTCAACTGGAACACCCATTGTGGAATAATATACTGAGTGGCCAAATGATACTCCTTTGCAAGTATCCATTTGCATATTTACTGTGCCCTTTTCTCCAACAAATGGAGTTCTATAGCTTTACATGGAATAATATATCTTACAGTGATTAGTCATATTTAATATTTATCTATTAAATGCAGACGTAAGAACCAATAAAAGCCTTTCATTTTATTTTAATTTGCTCTGTAAATATTCTATACTAGATGCTGTTCTAATATCTCTAAATAAAGGCAGTTTTCTTTATAGAAACACTATTAAGTAACCAGTGTAAATGTTGATATAATAACTATCTAATATATAAAAATCTCGTGTCACAGTGTTTGTTATCGAACTCCTCCGAAACGGCTTGACCGATTTTTATGACATTTTTGGTGTATATTTGGTAGGTCTGAGAATAGGTCGTAGGCTATTTTTTATACCCCTAGGTGATAAGGGTGGCCCTATCCAGAAATTTTCTTTTTTTTTTGGACAAAAATTTATAACTTATATGGCAAAACAACGTTTGCTGGGTCAACTAGTGATTATATATATTTCATAAAATGAAAATCTTTTTTTTATATTACATTGTCTAAAGTGCCTGTCATCTCTAAACTGGAGTAGATTTTGATTCATTTTAGTCACTTTGTTTCCTATTTTTTTAGTATTTGAAACGGTGAATACGATTCTACCAACTGAATAGGGTAGTTGGTTGTTCTCGAGGTTGCTAAATAACCCGCTAGTTGTTCTTTATTAAAAAAATGTGTTAACTAAAACTATACAGACCTATTGTAATATTACGTGCTGTAAATATTTTTCATATTATATAGAGGTAGTTTTTCGTAATAAGGAAACTCACGCCAAGACAAAGTGGATGTCTGGTCCTTTTACTAGTAGAAAATAATTTGGTGCAATACTAAGTGCCGTGGAATTTTTTTAGTATTCGAGACTGTGAATAGAATTGCACCACCGAATATGGTAGTTTGGTGGTTTCCAGGGTCGCCAACTAAAGCGCCTTTTTGTAATAATACTTGCTGCGAATATTATTTCGTACCCTTACAGGTTTTTTTTTGAAAATGGGGATGCTGAGGTCAGTATCAGTTGAAGGTCTAGCTCAACTAGTATTAAAAAAACCTTTTGTACATTTTTAATCACCTTGGTACCTATTTTTTTATTAGGTGCTGTGTATGTCGTTCCATTTCCTGAACAGGGTATGAATAGGGGTAGTTTTTACCTTTTTTTTTTTATCTCTATTGAATCGATACCTAATAGTTATCATAAAATAAATATAATTTTCATATTCAGTGTAAGCTATTATTCAGATCAATTTTAGGACTTGTTTTTATGTTTTTAGGGATTAAATAGAATTTTCCCCAGTTTTTTGATACCACGAAGATGTATTTTTATTAATTTTAAGCCTTTGGGTCTCATGTGTTCCGCGGTGGGGGCGTTAAATCAGCTATATTTAACATTGTCCTTTCTCGTCAGATTAAATGTTACCAAGAAAAACTACGTGTACATTAATTTTGTATTCTATCAAAGCAATTTTAAAAATTAAAATTAAAAATATTTTCAGGACATGGGTGATGAGATAATATTGTTGAGGTGCATATGCACGAGATCGATTTCCTGAAATCGTTATTGGAGTGTGGCAAACAATAATGCTATAATAACCGTGTTGCGAATATAAATATTAAACTATTTTGCTAGCTTAATATTATATTGTTAACTAAAATATTTGAAAATGGTACTTTTAAAAACTTAGAAATATCATGTTTTTAAATATACATTTTTATGACAAAACAAATCAAAGTAATATCTACTTCTCCAAGAAAAAATTAATAAATAGTAATATGGCTTTAAATTATAACAAAGTTCATGAGAAAAAATGAAAAAAAAAAAACAGTAACTTCCAAATTATTAATATGGTGGACATCGCAGACTGTTATGCACTTTTAAGAGATAATTGAAAAATGACTAGAAATGTATTTAAGAGATGATACAAGAATTTCTTTTACCATGACGGTCCCTTATCTGCTGAAGATGTTGTAATTGGACGGCTGAAGGAATCATAGCAGCGTGAGTAGGAGTTTGTGGTGGCCCCGGTTGTGAAGGTAAAGACTGTCGACGGCGTCGTCGAAGAGCAGGACTCAAGTTGTACTTTACTTTTGCTTGTGTCAGCAGTTCTTTGAAAACTTTCGTGACGTTGATGTTCTCTTTTGCTGATGCTTCTACGAAACCATTTTCCCAATCTACCGTTACCACTGATTCTGTTGTGGCAGTATCCACCTACAAAAAAATATAATGTTATTAAAGTAAATATATTTAGCGGGAGATCACCGTGCAAAAATAGTATGTTGCAATACAGGTGTGGAAAGAGTTCAATTGAGAAACGAATATAAAAGTTTTTTATTTTTCTTATTTTATGGCAAGCAGGACTCATCAGCCAGTCTCAGGGTCATAAATCTATCATATCTGTTATACACCTATAATATTATCTTTTTTTTTGTTTGTATTGTACCAGAAACACAAGATCACAAAGCTGGATTTAAGGATTAAAAATAAGGATTGCCGATGACTCCGTCAAGTGTTTCCGAAATTTTAAAATGAAATAGAATAGAATAGATATTTATTGGTGACCAGACATTTACAAGAAATGTATTGACAAGTCAATAGAAAATAAAAAAATACTAGATATAAATAAATTATGTAAAAATCACATTTATGAATAAGTATAGTATATAAATATAATATACAAATATAAAATAAAAGCATAAAATAGTCAATAAAATACGGTACAATAAAAAAAAAAAGAAAAACGTTTAGAAAACAAATAGCATAATTTGGGCACAAAAAGATTTCAAATACGTATGTTTTCACGTGAATAAGACATTTATTCCTCAAAGCTATAGAAAACGTCTCCTATCAGAAATGCTTTCGGTCTTGTTTTGAATAAATTAAGAGAATTTAGTGATTTTAATCCAACTGGAAGTATGTTGAAATACGCAATTAAACAGTAACTCGGTGACCTTTAATAGAATAAACGGTAATGATTTTCCGCATAAATCTTGTATTTACCTCTAATGTTGTACTCGTAAATATCCTCACATTTATTTAGTCCATTTTTTTCTTATAGCTATAAATTAGTATTTCATACAGATAAATTACGGTTAGCGTAAGAATATTTTTGAAGTGAAAAATTTGCTTACACGAGTAAATATTTCAAATTTAAAATTATTCGAAATTGAACAATCACTTAAATTTGTTTAAATAAAACACACTCTTTACTGTTGTACTTCACTCTGCTATCGTATAAAGACTGACTGCCTGGTCCTAATTCTTGTCCTGAGTCAGCAGTTATATCATAACAGCTCGAATGTTTTTATTATAAGAAATCACATACACCAATGAGTAGTAGTACACTACATCCACTTTTCCTTTTACAACAGTGTTAATGAAATTAACAATAATGTCCACAATGTGAGTTATGGCGGTGCACCAAATATAACAATATACCTACTTAACTATATAATAATAGAACAATATAAGAATATGATATAGCAAAATATATTAATATAAAAGTCATAACCAAAGGAAGGTGCAAATTTGAAGAATACCAGTCTATGGCCTCTGATCCTTTGTCGGTCACGTGGACATGGACTTGCCTTGGATCAACTCACCTGTTACTGTAACATATATATAACAATATAGTAAAGTAGCATATAACGCATGTCACACGACGATACTAAAGTAAATTAGGCTTACGAAATATCAGTAATTATCTGACTCTTGTTTTTTGTCGGTCACATGTACTTATTTTGAAACATACACTGCCCATTCTCCCTCGATCTTCTTTAGATGCACGATGTCCCTTCTGTAGTTTTGGCCTGTTTCATCATATTTAATTTGTATGTCTACTCTATCCTTATTCATTACTTGTGTACTTTGATTGAAGTTGAGGCAAGTTGTGTTTTCCTTTATTAGGTGTTTCACGTACACCTTGGTTCTAATGGGGTTTCTTCTGATCTTCGCTTCCTGCCGCCGTAATCTTTCCCTTTTTTTCTTTTGAGGAAGCTCAGACAATATCCATTACCAGCAGACATTGCTAGTGTCGGAGATGAAGATCAAACCCAGTACACAATAGAGAGTGTGACCAAGCATGCTCGCCCTAATACGCCTTAGCCCGCTGCGCTACTATACCTGCTCTTGGTAATTTATAATAATAGCAAGCGGCTCTACCACTCACTTTTTCCAAAAATGACAAAGTACTAAAATCAAACTGAATTTTTTGGTTAGGTTATACAAGGGGCCATAAAACGTATATGTCTTAAAGCGGATGTGTTAACTCCTCAGTTTAGCATAGGTTTTAAAATAGCCTAAGTTTTAAGAAATAACTATGGGACTTAAAACATACTTCTACAAAAATAAATCAGCGTACTTAAAGAGCAATTGGTTATTTTGTAGGCATTTTAAGACAAGACACGTTTGAAGTAGAATTATTCACAACTAATATGGTCGATGCACACAGCTGCCACCACTTCCAAAGGTCAAGAAATAAACAACGGTCAGCCACACTGGGAAGGTTCCAGATTGAACATAGAAATGTAATTAAATGAAATGTTTTTTAGAAAGAATTTATTAACATTGAATCATATTATGGAAAGATGATACTGATTTATTCATTTTTAAGTCATCGAGGAGAAAAATAATTTATCCATATAGTTATTTAAATTTGCGTTTTTGGAGGGCGCAAGAGTTTTGTAAGAACTGTCTAACTCGATTTTACAGTAAACTTAGCCTCGTTGAAAATTTTAGCCCACTACGAGGGCTCTCAGTACTTCATTTATAAGTAATTTTTCTCAGTACTTGCGATATGTTCATTTTATAACTATGCATGGCGTCCCATATATTTTCTTTTATATTTACTTTATTAAATACAAAACATTCTCTCAAGCATTTGTGTGTGCATTTTAAACTTTAATAAGTACTTATTCCAAACAAAGTATGGTTTTATAATACCCTTCAGATATTCTACGAGCAGAGATTTAGATGATTCATTAAAACTTGAAAGCTTTAAAAGTAGTTTTAAATGAAAATATGTAGGCCTCTCTGGGTGGACCCCTATACCCGTATAAGGGTTTTAAGTCAGTTTTATAGAGTCTTTCCAGACCATTTACGTTTATAAGAAGTCTCAGAAATAAGCTTTTAGAATATCTTATAGAGTATGTTAAAATTAAGATTGTTACTTGGGTCTTGCTACCTGAATAAATGGGCATATCTATCTCAACTCCTCCTAAACTGTAGGTTATTGTTTCGTCATTATCAATGTGGAAGACTTAGTTTGTTTCTTCTTCTTCTTGTATGGAATGCACATTCGCCACTTTCTCCTTCTTGAATTTTCTAGGAGGCTCTACATATGGTTGACTATTTCTCACACGTTTTTTTCTTTCTGCATATGTCTTATATTGAAACCTGAAATGTCCTTGGGATCCACAGTTATTGCATGTCTGATTTAAGGCCGGACACTTTTCACTTGAAGAAGAATGTTTGTGGCTTCCACGTCGACCACAAACCTTCGGTGAATAGTGAGTTGTAGCTTGATATACATCTATTTCAGCTGTTGCCTCTACGTACGCTCCTGGAATACTGAAATATATTTCCTGCAAGCACAGTCCGCTCATACCTTTTTTTTTTTTACCGGTCCTCAATACTCGCTGTTTGTGTCAAAGGACCTTTTGAAAATTGTTTATTTGTGAATAATTTAATAATGAAAATTTAGTAGATAATTAATACAGTCAATTCCCAAAATATTAACAGTTACAAAATTCATTAAATATTTTATTTTCAATTTTAAAGTAAATCAGAAATATTTCCGTTCTCCGCCCATGCTTCCGTTCGAATCGTTTCACGCCGAGATCTTTTCTGGTCTATTCGGATGCATGTCGTGAATATTAGAGAACTAATAACCTTTAATATAAACCCCTGACACAGTTGTAAAACAGTTCGCTCCGAATCATCAAATCTGTTTACAAACAAACCTCGCACTACAAAACGGCAAATTTACACAGATGTGTATTTAATTAACAAGTGTAATTAACTACTGTGATTGATAAAATATTTTAAGTTTTCTTATGTTACAAAATAAACGAAAATATACATTTTTTTTTCGAATTTAATTCATTCAACGAAATGCGTGTGGTTCAGTCCCATACCCTAGAAAAATAATACACAGAGTATTTAAACTTAAGTGACCCTTCTGTCAAAAAGTCGGAAACGCTTTGCGGTGATTTTCAAGTGCGCGATTGCTCTATCAACTTAAAAAGCATCGTGTTAATTTGCGCACGTACGTTGATTTTTCCTATCGCAAGCATTCGGAGCAGACATCTCCTTCGCAATCGAAATGTTCCAATGCTGTTCCACCCAACCATTTGGAGCTCATATTTATTCGTCTCATCCTATATACGATACAAAAATTTAGTTCCTCGGCTTAGCCAGTCTAGTTGCTATTATCACCAATATTATCATCATCATTACATTATTATTATTATTATTATTATTATGATTATTATCATGATTATTATTATGATTATTATTATTATTATTGGATTTAAGATTTAAAGATCAGTTAATTCCTCACCAGCACTTGTATCAAAAAGTGTCTTTTATAATGAATGTAAAATGTATAATCAATTACTTACTGATATAGAAAATTCCAAGTCATTTATTTTTAAAAGGACGATAAAGAATTTGTTAAGGGAAAAGTATCAATAAATTTCATTTAGTCTTACTATTTTTTACGTGTTATATTATTTGTAGTTTGTTATAATGTATGTGTTGTGTGCTCCTTTATACAATTTTTTTTTACGTGTAATTTGATTTTATATTTTACATTTTGTTATACTAATGCAATGTTTAGTCGATTTATTATGGTATGTATTTGTCACGCACTCCTTATAGCCACTTGTATGATTATTACTTAATTGTATCTATGATTGGGATATAAGAATTATTATTAATATTATTATTAAGAATTTCAGATTTATGCGACACGCTTTCTTAGCTGAAACTGGAAATCATCAAACCCATCCCATTATTATTATTATCACTATTATTATTTTTTAGACTTCGCAAGCGGCACACTTATTTATTAGTTATTACCACACACACCAATTCGTATCCCCCGCGTATGTTCATTCGTTGTAGCATTTTTTCTGGACCCATTGTCCCTCGTGTTCGGTTCGAACAGATTCCGTGAGGCTTTATTTCTTAGTGTTTTGGATCTAAGTCCCTTGTTTTTGGACCTGAGTCCCTTGTTTTGGACCTGAGTCCCTTGTTGTGGACCTGAGTCCCTCGTTTTGGACCTGAGTCCCTCGTTTTGGACCTGAGTCCCTTGTTTTGGACCTGAGTTCCTTGTTTTAGACCTGAGTCCCTTGTTTTGGACCTGAGTCCCTCGTTTTGGACCTGAGTCCCTCGTTTTGGACCTGAGTCCCTCGTTTTGGACCTGAGTCCCTCGTTTTGGACCTGAGTCCCTCGTTTTGGACCTGAGTCCCTTGTTTTGGACCTGAGTCCCTTGTTTTAGACCTGAGTCCCTTGTTTTGCGAGTGCGTTTAATACATTTTATGAAATTCACTTTTTTGTGTGTACGCTCTTTTAATAATAATAACGCCAACACCAACAATTTTTTGATTCTAAAAGACAAATAATAATTAAAGAACTTTATAGTATACTAGTGATTCAAAACCTAAATGATTCGGACAAATATTATTTCCATTTCCTCCTAAATGCTTGTAAATCTCCCTATGATAAGGATTGTTTTAATTGGTTTTCTTAATTATATTATAAACATTGCGATATAATAGTGCTAGCCCCGTTTTCTTAGTACCCAATGTATATTTGTTGAAGTTTTCCTTACAAAGTTTATGCTCTGTTCCTTCTTATTTTTCACTGGATTTACACATTAAAGAATTAAGGCGCACTCGCTTTTATTTATATGGTTAATCCTCGTCGCCACTGAACAATCACTTAAATTTGTTTAAATAAAACACACTCTTTACTGTTGTACTTCACTCTGCTATCATATAAAGACTGACTGCCTGGTCCTAATTCTTGTCCTGAGTCAGCAGTTATATCATAACAGCTCGAATGTTTTTATTATAAGAAATCACATACACCAATGAGTAGTAGTACACTACAGAAATACTCCCTTTGATTTAAAAATAATCTATTTGCCAAAGGTGATGAGCCCTAGACTATAATATTGTAGGTTAAGTGCGAATAAGATATTCATGTGTCAATTAGACGTTGTTCATCTATTATATTGTCTTTTAAATTAAAACAAATAATCAAAATCAATTAGTTTTTTAATTGAGAGTGTGGAAAATAATATGACAAGTGCGGCAAGATTCATTACGCATGCTATTCATTTTTGTAGTATACTTCAGTATACACAGAAAATATTCAAATTTAATATCAATTTCTTTATTTATCATTTCAGTGTAAAAAAACCGCTTCAAGGAGTCACTACTTCCACGTCCAAATTTTCCATCCAAGTCTCTCACAACGAAAAAAATTTGCATGTGAAAATAACTGTTTACGAAACTTTAATAATTTATTATTTGAAATCATCTACTCAAAAAACCCATAAAACGATATCCCACATCGGTAGTGGGCTGGGGGGTGGTAGTGGGGGCAGATGAAGTAAAAAAATATTTTGAGGTTTTTGGCTCTTGCACACACACTAAGTAAAAAAAAATTCACCCCATTTAATAATGGGGTGGGGGTGGTAACGGGAGTGGCTAATTTTTTGAGACCTTCTCTTATATATACTAAATACCAATTTTATGGACTCTTACCTGCTTCCTTACCATTCATTTATTTACCCCAATTTACCCCCCAACTCTTCAACGAAATAAGATGAAAATATAATCTAGTTCTAGGTCACGTTAAAATACATACGTGTACCAAGTTTCAAGTCAATATCTTAAACGGTTCCGGAGTAATCGTGCGCACAAAAAAGTTATAGACATTTTTTTCAAACTTAAAATCTCGACGTTTCATGACATTCTAAGCCCATTGGAATAACAAAAATATTCAAATTTTTTTTGTCGTTACTATACTTCCACCGGGCGTAAGTAAAATACAATCAGACACGTCGATTTAATATACATCAGATATAAAAAACATCAAAGGGTTACTAAACATACAAAATAAAATACATAACATAATTATTACATATAACGGAAATATTTACAAAACATATAAAATGAAAATAAAAATTACTTCATATTCATAGATACATGTTAAATTTAAATATGAATATAAAACCTTTATTACGGCGAGTTGCAATTTAAAAATTCATCGAAGCTACGCTATGTATTAGCGATTAGATTTATTTTTACAATTTATTTAAATTGCCTGGTAGTACAGGGTGTGGCAGAGAACCGGTATAAAAACGGAATAACACATTAAAATTATTTATTCAAGAAATTATCAATATAAAACCTTAAATTACAGAGAAAAGCATTTTAATTTTGAAGACGACGTCTTCTGCGTAGACATTTCTCATATCTTGAGCGGCAGAGAAACGGACATTTATAAAAATCGGCTTACCCGCCACTTCAACATCAACAGTGATAATACAGTGTCGTCTGGTTATGTCAATCAAGGATGCAGAACTTTAAAGAAACCGGTTGTGCACTGGAAAAAAGGCTCCTGGATAAGGAAAGGAGTGTATGTACGGAGGAAAACAGCAACTGTCAGGGCCGCTGTCGAACATAGTCCACGGCCTTCTTCCCGTCACCATGCAGTTTCGTTAAATACTTCAGACAGGAAGTTCCCGATAAATTTTGTATAAAGATTTTAATTTCCAATATCCACTTAATGTAAGACTGGAAGATCGCGATCACTTTAGCCGCTCAAATTTTTGTCGTCAGCTCTTGGTTTACGAGAATGAAGGTCTTATTCACAATCTGTTTATGGGTGGTTTTGTGAATAAACAAAATTTTCGGTACTGGTCTGACGAGAATCCCCACCAACTGCAGGAGAATCCTTTACACAGTGAAAAGGTTACAGTACGGTGTACACTATTGTCGTTTAGCCCTAACTTCTTTGAGGATAAAAATGAAAATGCAACAACAGTTACATCAGCCCGTTATATCGACTCGACTGAAACGTTTGTCGCACCAAGAGTTACCAGGCTAATCTCTTGTTAATGAAGACACATATTTTCATCAAGATGGGTCGACTTCTGATCCGTCAAAATACTGATGAACACTGTAGGGCAAATGTTTATCAATCATATCATGTCCAAGGATGGCACGGGATGTTCCTTGATTAGTTAGATCGCCTTTTTTAAAAGAGTACAATTTTTTATGGAGCTATTTGAACAGGAAGGTACATACTGACCCACCACGCAATATTGGTCGAACTCAAAATTAAAAAGGAAATAACCAGTTTGAGTGAAAATACTACGCCGTGTAATAAGTAATGCGATCAACATTAGAGGAGTGTCTGCACAGAGAAGAAAGTCACCTTTAAGATATTGACTTCTAAAAATAAAATGCTTTTTTTTGTACTTTAAGATAGTATATTCATAATTTCTGAAATAAAGCATTTCAATGAGTATAGAGCTTTCATAATCGCCCGTTTCTTTGCCGCATTCTGTATAATCAATAGCGTAAATCAATTTTTGTAAGTGGTCTTTTGAGTATTTTGCCAAATTGGCGGGGTCGGAAAAAGTGCGTTAGCTTCCACCTTTGCGAAAAGTTCAAATGTAAACATCTAGTGTATCTCTGATGCTACGACAAAAATGGTAAGGACTTCTTTTGTTCAATACTAAATTCCTTCACATTATTATTTTCGTAGAACTAAGCGTTTACGAGTTACTGGAAGTCAAAATTTGAAAATAGTAGTTTTTACGAATTATTTCTTAAACGGTTGATCGTACATTAAAATGTCAAATTCAATCTTGTAGAATTAATAGTTTACGAAACAGATTTTTTATAAAAAGTTTCTTAAATGATGATTATTAAAAATGTTTATGTTCGATGAAACCAAATAGAGATATTAGTAGGGTCTAAAACACATCTGCTCACTTCCAGAAAATTACTTGGTGAATGTCGAGAATAAGGAACTAAGAAATATACTCGAAAGAGCACGTCTCAACATAACGGAAATTGGAGGTCAACTAAATTATAGTTTTTTACAAATACCACAGAACAGATAACTACATCTATTCTACGAAAATACTGTTAGACTCCTACTACGCAATTATAACGAAATTGTAATGGTGTCTCGGTTAATTCCTATTGCACAAAAGTTAGATCTCAAGTTGAATATGCTTCAATAATACAATCCGCAATGTACTTGGTGAGTGTAAAATCTCTAGAAAGATTTCAGCATAAGTCGTGGAATAAGCTTTTGAGGTTTTACTTATTTACATTAAATAATTCAATTATTAATCACAATTATACAGGTATTTAGAATCTGCTCAATTTATAAACCTTGAAAGTACGTAGAGTACATACTATACATTAGCTCAAAAAGGAGGATAGTAACAAATATACGTGATCAGTGCGTGCAATAGTAGTCCAATAAAGATATCATTTTTCAAAAAAATTTCTCCCGGCAAGCTGATTTTTTCAGGGTCGATGGAGGGGTGTCTCCCGAGTATCCGACCAAAAAGTCACAGTCCACACCCCTTGTAGGGTGCTGCAAAAGGGGTGGTTTCTTATTTCTTGTTTTTTTGAAATTTTTTCCAGCTTGTATGTAGTAATATTCTCTACAACTTTGCCTAATAAAATTTTTTTGTGACTTTGATTTTTGACGGACCAGCGCCCATTATATGGGAAAACATTCTCCATATTTATTTATTATGGTTCAGGAAATGTACAACCAAAAGGCTGAATAGCCAACCAATTTTTTTTTTTTGGAGACTCACGAGACAATTCTCAATCAACCCTGCAATAACCAGCTATTCAGCCTTTTGTTTGTATGTTTCCTGAACCATAGTAAATAAATATGGTGAATGTTTTCCCATATAATGGGCGCTGGACCGTCAAAAATCAAAGTAACAAAAAAATTTTATTAGGAAAAGTTGTAGAAAATATTACTATGTACAAGCTGGAAAAAGAAAATTTCAAATAAAAACAAAAAATAAGAAACCACCCCTATTGCAACACCCTACAAGGGATGTGGACTGTGACTTTTTGGTCGGATACTCGGGAGACACCCCTCCATCGACCCTGAAAAAATCAGCTTGCCGGGAATTATTTGTGAGCACCCCCTATAGAGAAGGTCGACTTTTACTGTACTATAGATCCTATTGGCATTTAAATTTTGAGGGGGTATAATTCAAAATAATTTTTACAAAGTCTTATCAAATCAATGTTGGCCAATGACATGTGTCACTTGACACTATTGACAGTTCAATTTATTAGGATCCTCCTTTCCCGGCTAAGATATAGTATTTATATTTAAAGTGATAAGTGTATTTGCTGCATCCTTCTTCTTATTAATCACAACTTTTGTGACTAATACATTGTCCTTGTATATCACGTCATCTGTCGCGATTGCCTGTTAGGCGCACAGTCTCATCAAAGCCCTTTAATCTCAGCTCCTTGGTAACTTCAGCCGAATTTTTAGAAGGGCGTAATCTTCGCCTCTTGCTATTTTGTTTTCCTGGGACTACCAAAAGTTTTATATGGTTCGGTTAATGTGACCAATAAATGAGAAATATTAACTCTGCCTGCAGCTACAGCACCCTGTCAGTCCTCTAGCACATGGCCTATTACGTGCTCAGTGTAGATGTTAAAAAGGATTGGTGATAAAACACAGTCCTATCTGACGCCTTTGCCAACCTTACACTTATCGGAATTGGTTTGGTCGACTTTCAGCAAATAAGTGTTTCCTTCATACAACCGACGAGTAATAAAAATCAGATGTCTTGTTGTTTCCATCTCCAATAATACGGTCCACAGTTTGTTCCGTTAAATATTGTCAAAAGTCTTACGATAGCTTATGAATCAAAAGTACGTAGGCACGTAATATTCTCTTGCCGTCTCGATAAGCTGTCGTAAATACAGTATTTATTTTTTAGTACTTCATTCTTTAACCAAGCTTGCCTGCTCTGGAGATATTTGCCAAGACAGATCATGCTAAAGTCTGGGTTGAAGAATATACATTATTTTTAGAGATGGGTCGAGGAAACTTTCCATATTTGATAAAAGTCTGTAAAAGTCATGTAAATAATATAATTGTATGCACTTATTTCGTATCAAAATTAAGCTTGCATCATCACGAATCAGATTTTACCATAAAATAGGCTATCAATACACCCAATAGAAACTGAGAAGGAAAACTTCCTGGAAACTTTCGGAGTATTCAAAACAGAAAGTTTCCAGGAAGTTTTCCTTCTAACTTTCCATTGGGTATATTGATAGCCTATTTTATGGTGAAATCTGATTCGTGATGATGCAAGCTTAAGTATATTGATAAAGAATTAGATGAGGGCAAATATGTTGTGTCGCTGTTTTTCGACTTATCGAGAGCTTCCGATTCTGTGGATAGACATATACTTGTTGTGAGCGGAATCTCGGTGAGACTTTGTCAGAAATAACTCACAGGGGTTTTTAGTTTAAGTCACTTTAATGAACAGATTAACGAAATTTTGAGGTTACACAGGCCGAACAACAGTTGTATAATTTAGAATTTAGGTGGTAGGTTTTAGAATACTTATTATATGAGTTGAACATAATGCGAATATATTTAACAACTATTAACAACTGACTTCTATTTGCCCAAGTTTTCAGTTTTTGTGGAAGATGTGTTTTTTTCGATTATGGCGGGAATGAATAAAGTACACGTCGTTGACAACGAACTAATTAGAAATTATCATACCACAATTTTGAACCAATTGCGAGAAATTATTATAGTTGCATTTCTAGGCTTGGTAACAAAAACATTCTTGAACAATTCCACAAATTTACAAAGTAGGTAACTGAATATGTGATTCTGCAAAGTTAACAAAGGAAATTGCGAAACTATATCGCAAGACGGAATGTTGTAAGTCGACATGCCTTTACTAAAGTAAAATATAAAACATGCATATACAGGGTGTTAAGCTGAAGGCTTTATAATATACTGTCCAAAAAATTAGAAGTTATTTGTATACGAAGATGTCTACTAAATTGCATTAACTCCTACATGAAAAATCATAAATTAGTAGTAAAGTGTAATGAATTTCAATCGAATATCCATGATGTAACCCTGGGAGTCCCCCAAGGCTCAATATTAGGCCCTCTATTATTTTTTATTTACATTAACGATCTGCCAAATTACATTCAACATGGCGATATCACGATGTACGCAGATGATACCACTGTCTCGGTATCAGCTGTCACGCAGGAATAACTATATCATACAATTTATATTACACCAGACGATGTACACGCATGGTGCCAGAGAAATAAGCTCATTTTGAATGATGAAAAAACCGTTTTATAAACTTTAATTTTAGAACGGCATTAAACTCTAGTGATGACATAAATTTTACTAAATCAAGAAAATTCCTAGGCGCCTACATAGACAGCAGATTAACATGGGAACTGCCTATAGAGCCATTTGTAAATTGCTTAATAAAGCCTACTTTGCTGTTTTACAGCTAAAGTTTACAACTGCCCAGACGAGTATCGAAGTGTGTATTATGCTTTAGCATATTCATATTTATCACTGAATATATTGGGGGTCGTTCAAGTCATATACAACGAGTATTTGCTTCCCAGAAGAGATTACTAAGACTCATTTTTAACCTAAACAATAAATCCAGTTGTAAGGAATTATTTAAAAATTATAATATTTTTACAGTTCCTAGTATCTATATCTACAAATGCCTGGTATTTGCAAAAATAAAATTGTTACACCTTCTTCACTACCGGAAATAATCGTTTATATAATACAAGACATAAAGATCTGTTGGTGTTCCAAGTGCAAAAAACAACGGCATTCCAAAACTTACTGAACTATAATTGTGTTATTTTATTTAACAGCGTTCCTAAAACTATAAGAGAATTGAACTTATCTTCATTTAAAAAAGATATAAGAAAGATATTAATAGCGAATGCATTTTAGAGTGTTGACGAATTTCTAAAAAAATTTGTTATTTTTTTAAAATCAATTATGTTGCATTTGTATGGACAGAGTTTTTATAAGAGGTTTGTTGTTTTTATACATATTTTAAGTTCTTTTATTAACGTGTATTTTTGTATTTTATTTCATTTTTTTTGCTATAACGAGACGGACAAATTGATTATTTTAATTTTGTGTGAATTACTAAAGTAAATATTGTTGTTTAGACCTGCCGAATGTACATAATCTATGTATCAAAAAAATGGTAAAATAAATTCTATTCTTCTATTCTATTCCATCTATTGATCCGTCTTTATGTAGTGGAACGAAGATTGAAATTCTTAAGTCATCGGTCCATATTCTTGCTTCCATATCCGATAGCATATTCTATGAAGGAATCTCACACCATATCTACCAACTAATTTAGGCTGCTTTGCTAGTTTTTAGTTTTTGTACGGCTAATTCCACTTCTGGTTTTAGTATTGAAGGTTCGCCTTTGTGGTCTTACTGTCAGTCATCTGTCTCAGGATGGTCATTTTCCAAAAACTTTTCATCGTATTGGCGCTAAACCTCAGTAATCTGATCCCTGTCAGTGCTGGTGGAGTCCTTAATAGGGAAGATGCATGAAATTTTAAAATGGTTGAAAAAGTGATTTGCTCGTAATTTCCATTACGCAGAACACGATATAACAAAAGAGATTCAAAATAAAATTTACTTTCCCTAAAATAAATATTTAGATTAGCCGTAATTTGTAAACATAACCACGTGACTGCAAACGGTTTCTTGGAGTCAACGACATCAGTCGTTAGAGGCAGCGCGCGGCGTTAGATTGAAATAATATTATTTATTAATCGAACAAGGATGCGCATTCTCTCAATCATAACTTTGTTATTTTTTATGCTAGAGAAAAAATAAAACATGTCGGAAAGCTGAATCGATTCTCTTTAAGTCTACAAATTTTTCGAAAAAAAAACTGTTAATTATCGAGATATTCGATAAAATGGAAGAAATTTAACGTTTTACTAGGAAATGCACGTAGATCTTAAAACAAATCATTTTTTCCATAAGCATTCTCCTCAAAGGGCCGGCATTAATGGAGCGTCTAGATAATACCACAGAAAAGGTAAACTATACAGAAGCGAAAGCTAGCCTTCACGGCAGGACCGAATTTGAGAGCGGATGTCCAATATCCGCCATGTTATAACCACCCCTTCTGTCAGCTGTCACAATACAAGCCATGTGACTATTGTTTACGTTGTGCGATTCATGGTCTTACAACGCTTACACGGTATTTTGTGATTTTTGTGATCTTTTCGTTTAATTTTCAATAATTTGCTATTCTGTTATTGTTTCTTTTCGTATTGAGATTATCAGTCTAACGTGTTAATATAGTTAGTGTGCATTTTTGCAAACGTTTCGTGTATATAAACTCTGGGCTATCGCGTTTTATTTTTGGTGTTTTCAATGGATCCTAAAGGAAAGGGGTGTGCTTATCGTCCATGTCCTTCCAGGACAGGTGAAACAACAAGCTTTTTTGTATCTCCAAAAATCCTGAAAGGTGCCTATATATTTATATCACTGAAACAACTGGAAAGTAGTATTAGCTTTACTAATTAACAAGGAAAATGTTCGTGCTTCGCTATGGGTTCGTTAAGGTAACTAAAAAACAAACATCGCTACCTTTTCTTTATATGTATATAGGTTAGTACTTGAAAAGAGGAAATATTAAATGAAACATTTATCTATAAATTGCTACTACGAATTTTGGGTAATCTAGAAGTGTGATTTAAAAAGAACATTAATACCAAATTATTGTAATAAAGTATATTTAGATATAAACAAATTGCTGTAATACCGTATATACAGTGTGTCTCACTTTTCATCACTACAGTCCAATATCTCGGCCATTTGCTGATCGATTTAGATCAAATTTGGTATACTTCTTTTGCTCCAGATTTTGATTAAAAAGTTATTTAAATTTTTTTTTCGAAATTAAATACGCCTACTATGATAAAAAAAAATTGGCAAAAATTAGGAATTTATATTAGCGATTGAGATAGGGTTTTTGTTTTTACAGAATCTTGTTCGGCATGACCTAAAACCCCTGCATACCAAATTTCATTAAAAAATATTCATTCCTCTACAAAAAATATCATATCTAAGATTTCAATAATAATCACCCTACTATTCGAGTTATTTATTGTCGGATATTTACATAACTTGGTAGTGGTGTAATAATGACGCTAATTAAGCAGTAGGACATATTTTTTATCCAAAACACTATTATGAAATGAATATTTGAAAAATGGTGGCTATTTTTTAAAATACTTAGAACTCGGCATGCCAATATCCTTGTTAACATGGAGTGCTTTGGAATGGATTTGACAATTCTTATTATTTCAATTTTATCAGCAATAATTAATTGTTGTGCAGTCATGTTTAAGTTTAATTTGACATTCGATGCAATTGTCAAATCTATTCCAAAGCACTCCATGTTAACAAAGGTATTGCTGAGTTCTAAGTATTTTAAAAAATAGCTACAATTTTTCAAATATTCATTTCATAATGGTGTTTTGGATAAAAAATGTGTCCTAATGCTTAATTAGCGTCTTTATTACACGACGCCAAGTTATGTAAATATCCGACAATAAATAACTCGAATAGTAGGGTGATTATTATTGAAATCTTAGATATGATTTTTTTTAAAGGAATGAATATTTTTTAACGAAATTTGGTATACAGGGGTTTTAGGTCATGCCGAACAAGATTCTGTAAAAACAAAAATCCTATCTCAATCGCTAATATAAATTCCCAATTTTTGTCAATTTCTTTTGATCATAGTAGGCGTATTCAATTTCGAAAAAAAAAAAAAAATTTAAATAACTTTTTAACCACAATCTGAAGCAAAAGAAGTATACCAAATTTGATCTTAATCGATCAACAAATGGCCAAGATATTGAGGTGTAGTGGTGAAAAGTGAGACACACTGTATAAATAAATATTATTATTCATTATTTTTAGTTACCTTAATGAACCCGCAGAGGAACACAGGTATTTTGCTAGTTAAATATAAAACTAGATAGTTTTCTCAGTGTATAATGTATTCGATGCCTAATAAAGTTGACCATCTGTAAAAATTTATTTCTCTCAGTGTGATAACAACAGCTCCTACTGTCATTTACGAGGTCACGGATATGAGTCCTTCGACATGAAAGGTGCCGCGGCAAGCTTTCGCTTCTGTATAGTTTACCTTTTCTGTGGTAATATATGATATTTAAATTCGTCACAGTATTTTCTTGGCCTAGTAGTTAAGGTTAAGGGGCTACCTAGGTTTTGTGTAAAAAATGTCCGATATTTTGCCGTACATCGCCGACATTTTATTAAATATCTCCAAAACGAAAAAAAAAAAAAATCAAAATTCTGATGGAACCAAAAGATTGGTAATGAAACGAACTCGTTTTACGGTGTTCTTTATTTCGAGATGGCTTTTACAGTTTCGCAGATATCGCCGACAAATGATAAAAGAAGCAAGCATTTCGTAGTCGAAAATCGCACAAAAACGTGCAATTTTAAAACGTTCATATTTTTCAAAATACACCAGCAGGGCGGTCAATATGGAAAGAGGGAGAGTTGGACTTACTCCGCATCGTAAATTCGAAAATTCGGCCTGGCAGAAGCAAATCAAAAATGGCATTTTTTGTTTTAACGTTTACTAATTGTTGACGGCAATCGCGGCGATGTTTTTATGGAATCTTATCGGAAAAGGATTAGCGACTGCGCCAAATAGCTGCCGTTTTGAAGTATCCAAATTCTTCACCGAAGAAAATTCTCTTTTCTCGCTGTATCATCATTCAAAAAATCGCAAATTTTACATTTTTACTTCTATCAATTTTCATTATAAAAAAAAATCTTGCAACTTTCCCATTGATCACGTTTTGGGTTTAAATTTTCGTATATTGACCTCTTTGGAAAAGGTCTTTGCTATTACTGTGATCAGCATGTGACTACATTTCTTTACAAATACCTTATAGATAAGAATTCTTATCTCTTCTACAGTCTGAATTCTCCGCCTTAGACTGTTATATTCTTCCGTTTTTAAAGTAGTTTTGGTACTTTGGGTCCTTAAGTTTTTCGTGGCTTGTACTTCAGTTAGAGTTTCAGCAGTTAAAATAATTCAATCGTCAAATAAAGAATACAATAAATTCAATGAATAATGCCAGTTTTGGACATATTAACTGTTAGTCTATCAGAAATAACACTGCAATGCTTTTTTGTAGAGAATTTTATCCTCTTTATTTTTATTAGCCGTTTTTACCAACAGATTTACGGTAATTGAATTATAGAAGGAACAATATTTCGAAGCCATTTTGTAACATAGAGCAAAATCTTATCTAATAACTATAATAGAAATGGAATGCTAATTCAGATATCAAAATATGGTGTGTAAAAATTCAGCTTACTAACAATTAATGCAATTTAGAAATCCCATCTACCAACCTATGAAGGTTTGTCATAAAGAATTCATGAACACATGATCATGTATTTGCACTTCTTTCTCATTTTTCCACTAAAACAGGTATCTGAATATAAAATAAAATTTCATATAAAGACTGGAATGGTTACAGCAAAAGAGAAATTATCCTGAATGAAGATGTAACACGGAGAACTCTATGGGTTTAGATATCAATTTATTATAATATACGAAAATCCCCCTTGTTCAGTAGGCCATTGTCTCGCCCATTGTCTGCCTCTTTTATTCCACATTATGACGATAAAAGATGACAATCTAAAATGAAACGTTATATTCATAAAGTAGGGTGTATGTGGGTGGGTATTGTTTAAAGTTGGCTGCATCCGACTCGGTATAATTTAAATATGTTTTTCATTTACAAAATTTGAAATAAAACTTTATAATTGTGCAACCTATGCATTTACAAGTTATTATCCGTTGGTATGTGTATTTGTATATAAATTCCGAACTGTTGGATTTATGCTCATGTTCATTACAAGTTCTTTGATTCTGCTTTGTGTTGTACAATTCTACAATTTCTACACAGATATATATTTATTATTATTTCTGTTATAGTGATTATTTTAATTAATCTCAGACTGTACCGCTCCTTTAGGAGACAGAAAACTTTTAATAAAATTAAAGGAGGGCATCGATAGCCATATACAGATTGCCTCTCGCAAATTCCAAAAGTTTCATTAGAGCTTGCAATCAAAGATATTGTGAATCCCTTTTCGGCTGGTTACTTCAAATCTTTTATTAGATGTTTTATAATTTATGAGGATTGATGTTGGAAGTATATAAAATCGATGTATTTAATTTCATGTAGAAAAAGAACAAACCTATATAGCGGAGCGGTTCTGGTTTTGAAATGAAACCAACTTTAAAATTTTTTTTTTATGACAGTTCGGTTACAAGCGTTCTCTTTTATCATGTTATCAACTTAGTTCAGCTTAATCACACGGGGTGGCGGAGGAATTCGCATTTAAATTTCGCAAAAACACGTTCTTCCACGATAACTTTGTTATTATTGACCTGACGAAAAAAAAGTAAAATTGAAAATTGAAGATCTCTCGGAAGCGAGACGTAACTTTTTTATTTGAAACTTTTTTTTCCAGAATTAGCAGTTTTCGCAAAAATTGCAAATGAGTGATTGTTGGCCAGGTACTGCAATTAATTGCTATTAGAATTCCACACGTTTGCAGTACCTGGCCAACAATCACTCATTTGCAATTTTCTCGAAAACTGCTAATTCTAGAAAAAAAGTTTCAAATAAAAAAGTTACGTCCATCTTTTATCTTCGTTACTTCTCGATACACTTGGTATCTATTTCGAAAGATAAAAAAGTTTCCCGCATGTTACATTTGAGAATGCAAATTTTCGACATAGCCTTAGAAAAAAAATAATGCTTTCTACACTTATTAAAATTTGACCTACATATTAACACATTATGTTAACAAATATAAAATGATTACACGATAAAAATTTAAGAGTAATCCATTGTGCCGTTTTTGAGTTAAAGCGAGTTAAGCGGAAAAATAATTGTTATATATATCCAATACACACCTAAAAGTAGAGAAATGCGCCACGAAAACTCGTGACGGTGTTAAATAAATATTTATAATAAGTTTAATATTTGATGGAGGGTAGACTGATAAAATATTAAGATGGAAAAAAGATTTATACATCCAAATATTAAGCTCCGAAGTCCCTATCCCTTTTCCTTAACCCCTTATTCCCGCAAACGCATTATGCCCCCTCCCTCCCTTCCTATTGCTTGGGTTGCCATAATTTTTATTTAAAGACAAAAAAAATCTCACTTACCTGTAAAAATATTTCTCTTCTGAGCCCTTCCTTCGTAATCAAAAACGTATTAAAAAAAAATGCAAAAAGTTTTTCCCCTCCCACAAGCTTGTTTATTTGAAAAAAATGAAAAAAAATATTCAGTCAAATATTAGACGTAATAACGAACAAATTCCATTTTGGTTTTTGAAAATCGCATGACAGGGAAAAAAGTTCGAGTGAGTTGAATAATTTTCCTTTCCCTACCTCATTCCCCTCCCCTAATTGGCCCACCACCCCATCCTCCGGCTCCATCAATTCTTATCTATTTCACCTACCTCAAAAAAATCTCATCCCCCTAACTTCTTTTTTTCTTAAAAAAATTAAGGAATTACTTTTTTGTGTATTAGTGTTAGGGCAAAAAAACGAGTATTTTCAAAAAATTTTTTCACAAAAAGTTACCGTCCGATTTGAACAAATTATGAGCTTCCGAAAGATCTTCAATTTTTAATTTTACTTTTTTTTCGTCAGATCAATAATAACAAAGTTATCGTGGAAAAACGTGTTTTTGCGAATTTTCAACGAGAATTCCTCCGCCACCCCGTGTGATTAAGCTAAACTAGGTTGATAACATGATAAAAGAGAACGTGTGTAACCGAATTGTCAAAAAAATTTAAAAAAGTTGGTTTCAAAACTCTTCTTTTTCTCGCCAGATCCGCTCCAGTAATATACGATTAGCAACGAAATATATATTATTAAACAACATAGATCCTTCTTTTTCTGAGTATCCTTCTGATGTACTAATGACAGAGTCGGCATCCATGACAAATTCTGCATTTCTTTCTTGGATTTTATATCTATCAAAGACTAGAAACCATATTACAGAAGCAATATGGGTACAAGCAAAAGTGTAGCGACACGTCCCCGTGACAGACAGCGCACTCTGTCGTACACATCCTAAAGCACGCGCCGCTCCATTTTAAGATCCCAACTTACATTCCCTTTTTTACCTCTTTGACCTTTCTGGTTGCGCCCCTGATGGCCCACACTTTCTGGCGATCTTATTTTATTCATTCTAAACATAAAATGTATACACACAAAAAAATTGGCTTTGTAACGATGATATAATTTCACTGATTTTTATATCTTGAACCATGGCCAACTCGACGGGATGGCATATGCCAGAAGTCTATTTTGTCGTTATTTAAGTTCGATAGAATTAATCAGCGCATAAAAAATGCTTGTAACGATGAGTGTCCGAAAAAACCACTTAGCTCCCGCACCATTACTAATGATGCATATATAGTTGAGGAAACACATAATATAGTTGAGGAAACACATTATAGTAGAACGAAAAAGCGAGGGGAGTAGCGATAACTTTTTTCGGTCGCTCTTGTCTGCTTTGGCTTCTTTACTTCAAAGATCCACCTTACTCTTTACCACAGCGAATCTTGTTTAAATGCGTTTTCTAATACACAACTCATACCAGGTGCTAACTTTCATTTTCAAAAAAGTTTATTTCTTAATATGCGTGAAGTCTAGTACCAGTATTTCTGATATGCTAAAGCTTGTCTCATTATGAACCTACTAAGTAGAGCACAAAGTGGTGCTACATTTCGCTTTATGTATATTTGGGAAACAATGTTGAAAAATGGGTAATTTTTGGCAGGAATCATGACACGATCCTAATTTGTGATATGTTTTCTATGTGAAGGTAGTGTGCAGGTGATTACGCTACATATACTCCCTCTCTTCAAAAATAGTAATAAAAAATAGTATTGTTAGTCGGATCGAAAAGATTACGACTGGGAGAGCGAGTTGTTGAACGGTTGATTGTACAGGATCGGTTTCGACAATTGGGACAATAATTAATTATTAGTGGCAAAAGAAGTCGAATGAACCGAGAAGAAACAGTTGATGGAGCTGAAAAAGAAGTAGATTGTAGTGCAGATACTTGCAAGACTGAAGTTGTCTTTACACAATCTGGTTCAATGTAGACTGAAAATTCGCAGCAAAAGTATTGAATTGGGTTAGTAGATTTGCCATTGTTGTTGATGAAACAGACGTATTTTGTGAAAAATTAGAAGGGGCTTCTAATTCTTGGTTGACTTGGGACAAGATTGGATTCTGGTAAGACTCCCAAATTTTATCAGCTATGTCAATAATTTCATTAATATTGGTTCTACCAGAGGCAGTGATTGCAACGAAAATTGTTTTTGGTAAGCGTCTTTTCGAAAGTTTAATCAACAAATCTTGGCTTACCATGTGTGAGCCGTCGACAATACCCAACATATACCTATAAAAGCCAGACGGTTCACAATCGCCCATCTGAGAGCCTATTAATAAATCGTCTATGCGTTTTTCCTCACTAGAAGAAAGACGCGCTATAATGACATCGCTTAAATGTTCACAAAAATTTTGTTCGGTAGGACTTTGAATTACGTCGTAAATATTATTAATGATTTCTATTGGTAAGCTAAAATGTGATCGTATTTTCTCCTGTGATTCTAACAATATTAAATTGGGCCTCAACTTCTTGTTTTGAGGTTCAAGAAGGAAGAAGATGTATGGTGGTAGTATAAGTATGCTGCTCTGGTACAGGATTTGGCAAAATACCATTATATATAGCTTGATCATATATTATGAGAATGATGTAACATCACACAAAACTAGCAAATTATTTATACCTTGATAAGATAGCTTAGTAGTGCAGGGAGTCGTATAAGCAGAGTACTCACCTACATATGTACAAAATAAATTAAAAAATGTACGGTCTTCCTGCTATAAACTTGGGAATGTCAAGGCTGTGTGGTTACAGTGGGGATCTAACGATGGTCCTAGTGTTGCGGTGGGGAATCTAACGCGATGTAGGGTTTATAACAGTCCCAAAATCCCGCCTATTTGTAAGTTCCTTCTATCGAATATGAATTTATGACTTGAAGTTGCACGATCTCGGCATACGGTCTACCTTAAACTATGGTCTTCGGATATGGTATCTTCTTTTAGAGCTTGACGTGTCAAAGACTATGAGGGCGTGATGTTCATTTTGTTACCTTGAAACCTATCACAAATGTTTCCTAGGTCACGTCGGGGTTACCAATGTATGGATATTTATCCATAATAGGCCGTTCAGGATTTTTTTTTATTTTAGAAATTGAAAGTAGAACACTTTTTAAGGCAATTTGTAGATGCTGATCAGGCGACAGTCGAGATTTAATAATTAAAAACATTGGTGGTGAATAAAATATAATTTTAAGAAGAAAAGGTTCTATGCAACTTTTCATAAAAATTGATAGTCTTTAAGTTATAACGACTTGAAAAACGGTATTTCAAAACAATATTCGTCAAATAACTCGAAAAGTATTACATTGAGCGGAAACATGCTAGAGGCAAATAAGAAAGCTACTAATAGACCAACGAAATAAGGTAAAAAAAGGCCATCTGCGGAGTGAGGCCGAACAAGCTGAATTATTGCAGAGGCCTTCGTTTTGATGTTCCAATGAAGCACAAAAAAATCTCATATGCCTACCCTTGTGCGTCTTGAGATATCGAAGGTCAAAGGTCATGAAAATCGTTTTTCGCGAAAATCTCGCTTCCAGTGCATCTGACGTCGTAAGAACTCATAATAAAACTTACATAAAATAGTATTATCTACAAAATTGTTCATATACATTTTTTTCGAACGACCAACCGTTTTCGATATATAGCATGATAAAGCGGGAACGCGCATTCGTAATAGGTAAGACTGTATTATACTGCAGAGCTATAACTATAAAAGCACTTTTCTTAATCTGTTAGACTAGAAAATTAAATTCCCATTATTAAAACCGTTAAAAATTTGTTTATTTATAAAAAAATATATAATAAATAATTAATAACAAAACAATGTATTATTTTCACACCACTTTTGTGGTGTGTGTGGTTTTGTATAATATGATGGAGCCTGTCAATATTGAACTCAATGAAGATAATGTAACCTACGTCATCGATGGTGGATTTTTGGTACATCGTGTCGTATGGAACAAAAACGATACTTTCTCCAACACTATCGATAGATGTTACTTATTTGCAAAAGCATTTTGGTTCTAACATAATTGTTATATTTGACGGATACTCAGACAACTCTACAAATATAAAAGCAATGGAGCAATTAAGACAAAGCACTGTACTGTCTACATCTTATGAAGTTCACTTTGATGCAAAAATGATTGTGCCAGTCATCCAAGAAAAGTTCTTATCAAACCGATTCAACAAAATTTTTTTTATTGAAATGCTTATTGAAAAACTACAAGCTGCCAACATCGCTACAAAACAAGCCAAGGATGATGCAGATGTTCTAATCATCGAAACAGCCATCAAAGTATCGGAAAAAGAAAGAACCGCCATCATCATTGGAGAAGACATTGATTTGCTTGTTCTCTTAATAGGACGAACTCAGTCACATCACCGACTAATTTTCTTCAAGAAAATTGGCAAAGGGACTACATCAACACTAATTTATTCGTCTAAAAGTCTCGACAAATATCGTCTTTGCAAAGAACATATTTTGTTTTTGCATGCCCTCACTAGATGCGACACTACATCGGCACTATTCAACAAAGGAAAACTTAAGGTTATGACAATGTTTGAGAAACATCCCGATTTGACTCACTCGGCTCAAATATTTCAAGCAGAAAACTGCCCGCCAGATACAGTATTTCAGAACGGAAAGCGTTTTCTGTTAGCTATGTATGGTGCTCCAAAAGATGAAGTGAACCTTGACAAATTTAGATATACCCAATTCATTAAGGCTACACGACTTAATAGACCTGTTAAATTGTCATCCCTTCCACCTACCAGTGAAACAGTTCGACAGCATATTTATCGAGTCTACTACCAAGTACAGATTTGGCTAGGGAAAAATCTACAACCCAAAGAATGGGGTTGGAATTTAAAAAACGACATATTACAGCCGAAAACAACACTACTGCCACCTGCTCCAGACGAACTATTAAATACAATATTCTGTAATTGTAAAAAGGGGTGTGGTGCGCAGTGCGGGTGTAGAAAAGTCGGGCTGCTATGCTCCAAAGTTTGTGGTCAGTGTCACGGACAGGCATGCCTGAACCCGTCAACAGAGTTGCAAAACATCGAAGACTTCAGTGACCTTGAGCCTGAAGAGGTTTTGCCAACAGACATAGAGCCAACAGATATAGAGGAAGCGTCTGACGAAGATAATGTGTTGATCGAGGTGCTAGTGGAACCCAACGAAGACGAGGAGGAAGGCAAGGAAACATAAGGCGTGGTGTGGAAAAGAATGTATTTTTTGTTATTAATTATCTGTTATATATTTTTTTATAAATAAACAAATTTTTAACGGCTTTAATAATGGGAATTTAATTTTCCAGTCTAACAGATTAAGAAAAGTGCTTTTATATTTATAGCTCTGCAGTATAATACAGTATTACCTATTACGAATGCGCGCTCCCGCTTTATTACGCTATATCTCGAAAACGGCTGATCGTACGAAAAAAATGTATATAAACAATTTTGTAGAGAATACTATTTTACGTAAGTTTTGTTATGAGTTCTTACGACGTCAGATGCACTGGAAGCGAGATATTCGCGAAAAGCGATTTTAATAACCTTTGACCTTCGATATCTCAAGACGCACAAGGGTAGGCATATGAGATTTTTTTGTGCTTCATTAGAACATCAAAACGAAGGTCTCTGCAAAAATTCTTCAGCTTGTTCAGCCTCATTCCGCAGAGGAAGTTTTATTTCTCTGGACTATAAATTGAGGATGAATTTTGTATTTTCTAATTTCTGTAGAGTTAATGGTTAATGGTTTTGGAAATCTGGAAGTATACAGGTAGCGTCCGCACGTCTACAAGACGAAGTATTTAGTTTAAATGTTAAATATCTCGTAAACTATGGCACTTATGTCAAAAGCAGTAAGAACAAAAATGGAAGACTATTAATTAGGTTTTCAAATGTTTTTATCTCTATTTCTATAGCATAAAAAACAAAAAAGTTATGACAGAAACAATGTACTTTTTCAATTTTTATTTATGCAAAATGACGTCACGAATCGGCGAAGCTCAATTTTTAACATTGAATATCTAAGGATTGGATATACTTATGGAGCTGAAATTTTAACAGCTTATCTAGATGGTCTAATGAATACCATAAAAAAAATAACAAAAATAAATTGTCGGTAACAAGCCCATTAAAAATGAAATCCAATAAAAAGTTTAAAGATTTATATTCTATTAAATATATAACATTCGATAACTTATTATTTTTTATATCCATGACGATATATCTAATATGTAGGTGATACACTACCTAGTGCTTGATATCTTTTATTTTTATAACAGTACCTACACCACCAAGTATTCTATTTTTAAAATAAAAAAAGAAAACTTCAAAACTTCTAGTTTTCTATGATTAAGAGGCAATTTATGTACCTATGGCTATTGATACTACTCCTTTCGTCTGTTTCTATGGTAGAGCTTAATTATTGTTCATAATTGTTGAAATAATAAAAGTGTAAAGAATAAGACGGATAAATTACCTTAAAAAAAAGCATAAAGCATAAACATCACACGTATTAGACAACCCCCAAAGTCGAAGCTGCTCAGAACGTGGTTATACTTTTGAAAACACGCAAATAAGCATCCATTACCCTGCACCAATACCAGTGTCGAAGGGTAATGGAGCATGCTCGCTACAGAACACGTTCTAGCCTGATATAATGCATATATAGGTAAATATGAAATCCTAGACAACTGTATGTAACTAAAATTCACTAGTCGCCGTAGCCCATTATATTCAAAATATCGCCTGTGAAAAGGCTACAAAAAGAAAAGTGCTGGTGATAGACATCTCTCACAAAAACAAATTCACTGGAGGATCGGCCGAGAACTGTACTTCTTTGATATTTGAGTGCTGCTCTAATATAACTAAATCAGTACATATTTGAAAATTGGGCATGTGAGGAATCAACATTATATTTAAAGTCATAATAAAATTTACAATACATGATTTATAGCACGAGATTTTTCATAATTTTAGTGTCTGAAGGTATTTGCATAAAGCATGTAAAGCCATAATGAGTGAGATAAAAGATCTGTGTTTGCTCAGTTCATTTTATTATCCTAAAATAAAACAAAATATAGCTGGGAATTAAAGAAAATGGAAGCGAAATTGGTATCTCTCTCTCTCTCTCTCTCCCCCCCCCCCTCCCTTTGTCTTTCTCGTTCTCACCATCACCACCACCAGCAGTGGGGTGCCTGTAGGTTGCTTTATTTTTGAAACACTTCAATGTGGTATTATTGTATTTCTTGGAGTAAAATGTATATTTTGTACTTTATTTTGCTTTTGTTGGAGTAATAAAAACAAGATTCTGGTTCCTGACATTATTTCAAAAAGAATTCAACATCGGAATTATCAAAATTAGTGTCATGTGCTTGCAAAAGCTCATGCTTTAACAAGCACTATGGATGCTTAAAGGTAGGACTGCTATGTTCACCAAATGTTTTGTGAAAACAGTATAATAGATTTTGATAACGATTTTGAAAATTAAGTTAATGAAAAGGCCTAAATAATCATTTGACACTGGCTGCACGGAAATTAGGCAAATTTATGTGGAATAGAAGAAAACAAAAAAAAGTTCCCACCTCAAAGGTAAGCTTCATCCCTATCCCCTTTTAGGGACACCGCACTGGTTTTTTTACAATATCTTTTAAACGCTTTATCTTAGGGAAAAAACATAAGTATAGGAAAACGTTTGTCACAAAATTCTCTACAAAAAAGGTTGTGAGTTATATATCGATAAAAACTACATTTTGATATGCTTTTTATCTCTGTTTGGATGATTCAGTATCTTTTCAGCAGAGGGTTGTAGGATGACTGATTTTGACATATTTTATTTTTCTTTTTTTTTCTTTTTGCATTGACTAAAGTAAAGGCTAACTACATTTTAAAATACAGAAAAGGCATCGGTTATATTGTTATTTAGTAAATGAAAATCGGTCAAATATTTATAGAGATAGAATTTTCACCGGTATGATCTTCATTTTAGACTTTTCAGACGATTTTATTTTCGGGCGGACTGCCACTCTGATATACCTACCAGACATGGTCATGCATCTTTGTAAATAACTCGTTTATTTTTAATTTTTTGAAAAAACTCTATTTCAGATTTTTTGTCCAAAAAGGTCCGTGTCTTATAATGGTTATAGAGATTGATCGACGGAATACTTAATTTTCGATTTTTATTAAGAAACTGTTCGGTATTTGTAGAATTTATCGAAAAAAATCAAGTTTTCCAGGATTTGTAGATTCACTTTTGTTTTGTCAAATTTCTCACAAACGTCACCTAATAGACTTAATCGAGCCCTACAATCGCCATTTTTGAAAATCGGAATCGGACCTTCGGTTTGGGAGTTATCAATTTCATTGTAAAATCCTACTCGGTCTTGGAAAAAATACTTGCGGTCAACGGATTCGCGCCGCCAGCAACAGGCTTCATTTGTGGCCGTGTACCTCTAATCTCACCAAGTCTTATCGAAATCGATCAATATCCTGTGCAGTTATCGTGCTTCCTAGCCCGATTTCGAGAAAACCAGTTTTTTGCAAAAAAAATTCAATTTCCATTTGTTTTTCGACATAGTCTCTAGTATACTTATCTGTAGATCATTGCCAGTGGCACCATCTCTTTTTTGAAATATCTCGATCCGACTGCCCGTTACCGAGTTATTCAATTTTTCCCGAAAAAGTTGAAACGTCTATATCGGGTACTTCCGGTTTCCGAACGGAGCCGAGCTTCCAACGTTAAGGTTTTCTAAAGGCCTTCTATCAACAACCCAAGTTTCATCGAAATCAGAAAACGGATTAGGGGGGCCGAGCAGACCGACAGACTGACGGATGGAATTTTCTAAATTCGCTCTCGAGTCGGTAGATATAACTTTCATTTCGATCCGGATGAATATTGTGTTTCCATCCAAAAGCGTTTTTGTTACCTACCCTTGAGTTTGCCTTCGATAACGTAAACACCTTTAATAATCTGCAAACGACCTATAAGACGTGTTTTATAGAAAATTTAATTCTCAATATTTTTCAATACCTCTAAGTTTGTCGTAGAACATCACATTTCCAAAATATTATTCAAAAACCAGCATGGTGTCATTATAGTCTAGGAAATAGCGTGCAAATTCGACGACGAGAGGTCAAATTGGCAAAAATAATGTTACGTGCTGTCACCCCCCTTAGTAAACACCCTGTATCGTGGGTTCGGAAATTATAACACCAGGGTAACACTAAACAATAATGTATTTACGTACGCACTAATTACAACAAATAAAGAAAAAGAGTATAAATTGGTTAGAAATTCGATATATCAATAAATATATAAATGAACAACTGCTTGGATTACACGTATTGAAAATTTTTTGGAGCAGCCTACGTATTTTTTTGAAATAACGAGATGTATTTTTCACAACACATATATTTTCTACAAAGCTCCATCGAAACGGTAATACATAAAAAAATTATGTGTTTAATAATAAGGATACATAATAAAAAAACATGGTATGCTAATGATATATGATAATATTAGTTAATAACAATAATAATAACAGTCTTTATTCCACAATAAGTCGTCTTCATCACTATCCTCATTTATTGTGTCACTGATATCTTCTGCGAACAGTTTTACTGATGGTTTCGGAATATCGTCGAGAAACCTTGCATATGATAAATTCATGTTTAAGTTAAAAAAAAAAAAAAATAGTTTTCTGTTACGATGGATTTATCATATGCAAGGTCGACGATATTTCGAAATCATCAATAAAACTGTCTGAATTATTCGCAGAAGATATCAGTGTTACAATAAATGAGGGCAGTGATGAAGACGACTAATATTATCTACGTTACCCCTTCGATAAAGTTTTGTAAAAAATGTATGTTATAGCTTATTGTATGGTGTTTAATTAGTAAAAAAATAGAGATGGTCGTTAACGTGTAAGTGCGTATATACATTTTTCAAAAAATTCAAAAGCATCAACTTTTGTTTTCATCACGAAAAGATTTCATGACAATATCAATAATAAATTGTCTTGAGTATATGTACAATATATGTGAAATACAAACAAATTGGTTCACTCGATTAAGAAAAATTTTTTTTTTCGGATTTTCGAAAAAAACATTTTTCCCAGATATTATGAAGTTTTTGAGGTCAAAGCTTTTTGTGGTAGTATCTTTCGCAAAGATACATTCCTGGAAAGAGCCACACGCATAAAGGTTGCACGGACACTTATCTTAACCTGCGATGGCCTTTCAATTTGAGTTTATTTCTGTTAATAAAGAACTTCTTATAATACCTAAAATTTTGATTTCTACAACCTCGTTACTTAAATCACTACTCTTTTATTAACGTTCTTCATGTGGGAGATATGGTCAACGCAACTTTGTACCTCCAGGATTGGTTCAACAAAAAAATAATAAAAGTTGTAGATAATTACTTGCTTAAGAAGTTTTATTTGAACTTCTTTCTGTAAAATGGATGGTTTTACATAAATAAAGTTAAAACTGTATTTTGCTAGCCACTTTTCCAAGATGGTGGCTTAAGCATAACTTTTTTGGGATAATTTATAGGATAGAAGGCCACAGAAACTATGTCTACAAATTTCCTTGTCGGTGTGAGATTTTTATTCCGTAAAGCATGTACAAGGACTATAGGTAGTTACGCCGAGAACATATATTGTGTCAATTCCTACGGAACATTGAAAACATCAGATGCCAAAAATACCCCTAAATTCAGCAAATTTTTGCCGCTTTCTGTGACCAGATTGGTTGTCAAAGGTGGCTGTAGAAGTGTAGAGGTATATGTAGGTCATCCAAGCTCTAGAAATACAAAGTCCCTCAAGGGAGAGTATCGCCAATAAGCTGCCATTTATAGTGCCAAGCGCTAGTACGCGGCGACTTAAATGTTGAATGATGATATAATTCCTATATTAAACGAAAATTCTGTAGAACTATTTGGAAAAGCCCCATCTAGCTTGAAAAAAGTTCGGCACCACACATTTAACGCAAAGAAGTTTATAAGACTCGTAATTTTCCTCAAAGACATGACATGTTTCTCAACTATGATCTCGATTTGAGTGCAGAAATCATTAAAATCAACATTTCACAAATATTTCTACATCGATGTTGAGAATAAGAAAGCTCAGCTATCGCCTCTCTACGAGTGCCACAGCTAGTGGCTCACCCCTATATTTCCTTTATTTTTTAACTTACCCATTTGAAATTTGGGGATCAAAAACTACGTGTAAAAGTGGATTTTTGGACATAAAAAACGGTATGAGACCATTTCCGGTTTACACGGAAGTGACCGCAACTTTTTAAATGGAACACTCTGTATATTCTTACATAGTTGGATTCATCACATTCTGATTATACTATGAGACTTTCGCGAATTTTTGAGTAGACGTTCAGTTTTTTTAAGCATTTTAAGACATTCGTCTAGAGTGCTTTGGAATACCAAAATTTGTTCTACGGCAGGTAAAGTCCAAGGGAAAAATATAATTTTTCGTTTAATTTCATTAATCACTATTCACGAAGCCTCCAAAATTGAACAAATCACTTTTTTATCGAAAACGTTTCCTTTTTCAAATGGGAAGGTGGTGGCTCATAGTGTTCAATAAATTATAGATTCTTTCTGAATTCATTGATATCCATTTCAAATCTATGCTATTTGTTTTTCTATTGTATTTAATTTATTTAAAAATAAAAAATCATTTTCAATATAATTTTTATTGAACTTTAACGTAGTTGCCTTTGCACTACGGTTTGATACAATATTATAAAACAAAAGAAAGGTGACAAATGTAAACAATTATTGTTAGCGAATGATTTGTGTCCATTATTGATATTTCTTAACATGAACTACACCAGTAACGAAAACACTGACACGATATTAAATTATGGCGAATGTTGAAAACATTCTGTGCTTGCAGGCCAACTGTATGCTCAGAGATTTCCTAAAAGAAAACATCCTTTCGTCATTATTTCAAGAAACTAGAGAGAAAAATGCGGCGAGAACCACGTGTCTAAAATCGAGAATTCATTGTAAATAAAAGAGTTGGAGATCAATGTACTAGGAACCGCCAGCCACAGTCAATCAACCTCAGTTAGAGAAATAGCGGAAGGATCAAATAGGGAAACAGTAAGAAGAATTTAAAAAAAATATAATTACCGCTCGTTAAAGTACAATCTGCATCAACATTTGTACAAAGGAGATTCTGTAGGACGAATTGTGTTTTGGTTAATTAATAAGTTTCAAAGAGACAATAATTTTGCCTTCCACATCATTTTTTCCGATGAAGCACGTTTCATAAATAATGCGATGTTCAACCGGCAGAAAGTAAGATACTGATCTCGAATTATTACAAAATCAAATTTGGCAAGAAATCGAACAAGTTCCTCTAGCATAATACCGATTGTTGTATTTCCAGCAAGACGGAGCACCGCCCCATAACAGCCGCGTTGTTATAAATTATCTCAAGGAAGCTTACTTCAAACCAGGGTTTCATAATATAGCCTGCAAGGTCACCTGATCTAACTCCATTAGACTTCTTTCTTTGGGGTTATATCAAGGGACAGGTCTACAAAACTCCCATTATGACCATCGAGGATCTCGAATTGAGAATAAGAAAAGCTTTTAATAGCATCACTCCACAAATATTAAGGAATGTAATGAGTAACACAATAGGCCTCTTGCATGTGCCGTATATTTTAAGTTAATATAGTGTTACTAAACATTAGCAATTATCAAATATGTTTTCATAACTTCTGACTGGAAAGTATTTAAATCACCGACTAATATCCGGGAGAAGGGGCAAATCTCAGAAAACACTCATATGGAGTTGACGTCATCTGTCATTATTCTGCACTATGATACATGATAGACAGAGAGCAGCTGTAATCTGAATTAGCATGCAAAATATTAGTTGGGTCTATTAGTACCGCAACAACTTTATCCAGTTCTAATAAAGAATAGTATAATATAGCCCCAGTGTCGAAAGCTTGATTTATTTGGCCACTAAAATCAGAAGAAAACAATATTTCATAATCTTCACATTCCTAAATCATTTTCAATTTTTCTTGGTTAATTTTTGTGACTTTCCGATTAACCGGCACAAACAAAAAATTTTTGCTTGGGTTTTTATGTTAATGGATAAGATAAATGTTGTGTTTATATCTAGTTTTTTTCAAATTTAAATAACTGATCAGTGATCACGGATTAGGAATGGAATTAATTTAAAATGGAAGCTAGCGCTGTGCGTAACCTGACACATGACGTCACACGTTGTTTGCGCACTTAACGGATTTATTCAAACTTTAATGTTGAATACCGTCTGTAAAAGAAAAACCGCTGCCCAAGTAATCACTACTTCCATATCCAGATTTTCTATCCAAGTCACTCACAACGAAAAAATTTTGTATGTGGAAATAATTATTTATGGAACTTTAATAATATAATATTTGAAATCCTCTACCCCAAAAACCCATAAAACGATACCCCACAGCGGTAGTGGGGCGGGGGTGGCGATAAAGGATGGTAGTGGGGGTGGATGAAGTAAAAAAATATTTTGAAGTTTCTGGTTCTTGTACACACACTAAATCACAATTTTTTTCATCCCCTTTAATAAGGGGGTGGGGGTGGTAATGGGGGTGGCTAATGTCAAAAATTTTTTTGAGACCTTAGCTTCTCTTATATATACTAAATACCAATTTTATGGACTTTACTTGCTGGATTTACCTATTTACCTCTAATTTACCCCAATTTACCCCCCAACCCTTCGACGGAACAAGATGCAAAAATATAATCCAGTTCTAGATCTCGTTAAAGTACATATGTATACCAAATTTCAAGTCAATATCTCAAACGGTTACTGAGTAAACGTGCGTACAAAAAAAAGTTACAGACAGACAGACAGACCGACAGACAGAAATTTTTTTCGCTCAAACTTAAAATCTCGACGTTTCATGACATTTTAGGCCTATTTGAACAATAAAAATTTTTTAAAAATTTTTTGTCGTTACTATACTTCCATTGGATGTGGAAGTAAAAATAAGAAAAAATTTTACACACTGTGTTTTGTATTAATTATAAGTAAAGATTCTAAAAATGCCAAAGTTATATTTTGTGCAAGAGGCCTATTGTGCGAGCAAGAAAATGTATTGATTGTGATGGGGCACATTTTGAACAAGGCCTGCGAAAAAAAATTATTTGAAACTAATAGGTGACCTTTATAGATTTTTGGGTGCTGAATCCGGGAAAAATAATGAAAAAATTCCATCACCCTCAGTTTTTTTGCAAATTTCATTTTTTCTGGGTGTCGGTATGAATATAGGTCATGGAGAAGAGATATCAGGGTAGATGGAACGTCAGTATGATGGAAGTACCACTGCTGGTCACTTCATCGAGAGAATCCAGGTGTTACTCACAAGAGGAAAAGTAACAATCGGAGCTTTTCCATGAAGAGGGAAAGGAAGTACAATGTGGATTAAATTAATTGAAAATACATTAACAGTGTATTTCGTTGTAAATAACTGAATTTGGAATAATAAAACCTTTTTCAAATTTTTTAAAACACATCTCTACATTCCAAAATAGCGATATCCATACCTATTAGGTTCAAAATATTGGGTCGAGTTGCGGAAAAACGGTGGGTGATGGAGAAAAACTGATGTCATTTTCGGATTCAGCACCCTTCAAAACTGTTAGACCACCCTAAATAATAAAAAAGTTTTCATAAAAATTTTTTTTGCAGGCCTGTGTATTTGTAAAATTCAAATGCCGTTCACCATTTCTAGGAATTTAACACTTATAATTGTGCGATTTGCACTTGCATAATTGAAAAAAAATCATATGTCTAATATTGAAATGTGAATAACTATACCTTTTCGTGAATAATAGCCTTTTAATTCTCTCTTTTGTTTCTTAATAGGTATAAGTACTAGTGCAAATTATAAGGATCAATAAAAATTATTTTGAAAGTGATTTTTTATTTTTAAATAAATTCAATAAAATAGAAATAGATATCAATGAATTCAGAAAAAAATCTATAATTTATTGAATAGTATGAGCCATTAGAAAAAAAATCGATAAAAAAGTGATATGTTCAACTTTGGAGGTTTCCTAAATAGTTATTAATGAAATTAAACAAAAAATTATATTTTTCACAAGACTTTACCTGCCGTAGACAAATTTCGGTATGCCAAAGCATTCTAGACGAATATCTTAAAATGCTTTAAAAAACTAAACATCGACTCAAAAAGCCGCGAAAGTCTCATGGTATACTCAAAATGTTGTCTTGAATCCAAATATATAAAAATATACGGGGTGTTCTATTTAAAAATCGTCATTTCCGGGTAAACCGGAAATGGTCTCATACCGTATTTATGTCCAAAAATCCATTTTTACATGTAGTTATGCACCCCAAATTTCAAATGGATAAGTTAAAAAATAAAGGAAATATAGGGAGTGAGCCACTTGCCTGTGGCACCCGGCATAATACGTGATTGTAGTCAGCAAGGCATATGAATAATTATCACAAATTTAACTCGATGATACTCGGTCGACTTACGATAACAATATTTTTGTATTATTTACTTTACACAACTAGGGAGTTAATTCTGTGTCGATTAACTTCAAATTATTCAGTATCACTCCGTGTGGATTCAAGCAATATTTCTACTAGTTTATATTCTGGCATAAAATACGTGATATTAGCTTAGGGCATTTCGACAGCCCCGTTAAAGCGTTTCGAAGCATCTAGATCAAATCCCCATACATTCAAACCACCTACGGAGGCATGATTATTTGATCCAACAATTTCGACCCCGTTCGATTAGTAAGGCACTGCGAATTATATAAATTCTGGTTATCGTAGACCCCTTGGCACTTTATGAGGGTTATTGGTATTTTATAGGGTCGTAGACCGTCCGCATACTAATTATCAAAGTTGTTTGGGTTAGATTTGTGGGATAATTTCTAATCGGTATATTTATCTGCGAAATATATATTAAATATGTTAAATTTAAACTAGGAACCGATTAAATTAACCCTATATAGGCTTTTGTTGTAATTTATTATTTATTTCGTTATTTATTTATTATTTTACGATTGATTATTATTTACACACATACAGTGTGTCCACGGATGAAGTCCGGAAGTGGAAAATCTCTTTAATTCTTGATTTTACGGAAAAAGGTTATTCTTCATGAATAAGTCTGCTGCACCAGAAATCCTCTTTTCGGTTATGTAACGTAACTTCTGTCGAAATACCGTTACAGCTTCCTTTATCATTATGTTTTATTAATTTTTCGCTGTTTTTCGATCAGTGTTAAATATTTTGTGGAGTTTTGAGTTATAAAGTGATATGCTACAGCGTACGGTCACCTTTAACTTTATATCTGGTAGGTAAATGTAATTAAGACATCCAACGCCGCGGTGAGGAACTTTGATACTTCAAGTTTGACGGTAAAAATGGGGGGCAAATCTATCATCTTTGATCCAAGGCTTGTACAGAGCGGATGGGTTCTCTGATCCTGATAGTTTGATAACATGGGAAGGTATGGTCTTGTGCATTTATTTCTCATTTTATTTATTTAATCCTTTTAGTTTTCAATTATTTTATGTAGGTAATTTAATTGTATGTATATTTAAAGCTTGGGAGTGGACATATTTTTCGGAATAGTTTATTAAACCATGTGTTTTGTTTGAAAAAGTTAAACACCTGTTTTCGTATCAATAATTAATTTACGAAGCGGCTTGAAATGAGTTCGATAAAGACAATTTTTTAATTTCATGTCTAGCCTTAGAAAACACCCCCATTTTAGGTAATATCGTGATAATCGAAATTTCCCAGTCAAACATATATTCTGATATGAAATTCGGATTCAGCGCATCTATATACATATAGATATATGGGTCTAACCATAACTTTTATTTTTTTGTGTGCCTATGTTATTGATATCTGTTCTATGATTGCTTTTAAAGAAATGTTGATCAATGCTAGATTTTCAGTTTTTTCATTTTTGACGTGGGCCAAATGTTCCTGGAATCTTGTTACAATTGGACGTTCCGTTTGTACAACATACTTCAAATACATGTCATTTCATAAATCCTACACCTTTTGATTTAGTATTACCCTTTGGGTTGGTTAAAAGTTGTTGCAATTTATTTCCAGATGAATGAACAACATTCATATCTAAGGTTTAAAAATTCCTACTTAGATCAAATGTAAACTCGTGTTCATATGGAATTCATATCGATTTTTAATTCCGTAATTTATCAACTAAATTTACAACTGCCATTACCATTTTTAGACATATTAGTAATTAGAAATACAGAATAAGTTGGAATTTGATAATATACTGAAAAGACATCAGTTCCATAAGCTATATCCTTAACGACTCTGAGTGAACAGAGATTAGCAAAAGGGAAAGATTTAGCTATGGACACAGCATATCATAAACACATCACATGTAATAAGTAACCTCCAAATCCAATGAGAGTTTTTTTTTTTTAACTATTTAACGTCGGCCTATTTCCGCTACCAGGGCCTATCACCGACGCCAGGAGACGAGCTTCCCCCAACCTGGAAATTTTGCCGAACCTCTTCCCTTAAGAAGAGTAGGGATCTTTTACTTGCCTAACATTTAATAGACAAGGGACCGCCTGCTTTACACCCCCTCCGAAGGATGGTATATCCACTACGTAATCCTTGTCTGAAATTACGTGACTTCCGAGTATACACTGATATACAAGCCTCTAGAAGGTGGGGCGAGAATGCTGTATTTCCCAAGATAGGTGAGTCACCCATCCAAGTACTAACCGCGCTCAACGTTGCTTCAACGGAATATCGACTGATATTCACATTGAAGTCGCCTCTACTCTCGCCCCCCAGATGAGAGTTACACATTTGGAAGTAGGTTACACATTTGGAAAAAAAAGCAGACACCTCCATACCCACCGACATCGACAGAGCCAGCCAAGAACACGATAGGCAGTGTGACCGACATATGCTTCACACAACAAACTTGAGCCAACTAAGCTATCATGCTGGTTAGCTAAAAGCAATTAGTCCACTCAACCCGGCGTTAAAAAAAGGTTTGGGTAGGATGCGATTTTATTTTTTTTATTATGTGAGGGGGTCCAACATAAGTTTAAATTTGACTTTTTATTTAAATGGTTTTTCAATACATCTTGAAAACTATAACTCCTACAAAAAATTTGTAGAGAGCTTTTTGTAGATAGTAATATTACCTCCAACTTTTATTAACAACTTTGTTGTAACTTCGATAATTAAGAAGTTATAAGAAAACATTAATGATAATTTAGAGGATGAAAAAAGGAAAAAAGTTATATTATTATTAATAACTTTTTTCTATTAATTTTATGAAAAAAAATGCATAGGATCTTTTTTATAGAGAATTTTATAACAAATAATTTGACTTAGTGTTTTTTTACATTTTCATCAGTTTTAAGGGTTTTTTAGCGCTGCAAAAGTCAGATGTAAGTGAAGTATTTTATTTCTATTTCTACTTTATTTCTACCTACATATCATTTATATTATTATATTTTATGTTTTCTATATTAACTTCTTGATATATTTTTCATTAATAGTGTCGTCTTATTTATAATTAATATACAGTGTGTTCCCGGATGGGGTACCGCACTCTTGTAAACTTTCTTATTTTTGATTTTTTGAGAAAAAGTCATTGTTTATAAAAAGTTCTGCTTATCTTAGGAAGTCATAAACAGTTGTCAAACTTAAAATAAATTATACAAGGTATTCTAAAAATTAGAAAATATGAAATCGACTTTAAGACTTTATTTCATTTTTTTTGAAATTTTTATTTAATAATTTTTTCAATTATGAAGAAAAGCTTAAATACGGAGTTTAGTTGTAAAATAAGGAAATAACAACTTGTGTCCCCGGATGGGGTACCGCATTCTTGTAAACTATTAATTAGTTAATATAAAAAACATAAAATATAATAATATAATATAAATAAAGTACTAAAAATTTTTTTTTATATATACTTCACTTACTTTCGACATTTGCATTTGCAGCGCTAAAAAACCCTTAAAAATAATCAAAATATAAAAAATAGTAAGTCACATTATTTGTTATAAAATGCTCTATAAAAAAGCCCTGATGCATTTTTTTTTCATCAAATTAATAGAAAAAAAGTTATTAAAAATAATAGTTTTTCGTCCCCTAACTTTCATTAATTTTTGCTTATAACTTCTTAATTATCAAAGTTAAGTGTAGATAATATTATTGTCTACAGCTCTTTGCAAATTTTTTGTGGGAGTTATCGCTTTTAAGATATATTAAAGAAATCATTTGTATCCTTATTGTCGAGAACTGAAATTTAAACTTATTTTGCCAAACATAATAAAAAAATAAAATCACATCCTACCTAAAACGTACGGTTGAATACTGTATTTTCGATCTATTTAATTGTTGTTTCTATCTACTTTTCCAGGTCCTTTTCTTTAAGCTAAGTTAGCTTGATAAGGAACCAAAATTTCGAGACACAGGTTTCAACTGCTTATTTTGGGTATTCAGCAGATAACTTTCAGAGAAACCATTCGTTCATATACCATTTTTAGCAATGACGTAAGCAGAAATACAAGACATTCATTTTTAAATGCTTTATTCTTTTTTCTTTAGTGTGTATGGTGTGATTTCCTTTTTTTATTAGAGCAAATGCCTTTTTAATATTGATAATATTACGCTTAGAATAACTAATTTCCGATATCAGTATTTAAAAATATTTTTCGTCATACCTCCCTCGTAAGTATTTCTAATTCCATCGTAAGTGATGCTTTATGTACCAAATACTTGTTGCCATTGGCAACGGGTCGTTATTTTTCATAACGTCCCTAGGGAAAGGGGTATTAAATTAAATGTTTTATGATGAATATAAATAACAGTAATGCTATAACCTTACTTGCTATATCTTCTATATCGGACATTATTTTCAAAAATATTCAGAGCTATTATAATAATATTATTTAATTTATCTTGATAGAAGTTGTCATTTGAATAGAAGCTGCGTCCTAAATTTATTTCATTGGCGGTTACCAAACATATTTCAAGCATATTTATAAATTTACAATTTGCTTAGCAAATAAGAAATCTTACTCAAATAATTATTCCACTAGTTTTTCTCAAGTTATTTTCTAGTTTAATGATTCTCGTGCAGGCAAATCCAGTTTTGAGTATGAACTATCTGGGGACAGCTATTTCTTTATCAAAATGGATAGCTTTATTCATGTAGAATGAGGATATAAAAGTCCTGAAAAATCCCAATGTGAGCTAAAGCCACCATTTAGAAAAAATGGCTGCCACAACCGTTTCTTTTAGAAGGACATATCTCAGTAACCATTGCTCCGATTTTAGATTTCTTTATTTTTTGTTCTCTTCCCCTTTTTATGTACAATCGAAAGTATTATTACATCTTTCGGCATAAAATAGAAGATAACTGAAGAAAATAAGACTTGAGTTCTTGGAAATATACAAGGTGTCCAGCTAGTGCCTCCTCGGAAGATTGTGCAAAAACGGGTAACTTTATAAAAAAACTTTTTTAACAAAACTTTCAATGTTTCATCTCTACTACAACGTGAAATTATTTTCAATGATACAAGGTGTCACAAAAAGGAGTTACACAAGAATGTATAATTTTTTTAACGGAATACTCTCTCTTTTTTTGGCACCAGTTAAGCCTCTAAGGATTCTGAATTACACCCTAAATTTTTTTGCCAATCAGATGCAGCGTTGCCAAGTTATAATTTTTTTCTGTTTTTTTGGCAAATTACAAACATTTTTTTGACTACCATATCTCCGCGATTTATTAATTGTTTTTCTAAAAATGTAGGGTGTTATTCGATTATTATGCATTTACTGAAAAACATTTTTGAAATAAATTATTATTATACCGGGTGTCCAAAATATTTGTTTATATTTCTTGTTATTTAATTATTATTTTTCTCAAATTTTTTAAATGGAATCCCTATATTTTCTACATGGATGAATAAAACATAAAATTTCCCACATTCTAATATTATACAATTAATTTTTATTTCAAACCGTTTTTGAGATATGATTATTTCAAATAAGTTTTGCGTAAATCGAGGTGCTTTTTATTTTAGCATTAAAATCTAGTATGGCTTTGGTCCTTTGTTTTGTGTTTGTTTTTCACTCTACGACATTTCTCTAATGTGTTTAAGATTATTGAGATTAAGTTGAATTAATATTGTTAATATTTAAAAATACGAATTATAATTATTGTCAATAAGATTTAATATCTATGGTAAATGTTATGTTATTGGTGAATGTGATGGAAATTGTTTATTGGCATCAAGAATGTATGGTCAAAAATATCCCTATAGAAGATGTCCTGATGTGAGGTCTCTAGAAAATTTGAAAGAACGTTTTGAACGTACTGGAAATTTTGCATATGAAAAGAGGGCGAGACGACGAAATGTATTGTAATGAAGAAAATGAGCTGGCTATAACTTTAGCGGTAATCGAAAATCCTAAGTGTTCGGGAGTTAAGTAGGGACTCAGAGGTCAGTGAATCTAGTGTTTCCCTATGTCTTCGTAAAAATAAGTTTCACCCCTATCGAGCTCAGCTGCATCAAGAGCTTTGGGATGTGGATTTAAATCGTAGATTAAATTTTTGCCAGTGGGCTCAAAACCAAATTGGAGAAAATGAAGTATATTTCAAATTTGTATTGTTCACTTATAAATCAACGTTTCCTCGCAACAGATTTGTGAATAGGCACAATTTCCATTATTATGCCAGAGAAAATCCCCATGTTGCACAGAAAAAACAGAACCAGAGTTTAAATATAAAGGGAGGAATTGTACATGATTATGTTATTCATCCTCGCTTTTTTTAGGGAAATGTGAATGGAGCAGTATTCTTAGATTTTACGCTTCCACAAATAATCGAGTATATTCCTGATTAGACTACAAATAATATGTGATTACAACTTGAAGGTGCACCACCACATTTTAGTAGAAATGTTCGTCAGGCCATTGGTAATCAGTTTCCTGAAAGGTGAATAGGAAGTGGAGGTCCAATATTTTAATAAACTGATAGATGATATCTAATTTATTATTTTATTATATTATGTTAGGTCTCATTACATGGCCGCCTAAGTCAGTGGGTTTTTTCTTTGGGGATTTGTGAAGTCAGGCGTTTATAAAGTAGAACCAACGACTCGAGAAGATATGATGGAAAGGATTCGTCGGTGTTTCAATAGTATAAATGTTGATATGTTACACTGTGTAAGGCGCTCATTTATCAAGAGACCTCAGTGTCACCTGAATCAAAATGGTGGATATTTTGAACAGTTGTTAGGTTAGTTTCAATATCGTGAAAAAAAATTATTGCTCAAGAACCGTTCATAAAAGAAAGTGTACGATATCAAAATGTGAGAAATTGTAAACGTTAGGTACTCACCCTTTTAAAAAAATTATAGGCATTTCGTTTAAAAAAAATTGAGAAAAATATAAAATAAAATATAGATTTGAATGCTAAAATAAAGAGCACCTTAATTAACCCAAAAATTATTTGATAAAAACGTTTGAAATAGAAATAAAGAGATATTAAAATGTGAGGAATTGTATATTTTATTCATTCATGTAAAAAAGTATACCTAGGCATTCCATTAAAAAAAATGAGAAAAATAATAAAGAAATGTACGAAAATATTTTGGACACCCGATACACTAAAGATTTATTTCATAAATGTTTGTCAGTAAATACATCATTATCAAATAACATCCCACATTTTTAGAAATAACGATTAATACATCGCGGAGATATGCCAGTCAAAAATGTTTGTAAACTACCAAAAAAAACGGAAAAAAATAACTTGGCAAAATATTTTAGGGTGTAATACAGGGCCCTTGAAGGCTTAACTGGCGTTAAGGAAATACAGGCTGTTCTATTTAAAAAAATTATACTTTCTTGTGTGACTCGTTTTTGTGACACCTTGTATAATTGAAAATAATTTTAAGTTGTAGTAGAGACGAAACATTGAAAGTTTTGTTAAGAAATTTTTTTTTATAAAGTTAGCCGTTTTGCAAAATCTTCCGAGAGAACACTGACTAGACACCCTTTCTACCTTAATGTACATTATTAAAAATGATTACAATTTTATATATAAATAACTATCACTCCGTTAATATTTGAGTTAGTAACATTGACCAAAAAACAAATGAAAGCTAATTGTGTGCTCTAGAACTTTTATTAAAATTATTTTTTCAAAAATTGACTAGAAATTTCAGTACAAACGTCTCGAGTTTACAAAAGTTTTAATTTTCGTAATATTTAAATTATTTTTTAATTTCCTAAGTTAAACGACAAATTTATCGTAAAATATGTAACCATACTTTCTGTAAAATGTGAAGTGAGGAATGGAACAAAAAAAAAGAAATCTAAAATCGGAGCAACGGTTACTAAGATATATGATTTTAAAGAAAATGTCTCTGGCAGTCATTTTTTCTAAATGGCGGCTTTAGCTCACGTCGGGATTTTTTGCGATTTTATGTACTTATCCTACATTAATAGAGCTATCCATTGCGATAAACAAATAACTGTCCCCAAATAGTTCACGCCAAACCCATTTTACACTGAGATTTGCCTGGTCTATTCATAGGTATAACCAAAAATATAATATGAATCTCAGGTCTTACAGTGTGATTTCTTGGTCCCGAGTACTTGCAAATCTCGGCCCTACGGGCCTCGGATTGCAAACTGTATTCTCGACCAAAAAAAGTGGACTTACGACCCTTGGTACATAAATAACTATAAAAGGACCTCAATTATTAGCTAGATGATGACAAAACCTATATCGGAATTTTGTCGGACTTTTTTTTGTAACAATTCATGGATAATTGCATTCCGATACTGAATTTTTTAATTCTTTCGGGTTGTATTCTGAAAAGTTATATTTCATGTCTGTAAACTGACTAGATATTTGTACAGGGAGGACCAAATTAGGTGGAATTTGGGATTTTTTCTAAAACTATGGCAGATAGACAAAAACCAATAAAGATGTCCTTAGCTCGATTTTCGAAAAACAAACAATGGCACAAACCGCGATGGTCTATCTTTTTCGACTACCGAGCTACAGAGCGTTTTGGAAAATTGACATTTCTATATCTCAATTACCAAGTGCCGAATCGAAAACCGAGTAACACATTCTTAAGGCACTTTCTAGAATCCATTACTGATAAGAAGAAAATTGTACATGCCTCAGTTTTCGAGACAAAGATATAACTTGTGTTTTCTTAAATGGAACACAATAAATTATTTCACTATTCGATCACAACTTAAATTATCTATGAAACGATATATCATATAAATATATATCATATCAATTTGAAAGATTAGATAGGTATCTATATATCACTCAGGACTAGTTTATCAATGTCTAGTTAGCTAAGTTAACTACATTGATAACTAAGAACTAATTTAGCTGACTGGACATTAATAAACAACAAAGTAGTCCTAATGGTCCTATTTTGTGACCAGCTAGATCTCCCGATATAACCCCTGCCGACTTTTGGCTTTGGGGTTATTTAAAAAATATTATATAAAGTGAACGTTCTAATAACATAGAAGAATTGGAAAACAAAACATTAACTGTGTTTCGGACCAACTTCCGCCATGATTGGAAATGAAACAAATGCTGTAAGGAGAAGGTGTCAAAAATACATAGATGTCAATGGAATACAATTCGAACATTTATTGTAGTTTGGTTTTTCCTATTTTTTGCAAAATTATTTTATATTATGAGAAGTTTGTTGTTGTTAATAGTTTTCTATAGCCTCCTCATAAATATATTAAATGTTTCGAAAATTAACTACTTTTTCTAGAGATAAATTGATATATAGTTGGATAGCTAATTTAAGTTGTGATCGAATAATGAAATAATTTACATTTAAAAAACAAAATTTATGTCTATATCTCGAAAACTGAGGCATGCATAATTTTCTTCTAATCAGCAACGGATTCTACTGAAAAAAGTGTCTCAAGAACTTGGTAACTGAGATATAGAGGTCATCCAAAATGCCAATTTTCCAAAAACACTCTGTAGCTCGGTAATAGAAAAAGTTAGATGATCGCGGTTTGCGTCATTGTTTGTTTCTAGAAAATCGAGCTCAGGACACCTATATTGGTTTTTGTTTATCTGCCATAGTTTTAGAGAAACCTCCCATCCCATCTAATTTGGTCCACCTTGTATATTTCGTCATTTAGTCTAGTTTCAGTAAATGTGTAGTTTTATTTTATAAAACAGCACAAAATGGCAAATGGGATTTAATTTCAAGGGAATATTAATCATGTTTAGTAACTACCACATTTGATACACGAAAGTAATTAATTTTCTATTTCAATTATTAGAGTGGTAAATTCGCGATATTCCCAAGATGCTAGATTTATCTCTCAAAAATTAATTGCAAACTGTCTGTGCGTTGTATAATTCATTCATTTCATTAAAATTTGCTTTGATCCGTTTTTAAAGCATCCTGGTAAGATGCATTTCAAGTTTCTAAGCTTTGCGGATCAAACTTAATATAGAATTAAACTCCTTTCAAGTGAATTTAACTTCAAAATTTATCGTTGTCTACAATTACTCACATTCAACAGAATGATTAATAGCTGAACTAGTTCTTTTTATCTCATACTCGGGTGGTAATATTTTATTTTTTATAATATTGAGCAAAAGCAAGAACAAATTAATTTATTACCCATAAAAAAAAATCTATTCAAATTTTAGTTCTTATTTCTGATAATATAAATATCAGACTGTGTTGAAAAGACATACATTATAGAGATTGCAATCATTTTAGATTCACGGCAGGAAGCATGATTTACTTCTCCGGAAGCAATAATATCATCCGGACAGGAGACGGAATCTGGATCTCTAAATAAAATCACCGGATATGGAGCTGTCAGTGATCAGATAATATCTATAAAGAATTGTAAACTGTAAACACCTACTGCTGAAAGGGAGGGGTTAGAATTTTCTACAAAGAACCTTCCTCCACATCATTTCAAACATGGAAATTCCACTGCTAGGGTCATTTCAACGCTAAAGATGGTTCTACATTGGAAGATCACAAAATGAAAGGGACAAAATGCAGATTCAGTTCTGTCTAGACAATATCTATATGATAGTTAATACTGTATCTCAACAACATCCACAGTGTCTTCATATTTGGCTGTCATTTGGTGGTACATTTTGGAATGAGATTGATTACACAGCCACACAAAAAAAAGTGGTCTGGCCTGCGGACTAGAGATGTGTCATTCGTGAATGATTGGATCGTTGGGATTCGATCACTTTGAAAGTATTGAATGATACAATCTTGCTTGTGCGGATCAATCATTCACGAATTTCGGTCATCAGCTTAAACCATTCATTTCGAATGACAACGAGATCTATCGATCATCAACGACCTGCTTATATCGCATAATTCGTAACATTTCTCTCAATAGTTGTAGTATCGGTCAATTGATATTTGGTACGTTAGGATCGATCTTTTCATTCAATTCATTCGTTTAGTTTCATATTATTTATTTTTACCATTCATTTCGTAATGTTTATAAAATAGGTGTTTAAATTAATAAGAAAGGCTTGTAATGCACACACGTATACAGGGAAAATAGAAACAAAATGTATTTGATCTTCTAAACATATAAATAATGAATAATACCACAGATCAAACAAACCAGATGTTTCACTTATGACGTTTCATGGTTTAGATAATAAATCAACTCCTGGAAGGTACAAATTTGTGTAGTGATCTGCGCATATACCAAGCAGTCTTAACCAGCGAGTATAGTCACAGGAGGGAGCTGATGACACGTAACAATAATTAAAAGTCACCTAATAAATACTCAAAAAACCACTTAAATTTATAACAATAACAACTCTAAGCTTCAATAGAATACACTGCATTTCAAAATATTTAATATCACTGGTGTAGCTGATGACGACTTCCATCTCTGAGATTTCAGTACTAAACACTCTCTCCTGTGATATTATACTCGCTGGTCTTAACTTCCATGTCAACCGCTAGGTTGCTCTGTTTATGTCTTCTGCGCAGAATCGTGGAAGGTAAACGTCACGCGACAAAAAATGAAACTGGTTACATAGGGAATACTATTAAGTGAAATATCTGGTTTGTTTGATCTGTGATAATACACTGGGTTAAAAATATATAAATGGAGAAGAGAATCAAAGGGCTCTGAATAGATGATAATTGAAAAACATGTAAAAAGTGTGTACATTTCCACAAAAATATTCAACTTGGGCCCTCGGCGGCCCTTGATTTTTAAAGTCGGAATGCAGATATTTAAAAATATATGAACGTAGGCGAAAATCAAAAAGATTTGAACAGATTATGATTAAAAAACATGTATAAAGTGTGTATATAAAAGCCGATGATTCAAGATTTCCACAAAAATATTCAGCTTGTTAACACGATAAGTTTGTTAAACTTAAAATTTTTATTTAAAAAATAATTTATACGCCAGTTTCACATTTTGCAATAAAAATGAAAAAGATTAGCTGTGTATTTAATCTCAGTGGCAAGATGTAAAAGTGAATTCGAAATATTAATTAAATGAATTACTTAAAGAGGTATTCGCATTCGATCTTCGATCACGCCCGACTACAACTTCTACTGTTTGACTGAGGCGCATCGGTTCAGTGGCTGGCTATTCAAATTTCAAAACGAGCTATCATTTGAATGACTGAATCATTGTATATAGTATATAGTCTATATACAATGACTGAATGTAGTCGAGTGCATACTGGGGAATGGAATGAACGAATGATTGATACAAAAGATTCGATCTTTTTGGTAATCATTCACGAATGGATTGAATAGTCTCAAAATGAACGAATGACACATCTCTACTGCGGACCAGACCAGTGTATCTTTAAGTATTTGGACCCGCTGAAACCGAATCCGAAGTCAGAATTGTCAGATTAATTCTTTTTTCACCCTAACCTTAACTCCCCCAGCAAACATTTAGGTATTATTTGACGTCAAAACTACCTAAATTATGTATCATAAATTTAGTCGCAAAATTAAAATTAACCATGTTTTGGTAAAATTTACGTTGATGCTACGTGGAATCGACATAAGTGGAGAATAAGACGACGTCGAAATTAGGTTATATCGACTAAGACAGGTAAAATTACACATAAATTGTACTTGTAGTCGCACAATATATTTGGTTAGTAATACCTGTTTATGTAAATTTTACTTAAATTCGATGTCAATTCGACATCGAGTTGACTAGCTTTAGGTAGAACTTACGTATTTAAGTATGTGAAATTGGATAATGACACCAAGAGGAAAAAAATAAGGTTTTTATAATTTGGTAATATTCTCTATAATATTGTTGTCAGTCACCTACAAATTTGAAGAGATACCTAACTCACAATGACGATACAAGATCAGGGGCGGACTAAAGGGGGGGCTTTACGGGCTTAAGCCCAGGGCCCCGGATACTGAAGGGGCCCCCGAATGATGAAAACGGACTTAAAAATCAAATACGATATGATTATGACTATGCTCTGTGATATGATTGACAGTACACATAATAAAAATCAGAGATGGGTTGAGAAAACTTTCCATATTTGATAAAAGTCATCTAAATAATATAATTGTATGCACTTATTTGGTATCAAAATGAAGCTTGCATCATTACGAATCAGATTTCACCATAAAATAACCTATCGATATACCCAATGGAAAGTTGGAAGAAAAACTTCCTGGAAACTTTCGCAGTTTTCAAAACGGAAAGTTTCCAGGAAGTTTTCCTTCTAACTTTCCATTGGGTATATTGATAGGCTATTTTATGGTGAAATTTTATTCGTGATGCTGCAAGACTCATTTTGATATCAAATAAGTGCATACAATTATATTATTTACATGACTTTTATAGACTTTTATCATATATGGAATGTTTCCTCTCTGTAATAAATATAAAAATATAACATTTCTTGCTCTTATCTGCTTCCGCATCGCAATCCACAGTCTTTGCGCCACTGTGTGCATCTGGATTTGACTAGTCGCAACCAAGGCCCAGTGTAATGAAGCTACTTGCTGTTATTATTATTATTATTATTATAGTTTTGTTCAGTATTTAGCCAAAACAAAGTGACACGTGTCTTGGGGGTGCGTGATCTGGTCTGATCTCCAAAAAATGTTATGAGATGGGAAGGGCCCCAAAGCATTAATAGCCCAGGGCCCCGCACCCGGTTAGTCCGCCTTTGTACAAGATGAATGTCGGTAACTAAAATAAATCCAATTTATAAGTGAAATATTTGCAGTACTCGCTTGTTGAAATCAATGCGACGAAAATTTTTTTGTGTATAATAGCAGCTGTACTTCATAAAATAACAATGCGCCTCCAAAATATTCATCTATAAGGAAATTCTTATTGCCAAGTAAAAAAATTATAGAAAAGCCGAAAAGTATGCTATACTTGTTAAATATAAGTTTACAAGTATAATTATGTATTTTTTTAGCTTTTCGTCAGTTTGTTTCCATACGCACTCATTTTTAAAATTCTAATTTGGAATCATATTTCAACTCTGCTAAGAAAATATGGCGTCTTGAGCTAATTTAACCTTAAAGTTAACTGCCTTTGTAAATGCAACTACAAAAGATAATTGACTTAATGATTGAAATCAGGTAGATAAGCCAGGTGGAATTTATCTATTTTGTCGACCTAATATTAGTTCAAAGGTGTCTAATAATAGTGACCAAATAGGTTGCTATTTAGGTATACATTACGTAGGATTTACAACAAAATCTACCTAGTAAGATATTCGACTATTTTTAGTCGCTAAAAAGGTGAATACTACCTAATTATATTACCTATTTCTACCCTATTGTAAATTTATCCTTCAGGTAATTTTTGGTAGATTTTTTAGTAGTTTTTCACTCGTTGTTTTCCTTAAATTTACTTTCAAGGAAAATTGTGTATGAGGTAGATTAATTGGTATTATTTACGTAAACTGAAATCTAAAGTAAGACCAATTGGTAAATTTTTATCGGAAGTGTATTTTTCTAGTCAATTTTACGTCATAATTATCTTAACAAGTAAATTCCTCTTTTACCAAGTCGAATTGGAGCTAATTTTAACAAAAATGTTTGCTGGGCCCCTCCCCCCCCAAAAAAAAGTGGTCGGGACTGGGGACCATACCAGTGTATCCTTAAGTACCTTGACCCTCTGAAACCGAATCTGAAGTCAGAATTGTCTGATTCGCTTGTTTTTCACCCCTAACCCCAAAAATCACCCCCTCCCCAAAAAAGTGGTCTGGCCTGCGGACCAGATCAGTGTATCTTTATGTATTTGGACCCGCTGAAACCGAATCCGAAGATTGTCAGATTGGTTCGATTTTCACCCCCCAACTCCCAAAGAACATCCATCCCAAAAATGGTCTGTCCGGAGGACCATACCAGTGGCAGTGTATCCATATGTATTTGGTAAGCATACACTGGCCTGGTCCACTTTTTTGTTTTGGAGGTGTTTTTTGGGGTTAGGAGTGAAAAACGACCGAATCTGACAATTCTACTTCGGATTCGGTTTCAGCGGGTAAAAATACATATAGGATACACTGATACACTGATCTGGTCCACAGGCCAGACCACTTCTTTTATTTTAGGGGTGATTTTTGGGACTGGGAGTGAAAAACAAGCGAATCTGACAATTCTGACTTCGGATTCGGTTTCAGCGGGTTCAAATACATAAGGATACACTAGTCTGGTCCGCAGCACAGACCACTTTTTTCTGTGTGGCTGTGTTATATTATGATAGACCTTTGATGCAAATCATCGATGTGGAGTTTATTATTGAAGATATTAATTAACATTCGGTACTCATTATTTGTCGACTATGTGAACAAAATTCTGCTGTGGTGAAAGTCTAAATACTAACTCTGGCAAATGTTAAGTTGGTGAAGGCGCCAGACAGGGCCATGTCCTGTCATCAGTTCTCTTTAGTGTCTACAGTGAACACGTTGATGCGATGCGTACTGGTAGAATGGAGTAGCTATAATAGGTAACACCAAGATATCTAACTTGATTTGCAGATCATACCATCGTAATTGCACTTACTGCTACTAAGATAGTATGATCCGAAAATCAAGTTGGATTAATGAGCCTAACATACATCACAATGAGCAAAAGGTTAAACAGCTGACAATAGAGGAATTTCAAATTAGACAATGAACAGGGAGGTGGACTGGCGCCCATACTATTCGACGTAGCACTAAACCAAGTAATTAGGTCAATGGAAATAGACAGACCTAGAACCATTTTAAGTAATGAACAACAGATAGTAGCGTACGCAGATGACATGCTAGCCATTTTGAACGAGAATTTCTCAGTAGAATATTTGTGAGAAGACAAGGGCCAGTAGATTAGATACAACCATTAACTATAATAATAATGATATAAATATAGTTGACTTTATCAACGTATAATGTCTCGGATAAACGGAGCAAACAGAAAGTATGAGCGAGGATCGGGTGACAACTAGGGATAATGCGAGGGAAAATCATAAGCAATAAGCTCATGAGACGACCACAAGTATAACGCATAAGACATTGTCGGGAAACTAGCAAGAAGTAGCGACAGACCGATATTTAAGCAGAAATTAAAGCAGGTCTGAGTCTAATGGTGAAATGTAGAACCACAGGAAAGAGAAGTATGTATATTTGTGAATGTATAATTTGTACTAGCGATCCCAGTAAGTGTACATTCAGTCATATGCTTTCGAAGATATATTCTGCTATTTTCTCTTAAATTTATTGAATATTTTGTATTATAATAAATAATTTTTGTTTAATAATATTCTACATGTATATTCCTATGGTATGATATATCATACGTCAAAAAAATCGGTGAAAATGCACAGCAATAAATAAAATGTGACAAGCCCTAAATGAAGGTCAATCAATATTTGTTTCAAAAGTTTTCCAAAAAAAAATTACTCGGGCACTATTGGGTTAATTCCTCAACCCCATAACCCTTGGAATCCGATGAAAACAGTGAGGAATTTTGACTGGGGAGTTAATTAAATTGTGACCTCGGAACCTTGTGCTTGAGTATCATACATTTACAACTTCATGATCCTATAACGTAAGCATACTATAACTCCATAACCCCATAACTCTGAAAATCCAACGGAAAAAATGGAAATTCTAAGTAGGATGATTGGTGCCAATGTGACATTAGAGTCTTGAATAGAAGCACCTATGGCGCCATAGCTGTTCAACGGCAATCCCCTAGTGACCCTGTAAACCCATAACTGCACATCTCTAGGAATATAACAGAAGAATGTGAAGAGTCTTAACATGAGAATTCATGAGACTCTGTTCCCGGAATCTTGAAATCGAGTGACTCTTGAACGGCGAAACTTTTAGCCGTTTAACCCCGTATTCTGGGGATTTAATAAAAGCAATCTTAATTGGGGATTCAGTGGGTCTTTTCAACATTCAAAGAAGTCTGCCATCATATCCTCATCCCACCTTCCTGGACATTGTAAGATATAAGAATTGCAAAAGCAAGAGATCAAATGAAGTCACCTAAATAGAAATCACGTGATAATATACTTCCACTCTCCACTTCCACTCTTTGAATGCTCAATTGATATTCCCTAATTTGCTTTTATTGAATACCAAAAATCACGGGGTTTACGGGGTTATTAAGTTATGTAGTAGAAGGGTTTGTTGCTGAAGCGCTAATAGGCTTACTTGGTAACAAGGTTCCGAGGGCACAATCTAATTGATTTCCCAATCGAGAGCCTCCTATTTTTTTCATCGAATCCTCAGGGTTATGGAAATAGAGGGATTGGCGTTGAAGAGCTATGGCACCATAGGGAGCTTGATTCCAAGATTCTAATGTCATAATGACACGAATTTCCCTACTTAGAACATCATTTTTTTCCGTTGGATCTCCAGAGTTAAGGGGTTATGAGGTTATGGGATACTGAGGTTATGGCATCATGAGGTTGTGGATAAATGACACTCAACCACAATGATCCGGGGTCACAATCTCATTAACTTCCCAATTAAGATTCCCCATTCTTTTCATCGGATTTTCAGGATTGTGGGGTAATGGAATTAGGTGGCTTTGAGATTTCTTTGAGTTATGAGGTCAATACTGAAGCACCATAATGCTATTAAAGTTGAATCACTTTTGGAGTCTGATTTAAATGAGCTGGGTAAGCAATATTACGATCCACTTTTTTTGTGTTAAGAAAAAAACCAGACGTGCTAGGAAAAACTAAGGTCAGATTCGTATCAGGGGCTCAAAATACAAGGTCAGGTCAGGTATGGTCAGTACCCTAACAAAGACCACTTTTTGTGGGCCTGTATTATTTAAATGTGCTGATAAAGAAGTGGTTGTTTATGTATAGGCCAAACTTCACTAAGTAATAAAACTTTTCAAAATAAGAAAAAAAAAGTTCGTATAAACATGGGTCGGGAAGTGCTTAGTTTCCGAGATACAGGGTGTTCAAGTAATTCTCCTGAAAATATTTTTTTATGAATATTTTCGAAGCGTCTAAAGATAAACAAATGATAATTTACACAGGAATTTAATTTTTATGACAAAATGACAATTATGTACGAAAATCATTCAGGAGCGGGTGAATCTGGGGGGGGGGGCTAGGTATAATTTAGCCCCAACTTTATTGTGTGACACTTTTACATTAATTTATGAGCAGAACTTACAAATTTGAAGTTTTCTACACAAAAAAAGTCTCTTGTGTTTTTTCTCTAAAATTATTAGTTTTTGAGTAAATTTTATCTGAACTTTATTAATTAGTAACCATTATTACCAGCATTCCTGGTATGCAGGAGTGTGCCATGATTGTAATGTTTGTAACAAATGAAAACTAATCTAGCATGCAATGCCAGAATGACAATAATGACATTGTTGTTTTTTGTGTTTTCTGTAGTTCATTGTTCTGTAGTTCATTGTTCTGTAGTTTTATTATTTCCTTTTGGAAAGTAAAAAATGGTCATGTTTAGTAATGTAGAGTACGCGGATATTCATTTTATTTATGGATATTGTAATGGAAACGCGAATGCCGCGTTACGCGAATATTGCAGAACATTTCCTAATAGAAGGAAACCATCTAAAGATATTTTTATTCGAACCCACCTAGAATTTAGAAATGTTGGACTTAAGAGAGGTCCAAGAAATGAAGAACAGCAAAATGGGCGACTTAAAAACATAATTTTGGCCAAATTTAACAATAATAATAAATTAAGTATCAGAAGAGCAGTCCAACAGCTGCGTGCGCAAGCTGTGCATGTTTCCAAAAACAAAGTTTTTCGGATTCTGAAAAAAGACCACAGAAAAGCTTTTCGAATGCAGCCAGTCCAAAGCCCTCAACCAGGTAATCCCGAAAGGCGTATCAATTTTTGTAATTAGTTTATAAATGCCATGGAACAAGATCCTGATTTCGGAAGTAAAATTATTTGGACTGATGAAGCTACCTTTAACCGTAATGGATCGGTTAATTTTAATAATTTAAGAATCTAGGTTCATCGGAATCCTCATATAATTCGCCCTAGGATATTTCAACAGGAGTATAGCGTTAATGTATGGTGTGGTGTTATAAATCCTTCCTCCCCGTTTAAATGGACCATTATTTATTGATTTTTTTCCATTTTTTTCAATATCTCGAAGATATTTCCTCTTAATTTAAGAAATGAATGCTGGTTTCAAATGGACCGAGCTCTTGCACATTTTGCTGTTGAGAACCGTTTGTGGGTAAACAATAATTATCCAGAACCGTGGATCGGTCGATTAGGTGCAAGAGCCTGGCCTCCCCGTTCACCGGAGTTAACTCCAGTTGATTTTTTTGTCTGGGGCTATTTAAAGGACAAAGTCTACGCAAACCCTGTAAACACAAGAGAAGAGTTAATAGAAAGAATGCTCGAAGAATGTGAAAATTTGCGGGCTAATCCTGATTTCATTCGTAAAGCTACACACTCTGTGCGGTGCAGATGTCAGAAATGTGTTGATGCTGGCGGAATGCACTTTGTACAAATCTAGTAATTTGTAATTTACCTTACTTTAGTCTAATTCATTGTTGTTCAAATTTTGTTTTGCTGTCATTGTTTTTCTGTTCTGCCAAAATATTCATAAAAAACTATTCCCGAATAAAGTTCAGATAAAATTTACCCAAAAACTGTGATTTTAGAGAAAAAACACAAGAGACTTTTTTGTGTAGAAAACTTCAAATTTTTATGTTCTGCTCATAAATTAATGTAAAAGTGTCACACAATAAAGTTGGGACTAAATTATACCTAGGCCCCCCCAGTTTCACCCGCTCCTGAATGATTTTCGTACATAGTTGTCATTTTGTCTTAAAAGGCATAAAAAGTTAAATTCCTGTGTAAATTATCATTTGTTTATCTTTAGATGTTTCGAAGATATTCATAAAAAAACATTTTTAGGAGAATTATTTGAACACCTTGTACCTCGGAAACTAAGCACTTCCCGACCCATGTTTATAGGAACTTTTTTTCTTATTTTGAAAAGTTGTATTGCTTAGTGAAGTTTGGCCTATGCAATTCGGGACACCCTGTATACAACCGTCAAGATTTCTTCAGAACTCGTGTATTAGTTATATGTTTATTTAAATATGAACAACGTATAATGTATATCTCAAAATTAAGCATATTTTGTTGAGTATTTGTTGTTGGTATATCAATTATATTTTAAAAATAATATTGAATTGTAAGGTACTGTGTATTGTTGATAGGTATTAATTTGGATATCACAATTAGAAATCTATTTCAATCTACTAAATTAAAAATAACTAGATTTATACATTATATTCTTCGTTGGACTGCATTTTCTACATAGTTGTTAAACCTTCTATAGTATATTGTTTATAATTCATCATCTGTGGCATATTCATGATTTCTTATGTTTGTTGGGTATTTTGCCACTGTAATAATATTTAAATTTTGATGAAAAAACCTAAGATCTGTTTTATCAAAACCTAAACCGCAAATATTGTTCAAAATTCCAAAAAATTTATTTATAGTGTTCCGTGTGAGTGTGGTAAACATTATGTAGGTGAGTCATCTAGACCTTTCAACGTAAGGCTTGGTGAACACAGAGATTATGCTAAAAAGGGAGAATTCCAGAAGTCAAAAATTTGTGAACACGCATGGGATAACAATCATAGGATCCAGTGGGACTCCGCGAAAATTTTGGAAAAGAAAACGGCTCAACTAAAAGAAAATTTAAGGAATCTGCTATTATTTCGTTAAATGAGGATAAACGTGTTTCTAATTATTCTACAGATTTCTGTACCAGCTGGTTGCCGATCCTCAGAGACGAAGTTAAGTAAAAATAAAATAAATGTAATTTAGGGCCAGTTGTACGAACTAAGTTGAGCCAAGTTCAGCTTAAACCAAGATCAAAAGCCAAGGATACGATTTTTACAATAATCGTATCCATGGATTTTGATCTCGGTTCAAGCCAAACTTGGCTCAACTTAGTTCGTACAACTGGCCCTTAATGTCTCACGTGACTATGGAAATACATAAACAACAAACTACGATGTTTGACATGATTAAGAGTAAAAATTTTGAAAACGGAAAAAGAAATATTTTCTGAAACGTTAACTGCCTTCGATTTAACTTTTGTTATTATCATTAACATTTTAGTTTCAGTTTATATATTTTTAGGTGTGAGACATTTTGTAATAGAAGTAATAAAAACCAACCTCTGTCTGATCTTTTTTGGCGCAGAGGTTTATTTTATCAAAATTTTAAAATATTTTTGCTGTGGCAAAATACCCAACAAATTCTATGTATTATCTTCGCAAATTTTTGAAAATAAGTTAATTTTTTAGGTCTAATTGCTATATTTGTAATTTGAATCATCACCAAATGATGCCATCTTAATTGGCGAGACGTTCACCAGTGCACTATGCAGTGTTTTTCTGTTTGTAGAATCTTATCAAAGGTTATAACATTCTAGTACAGTAAAAAATAAGCAAAACTTCAGGATAATGTCATATTGAACGGATTTCATTCATTTTTGGCAGTATAATAGAAAATACTTCACAGAAAAGTTTATATATTGTGCGGGGGCTTGCTAATTTATAGAAATGCCACCCCCTCTCAGGGGGTGGCACTTAAAAAACAAATATATATTTATTGGAGCTGCAGTAGAATCAAATTTTAAGAAGAAAAGGTTCTATGCAATGTTTCACATACATTGATTTACTTCCACATCCAGTGGAAGTATAGTAACGACAAAAAAAATTTTAAAAATTTTTATTGTTCAAATAGGCTCTGAATGTCATGAAACGTCGAGATTTCAAGTTTGAGCGAAAAAAAATTTCTGTCTGTCTGTCGGTCTGTAACTTTTTTGTGCGCACGTTTACTCCGGAGATATTGAATTTGGTACACATATGTACTTTAACGAGATCTAGAACTAGATTATATTTTCATCCTGTTCCGTCTAAGGGTTGGGGGGTAAATTGGGGTAAATTTGGAGTAAATAGGTAAATCAAGCAGGTAAGAGTTCACAAAATTGATATTTAGTATAGACAAGAGAAGCTAAGGTCTCAAAAAAAATTTTGGTATTAGCCACCCCCATTACCACCCCCACCATTATTAAAGGGGATGAAAAAAAATGTGATTTAGTGTATGTACGAGAACCAGAAACCTCAAAATATTTTTTTACTTTATCTACCCCCCACTCCCATCCCCTGTCACCACCCCCACCCCATTACCGATGTGGGGTATCGTTTTATGGGTTTCTAGGGTAGAGGATTTCAAATATTATATTATTAAAGTTCCATAAACAATTATTTCCAGATACAAAATTTTTTCGTTGTGTGACTTGGATAGAAAATCCGGATGTGGAAGTAGTGATTCCTTGGGCAGCGGTTTTTTAAGTTGTAACCAATTTAAAATTGCGATTTTAGCTTAAAAGAAAGGGTATTTCCAAACGGCTTTCGTCAAGTATCTCGAAAAGTATTACTTTATCGAAAAAATGTTACAGACCAATTACAGAAAGTACAAACTGGGAATTAATTATATTTTTTATTTATTGATGTAGGATTAATAAATTCTGAGATATTTAAGTTTAAATTTGGCATCAAAGTGTTCATAAGATAATTATTTAGAGTGAGAGTTAAATATCTCAGAAACTGTGACACCTACATCAAGGATGCTAACAGGTAGAATAATAGGTTATTAATTAATCTTTCAACTGTTTCTTTATTTGATTGGTGTAGCATAAAAAACAAAGAAGTTATGACCGAAGAAATGTGCGTCTACACATTTTTTTAATAACAACGTCGCCATTTTGTTACTGTAATTAGCCGGTAATTAAAAAAAAGGAATTTCAAACACTGTTTCTCATTAGTATATAGCATGACATAGATGCTCACATTTTTTGGTTTGTATACAGCACTTGCTTTAGAAAAAAATACAGTTTAAAAGCGTATTTTTTTTTTTAATTTTCCAAATATCTCAATAAATATTAGTTTTGTTGAGAAATAGGTAAAGACCAAAAATAAACCTCATGAACTGATAATGAATTTCGCTTGTTTATTTATTTACATAGAGTTAATAGTTTCGGAGATATGAAAGTTTACAAATGGCGTCCAAACGTTTATAAGACGAAAAATGCAGTTTAAATGTTAAATATCTCAGAAATTGTGACACCTACGTCATGCATGCTAAGAAATGAAATTAAAGACAATTAATTGCACTTTCAAATTATTTTTTACTCGTTCCTCTAGCATATGAAATAAAGAAGTTATAACGGAAAAATATGCGTATTTATATTTTTTATATAAAAAGGTCGCCATTTTGTTACTCTAATTAGCCAGTAATTCAAAAAAATTATCTCAAATACAGTTTTTCATTAAGACGTAGCATTACCGAGATGCTCAAATGTTTTTGCTCATTTAAAGCACTTGCTTTAGAAAAAAATGCATTTTAAACTCTAAAGGTAATTTCGAAACACTTGGATACCAAATATAAACTTGAATATCTCCGAAATTATTAATCCTACATCAATAAACAAAAAATGTAATTAATTCCCAGTTTATACTTTTTGTAATTGGTCTATAACATTTTTTCGATAAAGCAATACTTTTCGAGATACTTGACGAAAGTCGTTTGGAAATATCTTTTTTTAAGCTAAAATCGCAATTTTGAAGTCGTTAAAACTTAAAAACTATCAATTTATGTGAAAAATTGCATAGAACCTTTTATTCTTAAAATTTGATTCTATTTCAGCTGCAATAAATATATATATTTTTTAAGTGCCAACCCCTGAGAGGGGGTGGCATCCACCCCCTATAAATTAGCAAGCCCCCGCATAATATAGAAACTTTTCTGTGAATCATTTACTATCATACTGCCAAAAATGAACGAAATCCGTTCAATATGACATTATTCCGAAGTTAAAACCTCTAGTTACTGTACTATCCCTCATGAGCGTGTTTTTGTCGGAAACTGTTTTATTTACAGATAGATTTTCTTCGAAAATAGAGTTTTTCCTCTAGCTAACACTAACTTACTTTCCAAATTTCAATAAAAGCGGATTTTTCTTTCTTAAGTTATTGTGCTTTCAAGAAATGCGACGGATGGGCAAATCGGTAGACAGACGGACATTTTGAAAATCGTTCGGTCTTGGATCAGTAACACAATAATGTGAACATTTTTCGTTCTAAGAGCGATACTTATGGTTTAGAAAGATGCCAATCAAATGCAACATACTCTTTGCTTCCGTATTTTTGCTTTGTTTCCTTTTATATCTTGCTAGTTCCAAAAACAGTTTAACAATTGGGTAAATAAAAACAACTAATATCTATCTAGTATCTTTGATGGTCCAGCTATAAACCCAAAAGCCCTCAGAAAAGCTAGAAGAAAAACTTTATTTATCAAAAAAAACTAAAATAATGTATAATGTTTTAAATCAATAGCGAGAGAAGAGTATATGTAATGTTTTATATTTAATAAAAAGTTGCTTATACTACAAGACTTGAAAGTAGGAAAATAGGTAATGAGGGATAATGTGGAAATGTGCTGAACTCATTTGGTAAAACCTTAAAAATGTATCGAGTTGGAAATAATAGGTACGTTTTTATTCAAGTTCTTCCTTAAACTTAATACTCCTAAAAGCCTACTGTTCCTCAAGGTTCACGTAAAAACAATTTATGAGTTTTCATTTCCTCTCTATACCTATGTTCAGATATCCTATAAAAATGTAGTGACGACAAAGGGAATTAGGAGCATCAAGGCGAATAAAATCCAAATTTATATCGGAAAGTCGAGAAATCGCTGTAAATATTTTTAGGGTAAATTTATGATACCTACTTCATTTTTATTTAAATGGAATTTTATTCAAACTGCAAGAGAAGGACAAAAATGAAGAACGTCCTTTCTTGTCATAGTAAAGAATTCCTGATAAAGAATTGTAAGATGAATCACAGACAGTAGACATTAGTCAAATAATACAACTTTCTTATACGGGGTGCTTAAAATATTTCAGGCGTTTATCTCAGATAATATTAAAGTATTTGAAAATTTGTAAATGAAGTATGACTGACGCTAAAAAGACGTTAATCAACTGTAGTTACAATTTTTCTTTCGCGGTACACAAAGATGACGCTGAGATTCTAAAATATTTTTGGAGGGCTGGAGTTTTGAAGCATCATTTATATGATCATCTAGAAAATTTTGTAAAGATTTTGGAATTAGATGATTATCTTTCTTCATTTCTTCAGTCCATGTAAATTTTGAAAACTCTCTCTAACATTTTTTTATTCATAATTCCAGAACATGGGTTATTTGGAATGCTTATCTTCGCAAGAAAAGTAATATTACGCGGTAATACAAAAACATATAAGCTACTTCCGGTTAAACCGGAGCCGAGTCGATCCTGCTAAATTCAGCTCCATTTGTTATTATCAATTTTTAATTTTTTTAAAAATATTATTAACTTCAAATACAACTACATCTACTAATAGTAGATCTGTCAATGAATGGTTTCTATAGGGAAATGCCGATATCACAATTTTTGACTTGAGGGCTGTGTTTGGACTATTTACGAGGTAAACATACCAAAAGCCCCCGAACGTAAGATTGGGGGGGGGGGGGGGGCACGGAGAAGGTCACGGTTTTCGGTTTTTCGCTTATATCTCGAAAACGGTTGGCCCTAATCAAAAAGTGGCAATATGCATAATTAAAGCTGACTAAATTTTCTACAATTATTTTCTATTAATTATTTTCGTATCTGTTATGGTTCAGTTAATGCATTGTATATCTTTTGACTGTATTCTAACTTTATTATAAATTTATTATAAATTGAATAAAAATTTTAATAACCATCGTAGAAAAAAATTTCTTGCACAGATATCCGTTTTACAGCAGACTGAACTCAAATATCGAATAAAAACAGCTGCCCGAGGAATCACTACTTCCATATAAAGTAAACAAATATTTTGAGGTTTCTAGTTCTTGTGCACACACTAAATCACATTTTTTTTCATCCCCTTTAATAATGGGGTGGGAGTGGTAATGGGGGTAGCTAATGCCAAAATTTTTTTTGAGACCTTAGCTTCTCTTGTCTATACTAAATATCAATTTTATGAATTCTTACCTGCCTGATTTACCTATTTACTCCAAATTTACCCCAATTTACCCCCCAACCCTTCGACGGAACAAGATGAAAATATAATCTAGTTCTAGATCTCGTTAAAGTACATATGTGTACCAAATTTCAAGTCAATATCTCAAACGGTTCCAGAGTAAACGTGCGCACAAAAAAGTTATAAACCGACAGACAGACCGACAGACAGACCGACAGGCAGACAGAAATTTTTTTCGCTTAAACTTGAAATCTCGACGTTTCATGACATTCTAAGCCTATTTGAACAATAAAAATTTTTAAAAATTTTTTTGTCGTTACTATACTTCCACTGGATGTGGAAGTAAAAACCGCTGCCCAAGGAATCACTACTTCCACATCCGGTTTTTCTACCCAAGTCACTCACAACGAAAAAAATTTGTATCTGGAAATAATTGTTTATGGAACTTTAATAACATAATATTTGAAATCCTCTACCCCAAAAACCTATAAAACGATACCCCACATCGGTAGTGGAGTGGGGGTGGTGATAGGGGGTGGTAGTGGGGGTGGATGAAGTAAAAAAATATTTGGAGGTTTCTGGTTCTTGTACACACACTAAATCACAATTTTTTTTCATCCCCTGTAATAATGGGGTGGGGGTGGTAATGGGGGAGGCTAATGCCAAAATTTTTTTTTTGAGAGCTTAGCTTCTCTTTAATATACTAAATACCAATTTTCTGGACTCTTGCCTGCTTAATTTACCTATTTACCCAAAATTTACCCCCAACCCTTCGATGGAACAAGATGAAAATATAATCAAGTTCCAGATCACGTTAAAATGCATACGTGTACCAAATTTCAAGTCAAGACCGGCTCGGTGGCACAGTGCAATCCTGGTTAGGGTATGGATGTGTAGTGGCGTTTTTCATGTGTTGCCGAGATGGTAGCAGTGAACTAAGATTGCCGTTGTGTGAGAGACAACACAATCTAGTCACTCTCCTCTCCTGAGTTCGAGTCTCAGCTGCGGCAAATGGCAATGTCGCAGGGAATGGGCGTTGTGATATTGTCTATGTGTGTCTGTCCGTCCTGGTTGAGTGGTAGAATAGCCTACGGCTAAACTCCGCCAGGACATTAATATAAATAAGGCGATTAAAAATAAATAAAAAAAAAATATCTTAAACGGTTTCAGAGTAAACGTACGCACAAAAAAAAGTTACAGACCGACAGACAGACAGAATTTTTTTTTTCCTTCAAACTAAAAATCTCGACGTTTCATGACATTCTAAGCCTATTTGAACAATAAAAATTTTTTAAAATTTTTTTGTCGTTACTATACTTCCACTGGATGTGGAAGTAAAATGTCTTTGCTGCTGTAAGTGTGTGCGTGTATATGTATGTGTGCGTATATACCGTTTCTTGTAGACACGATAACTTCTGTTAGACTTAAAATATTTAATTACAATCTGGAACATATGTAAAACAGCATATTACAATAATCCCCGTTGAAATTGGGCCTTCTTCGTGCCCCCTGCACAGTTGCACACCCCCACCTCCTACGTTCGGGGACTTTTAGTATTTTTACCTCCTAAATAGTCCAAACACAGCCCTCAAGTGAAAATGGTGATCTCGGCATTTCCCTCTAGACCCTCTTATTGAACGTTCATTGACAAGGCTATAGATAACACAGTCCCACAAAAAAAAAAGTGGTCTGTCCGGCAGACCCTACCAATGTATTCGTATGTATTTGCACCCGCTGAAACCGAATCCGAAGTCAGAATTGTCAGATTGGCTCGTTTTTCACCCCTAACCCCAAAAAACACCCCCCCCCCCCCCCCAAAAAAAGGTCTGTCTGGCGGACCAGACCAGTATATTCTTCTGTATTTGGGCCTGCTGAAACCGAATACGAAGTCAGAATTGTTAGATTGGCTCGTTTCTCACCCCCAACCCCAAAAAACAACCCCAAAACAGAAACAAAGTTGTCTGTCCTGGTCTGGTCCGCCGGACAGACCAGTTTTTTTTTGTGGGGCTGTTTAATCACTAGGTTTATGATGTGCTAAATTCAATAAACATACCTGAGTAGAGTAGTCCTTTATAAACATGAAAAACGTACTCTAAAAAATTGTACTTAGAATTGCTCAAAAATTGATAAAAATCGGTTTTTTGCTTGAAAACACAATTATTTGATATTTCGAATTAATTTTTTGAGAAACGTAGAAAGCCAGTAGAGTAGATTATTCTTAGTTTCAATAAATTTTGATAACGTTACATAATGAATTCAATACGTCACTAGTGAGGTCATACTACGTTACTACGTTACACAACATAAATATCAACGAATAAAAAAGAAAAAATAATAGTTATTTGAGCAAAAGATAGATAATAGTTATTTGAGCAAAAAGTTAGCAAAAGCTAATTTTTTCAATAGTAAAGGATCGGAGCGATAGCCGAGATAAAAAATATGCCGCATATAAAAGAAACAATTTTCCTGCGTGTCGCGCACATGATTTTTTTCTTCTAGTGTTTGGAAAAATGATTAAAATGAGATATTTTTACTTTTTCACATTTATATATTACTTTTTGAAATTTATAAATTTTAACCGACTTGCTTGTGTAAAGCATCATAAACTTGTTAAATGCTTAACAAAGATAATTTGATCTTTAGCAACATTTTTTACGTAAGTACCATAGTCTGAGATATTTAACATTTTAACTGAATACTTCGTCTGCTTAGGAACGTTCGGACGCCATCTTAATGACGTCATAACTATGTCCTCCACAGAATGAGAGCGCGGTATCAGGCATTTTCCCATTCAGGAGACATTATCCAGTATATTTTTGCTTGCTGTCGCCATTTCCCAGCTCCGATGGAAATTCTATTAAGTCAATTGGCTTCTCTACTAAATGGATAACTGGTAAGTAAAATGAAATAAGAAACTTTTCATCTAAAAATACACAAATTTAGTAACACACATTAACAATTCTTTTCGCAATTAGACCCCGCTGGACTTGAAAGTTTTCTTACAGAATGGATTTTTCTGTTTGCACGTTTTTCGGTCCAAAAGAAGCAAAAAAATTCCAGAAATGGTCTAATTGTGGGAAAGATCGCATATAGGATAGGCTGTTGCCAAACTGTTTGGTCAAGTAAGCAGTACATATTTATGCCAAGTCAAAATGCCTACTTAAAAAACACAGAAATTTGACTGGGCAACACATTCACGGCTTCAAGCATGGCATATCTGCTTTCTTAGAATGGCTCATACGATTGCAGCAATTAGTTTTACACCCAAAAGTTAACATTCTCTAGCAGGTCTTTGCAGCAGGTCTATTGTATTTTTCGCAGATATAAACATAATTAGGGAAACAAATAATTAATTGAAATTCCAACATTAGAGCTTTTAAGACACCAAAATATACCCGAGAAGATAAAACAACTACAATAAGAAGCCAACATACTTAATCTTTTTATTGTTATTATTACTACGTATACAGATATATTTTTTTAAATCCTATATATACGAATATTATAACAATTGTGCACAATCACAATTTTTATTAATATTGAATTACTATATGGGCAGAAGGACTTGATAGCCTTTTGGATATCTCCAGTAAAGAACATATTTATTTATTTATTTATTAAATAATATTTGTAACAAAAAAATATCAAACAAAAATGTTAATAGTATAAAAAGTGAGGATGGTGTAGTACTGGAAAATAAAAAAGATATTGCAAATTCGTTCGTAAAATACTACACACAGTTAGGTGAAAAATATGCAAATAAAATAAATAGTCCGATGTAGAAGAAATTAAGCAAATAATTGTATCATTAAAACCAAATAAGGCACCGGGAATTGACAATGTACGGGCTGAAGTATTAAAACAAATACAAAATGAAATTGCCGATGCCTTAGTATACATTATAAACAAATTTTTCGAATTAGCCTACTTTCCAAAATCACTTTCCAAAATCACTGAAAATAGGATTGATAAAGCCAATGTATAAAGGAGACAGCAACATTGAACTTGTTAATTATAGACCAATCTCGGTGATCACAAATATAGCAAAAATATTTGAAAAAATCATAAAATATAGTGCAGTTCTTAAAAAAAATTAAAATAATCTCTGATAACCAATTTGGATTTCAAGAACACAAAAGTACAGAAGACGCAATAGCTACTTTAACCAAATCTATATATTCTGCCTTAGATGAGAAAACACCGAGTCTTTGCATATTTGTAGACCTTGCTAAAGCATTTGACACCATATGTCACAGACGATTACTAGACAAGCTATATAACTATGGTCTGAGAGGCAATATATTTACTTTACTTAAACGTTACTTAACTGACAAAACACAACTTGTTAAAATAGACGATGTGACTAGTGACCCCCAAACGGTGACATATGGTGTCCCACAAGGAACTGTTTTAGGACCAATTCTGTTTTTCCTGTATATAAACAGTCTGCTTACCAATACTATTAGTTCTGGAAAATTCATCAGTTTTGCTAATGATACAGCAGTTCTATATAAAGCTAAGAGTTGAGCTGAAGTAAAAGATACCGCGGAATATGAATTTAAAAAAATAAAAGATTGGTTTGACTATAATAAATTAACGGTGAATTTAAAAAAAACGACCTATATGGTGTTTACATCATATAATATACACTAATATACACCTACCTGATTTAGGACCTTTAACAATTAATGGGGATTTAAAAATTTTGGAATCAGAATATGTTAAATACCTAGGCGTAATTATAGATAGACATTTTCAGTGGCATCTACAAATACAAAATGTAATAAAAAAATTAAGAAGCTTGTTGTCAAAATTTAAACATTTAAAATCATATTTAGACATAAATAATCTACACGTATATTATACTATGCCTTAATACAACCACACCCATCTTATGGTATAATTGGTTGGGGTGGAGTCTGTGACTGTGGAAGTTTAGAGACTTTACAAAAGTGGTTTCTCAAGATTATTTGTCAAAAAAATTACTTACCCTTCTAAAAATCTCTATAAAGACAGCAAAATGTTTGACCTAAGGCAGCTGTTTTGTCTAGCTATACTTCTTTTTAATTTTAAAAATAACAATGATATAAAGCCAATAGATCATCAATACGAAATAAAGAAGGAAAGTGTCAGCAACCAAAAAGCAAGAAAAGAATAGGCCAAAAAAGTTATGTTTACTTATGTCCAAAATTATATAATATACTACCGGTAGATATAAAAAGTATTAAAAATGTCAAATTGTTCAAGAAAAATATGGATAACCACCATTCCTAGAAATAGATTAAAAGATATAATTTGTAATAACATTTTGTTATAAATAATATTTAGAAACTGTGCAAAGTGATAAAAGCTATAAATCCTTTTTATATAAAATAAAAAATAATACCGTAAAAGACACCTATTAATTACTGTGATATAACCCTTAATCTGACTATATCCAAATGATTGTGAATAATACCCATAATGACTTCATTACTCGAACGTGAACTAACCCCGATTATAACATCATCTTCCGACTATGTCAATAAATATTATATTTTACTATGGATTGTATTTAGTCAATAAATATTATATTTTACTATAGGTTATTTTAGTATTAAGAAATCGCGTAAAAGTATAATTAATTATACTTCAGCGATATTGCATGTTTGTTTACATTTTTAATATAATTGTATAATTGTATTTAAATTTGGTTTTCGTAAATAAACATTGTTATTATTATTATTATTATATTAATAATTAATCAGTAACTAACGAAATGTTTATCAAACCATTTTCATTAACTTTACAATGAAAATAAACCAGAGCAGACAAACTAGTTCTAAGATATGCACCTTATAATCAGCTTTAAGGATTATATTTTAATTATGCAATACGTCTGTTACTTTACAAGTCACCCAATCTCCAGTGCAGCTTCTAAACTCACATCTACTTTGTATGTATGCCTCATAGCAATGCGGTTTAGATGCAGAGTTTCCTCTAAGAATAATATTGTTTTAAACTTTACCTCTTCCATTTTAGTAGCAGTATTAAAAATAAAAGTCTTATAAAAGTTGCATGTCTAAACAAGAGAATGGTAGTGGAAATTACTGGTTGTTTTTCTACTTCACATCTGCAATGTGATGTAAGAGACTCATAGTATAATATTTAGACAAATTAGTTTTATACTCAGACGATGCTACAATTAGACTTGAAGCTTAATTTAAAATAATACTGTAAGTTATCTACTAGCAGCCTTCTCATCATAAATGTCGTGATGTATACGAAATTAATTAGTCTGAAAGAACCCCGCACGGTTCTTATGGAAATTGGCCCCCGGTTAAATTCGCTGAATTTTTAATATGTTGTATATTTCGACTTTCTGAACAAGAATTCTCACGGGCCCAACTTGATCCTATATCAAATTTCGGAGATACAACTATAAATCCTTGTATCTTGCTGAACTTTTAATTTTTTGGTGGGATATTAGAGCTCAAAGGAGCAATTTTCGAAAGTTTTTCAATTCAACTTTTTTGATCAGGAAGACACATATGCTTTATGTAAAAAATATTTTAGCCAATTTGACCGAATATTTTTTTTCACTTATTCTCTTCGCAAAAACGAAGGCACATCGGCACATCTCTAAAACTGAAAATATCGCTCGTAGAGAAAAAAATTTCATATCATTGTGTGAACGAATTCTGAACAACTTTCAAAATGTCCGTCTGTCTGTCCGTCCGTAACATTTTCTATTATCAGAAAGAGAGAGAGAGAGAGAGAGTGTGTAACGATGCGATGCGATGCGATGCTACTGGAGTGACATCGGGCGTCGGGCGAATATCGTCGACTCAAGAAGTTTCCCAGCTCAACACGCTGTAGGAGGTCTCCAGGTCAGGCTCATCCGCTCTGGCGGCGAAACGGCGTCAGGGAATGATTAACGACCCCAGTTCAACACGCTGAAGGATTCCCAGGGCCAATCTGACCCTGGAATTAGTTCCGTCGTGTTTGCGTCTGGAGATGTACAAAGCTGCAATATGTTCAGCTCAGCACGCGTAGACAGATTGACAGAATTGCCTGCTCTGAATTAGTTGATTTGTGGTAGGCTTTTATATCCGAGAATCCTCGCTTACTGGTGACGTAGAACTGCATATAGTTTAGTGCCGTGTGCAAATCCGTGCCTCTAGATGGGAGCTGGTTAGATTTGCGGGCCGTGTGCACATTGGTGTCGTGTGTAAATCCGGAAACGTTGGTAATGAAACATGAATTTATGAATGCTTGATTACATGATTCTCGAAAGATATATTACAGGCATTCAAATTTTGTAGTAATGTGTGATGATCCAGTGGCTAAAGTTTTGCCTTGCAATTCAAAGATCCTGTGTTCGAATCCCAAACAGGTTGGATGTTTTTTTTTTCATTTTTTTTTCATACATTTCCTTTCACAAGGGAGTTGGTATCACAAAATTTAGAATGTCCAAAAACTAACATTATTTACAAGAAATCTGGGATGAGTATTATATAGAATATGTAACGAATATATAAAAAGCTCAGTAAATTGGCGAAGAGTACCTACGTTTTCAGCTTGTTTTTAATATAGATCTCCCGGCGCCTTCGCCAACATTTTTCAACCTTTACTTTTTTTCTATGCTATTTTTATTAAAAAGACAACTGTCTTTGGTGCAAAAGGGCTATTAGAACGTATCACAATATAAAATGTATGAAAAAAATTATGAATTCGAAATTTTTTTAATTGTACAAGAGGTCATTCTTGTACATTTCTTGAGCTGTATCTCGGAAACTAGACAGTATCGAGTTGACCCCATGAGACTTTTGATCAGAAAGTCGAAATATAAAACATATTAAAAATTCAGCCAATTCAACCGAGGGCCAATTTCCATAAGATCCGTGCGGGGTCCTTTATATAAAAATTTGACTCAAATTTACGACGCAATATTGGAGACTCCATTTAAAATTTTTGTATATTTTGGTAGTCGTGAAGGTACTCCCTACCACGGTGTATTAAATATTTGGTCCGACGTACGGCACTTTCCTATTATAATATATTTACTTTAGTAGATGGCGCGAGCAATAAGGTCCTACAATTACCTTGGCATGTGCATCGTATAGCTAACATAACCTCAAATTTTAAGATGTTTTCGTTTATTCCCATTTTTAATGTTTGTAGAGGCATTTCTAGCTTTGAGCCATACTGGCGCCAAGCAAATATTTAAAAACTCACGCAAATAATTTTTCAATATTGTTGATTGATAAAAACAGACTGCTAATTATAGGTTAGGTTCCTAACCTGCAAAAAGTGTCTTATTTTATTGTGACAAACTATTTAAAACTTCATACACATTACATTGAACTTGATTTTGGTTGAAAGTACAGGAACCAGGCAGAAATTTTAATAATAGCTACGTAATACTTGTAAATCTTAAGAAATATATATTTTTGAGGTTAGCTGTGGCGACATGTGCAATGCTGCATGTAGTGTTGCATATATACTTTCAATATTTTAATTTAGCTACTTAATATCAGATGTCACTGAACTCTTGTTTCACTAAACAAAAAACAAAAGGCCGGGAATGTATGCAACACTGTATGCACGTATGCACAGAACCTGTAAAATTATCTATCTAAGCGTAAGTAATGAGAGAACTTATTGGTCCTGCCATCTATTACATTATGTACATAGTAAGCACTTATGAAGCCACTGTGAGGGTTGTCGTCGCATCACCTATTTAATACACCCTGCTCCTACCGTTATGCCAAAGAGTGACAGCAAAATAAGTTCGAAATTCGCCTCCTTTTGGATGTACATTGCGAGAGAAGGAAAAGTGCAAAATTGATCCCGTTAGTCTCAAATTAACCTTTGGGAAATTCTAAGGAGAACACATCTTTTTGTTTTGCGATAAAACGCCCTATTTAAGCATTGAAAATATTTAAACAATGCCAATATATAATAAATATTTAAAAAAATAAAACAATTATTATAACTTATTTTAATAATAATTGCAACAAAATAATTCTTGACAACGAACATGAACCGCACTGTACTATGTATAACAGAAAACCACCCCTAATAAGTGAAAATCAATAATTACGAAAACAATGAAAAATAAGCGTTTTGACTATAAAGGAATGCTTATATTATAATATACTTGGCGGAAAGAGTAATGATCACATGCGGAATGACCTCTGATTCCAAAAATTCAAAAATATATAGGGTGTTCCATTTCAAAATCAAAATTAGGAGTTACTTCCGGTAAAACGCGAAGTTGTAGAAACTTGAAATATGGATTAAAAAATGTCGTTTTTGGTAACATGTGACACTTGCCTATTTTCATCTCGATCCGCTGCCCAAGGAATCACTACTTCCACATCCAGATTTTCTATACAAGTCTCTCACAACGAAAAAGAAATCATAAAAACCAATCGTTTAAGTTATCCTGAATATTAAATATTTTATTACACAAATCCCACTTAAAAGACTTATTTTTATGTATATTAGCGTGGCGGCTAACCCGCAAGACCAAGTGAATGTTGCATTACAAACATTACATGTAAACACGTCCACCCTTTCACAGAATGACATCAAATATTAATAAGTAGTAGGTTATCCACATTTATCCATATTTTCATCCTGTTTTATCCCTCACCTCGTCTTACTTTGTCATATCCTGTCCCACTTTATTCCGCCTTGCCTCACTTTGTCGCATTTCGTTCCATCTTGTCCCACCTTCCCCTAATTATCCTTAATTATATTTAATTACTATTAGTCACCTACATGTTACCTTTAGTTACCCTTAATTACCCGCTAATTACCCCCTCAATAATCACCCCCCCCTTATTTAAGTTAATCTAGTTCCAGATCTCATTAAGATACATACGTGTACCACATTTTAAGTCAATATTCCAGTTTAATCGTGCGCATAAGAAAACTTGTAAGTTTTCTTATGCGTTGTAGACAGACCGACAGACAGACATTTTTTTGCTCACATTTAAAATCTCGACGTTTCATGACATTCTAACCCCAATGAACAATAAAAATTTTCAATTTTTTTTTGCGTTACTTACTATACTTCCATTGGATGTGAAAGTAATGTAGAAGTGGCGGTGGAAAATTTATCTCATTGACACCTGGTATAAGGCAGAGTGTAATATAGCTTTTATCTATATTTTTGTTAAGTAATGAATAATGTCCCTCATCTAATTTTTATTAAACAAAAACCAAACTATTCAAATAATGGCCATGTATAAATTATCCAAATTTGGAAGTTCGGACAAGAGTTGATTTTGAATTTCCCAATTTCATTAATTTTCTTGACATGCAAAATTTCAAGTTCTTACCATGCCTGGAAACACCCAAACAGATACAGCCGTCGTAATATTGCTTTTTAACTATGTTTTTATGTAATTGTATATTTATCGGTACGTCGAATGTTTGAGTATTTCTCGATGAGCTAAGAACTTGAAAGTTACAAAGGTCGGGAGTACTTTTAGGACCAGAGATTTCCAAAATTTGAAAAATTCAAAATGCCCGCTCCAATATGACAGTCAATTTATATATGCACATAATCTGGTACCCACGCATGATACTAAGAAATATAAGATATGCTCGGTACGAGTACCAGCTTTAGACCTGCTGTGCGCATAGCGTCATCCTCTAGTCAACTTCAAATAGAGCCCGCGCCCGCGACAGTCCAGTGTCCAATATCTACCTAAAAATACATCGAAAACCGTAATATAAGACCTAGAAAGCTGATTGCAGGCAATTTTACTTTTTAATATCATAGAATTCTATGACTGCTTCTGTCAGTACTTTTCATTTTGCATAAGGCCGTTGTGGATTTAAATGTTTGTGAAAACACCTCCAAAATAATTGATGCAAGCACGTATGATCTTTTGCACTGTTGATTTTTCAACGTGTAAGCTATTTATTTTGTTTTTATTTAATATTAAATTTTAATTCATTTAATTAAACGCAATAAATAGTAGTAGTAAATAATGTGCTACTTTAATTAGTTTAATTATGATACAGTGCATTTATCTAACGTTATTCAGGAAAATAGACAAACAGTCAAGAATGAAAAATATTTTTTCTGTTATTTCGAAATAAATTGCCGGATTCTTTAATGTTTCTATTATGAAAAACATTTTGCATCTGCAAAATACTGTTTTCGCAGTATGACTTTTCAATAGCGCAGGATATATCAATGTGTTCTCTCATGGTAATTAAGGTACGTTATTTCTCACACCGCATTCTCTGCGCTGCTTATCGTTCGCGAGGGCGTTCCGTATACTTAATTGCAATTTTCTCGAAAACTGTTAGTCCTAGAAAAAAAAAGTTTCAAATAAAAAAGTTAGCTCCATCCTTTATCTTCATACGTCCTCAATATACTTGGTATCTAATTCGAAAGATAAAAAAGTTTCTCGCTTGTCATATTCGAGCCTGTAATATTTCACAGTTTATCGACATGGTCTTAGAAAAAAAAATCATATTTTCTTTACTTATTAAAATTTTACCTTCATATTAACACATTTTCTTAACAGATATAGAGTCATGACGGAGTAAAAATTTAAGATTAATTCGTTGGCCCGTTTCTGAGTTGGGGCAAGTTAAACGAAAGAATAATTGTATCTATTATTTTACAATTTTCTCACATTTTTGGTTCTATATTCTGTCTCGATCAACTAAAAGAATCGTAATTTCTTATTTCATTGAGGGATAAACTTCCAAACACTTCGGTTAAGGTAATTCTAATTTACGTCTAAAATAAAAATTGACCGCTGAACTAGTTGACTTTTATGTGACGTAACAGCGGAGACTGCGGTAAGGGGAGGTATGCGTGAGAGCGTATCTTACTTTCTTAGTATCATGGTACCCACATGAATATGGTTGCCAAATGCTAGGAACTGTGAAGAAAACTATAGTGACAAAGTTCTAGAGAATAAAATTTCATATAAAAAAGTGAGTGGCGACTTATATGTATCTTTATTATTTTAGCATATATGGGTTTAATTGCGATGAATCCGCACGTTGCCACACTTTGCACGCTTCTGTGTACATACTATAAAAGATAGACATATGTTCTCACTGAACTTTTAACCTCCCCACAAAATTGTGGGAGGTTACTAAAATTGGTCCAAAATCGAAAATTGAGATAACATCAAATCTTTATAGTCTGGGAGGTAGCGTCAAATCTAATTACATCATTTCAACAAAGCTCATTTTTTTAGTACAGGTTGCTTTTTCATTGCTTATCGAAGAATTGGGTGTCAGCTGACGCGACCGTGGAGATTAAGAGCGTGGGAGGCTGCGCTTTGGTAAAATATTTTTTTTTGCGTCAATCCAACAAAGCTACAAAACTATTAAATAGTTTATTTATGTGATATAAATGAAAAGAACATGTCAGCTGTATAGGGTAAGGAGCGAAGGTTGTCAATTTGTATGAAAAACACGTGAAAATTCGTTATTTCAACAAAGCTGAAATTTATTTATATGATAGTTTGCGATATTAAAAATTGTCAGCTAACAATACCATGGGGCAAACCCTGTTAGCTAGGCCTTTTAAGTGTACCGCAGCGTCCAGGCGCTCACCGCGCGCGGTATCTTTAATGCCCCAGCTAACGTATTATTTCATTTTTTTCAACCACCTGATGATCAGTTTCAAGTTTCTCTCAACACAAACTAATTAAATACTCTATTTCACGCCTACTGATATCGTTTTTCTTATATGAAACTTAAAAGAAAATCATATTTGTATGGAATATTATACAGGGTCATTCACGGAAAGCGGGTATTAGACGTTTCTTGGGATCTGTCGAGTTTAGAAATTTGAAAATTGGTATGAGGGAGTTTTTAGATATGGCGGATCCAACGAAAATATTTTCATGCTTGTGTTACTTCCGCTTATACCGGATGTAGCACCTAACTTTGCTATTTTCAATAGAACACCCTGTATTTTATTGCATATTTCGATTCCTCATAATATTTTAGCTTAGGTTTATGTACCATAACATACTCTTAAACATTCCGGTTTTCGAGATAATTAATATTTTTGGAGATTTTTGACGGTTCCCACCCTTCGGAAAAAAAATCAATATCTTCTATCATGTAGCCGATTAGGAAATTTTCTTTTCAAACTTTTACAAGCATCCTATGACCGAACTAAAAGTTTTCTTATGGTTTCACAATATCATACAGAGTATTTTATTTTCACAGTCGACCATTGTTTTAGTTCAAACGTCAAAAAGTCATTTTTTTCAAATGGAACCCCCTGTATATTTTTACAGAATCTAATAGAGGATTGAATTCTGCATCGATTGATATTACCATTCCATATACCTATCTCTCTTTGTTTTCTTATTATGGACGAATATTTGTAAAACGTACAAACAAAATCAGCACTATTTGTTAGTAGGCAATACAAGTCATAACTCGATTCCTTTTTTGTCATAAACGAGAATAATCATGTAGATAATTGATAATCATTTGTTTTTGATAGCTTCAAAAACGAGAGATTAGATTTATAACAAATACTTTGGCACAAAAATTTACAAAATTAATGAACACTGAATATAAATATTTAATGCAGCAACTGTTCAAAATGCTCTCCATTCTGCTCCAAACAAGCCAATATCCTGGAATTTACGGCACTTACAATGGCTCGGCGAATTTCGTGGGTATTTATTTACTGAAATGCAGTCCGTATTCTCTTCTTTGGATCTTCTTTGGTAGTAGCCGTGGTGGCATAAACAATATTTTTGATAGTATCATATCTACGAGGAGAATTTAAATAGCAATAAATATGCGAAGATTTTGCGAACAGTAACTCTTATTGATAATTTGTATTTTCAAATGAATGGTTGCGGTCCACGGGAAGTTTATGACGAATTAGTAGCGACGTTCGAAGATAGGTGGTTTTGCTACCGAGGACCTTGGAGATGGCCAGCAAGGCCCCCTGATTTGACCCCCTTAGACTTTGGACCTTTGGGGTATTAAAAATATTGTTTATGCCACTCCTTCTACTACCAAGGAAGATCCAAAGAACAGAGAACGGGCTACATTTTAACAAATCCCGATGAATTAGCCAAGCCACTGTAAGTGCAAGTGGAGAGCATTTTGAACAGTTGCTGCATTAAATATTTATATTCAAAGTGTTCATTAATTTTGTAAATTTCTGTCCCAAAGTATTTGTTATAAATCTAATCTCTCGTTTTTGAAGCTGTCATCTTGATAATAAACAAATGATTATCAATTATCTACATGATTATTCTCGTTTATGATAAAAAAGGAACCAAGTTATGACTTGTATTGCCTACTAATAAACAGTGCTGATTTTGTTTGTACGTTCAACAAATATTCGTCCATAATAAGAAAACAAAGAGAGATAGGTATAGGGAATGGTAACATCAATCGATGCAGAATTCAATCCTCTATTAGATTCTGTGAAAATATACACAGGGTTCCATTTGAAAAAAATGACTTCTTGACGTTTAAACTAAAACAATGTTCGACTGTGAAAATAAAATACTCTGTATGATATTGTGAAAACATAAGAGAACTTTTAGTTAGGTCATAGGATACTTGTAAGAGTTTGAAAAGAAAATTTCCTAATCGGCTACATGTTGGAAGATATTGATTTTTTGACCGAAGGGTGGGAACCGTCAAAAATCTCCAAAAATATTAATTATCTCCAAAACCGGTATGTTTAAGAGTATCTTATGGTACATAAACCTAAGCTAAAATTTTATGAGGAATCGAAATATGCAATAAAATACAGGGTGTTCCATTTAAAATAACAAAGTTAGGTGCTACATCCGGTATAAGCGGAAGTAGCACAAGCATGAAAATATTTTCGTTGGATCCGCCGTATCCAAAAACCCCCTCTTACCAATTTTCAAATTTCTAAACTCTACAGATCCCAAGAAACGTCTAATACCCGCTTTCCGTGAATGACCCTGTATAATCATATTATGTATGCACAAATAGTAACAAAGTATTTTTAGCACAGGAGTTTTAGTCAATATATCGCTTCTACCAGGAATTAATTAATGTAAAGCTGAAAATTTCCAGGATTCTAGTTTTGGTTCAGGACAACATGTACCAAAAAGTCCCCTACTCTCCACCGTCGGCTTCCCTGTTTTTTCGGAGCAACAAGGGCCTAAGTCGCAAGAATTATAGAGCTGGCTATAAAATGCAGCAGAAAGGTTGTTACTGGTCCGATTTTGGTCGAAATAATCACAAAGATTAGAAGCATATCCGTTGTATTTTAGATGTGCTATGCATATTTTGTTCGTAATTTTCCGTTTTAGTTCTGTCAAGATTTCAAAAATTTAAAAAAAAAAAATCCGAAATGGCGCCATTGCAGATAAATAATGACTCGGGGGGGAAAACGTACCCGAATAAACATTTCTCTTCATACTTTGGGTTTTCCAACTGATTATGGATGGGAAGAACACGATGAGAAGTAAATTTTCAAGTGGTTTCAAGGCGATCAATTACTGAAAATTGAAAGTATCATAAATGAGAGCGAGGAAATTCCAGGTATTCTATTATAATCTTTTACTTCTTCATGAATTCTCTTTTATTCACTTCAATGATTTTCAATATTTTTCGGCAGATATTTGTGAATTCGAAAATGAGAACGATGACGTTCGAGAATCTGAGGAAAATCTAGATTTGGAAGACCATTCAGTTAGCACTTCCGAAGAGGAAGATAATTTAGAATACAACAGTGAGAGTGATTCAGATGAGAATTGATTTGTTTTATTCTTATTGAATGTGCCAATATTATTTAATCCTCACTATTCTCAATCAATGAATGATTGCAATCTCTAAGTATTCTCTAATATGTATGTCTAATATTTCATACAAATATGATTTTCTTTCAAGTTTTGTACGTTAACTGGGGCATTAAAGATACCATACCATATTTTACCAAATGCGCAGCCTCTTAGTCTCCACGGTCGCGTCAGCTGACACCCGATTCTTCGATAAGCAATGAAAGTTTTTTCATTACACAGGTTGTTTAACCTGTTGTTTAACCTGTACTTAAAAAATGAGCTTTGTTGAAATGATGTAATTAGATTTGATGCTACCTCCCAGACTATTACGTTTTGAGGTCTCAGGAACCGAAAAAAGTGGTTTTTGAAAAATGTCTGTGTGTACGTATGTTAACACGATAGCGGCGAAACTACTAAACGGATTTGGATGAAACTTTGCACGAGGGTTTCTTTAATGCTCTAGAAGATCTGAAAAGGTTTTGGTTGAAATCGGATTACGTTTAGTGCTATTCTCGCAAAAGTTGTTTATTTTATGATTACTTACAATTTATAACCAAACCATTGAAAAGCAGTAAAAATTCCGATTTCAACGATATATCACACTTGCATCCTTTCGATTTGGTTTCCGTGAAAAAAATTAAAAACAAAGCAAGTTGAGATCGGATTACGTTTAGTGCCGTTATGGCACACAATTTAGTGCTCTTTTTGGCTTCAAAGATCCACCGGGTGGGGAGGTTCCAGCCGCTTCCAAGTAGCTATCGATTTTGGTATAAAAATTATCTACAACTTTTTTTTCTACAATTATACATCTATAGAATGGACGCCATATTAGAGCTGTCATTTTAAATTTTGCAATTAATGCTCTAGCTCATCGGAAAGTACCTAAGCGCTTCAGCGGACAGATAAATACGTAGAGTAAAAACAAAGAAACAAACATTGTTACACTTTCGTTTAAATATATAGGTAGACATATATTGCATCCACAAAATTACACATCAAACTATGTGGAGGATTACCTCTTTTGAGGGGGTGGCATCCAAAAAAACACACAAACTTAATAGGATTCTGCTTAATTACTTCCACATCCAGTGGAAGTATAGTAACGACAAAAAAATTTTTTAAAATTTTTATTGTCCAAATAGGCTTAGAATGTCATGAAACGTCGAGATTTCAAGTTTGTCGGTCGGTCTGTAATTTTCGGTCTGTAATTTTTTTGTGCGCACGTTTACTCTGGAACCGTTTGAGATATTGACTTGAAATTTGGTACACATATGTACTTTAACGAGATCTAGAACTAGATTATATTTTCATCCTGTTCCGTCGAAGGGTTGGGGGGTAAATTGGGGTAAAATTGGAGGAAAATAGGTAAATCAAGCAGGTTTTTAAATTTTTCGATTTAGAGGTGATTTCAAATAGCAAATACCGAGACCATATAGAAACTGAGGAAAATGCATTCTACTAAAAATATCGTCTATAAAAAAACTGTATAATTATATTCCTTTTAAGTTTTGCATCTTTTTCGTCTTTAAGTACTGCACTAATATGTGATGAAAGACAATTGTATGACTAAATTTGGGCAAAATAAAATTTGCACATGTATTATGTATACTAATATCTTATCACAAAATAAGATTTTAAAAATTACCCACGTGTATTTTATGTTGTGGAAAAGTGAATTCCATTTTAAGAAACTTTGTATAACTACCTTAAAAATGCAGCGGCAAAATTTCTAGTTAATTTTGGCAATACCAATATTACACCACTGCTTAAACTCTTTAAATTAATTTGTGTTTGAAACTCTAACACACACGAATTTTTTGTTCGCATTAGAAACAACTTTTTTACCAATACTGTATCCTTCTGGATAATATATGTAATGCAGAAAAAGACATAAAAACGACATGACTAATAACCCCAGTGAAACTAACCATGTTGTGTCTAGATCTCCATTTCTAGACTCTTTCTTTTTAAAAAAACACAAGCCCTTACCCAGCTGCTGGACGTCTGCAATAAATTACGTAGCTAGGGTCCGAACCACCTGTCATTTATAACCATTATCCTGAACGGAGACAGCATTCGCAGTTCAGTAATTCAAGCTGCACAACCGACGAAACCATTATTCTTCTGAGATTTACGTGAAATATATGCAGACATTCATTTCAAAGTGGCATTGCGCCCAGATAAAAAAATTAAGTATAATTTTTAATTCCATTCAAAAACTTGAGCTAAAAGGATTAGCGCATTTGCTGATGACAACGTTGTAATTAACGACGTAATTTTTACAGGTGACTGGGTTTTTAAAAACAGGATTCACCAAATTAATTCATTGCGCATCCACTAATGCGTGAGCTTTGTTATGTTGTTTATAAAATATAATTCCTTTGTGAAGATATTCAAATGAGCATTAATTTTCTGTCATACCTTTATAGAATCATTTCATTATTGCTAATTTAGAACTTTGTTCCTGTATTTACAATTACAGAAATTAGTTGTCCACATTTGATTAATAATTTTAATTATAAAAATTAAAAATACACTCTTTGTTTTCTTCATTCGTTATGCGCTTCTCGAATTTTATTTGCTGTATAGACAAGCATAAGTAAGGCTTTTTGTGACTATGTTATTAGTCAGATAGTCGAATGGAGTTGAAAAGAGGACGACATATTAGTCCAGTGCAATTAGGCATTATAAATGAAAAATTACGGAACCCAGCTATAGTGAATGGATTTGAATGATTTTTTTCTTGGATTTCTAATGCCATATACTAAATAGTTTACCCATTGAAAATTACCGCAATTTCGAAAATCCGTAAATTAAAAAAAAAATAAATATAATTTTAGAAATCTCTACGAAAAATACAATTATCGGAATTGTTTAAATATTTCTTTTAAGAAAATAATGATTGTTATAATTTTTGAGGTTGTTTATAAAGAATTTGTAAAAAACGAAACTTTTTAAAAATAATTTGAAGATGGCAGAAGCTCCAAAAAGCGAAATAAATGAAGGTACAGTAAGTGAAGTTTTTAAATCCTAGCCCGAAAATGATGTAATGAATTTCCAAATTTTTTTCTTCAACATGCTTCATAAAGTATGTACTTAAGAATCCATATTGTCATTTTTCCTGCTTTTTGGTTATGGGTGGTTTCCACCCCTTCTTAGGACTTGTCGCAAAAAAACAAAAATATACACAATCTGATAGAGAATCAAATAAGAAAGGTCTTATACACTTTTTTTTCTAAAATGCATATTTTTCGAGATATTGCGAGATATTGAAGCTTTTACGAAAATAAATCGAATGGTTTTTTCTTTTGTTTTTTTCCAATGTTTAGTTTTGGAAATATGGCATTTTCAAAATGGCGCTGAAACGTTCAGAAAAAATATACGACGTTAAAATCTAAAATTACTCAAAACCTACAACTATGAGAAAAATTGTTATTCTTATAAAAATTAAAGGTATTAATTTTTTTTTTATTTGGACATATCACGACCTTTTATACTGAAAACTAAAAAAGTTACACACAAAAAGTAGCGCATTTAAAAATTTAGGCGCCATGTTTTTAGTCTTATTGCTCTAATTGCTCTTCTACAGTGTGACCCACTTAAGATCGCAACACCCCTGTATACCCGTTAATTGATACTTGATTAACTTCAAATTTTGGTGGTAAGAAAAGATCGATAAGGTGATTCTTTGAACTTGGTAATATGTGATATATGTGTTTCAAAAGCCGATTTTTCAAAAAAAAAGTATTAGGGATTTTTTTAGAAAAAAAAAATACTGAGGTATTCTTAATCAGCACCTTTAGAAACCCCTTTGTACAAGATTGCATCGTAGTGGGTACAAAGGTGTTTGAGATAGTGGCTGTCAAAAATACAATTTTTTCAACCAAAACTAATTTTTATTTGTAAAACGGATTCTCAAATCAAAAAAATTTATTCTTCATTTTTTGTTCAGAATAATGCATTGTACTAGACTGAATTGACTTTATAACAAAATAAGAAAAAAAGTATACAGTGTGACCCACTTAAGGTCGCAACACCCCTGTATACCCTTACCTAACAGGATTCAGTTGAGAACTATAACAGGTCTTCTGACGGGACATTTTCCCGTTAAGAAGTACCTGCATTTAATCGGAAAGTTTGCTGCAGGCTGTGCGGTAATAAGTTATCAGAAACTGTGGAAAATATTACACACGACTGCCAGGCGTTGGACCGCAGAAGATATAATATCTACGGAAAAACACAAACAGATCTGGAAACCATCAAAACTGGCCCATTTTAAGATCTGTATCACCTTGTTAGTCATACAGGAATATTAAAATGGACAGTGTAAACTAAGAAAGGGAGAGCACAATAAACCCAGGAGGCTGCAGTGTCATCGAATCATTTTTCACAGACCAGCTCCAGTAAGTAAGAGAGAGAGTCTAACACCTATTCTAGCGATGGGCAGCCCGTGTGAGTTTTCTCTCTTCGAAAAAAAAAAATGACGAGATTTGCATCGTGTATCACACAAAACTGTCCTATTAGCCAGTAAAATTTAGTTAGTGATGGTTCATGTGCATTTGACACATTTAGTATTTGTCAAGAATGTTGTATTTTCAAGAGATATATTCTATTTTGACATCATTAGTTGAAGGATGTGTCTAGAAAATAATTTGGTATGTTTTATTTCCGCAATTAAGTTTTTTAAAATATGCATTAGATATGAAACGAGTTGTGCTACAATGATATTAACTGATTCTGATCTTGTAGCTTTCTGTAGGTTCAGCAATCTTCAATCATGGAAAATAAAAATATTCTCCGTGTTTCTCCAATTTTGGTTGTATTAATAACATTAAGTAAGCCTTTAGTCACAGCTACACAATAATTACAACTAAGCATAGCCAACTTTAAGAGTTTCTTTAATTTCCAGTCTCAGAAAGTTTACGAAAAACTCTCCAGAAGCATGTAAAACTTCCGCAAGATGCATTAGGTCTGTTGCGAAAACCCCATTTACAAATAGAAACATATGGAAATGAAGAAAAGGAAAGTAGTGACGAAGAAGATTATAGCCCTTGTTACTACATTTTGAAAAAAAATGTAGTATAGGTTTTGCATTTTTCCAGTGGACCATCGAAATCCGAAAAAAACGTCGGATCGAAATGAAAGTCATATCTATCGACTCGAGAGCGAATTTAGAAAATTCCGTCCGTCGGTCAGTCGGTCTGTCTGTCGGTCTGTCGGTCTGTCGGTCTGTCGGTCTGTCGGTCTGTCGGTCTGTCGGTCTGTCGGTCTGTCGGTCTGTCGGTCTGTCGGTCTGTCTGTCACGCTCAGCCCCCCTAATCCGTTTTCGGTTTTCGATGAAACTTGGGTGGTTAATAGGAGGCCTTTAGAAAACCTTAACGCTGGAAGCTCGGCTCCGTTCGGAAACCGGAAGTACCCGATATGGACGTTTCAAATTTTTCGGGAAAAATTGAATAACTTGGTAACGGGCAGTCGGATCGAGATATTTCAAAAAAGAGATGGTGCCGCTGGCAACAATCTACAGATAAGTATACCGGAGACAATGTCGAAAAATAAATGGAAAGTGAATTTTTTTGCAAAAAACTGGTTTTCTCGAAATCGGGCTAGGAAGCACGATAACTGTCCAGGATATTGATCGATTTCGATGAGACTTGGTGGGATCGAAGGTACACGACCACAAATGAAGCCTATTGGTGGCGGCCCGAATCCGTTGACAGCAAGTATTTTTTCCAAGGCCGAGTATGATTTTCCAAAGATATTGATAACTCCCGAAACGAAGGTCCGATTTTGATTTTCAAAAATGGTGATTGTAGGGTTCGATTAAGTCTACTAGGTGACGTTTGTGAGAAATTTGACAAAACAAAAGCGAATCTACAAATTCTGGAAAACTCGATTTTTTTTATAGATTCTACAAATACCCAACAGTTTCCTAATAAAAATCGAAAATTAAGTATTCCGTCGATCAATCTCTATAACCGGTATAAGGCACGGACCTTTTCGGACAAAAAATCTGAAATAGAGTTTTTTGGAAAAATTAAAAATAAACGAGTTATTTGCAAAGATGCATGACCACAATATAACCGATGCCCTTTCTGTATTTCAAAATGTAGTTAGCCTTTACTTTAGTCAATGCAAAAAGAACAAAAAAAGGTACTGAATCAGCCCACAGGGATAAAAAGCATATCAAAATGTAGTTTTTAGCTTGTTACTACATTTTGAAAAAAAATGTAGTATAGGTTTTGCATTTTTCCAGTGGACCATCGAAATCCGAAAAAACGTCGGATCGGAATGAAAGCCATATCTATCGACTCGAGAGCGAATTTAGAAAATTCCGTCCGTCGGTCTGTCGGTCTGTCTGTCGGTCTGTCTGTCTGTCGGTCTGGCTGTCGGTCTGTCTGTCGGTCTGTCTGTCGGTCTGTCTGTCGGTCTGTCTGTCTGTCTGTCTGTCTGTCACGCTCAGCCCCCTAATCCGTTTTCGGATTTCGATGAAATTTGGTTGGTTAATAGTAGGCCTTTAGAAAACCTTAACGCTGGAAGCTCGGCTCCGTTCGGAAACCGGAAGTATCCGATATAGACGTTAAAGTTTTTCGGGAAGAATTGAATAACTCGGTAACGTGCAGTCGGATCTAGATATATCAAAAAAGAGATGGTGCCGGTGGCAACGATCTACAGATAAATATACCGGAGACAATGTCGAAAAACAAATGGAAATTGAATTTTTTTACAAAAACTGGTTTTCTCGAAAAAGATGCATGACGACAATATAACCGATGCCCTTTCAGTATTTCAAAATGTAGTTAGCCTTTACTTTAGTCAATGCAAAAAGAAAAAGGAAAAATAAGACATGTTAAAATGTACTGAGTCATCACAACAGGGATAAAAAGCATATCAAAATGTAGTTTTTAGCTTGTTAATATACTTTTAGGGGATTCAGGCTATAACGAAAAATGTCTTTGTCCACGACGGTTTCATATGATACAACTATTTCGGTTCAAAACAAGAATATTGACAAATTTCTGTAATAGTGTGTGAGGCGGAGTCAAAGGCAGAATAGTGGTTAAGTCAAATAAACTTACATTAAATAGACAAAAAACAGTGCATATATGATCTAATTGCGTAATAAAATAAGGCACAATGTTCCCGATCCCCAGGAATCAACAAAGTTGTTGGGAGTTTATCTAAATGACAAATTGACCTGGCAAGTACATGTAGAAAACTTGTCAAAAAAGCTAGCAAAATATACACTTATACACACTTGAGAAATTTAGCAAACGAAGTAGGTGAAGAAGCTTTGAAGAATGCATATTTTGCACTATACCACTCCTTGCTTTCCTATGCTGTTTTAGTTTGGGGTTAAGCATCAAATTGCTCTAGAATTTTTGCTCTACAAAGGCGATTCGCATAATATCTCGGTTAAATTACAAAGAAGACTGTAAAGAACAGTTTCGTATACTAAAGATACTCACGTTACCCACAATATATATTTATGAGTTGCTTTTGTATGTTAGAGAGAACTTGTATCCTCAAACTTCTATCATGTTTTGAGTGTACTCTGATAACCTCGTGACTCACTGCTAGGCCGCATATTCTACATTTACTGTCAACAGGTTGCTTCAAGATGGCGGTATCTGGTTTTTAACGTGTTATCCTGCGCTGCTATTATTAAGCTTTCCCTTTCCACCTTCAGGCCCAAGCCGTTCAACTCAACCACTTCATAGACGTCCTTCTATCTACTGCTAGTTGGTCAAGATCGGGGAAGAATTATCCATGCATCGGCGCAGAATACTTCAATTTTCCTCTTTTCAATGATGGGTTTGGCAATAATATTTTTGTTGCGATTTTATTTTTGGCGTTTAGCTCAGCCTGAGGAGTAGCATTCCCTTGCAACCCTACTTTTTATCTTGTCGTTGTCGATTCCGGCTCATTCCCCAACACCCAGGTACTTATATATTTCCTCCAGATCCATGCTTCGAGGTCGATCAGTACGGTATTTTGATTTTTCACATGTCTACCTCGTCGGAGTACTACTGTAGCGCATTTATCTCAGCTAACTTCCGTCATGATGTCATCACTGAATGATTTGACGATGTCTAACTCTTGCTTTAGTTGAGCATCATTCTTACCATACGAAATTTTCCCCAAGAAGTGGTTCGGATTCCACCATAAACTGTAGGGCCCCGTCTCCTTTTCTGGGACAAATCTAGATCTTCTAGACTTAAGAGAGTCATTGAGGTGACATGGAAGGCGGTTAAAACACATTTTAAATATTTTCTTCAAACTGCAGGTCGTTCATATAAAGAAAGTAGCATACTCTATTGTCAATTATTTCGAAAGCAACTCTCTGTTTGTTTAGTTAGTATGAGAGGGGGACGAGCACTACGTAAAGGCGAGAGAGAATCTCCATAGAACAATCCTCTTTTAATTTACATGTTCCCTGTTCTTACGTGACCTTTCGAGAGGTAGAGCCGCATTTCCTTTTCCATCCCCATATTTTGGTTCCCATGAAGTCTGTTATGCCGATTCTTCTTCTTATTATTATTCGTCTATTTGTTGCTATAATTGTATTATTTTATTTAACAGCGTTCCTAAAACTATGAAAGAATTGAACTTATCTTTATTTAAAAAAGAAATAAGAAAACTATTAGTAGAAAATGCATTTTATAGTGTTGACGAATTTTTAAATAGATAAAATTTGATATTATTATTATTATTTTTAATCTGTTGTGTTTCATTTGTATGGACAGAGCTCTTATAAGAGGTTTGTTTGTTTTTATACATATTTATAAGTTCTTTTATTAATGTGTATTTTTGTGTATTTGTGTATTTTATTTTAAGTTTTATTGCTGTAATGAGACAGGCAAATTGTTTATTTCAATTTGTATCAATTATTGTAACTAAATATTGTTATTTAGACGTGCCAAATGTACATAATCTATGTATCAAAAAAATGGCAAAATAAATTCTATTCTATTCTATTCTATTCTATTCTATTCTATTCTATTCTATTCTATTCTATTCTAATAAAACATAATTTTGAAACCATTGACTAAATTAATAGAGATGTCTTGGTTTTTAATTATGTCATTTACCAGCACTAGAGACAGATATCCTAATTAGTGAGAGCTTACACTGAAATACTGTTCTGTCAAATCTGGAGCAACAAAACAATCACAAAAGTGAATAGAACAAATTCTTTTGTTTTATGTTTGCCATTAATTAGAAAGTATGCGTCTTAAGCGTCAGTAATATTTCCTCTTTATTTTCTTCCGTCTTTGTTGAATTTATATCGCTCTGTAAATATTTTAAACTGTATTTTAAAATATATTTAGACTCATAATTATCCAAATAAGTTACGTAGGTTTAATAATACATTCAAAAACATAATTTTACTTTATTTAAAATGTGTTTAAAAATTTAATATCAATATTGTGGAACAATGACAAATAATGTAAATATTAATCTTCTTATTGACAACGTTCTCTTCGCCGCTTGCTCTCTGGTTTTCTCTGAATCGTTAACTTATCCTTTCTCCGGTTAATATGGTAAAAAATTGATAGGAGGGGGCACTTTGCCACTTCCACCCCCATCATATAGCGCCCCTGCTGTAGTGTAAAATCTATATTTTATTTTCAACTTGCAACTTTTTTATATCGCTCTGTAATCGACCACCCTCCGCCCCAAAAAGCTGGCTGGCTACGGCACTGTGTAACAGGAATTAGTAACAAACTTTTCAGGATCTCATCCTGAAAGCATGAATACATCATCTATTTACCTCTAATGGTGTCTTAGAGGTGTAAAAAAAGAAAGAGGAAACTAGAGCGCTAGCAAGTTTGATCTGTGTAGGTTTCGTGATATTTTTGGAATTCCAAATTTTGCTGAACTGTCAGTAGTTATGGTGTCGCTTCAGACTACCCCCACTACTATCATATTAATCCACGCCCCCTAGCAGCAGGTTTGTCCTTTTACGGGTACAACTTTTAAATGGGTCTGTGCTTTTATTAGTAGAGATTTTTACAGATCTAAACTTCCATCACTGCAGCTTTTTATAGGTCTAGTGTAGATTGTTGTAGATTGTTGGGTTGGCCTTTCTTCACCTCGACCTAAAAGGTCTTTTGTGAATTAACCTGCAGCTAGTTGTTGCCCAGGATTCCAAGACTTTTTGCAAAGCTTGCGATTTTCCTCGGAGCTAATTTCCCTGTCTTCAGGCGTTAATACCGCGTGTTCTAGGTACTTTAGTCTAATGCGGATTAGTACCTTGCATTCACAAAGTATATGTTCTGCAGTTTCAGTTGCAGCATCACAGTATGTGCATTTGTCGTCTTCTGCCATGCCCATGTTCTTGAGATTATATCTCAAGGGGCAACGGCCAGTTAGGCCAGTTAGGAGGCTTGTGATCAGCCTTAAGTCGGACTTTTCAAGTGTTCAATTGTGGCATTCTTTGTTGAATAGGTTATAAACCTTTTCGCTTGTCTTTGGCCTCCAGTAGGACTTCTTTTGTTCCTTTTCCCATTTTAGGATCTCCTCCGTTATGTGTCCCTTAGATAAGCCACAGAACGGCTCGGGTCCAAAAAATGGGGCTTCAGTCCCTTTTCTTGCGAGGTTATCAGCCAATTAGTTGCCTTCTATTCCCTCATGCCCTGGCACCCACATCAAGGTAACCTTGTTGTTTTTTGCCAGTTGCTTCAGGGATTGTCTGCATTACCAAGTACTTTTTGACTCGAAGGTATAGGACCTTTAATGCTGCCTGGCTATCTGAAAGTGTATAGATCTTTGCCCTTCGAGTGCTTTTATTTAGGCATTCCTGGGCACATTGATTTATATCATAAATTTCTGCCTGGAAGATGGTCGGGGTGTTACCAAGGGCTTCAGCGCATTTAGGCCCTGTACATCCACACCAACCCCTCGTCCATCTTGGATTCATCTGTGTACCAGATGTGTGACTTACTCTACATACGTCTATACTTTTATGGCTATTGTTTTCTGCAGATCTGTAGTTTTACTGCTACAGACTTTTAAATAGTTGCAGCAGCAAAAGCACAGACCTGTACACTGATTTGTTCAAGGCTATACCAATAAAATTATAGACCTGTTGGGTGGAGTGAAGCGGTGCTCTGATTCTACGTCATAGCTACTCACTGGCAAAGTTTCAATTTTCCTATATGTGTTATTCACCGAATCTCATATTTACAGCTGCCAGTATTGTCGACAAGGACGATATACCTTTTTTACTACTCCACACTCATTTGCTCGATTACAGTTATAATGATGTTGTAATTTACACGCAAACCATACTAAAAGTTTACTGCTCGGAGATAATAAGATCATCTTCACTTGTCGAAACAAAGTGGTATCATCTGCAAATCTCAAGTTAGAAATCTACTCCACCTTGCCAGTCTTCTGGTATACATCGCATCGCATATTCACTATATATGTCAAAAAGTATTAATAACAGAACACAGCCTTGCTTGACGCTTCACCAACCTTACATTTATTGAAGTTAGTACTGTTTTCATCAAAGCAGAAATTTTTTATTTAGACCGCGAACGATGTCTGGATTTGGCTTGTCCAATAGCATCGACTACAGCTGATTCTATCCCACATTATCAAACGTTTTACAGTAGTCTTCGAAATAAAGCTTAAAAGTCATGTACTATTTTACACGTTGTAAATTTAGTATTTGGTTTCTAGAACGGCGTCTTGCTTCCTATACAAAGCCTCGTCCTTTAGGATATATTTTCCAAGCTCATGTTGAAATTTGAATTGAAGCATAATCTACAGTTTTACTCGCGTAGGAAAATTATATCAGAAATCTGTAATTATCACATATATGTCTCATTTCCGTCATATGAAATAGCACGAAGATTGAGATTATTCACTTGCCTGGTCAGATTACTGTTTCCCATATTTTTGTCATATTCTTTGTCTAATTTAAGTGCCTTTGGCGTGATGGTGTCGACTTTGTCGATAGATGTTTTGTAGTTTTTAGTTTTTGCAAGGCTGCCTCTACTTAAAATTTCAGCATTACAGGTTCGCGTTTGTACTGCTGCCAGTCATCTTCTGACTGACAGGGAAATTAATATCAATAACTCCTGTCAGTTCTAATAGTACCACTTCTTAATTGTCCGCGTGTTGGGTTTCAATTTATTTATGCGTAATCTTTCTAATTATTTGGAAAAAATTATTATTATTAATGTGACTTGCATGTGATTCCAGTTCTTTATCTACAAGAGTAGAAAAAAATTCTTAGTTCCCGGACAATAAGTCTGAACTTTGCCTTTTTAAGCTCTCCAGATTACAAAGTAGTATTGACACTTAAAGCCTCATGTTTTAGTGGTTTGTACAATCAGATCTTCGGCTGTAATTCAGGATTGTTGCCCTACCTACGTATTTTACTTTGTGTTCTAATGACTGCTCGTACAATGTTCGTTTTTAGAATTCTCTACACAAGATTCTTGGATCTTTACCACTTCATGTGATGACTGCTTATATTTAAAGATCAACACTTAAGTAATTCTATTTTACGATATTCTGTTGGTTTATTAAATTTCTACTAAATTGTTTTCTGCAAGAGTTGCATTAACTAAAAGGTATAAATTTAAAAAGTAATAATAGAAAATATTTGTTTAGCACTTCAATAAAATATTCCATTAAAGCGGCAACCTTTCAACTTCAACATATTAAAAGAGTTTTCATCAGTGATTGGGAAGATCTAAAAAATATCCTTGATGTTAAAATTGTAAAGAGCTCTAATTTGATTTATCACAAAGAGAAACTGGGGATATTGAGGTATATTGCAACGCGCGATGTGGACTGCCATCCTAGATAAAAAAGTATTGGATTCCGTGCCGTTTTGCCTTTCTAACTATTAGAAGTGGAAACCATTGACATGAATAGCTTGTATTTTTAATTATCAATAATCAAAAGAAAAATCTGTATTCCATTAGATATTCATGTGTTCTACTTTATTGACCTCGTTATAAACATTTGGGATTAATTTCCTTTACGTTAGATTTATTATGTTCATTGTATACTAATGTTTCTTCAATTCTTAAACACGAAACTCTTGGAAAATTACATATGACAAAACCAATTTTATTAAGTATAATTTTAAGATACTAACAGGTGACTAATGTTTTGCGCAAGCATTTGTCATTTGTATTCTTTATACTATACGGACAGAAAATCCAAATGAGTATCTTTCTTGTATTAAAAGTTGGTGTATCAGTCACAAACCAAAAGAATAGGCAAACCTCGAATATATCTTGCAACACTTATCTCTGGAAAGAACCATAAAATTTCTCTTATCCTGTTGTTGACACTGGCCCACACATAATAAGTTGTTAAACATTGCATATTATTTTATGCGAAATGCGAAATGCGAAATGCGAATGCATAAAATTCATATAGCATAGATCTATATACACAGATTTACGATCCACGATTTACGTGCTGAATAACCAAGAACATGCATGTACGAAGCAACTTCAGTAAAGCAGTAGTTACTCATAATCGACAAGTAATGCAAGTGTATTATTCTAATCAGTTACGTCAAAACCATTCCAGTATATGTATGAACCATACTTATCTGATTTAGAGATATGATACATAGTCGAAGATTATTAAATGATAAAATTTAAATAAAATGTGTTATACGGAGTGTTTCAGGTACGCAGTCATTAATTTTTGGGGGTTGATTCCATGTCAAAAATATTTAAAAAATGTCCCATAAATATGGGCACGGAAATCCATATTAAGCGTGCTAGGGCCTTCTGAAGTAAATCAAGGAAAAAAATACATCAGATATCAACAGTTTAAAAAAAATGACGATAAATTACGTAATACAAAGCAAACATCTTAGATTGATCAGTGCTGAAATAAAAAGTTTTTCCAAATTATACTGGGAGCGAAACATCCCCATCTCATGTTTTCTGGGAATCCATGCGTTTCTTTACCTTCCTTGTTTATTTTTGACCAAGGGAATCATATTTCGAAAAGCCAATCACAAGGAATAAACATAAACATGTTTGGAGGAGGGAGAAGGAAGCCAGGAGGGGCTTCTATCTCTCATTTTGCGCTCCCTTGATTGAATTTATTCTTGATACAAAATAATGATATCAGATTATTGATATCAGATCACGTGCAAAACTGGTCAATATAGCTCAAAGAGCTCCTGAGATAGTAAAATCACAATTTTGAGCGCCCTACCTCCCTTCACAATTATAGTTATAAACAAATTCAAATAACTCTGTGGACTTTTTATAAAACCAAGAACGGCCAACAAAATATGAAAATAGATAAAATATCTAAAATTTTTCTAAAAAAATTAACGTTCTGTTTATATTTAGGGCCGAGATACGTCAGTTTTTGCATTTAGGTCACTTATATTAAGGGAGGCTTCTTATAATACATTGGCATGATCAGACTTAGATCATCAGTATTAAGAAATAATGGTTATTTTCTTGTTCTTCATACTGAATGTTAGACATAGTAAGTGTATAAAAGAAGTTGATAAGTCGGTCTATAAGGGGAACTTCTTATTGATATGCTAGCATGATCAGATTTAGATCAATAGTATATGAAAGGAACGAATGGTTTCTTTGAAATTTTTCTGCTGAATACCTGAAATAATATTTTTTATCAGGTATATAGTTTTCTGTTTATTATTATTTCAATTTATTCTTAGAAGTTGCTTTGTCCTATTCTTCAAAATGGCGAATATTGTTTCATTCTTAATGACTCAAACAGTACATTTAGGAAAACAAAAACCCTTTACTATTCATTATTTTTAGGAATAAAGCAATGAAACTATTTTCTCTTTAAAGTCTGCTAGATAATTGTCTACGTTTCAATATAAAAAATAAACTCTCTCATTAAATATTACCAGTTTCATTATGATGAAAGTAGTCTTTATAAGATGCAGATTATTTAAAAATCTATTTATTTAAAAGTAGCTTCAGCTTATTGTTTTCATAACAATACCCAAACCAAGTAAATATGAATTTTCTATTAGTTTATTGTTCCAATGTTTAGTATCAGAGTGGTATCAATGAAACTATTGAAAACATTGTTTTAAGCTTTCATTAAATATATTCTATAAATAGCAGTTTCATCTAAAAGACTACAAAATTTGTTCCAGAGCACAAACGTTTATCGCCTCGTTTTTCACTTTCTTCAAATAAAGTGTATGAAACATGGAGTAGTTAAGCTTCAATTTTATACTTTCGCCTTTAGACGTTACAACATCAATAAAAAAATTGAACCACCTTCAAAAAAAGATCACTAAAAGTTATAAAATAAAATTTCACCATCGCCCAATTATTTGAATCTTTGATACATGTCAAAAGCAAGTTTGACTATTTAGTTTTTGGATTTAAGTTATCGTTATCGCCAAAAGTAGGCATAAAGTATTACACGTTGGTGTAAGAATGTTTCCCTTCCAATATCTTGGCTTCTTTTTGCGTCACTGGGTAAGCGGGTTCGATGGCATTCTAGATCATTTTTACTCAAATGGTTGACCAGGCACGTTGGTAAATTTTTCTCGTGAATTTTTCTATTTAATAGCCGTTTATAGACTGTCCATTTAATTTAAATATGGGATCTTAGAAGTTCACTAATTTGTGTGTGCATTTTTGGTTATTTTGGACGCCGCACAATGTTCGTTTTGACGGATTTTTAAGAAATTAAAGCCATTTTGTCTTGATTGTATCCAAATGGTTTGGTATTTTGGATCACCGATTCAACGTATTTTCCTGGTATTGTAGAAAGTCATTTTGTAGTGATTATATTCAAATGGTCTGATATTTTGGATCACCGATTCGAGCCGCTCTCCATCCTACAGGCTCTAAATTTTAACTGCAGTTTTTCCATTCAATTTAAATTTCAAATTTTACATTTTCACGTTTACCTATTTATTCATCTTCACCTTATTTCCATTTCATTTATACTTCATTTTAATCGATTTTACGTCATCTATTTCAACGATGTTAGTTGGAAGTTCCATTACCTTGGGTATGGACTTTCGCTAGGTTTTGCTTGGCTCCAACCATTTACGTGCAGGAGTAACTCTGGGTTTCAGCACTTGCTCCTGTACACCACTTGTGGTCACCGGATTGATTTTAACGACGACGACATTACGCATCATCTTGGATTGTGAATTGGATTTCTTTTGGTAAACCGGAACGACGTGGAAGTTTCTCTACGAGGGATAAGGATCTCTCCGGAAGGCAGTTTTGCCATACAGGTTTTTATGTAACCTATAAGTGCTTATGATTCAACGATCAATATTTAGATATTATATATATTTTGTTTTATTTTCGTTTGGCTATTCAAAACGCAAAAAAAATCATTTTAATACATTTATTGCGGCAATCATTAAATTACGGAACTCTTGTTAAATTCACAAATTTAAGTACCTTTTTCCTTGCTAACGTCAAAGTAATTTAAAGTTTTATGTATCGTCCAGAATTTATATTGTAAATAAGATTATTATTATTATGGGGGGGGGGGGGGTGTTATTATTAATATCAGTTGTTATGATTAGTTTCAAATTTATGAGGCAATTTACGAGTTTTTCCTTTTAATCGTCAAAATATTCTGTAGCGATTAACGGGGCCGGCCTTTTAACTGACAAAATATTTTGTTGCGATTAACAGTGCCCGACATTCATTATCATTATTTAACTGGTCATAGATATAGGATTTTTCTAACTGGCAAAATATTCTGTAGTGATTAACGGAGCCAGACTTTTATCATTATTTAACTGGGTTGTTATACACACAGGGTGATGTGGTAGGTAGACTAAATGTACATTAATTATTTTAAGGTCAAATGTTGTGAACCTTCCGTGATATCACGTACGGTAAAGAAAGTTAACTTTTTTGATAATATTATCTCAGTAGCTAATAACTACTTAAGGCTGTCTACTTAATTCATATCTTTATCACTTGGAAAACCAAATTCACTGAATAAACTAGTTGCCCATAGTTTGATTGAAGTGGTGTGTTTCTCTTTTAATTCACCCCATGATAAAACTTACCCTTTTAATTAATGCCACATTTTGGAATTAAAAGATAGTGTTTGGATACCCTTGACAATTTTGGGAGCCTTCTAGCTAAGTTGCAGTTTTGTTTTGTTAGTGGCGCTCTTTATGCATATATTTGTAGTTCTGATAATTATATGTTATATATTTTTTTTGGTAGTGTCAACTTTAAACCTGCCCCTCTCTCCGACTAGAGCTGAGTTAGCTCTCGGCACACATATTGCGAGCCTCTGTAGCTCAAACACTATCACCTTGCTAAAATTCATTATCATATTTTTTTTGTGCTATTTTGGCTATTGACCAAAGTCTCGTGGCATCTTATTATCTAATATCGACAGTGAAGTCATTTAAAAATTTGAACGTTTGAATTCTTTATTTGTTTATTTTTACACCGTCCTCAATATTTATATTAAGAAAAATAAGGTTGAATTAACAGGGGACTTGAGTGGGATAAGTCGGTGTGAACGGATGTGCATTTGAAACTCCCCCATTTAAAATGCGAAAATACCGGATAAAATTGCGTTAAATTTGATAAAGTTCAGGTGAATTGCAGCTCAAAAAATTCCGCGTAAACCGATGTGTTATAACAAAAGAACAAAGTTGAAATAGAATTAATATTTGAAAAGAACCAATACAGAGTTATTTAGTGGCAATCAGTATGGTGCATAAAGAAACGAGTTTAAAGAAACAAGTATGTAAACAAACTACCCGACCCAGGCAATAAATAACAACTATAAGTGCTAAGTACCTTTAAATTTTTAAATAAAACCATTGAAGTGTTCACAAACCTTTGAAAAGTCTCATCTATCGACAAAAAATGTATAATAGCAATGAATTATTGAAGTGTGGCCGTAACACCAATGTGTAAACCTCCAAGTAACTTATTCTAATCATTATAATAATATTCAAATGAATTTAATTTAAATTATACCCGAAATATTCAATAACGTATTGTTCGTAAAGCTTGGTCAAATAAATGTCTTATGTTAATATTCAAATAATTTTTTTTGATAATTATTAAAAATACTCAAATGAATTTAATATAAATTAAACCCGTAAGAACCAAATGCATTATTCATAACACTTTCTCACTAAAATTTTCAGGTGAAGTCAGGTGAGGTCTTTATAATTATTACTTAAAGTATTCAAACGAATTTAATTTAAATTAAACTTGAAATGATCAATGAGGCATTGTTGATATACTACGTTAAAACTGAATTCTCACAGGCTTCTTTCAGAAAAATGGTATTTTCTAAGAAAACATACACATACGCTGAAGATCTCCTAATTGCCGCAGAACACATCGGTTCTGAAAACAAACTTCAAGAAAAGCCTAATAATGGAGCGAGTTCCGTCAACAAAAGAGAGTTAGACCAGCGGAGAGGAACACAAAATAGATGTATACTCTCTAAGATCAACGAAAGAGCTGAAGTACCTAGGAACAGACATGACGAACCAACTGGTACGGAGAGAAACGATAAATGAGAGAATCAAAACGGTATACAGAATCACAAGGGCAATCATACCGTTCACTGAGAAAAATAAACTATCATGGAATCAAGAAAAATAAGGTTGAATGAACAGGGCTATGGTAAAACTTTATTACATAATTTATAGTGACCATTTTATGAAGGCGATTCAATGTTTCTCAAAAGGTGTTTTTATCTTTTTAGTGATATCCTTTGTAGCCTCTACATAGTAAAACTAAATATATGTCGTTTTAAATCTATAAGATTAAACATACAGAATCCTGAAATATTCATGTACTAGGTTAGATTAGGTTGATATGTGACTGGAATAATATACAGACCCTCCTCTGCGACCATCTCTTCTATTGTGGCTCACTCCCAATTATATTTCACCCAGTAGGTTCGGCTTTTTAGTAAAGCGATAACCTTATTGGATGAGAGATTGTCTAAGTCCTCTGGCAATTGTTACCCTTTGCCAAAGAGTGACAACCTGATTCTTTTTGCAGAGGGACAGGTACATAGAACGTGCTCCGCAGTTTCATCCTCCTCTAAAAACAGTCGGCATTCAGCTTTATCCGCTATTCCAAGTCTGTGTAGGTGGTGATTTGGTCTATAGGCCAGTCGGAATAGATTGAAAAAGGATCATTTTGCGAAATGTCACTTACCCGCAATTATTTTTCTTAACGTATAGTTTGGTATTTAGAGAAACATATGCCAACTATCCGCACGCGTGACATATGGGGCAACACACTTTAAAATTCAAAAATCGTCAGTTTTTTGCCGTTTTTCGCTTTATTTGCAATATACCTCGTATATGAAACATTTTATGAAAATATATCAAGAGATAGAAAAGTTGGGAAGATCGATTAGGAACATTTTATTATTCTTGATATTTTCCTAGAAAATTCTTCGTTTAAGAGCTACAGACGAAAAAATAATGCTACTTTTTTATTTTTAAGTGATTATAATAAATATTAATACGAAATATATCATCGGTATAATGTGAATTATGTTTAAATGTCCAATTTACAGTTTAAATAAAATATATTTACAGAACTATTTATAATTTACATATTAAACAGAAAAAAAAATAATAAAAACTTTTCAGGTATTAAAATGATGGGAAAATAAATAAACAAATATATATTTTTACAAACAGACTATTTATTTTATGCATAGTACAGCATACATGCGTTTCATGTATAACTTAATAGAATATAATAGAATAGAATTTTATTTAACAAATGAATCTACTACAATGTAATTGTTAAAAACTGAAACATTATGATAAATAAACTAAGCCCCGACATTAAGAGCTATTTAGAGCACTTGAGCGTGCATTGGACACACAAAAAAAATAAATATAATACATATATACACATATAATACACACATATACACAACACATTATATATAACATAATAATACCTTAACAACACTAAAATTTCTAAAATGGTATACATTATAAAAGATAGATAAAGTAAAAAAATATTTTGAGGTTTCTGGTTCTTGTACATACACTAAATCACATTTTTTTTTTCATCCCCTTTAATAATGGGGTGGGAGTGGTAATGGTGGCTAATACCAAAATTTTTTTGAGACCTTAGCTTCTCTTGTCTATACTAAATATCAATGTTATGAACTCTTACCTGCTTGATTTACCTATTTACTCCAAATTTACCCCAATTTACCCCCCAACCCTTCGACGGAACACGATGAAAATATAATCTAGTTCTAGATCTCGTTAAAGTACATATGTGTACCAAATTTCAAGTCAATATCTCAAACGGTTCCAGAGTAAACGTGCGCACAAAAAAGTTACAGACCGACAGACAGACCGACAGACAGACAGAATTTTTTTGCGCTCAAACTTGAAATCTCGACATTTCATGACATTCTAAGCCTATTTGAACAATAAAAATTTTTAAAAATTTTTTTGTCGTTACTATACTTCCACTGGATGTGGAAGTAAAAGAAAAAAATCAAAACATAGAAAAGTAGCATTTTTCTCTCGTCTGTAGCTCTTAAACGAAGAATTTTCTAGGAAAATGTCAAGAATAATAAAATGTTCAAAATCAATTTTCTCAACTTTTCTATATCTTGATATATTTTCAAAAAATGCTTCATATACGAGGTGTATTGCAAATAAAGCCATAAACGGCAAAAAATGGATGATTTTTGAATTTTAAAGTGTGTTGCCTCACCTGTCACTTGGCATATGTTTCTCTACATCCCAAACTATACTTTAAGAAAAAAAATTGCGGGTAAACGACATTTCGCACAAAAAAGCTATTCCGACCCTACTACAGTGCCCAGTATGTAGGCCAACTACGGTTCTTAGGTGTAACCTATTTAACTCTAATAGTTTTTTAGTTTTTGATTTTAAAATATATATAATAAACTCCTTTGAATGAATTAATCCAGGTAGTTCTTGTCAGTACTGGAGGATTTTTCTCACAGTCTAGGCCAAGATGGTTGTTTTCGCAGTGTTTGCCGATATACCAAGCATTAGTGCTACTCCGATGAATTTCGATACCGCACCTTCCTTGGCTAAGGAATCGGCTATTTCATTGCCTTTCATGCCAGAGTGACCCGGTAACCAGACAAGAGTCAACTTGTTATTTCTACCCAATCGGGTTAGAGCCTTTTGGTAGTTCCAGCTCAATTTAGAATTACAACACCATGAACCAAGAGCTTTAAAATCTGCTTGGTAGTCTGAAAAGATTCTTATTGAACTGTGTCCAGGATGCGTCTGTTCAAGCCTCCCTGTACACTGTTCGATGGCGTAAATTTCCTCCTGAAAATCGCATTGTTACCCAGGCTCGAAGTTATTTTTAGCTTTGGGATAACTTGCTAATACAGAATTGTAATATTACAGAGGATTCCGTATAGCAGAACAAAATATCTTACATTATTTATCGAAATATGCCAACGTAGCACTCGTTTCCCTATTCAAGCACAAATTAGAATCTGGTGATTACGCTATTACGTCATAGCCAATAGAATAGCCCAAAAATTGGCGGCAATATCTAACCGTTTAAACACAGTTTAAACTTCATGATTTTTTTTACTATAAAGCATAAAGCATTATTTAACAAATAAAATAAAACATACTGTTTTTATGTGTAGATCTTATTACAATTATTAAAAAAATTGTATACTTGGCCATTTGACATTAATATAGTGTCAGATTCATCCGACGTTTTTCTCTTTTTTTCTCCATCGCTATCAACGAGTTTCTAAATTAGTACCCTTTTTGGTCATTTTTGAACTAATTTCTCTGTAGATTGCCGTTATGATTTCATCTCCGTTAAAAATACATGTATTACTTCCACATCCAGTGGTATAGTAACGACAAAAAAAATTTTAAAAATTTTTATTGTTCAAATAGGCTTAGAATGTCACGAAACGTAGAGATTTTAAGATTGAGCGAAAAAAAAATTTCTGTCTGTCGGTCTGTCTGTCTGTCGGTCTGTCTGTCTGTCTGTCAGTCTGTCTGTAACTTCTTTTTGTGCGCACGTTTACTCTGGAACCGTTTGAGATATTGACTTGAAATTTGGTACACATATGTACTTTAACTAGATTATATTTTCATCTTGTTCCGTCGAAGGGTTGGGGGGTAAATTGGGGTAAATTTGGGGAAAATAGGTAAATCAAGCAGGTAAGAGTCCATAAAATTGGTATTTAGTATATACAAGAGAAGCTAAGGTCTCAAAAAAAAAATTGGCATTAGCCACCCCCCCCATTACTACCCCAACCCCATTATTAAAGGGGATGAAAAAAATGTGATTTAGTGTGTGTACAAGAACCAGACACCTCAAAACGTTTTTTTACTTCATCCACCCCCACTACCACCCCCTATCACCACCCCCCACCCCGCTACCGATGTGGGGTATCGTTTTATGGGTTTTTGGGGTAGAGGATTTCAAATATTATATTATTAAAGTTCCATAAACAATTATTTTCATATACAAAATTTTTTCGTTTTGAGTGACTTAGATAAAAAATGTGGATGTGGAAGTAGTGATTCCTTGGGCAGCGGTTTTTTTAATATCTGTTTACCAAGCTCTGAGATCACCTCAAAACAAATATATGTGTTTTCACTGTTGTCAATGTTGACAATATATTTGATATTGTAATATTTATAACGCTTTATCTTCAACTTCTACATGTTTCTAATGATTCTTTATGAATAAATGTTATTGTCTAGCATAGATTCCACTAAAATATTAACTTAGTACAACAACCCAATTATGTTAACTACATGCCAATTGTCGTCCTTCACATTTTTTTGTAATTTTTTTAGGCATCCACCCTGTAACAGACAGGCAGACTGAATTCAATTACCTTAATTTTCACAATCTATATATTCAGCACGAGGCTCAAATTATTAATAATTCCAATTTTAAATTAATTTTAAATATGCAGCACATGAAAACACACAGCTTGTCAAAACCATGGTGATTGGTTTGACATAGATCTAAGATTCATAAAACATGTAAAATACTCTCGAAAATACTCTAATACAATAATCAATAGGCAAACTTAAATTTTTGTATAAGCATAAGGATATTTTCGGCACAGAAGTAAAATTAAAATTAACTCATCATTAATATAATCGTCTGTTTATTACTGTGATACTGTCCACTGGCTGGCTATATCAAATCGCGATAAGGAATCTCTTCAGAGTATTCAAAATATAATTTTTAAAGGTTAACAAAATTAATTCGTTTTTTATGACCATAACTCCTTAATAATAACTCAAGAGTGTCCTTATCATAGCACGAGAGTTCATGAAGAAAAGATTAATTTGCAATAGCGCAACAAGTATAAATGACTGTCTCTGATACAAGATAACATTGGAGCAAAACTTAATATAATTTGTCAACTACCACCACGAAACAGAGAACTAACGGAGAAAGCGGATGTCAAGTTCAGACATATTTATGTACTAAAGCTCTGCTAAGAAGATGTAATCTCTTTAAGTAGAAGTTGGCGAAAGAGTCTATTACATATCCTAGAGAAAGCTGAAAGAGTGAATGTATCTCATGATTTATTAAGCTAGAAAAAATTAAGAATACCTACATTTATGGAAGGGGCATTTAATTTCCCACTTAATCTTTATTATTATAAAACCTTCAATTTTTATTTATAATTATGTTGCGTAAAAAAAACTTACACTTTTTTGATAAGTTTCATCTCGTCATAATTATATCACGAGAAGCAGTAACCTCCTAACCTTCCATACAGACGAGCCCTAAGAGGAGGGGTTTTAGTCAGTTGGAGCCTGACACTCAGACCTATTCCTAGTTGGGATAGGCAGTCCGTGTGGGTTTCCCCCTTCGCCAAAAAAAAAAACCTCCTAATACAATCGCATAATTCTACAATATTCGAAAAATCACCATTCTACTGGTGTATTAAATTGTATAATTCTTTGCCTCTTGATTTAAAAATTATTAACAATTATTTTAATACATATGAACTTAAAGTAAAAAATATATTATCGGACGGTGGATTGTATATCGTTGATGCCTTCCTGACTAGATAAACTTATGTTTAGTACTATTATTTTTCATATTTTGTGTACTTGTACTTTTATGTTTTACATATGTAGACTATTTACAACATAACTTATACAAAAATAATGTTAACTTTTACCTATTTATTCTATTTTTTTTTTCTATTTATTATTGGTTACTCTTTCACTTTAGTCCAGTCAATGAAAGAGTTGTAGAGAACATTGAGGAGGGGAGAATTTTTCTCTTCAGGAATATACTGGGGGTAGTTAGGAGGTAAACATACTAAAAGTCCCCGCCGCTTCAGGGGGAGAGTATAACGTTAAATTTTTAGTCACTATGGATTCAATTGACCTACGTTACTGCCCGAGCCTGAAACTTTAAATCTTAGGTGTAGGTACGTGATTAGCAGACTGGCAGATTACTCACTACTCTTAACTTATTAGTTGTTCTCTATAATACAACATCAAACGATATAAATAAGTACTAGTGGGCTCAAAAGGTAATCTCTAACGGTAACATGGGCGCCACCTTATTTATAAAACGAATTAATAACAACACCGTATAACAAAAAACAATATATTAACCAGAATGATTGTACAGTGTACATAGAAAATCTTTACAACTCACTACAGATAAATACAAAATACCGTAAATCAAGCTTGACTCCACGGGACGTTCATAAAATATGTCATTACAAATTAACATAGCAGAATCGGCAATGCAAAAAACAAATAATGCTAAACATTAAACTTCTATTGGCGTATCTATTACAAGTCTATCAATAATAAACATGAAAAATTATGCACACGAGCTGGGTCCGAAAAAATCTTAAAAGTGGTAGATTAATCTGTAACACTAATTAAATAACGGAGAATTACACGGAATGGCGATAACTGTCTAAAAGTTTCTCCCCCCCGAATATTGCCATAAAAGAACAGTAGTAAAGAATTTAATTGTTCTAGGCACGAACTAATAATGTCCATGGTAAAATATGTAGCATTCGGCTACTCTAACAAGGTAATTTAAAAAGAAAAGAACTTACAGTTTTGTTCCCTTGTACCACTTACTGTCCTGGCTAGGATTTTACAACACGCCGTATAATTTCTACAATAACCAGTCTTCTAGGTCACAAACACTATACATACAGGAATAGTTCTTCATTAAACAGAATTTAACAGCAAAATACATTTGCTGTGTTCGTTAACACAAACTAGACTAGAGAAAATAATCAGGCAATTTCTTATGACAGTAATACGGAAAATTTCTGTTTAAACACACTTGGATTACACCCCTGATTAGGAAGTTTAAACATTATACGTAGACAACATTAATCACTAGGAATTGCACTAAATTCTACAATATCTCATATTAACATAAAAGGCACCATAAGATAACTTGCTTCTTTAGCTCAGTCCCCATCAAAATCTAACATGGCGTTCCATAAATCTTGTTTATATATTTCCCCCAGTAGGAGTTACAAAAGCATCAACAGTCACCAATAAAAATCTCTTATACCTTATATGGTAGTATGATCTCATCGGCCCGGGATTTCTTTCTATCGCAGTGGGAGGTAAACAAATCCCGCGTTTTATCACAGAGTCTATAGCCGGTTTCACTAAACGCGCTTATAGTCCGTTCCAAAAAATTGCCGTTACAAGACGGGGGTGGAAAGGTTCCTTTTTTCAATTCTTCGCTTATAACTCGGAAACGATGCGTCGTACGGAAAAAAGTAATCTATGCAAAATTAAACGTAATTAAATTTCTAACAAGAATATTTATATTCATTTTCTTCCTATGTGTTACAGTTTACGAGATATTCGCCAGCGAAAATCGATAATTAATAAAAAAAAATCAATTATGTACCTCGAATATTTCTATCAAAGCGGTTTACCGTGGTCTACTAATAAATCACAGTCACAAAAAAATCTTTATTTCACAACACTCGACGTATTTACTACGCAATATTTTGTCGAAATCTATACATTTCCTTAAATATACAGTGTGACTGACTTAAAATGAAGATACCCTTATAACTTTTTCATTTTGTTTCCGATTTGAATCAAATTTTACTCAAGTATAGAACAAATTAGGATCTACTTATGACGAACACCGGCCTTATAGGCCCTCCTCCTTTTATTTCATAATTTTTCGCGACCTTTTTTGAAGACGGTTCAATTTTTCTTCAGTTTTCTTCCTATAAGAAACACAGGAAACTTCTTGGTGTCAGAATACGTGTTAATAATAACTACGATTAGTTAGTCAGGTACTTAGCATAGAAGTAATTAGTTCGCCTAATTTGATTATTTTACATAAAATTACGTTTTGCGATATTTTTTCTTGATCATGGAGACCTATTATTGCAATTATTTTACTAAAATTATATGTAAGCACTTCAAAGATAAATCAATAACCTTGTTTATGATATTCTGGCACGTGCCCATAAATACTGCGTAAAAATAAGTGTTCATTTCTTATATAAAAATGTACTCAAAATAATTTCATATGATTCATAGAATTTATCGAATGAAACACAATAATTATGGAAAAGGTAAATTGTTAATTATATCCTCATGGTCACGTGATCAATACACATTCTGAGAAAAAGTAACGTAAAATAGTAATTAATTATTGTTTAATCGTGTGTGTGTTAATCGAGTAGAAGGTGTTGAGATAAATAATCAATAACTAACAGAAAAAAACATATCAGAAAAAGTTTACTTTTTAATATCGATAATAATAATAAGTACTCATAAAAAAAGCTTTATTTAATGTAGGAGGTGTTAGCTGAAAGATGGTGTAAATTCCAGCTACAGGTTTCAATAACTACAGAACACATAAGAACAAAAAATATGGATTTAAGTTAATTACTACACTACTACACAAGAGCATATAGCTATACCAATGGGCGTTTTATAAGGCTTTGATTCAAAAAATAAAGCTGCATAAAGAGCTTTAAATAAAACTAGAATAGGAGTGCCACAAAAGATCCACTGGAGTCGCGGCGGTCAAGATCAATCAGCCAATTTCTCCTTTCGAATCTGAATTTGAATCTACTTTTAGTTTTGAATATCTGGTATGAAACAGTATCTGATGCTTCATTGTATAAACTAACTGAAAGATGTGAAAGACGATTTAACTGGGTAGTTTTATGAACAGGAATATGAAGAGTACTATCAACAAGACGCAACTGATTATTACGTAATGTGGCACGAAATTCTAGTCTCTTATAAATATTTATGAAAATTTTTAACTATTAATTTGTAGACCAGACATAATAGGTGCAATTGCCATTTCTGTTGCAGATTTAGCTATTTATATTGCTAATATAGATAGATATAGATAGATATATAGAATATTAGATTTGGTTTCTGCACATTGGCAAAAAATAGTATACAAGAATTTCGAAGTTTTTGCAATCTTTTCAGCAACTGAAAGGCACGCCATAATTTAGTTCAAGTAGGTATCACATTTTTAAAACTATAGAGAGTTAGCTTGCCGTTCGATATCTGTAATCGCCAAGATTCTTTTGAATTTATCTGTAATGTCATTGGAGAACTCATGTTTAACAAGCAAATCACTATTCATTTTTGCCAGATCAATACCATCTGGACCATATTATGAGAGTACATTTTGCTTTCGTATTATATTATATAATAATATAAAAAACAAATATTATCACCATAAAATAAAAATAAAAAAAAATATCTAAAATGTAAGAAATAAAATTTCACTCAGTTTTACAAATGCCTATCTACCTATTAGTGGAAAGTAACAAGGAACTGTAATTTATTACCAAATAATAATTTGAAGTCGGTGCAAAAATTTACTAATGTCAAAATCACTTTTTGACCGCCGGAACATTGTTTATTTAACGATTTATTGTTGAAAAATTAAAAAAAATCGACTTTTTTAAAGATAACTCAAGACCTTTGACGATAGGTTTTTCAATTTGCAGATATTGTTAGAACTTTTAAAAGCGGTTAATTTGAGAGATGTTTCGTTTGAAACGCCAAATATTTTTCATTCTTTAACAAAAACACTTTAGTGCTTGAAACTTTGAAGAAATATGTCTTTTATTACCCCTAAAATTTCATCAAAAAATTTTAATTAGTTTAAGAGATATTCAATTATGTTTTGTTGAGACTTAAACTTTATGTTTTCCTTAATGGCAAATCAAATCTGCATTATTTTCAACTTCAAAATGGCGTTTGAAAAAGTGTCACATTTTGAGGTTAGGTTTTTTGCTAATAACTTTTAAACAAATGAAGATTTTGCAATATCGTTCTCATATGTTTGTTGCTGCGGTCTTTTCACACATTTTCAAAAAAAATGACTCTGTAGCCTTATTAGAAGCCGAGATGATTTTTTTTTAATAAATTCGTAAAAAACGAGGTAAAAAATTTTTTAACAAAAAATAATTGTTTATAACAAATTATTGTTTAATTAGGAAAAAAACTACATGACAGATATTATCACGCTACCCCAATTTTAAAAAAAAAGTCAAAATCGTAAATCTTTGTTTGACGGATTTGAACACGTCTCGATTATTTTATGAACGTGTTATAGATATGACTCATGCTTCTCACTCCTGTTCTGGCGCTGATTTAAAATTAATTATTGTTATCGTTGCAAATTGGATTTTTTCCCCCAAACTCAGCTCTATTACAAAGATAGACTATTAAACTAGTTGTTCGCCAAGTTTCAGCTGTTAATGTTTATTAATAAACAAATTACGAATTTATTAAAAAAAAATCATCTCGGCTTCTAGTAAGGCTACAGAGTCATTTTTTTTTGAAAATGTGTGAAAAAACCTCAGCAATAAAGATATCAGAACGATATTGCGAAATCTTCATTTGTTTCAAAGTTATTAGCAAAAACCTAACCTCAAAATGTGACACTTGAATTTTGAAGTTGAAAATAATGCAAATTTGATTTACCGTTAATGAAAACATAAAGTTTAAGTCTCAGCAAAAAAAATGATGTCCAGATCAACCCTCTACGACAACGGGAACTGGGTGAATTTGCATTTTACATTATTCGTGTTTTTAATAAACAAATTGAATATCTCTTAAACTAATTAAAATTTTTTGATGAAATTTTAGACGTAACTTTGGGGTGATAAAAGACATATTTTGTCAAAGTTTCAAGCACTAAAGTGCTTTTGTTAAAGAATGAAAAATATTTGCAAATTGCGAAAATTTTGGCGGTTTTTTGCAACTATTTAAACAAATGTTCAAGCGTTTTAAACGAAACACCTCTCAAATTAACCGCTTTTCAAAGTTCTAACAGTACCTACAAATTGAAAAACCTATCGTCAAAGGTGTTTGAGTTATGTTTAAAAAAGTCGATTTTTTTGAATTTTTCAACAATAAATCGTTAAATAAACAATGTTCCGGCGGTCAAAAAGTGGATCAAATTCAGGGTCATGTTCGTAATCATTAAAACTATCGTTTAACCTACGTGGCATCCTGAAACGAATTACAATATGCATATTTGCTAATTCCACTGGCCTGATAAGGTACAGTTTCTTGTTACTTTCCACTAGTAGGTAGACTGAAATTTTATTTCTTATTTTTTGAAGGCTCGATTTAAAAAAAAAATTTCAAACTTTTTAGTAGCTTCACATATTTCAAGGTCCCTGTCTGGAGGATAAACAAATAATACATCATAACCTCACTTTAGTTCCTTATAATATTATACTTTTAGTTCACAAAACATAATATCAAATAGTCGTTTACTTTTCAGTTTCCGTCATTGTACCAGATTTCACCTAAATCTACAAAAAGTTTGCTGGCATTTAAATTAAAAACCATCATGCAATGAAATTGTTATCATTAACAGCATTGCAAACAACGACATGATCGAGAACATGCTGTATAATTTGTTTGTAAAAGCAAAAATTCTCAGTTCATACTGTTGTCGTAGAAAACATTCTTCGGCTGATTCGCCGCCATGCAAGCCTCTCTTTCGTTGCGAAATGGTATTTGACGTGATAGGAAGTTATAATAATGCCCTGTTGTTTGTGAAAAATTATCATTATTATAAAATGGAGAACTAAATTTTTAATTGATATCACCGGCGACTCCGCCAGATCTTCGAATATGTTTGTAATGTAAAAAATTGTTTTCAATTCTTGTCTACCTTACACTAGATGTAGCTTGATAAATTTAGTGTGGGACCTGACCATAGCCCATAGTTTGCGGCAGGTTTGTCAGAAATCGCTTAAGCTACGCCAGAGTAATCATTGAACAAATATAAAAAAAGAAAACATACATACGGGTCGAATTGAGAACCACCTCCTTTTTAAAATTTTTTGAAATCTGTTAAAATTTACATATCCAATGTTATATGGATATTACGCACAAAAATATAAGTATAAAATTTTTCAAGAATTAACAAACATGCATTTATATAAAAAGTTATGGTTACTCACCTCCCTATTTCCAGTCAAGTCTATTTTGTTCCCCACAACTACAATTGGTACGTTAGTCGAACATTTGGTTTCATGTATTTGGTCTCGTAATGCCCTTGCTTCTTCAAATGTTGATGCATCGGTTACATCGTAAACTAATATAAAAGCATCTGCAGATGAAATAGACAAGGCCCTCATGGCAGGAAACTCGTACGCTCCAGATGTGTCCAGAATATCCAACGTTAAATGGACCTGTTGGCAATATGTCTATATAAATATAAAAATCAGAATAAGACATGAATGCTTATGTCATATAATCCGTGGTGTTAGCGTAAAAATATTTCAGTTTTGGATACCAGCACCAAATTTTGCATGAAGCTTGTACACATATTAAGTTTCAAAAAACCACCGGGAGATACTCTCCTGGGGGTTAAGATCATCCCTTGATGACGTCATCAAGACGGCCGGTCTAATTTTGTACCGATATATTTAGTTATCGCTCGCATCTTTGTTATTTTTTATCCAATTTTGACTTTTGTCATTTTAAAGCTTAAGTAACGCTCTTTAAAAAAGGTTATATTCAATTTTTGTGTACGAAGGGTAGTTTTGGCACAACTTTATAAATACCAGTAATTTATTAAAAATAACCGCATTGTTATAAACAGTTGCGGTTAATAAAAAATATTTCAGTACGGCAATTTGGAATTGACACATTTTTGAATTGAAAATATTTTTTCAGCCCTCACCAAACCCCCTCAAATCCCTGCGAATCCCCCCTATAAATTTGCGACTGTTGTACACAGTGTTGAACAAAAAAATAATAAAAGAATATTTTACTCAAATTAACTTTTATTAAATTCTTTTTTAAGAAAAAAACAATTACTTCAAACAAATAGTGGTTTAAATCCTATATTTTGAAAAAAAGTCAAGTTTATTCGCGGATACATTGACCTTCATATTTGCACAGCATTGTGTAAGTTAACGCACTTTTTACACAACGACATCTTGATGTGCATCCCTGCATACATTTACATGCGATCAGCTCCTGTAATTTTTCCATTGAAATGTCTGGGTTGGTTGACCAAATAGGCTCATAATTATCTCCAATTTTCTTCCATCCTCAATCGTTCGGATCTGCCTGTTCCGCGTCACGATGAAGGCAATTTCTCCATACAAAGCACCGAAGGATCGTCCTCTTAAGATGATTTAATAAAACCTCACAAGTAGGCGAAATATTTTCAATAGATACAGCTGACAAAATAAGATTCGCTCGCCTTGCTTCGTTCACAGTTTCTGCTGAACTTGATGCATGATACATTAGCACAACAAAACGTTGAAAAAGCATAAAAGCAGGATCGTTCCGTGATAGACCCTGAGTGTGAGGCATATTTAGAAATTCATGAAAAGCTTCGTCTACTTCTCTAAAGGCCATCCACCTCTTCCATGCAGTGGTTTTGCCGATACCTCCAAAACTTGAAACAGTGTCTATCCCAGTAAAAGCATGAAAGAAAGGAAGCAAGTTTGAAACCCCAGGTGAAAGTTTCTGCTGCGTCTGGTGAATTGGAAGATATTGAAGATGCTTTCCTGTTCTATATTCAGTCTTTTATCTAACATAGAAAGGACGTATATGGCAATGACAATCACATCGCTATCTACTGTTTTAATGTTAATTTTGGTATGTCCTTCAAAGGTGCTAGCATGCCACACATGAAGCAGAAGACGAGCATCTGCTTCTTTTATTTGTTTTCCAATGGGTACATCCATCTTTACTGAGTTTTTTGCCAAAAATTCAAATAAATCTTATTTGTTTTGTCTGTGTGCTAAGAAGGAGTTAAAATTTTTAGGTATGGTGGTGTTAACATGTGAATAAGAGCAGCCCCATCAATAACTAGAGCAGAGACATCGGGCATCTCGACAGATTGTTCAGTAATTTTAGTCGACTGAAGAATGCAGGAAGCACTGTCAGATTTCTTTGAGAGTTTTCGCAGTTTTCGAAATTCGGATATAGGAGGTGGACACGAGCTATTTTCCTTGCTAAAAAATTCATTAATGTCTAAGTGCCTGATTTGGCTAGCAATGTAAAGTCTGCTAAAAATATTATTGTCCCTTCGTAGGTAGACAATTTTTTGCTTATATGTTGATTTTATATGTAGTTTTTTTTAACTCAGCAAAGGCAGATTATTTCTTTTAATAACATCATGGATTGACATTCTCCTCAGTACTATTTGTTCTTGTACGAATGTTTCGTATTGTTCTTTTCCAACTGCAAGGGCTGAAGCAACAGACTTTGAGCATTCTTCAGATAACAAAATTCTGCTGTTATTGACTGTAGTCAATTTATCGTCCTCAAATGGATTGCCACACTCCTCAAATACCAGATATTGAAAAATTATTTCGTGTATTTCATAATAAAATATAATGTGAAAAAATTCGCGGCAAATCGGACGAAGAATGTTTACTTTTTTCCTATAACAGCTAGGCTTCCCAGATAGGTACAACCTATGGCAACCTGATGAGGGCTGATACGCTCGAAACAGGTCTGTAGTTTGTTTCCTTAAATCTCGGAAGTCTAGCTGCTTTAGAAATAAAAGTAAAAATTCTTCGTCCGATTTGCCGCAAATTTTTTTACGTTACCAGATATGTTCGTGAACTTTGGAGAATAGCTCAAAAACTACCCTTCGTACACAAAAATTGAATATAACCTGTTTTAAAGAGCGGTACTTAAGCTTTAAAATAACATATCAAAATTGGATAAAAAATAACAAAGATACGAGCGATAACTAAATGTATCGGTACAAAATTAGACAGGCCATCTTAACCCACAGGAGAGCGTCTCCCGGTGATTTTTTAAACCTTAATATGTGTACAAGCTCTATGCAAAATTTGGTACTGGTATTCGGAACTGAAATATTCTGGCACTTAATATTGCTAACTCCACGGACTAATATGAGATGCTATCGAATTAAAACCAAATATATAAGGTATTGATTCATTTAGTAATTATTGAATATTATTGCAAAAGAAAAGAAAAAATACATAATGAATTAAGGTCCCCTAATGACTGTTATAAAGAACAAAGGTTTCTTTATCTTAATTTTGATGCAAAATTGAAAGTGGTATATTCTGCAGCTCATGCTGAAGTCATACTTTTTGAACGTGTAGAAAGTTCATATAACGAGCGTAAAGGCTGATACAAATCTGCATGTTTAACAGAGGTTTTTTACACATGAGTTGCATAAATAATAGTTTCTTGTATGAAAGTTAAAACTTAAAATATTTTGAAATATTGGGTAATTTTATTGAATGTGAAATTTCTGAAAAATTACGAATTAAGAGTAAACTAGTTATATTTTTTCTTTTGGAAGAAAATGTGAAATAAATAAGTTGTTTCAAATTATGTGGTCTGTCCAAATTCAAAATTCAAAATTTCATTTGCAGTGTTTCGAAATAAGTGAATTTTTAGTAAAATACTTGCCATTTTTTTGTCAACTTTTTATTTAGCTAATTGCATTCGAACAAGGCGAGTAAATATCAGATAGACAATTCTAAGTTTTTAAAGGCAAATACATATTTAAACATAACATAAACACACCACAGATAGTAGACAACCCCCATATCTAAAGCCAAGGCTGTGCGGAAGGGGGTTACACATTTGGAAAAACGCAGACATACATCCACACCTACCGGTGTTGTCAATACCGGGGCTGGGGGTCGAACCCAGAGCGCGGTAGACAGTCGATCAGCATATTCGCCTTAACCCATTGAGCTACCGCGCCGGTTATGACTTTATTAAATATCACAATTCAAAAATTCCTCCTCCAAATTGAACACGTTTCCTACTTTATCCTAATGTTGTGAAAACTACTTCTAACTTCCTCAATGAAGCATGCAGCTGCCGAAATGCTCTGCTTTAGAACTTCAAAGTTGTTGTCTATGTGTTGTCGGTAGGTAATTTGTTTTAGACGCCCCCAGAAAAATGTATCCGCAATTGTCAAATCTGGACGTCTTGGGGGTCACAAAACTGGACTATTGCGAACAATCCGCCGTCGATCAAATTTGCTATTAAGCCAATTACATACGACGCAGGCATAATGTGCCGGACATCCATCCTATTGAAAATACATTCTATTACGATATTCTAACGACAATTCATCTAACTCATCAGAAAAGAATGTATTAAGCATATGTAAATAAGAGTTATTACTGCACGTATCTTCAAAAAGCATGGTCCAATTATGCCATGATACGAAATAGCGCACCAGACATTTTAAATTGGGGGTTGGTCTCACTCCAAGATGTTGAAGACGTTGAGTCGTCGGAGAATATGATAAATGATGAAATGATAAAAATTCGTGTTGCTACTTAAAATTTCATTTCCCCCCATAAACAGAAATTTGGTTATTTTGCTTCATCTCTTCCTTCTAAGGTATGGTTAAGATGAAATTTGTTTGGAAATATTTTATTCTCTTTCAAATTTTTTTGGATCCAAGTTTCTTAACCACCTCCAAATTCCGGGCTCAATTTCTTAATAACAGTTGGGTATTTTCAGCAATAGATGCCGACACTAATGTTGTGGTGGCGTCATTTTGTTCATTCATTTTTTCTTTTTCTTTACGTCAAGCCCTGAACCAGTTTTTTTAAATTTTTGACCAATTTATGAACTGCCATTCTCGAAACACATACATTGGAAAATCTCTCACTGAATTATTGAAGAACGTAACGGTATGAATTTCTACCGTCTCCATAGTACTCTGTTAAAAAAATTTTTTGCCGATAGTTGACATTTTAAGAATTATTTTTTAATGCAGATATGTCATAATATGTAGATGTAACTAGTTAACAATGCACCTAACAATCGAATAGGACATTACAGGAATTATACAGGATGTTCCTAAAATAGAATTCATAATTTCTACAGCTTGTAGTGTTTGTCAAAATAAAATTTAAAAAAAATATAAATTTGACAAAACCCGACAAATATTTTAATAAAAATTTACTTACTTCGAACTATTACAATATTCAAATGAAATTTTGAATTTTGACAGACCATATAATTTAATACAACTTTTTAATTCACATTTTGTGCCAAAATAAAAAATATAATCAGTTTACTCTTACGGAATTTTAAGTTTTTGTAATTTTTGATCACCCCTTATAAAAAATATAATTTTTCTCAACGTCATTACTATTTTTTAGGCAAGCAAAAACTTTTATAAAGAATAACATTTTCTCGGAAAGTTCATAATTTTAGCCATTACACCTATTGTAAACCCCATCCGCGGACATACTGTATATTGATTTCATCACTTTTTTAGTTCCCGAGCTTACTGAAGGGGGATATTGTATTTTCGGATTTTTACGTTGCTACGCGCTCTTTCGGTGAGCGCTGGATTTTTGGCCCCTGTGTAACGGAAAGTTTACAGCTCGGGCGCCAGTCCATGATTAGAAGCACTGGAATACGCTACCAGGATAGCTAACAGTGTGGAAAGTTAATTCCAGGCGATCAGTGCATAAATGAAACACGCGTTCAAGACAACAAGAATATAATAGTTTATTGTGCCTCTTGAGAATGGCTCACAAAAAAAAGTAGGATCAAAAATACCAAAGCGCAAGCAGTGTTATGCAACCTTCACTCGCGGTAACCGGTGAACACGTAAAAGGATCTACTCATGTAAACAAAAACTTAGTGGTGACCACAGGTTATAGGAAAAATACTGTCTTTTGAGAACAGAAGGCTATGACAAATTACTTCTTATCCTTCTTTATTAAAGGGTGTCATTGGTATGGGACATCCCAGAATCGACCTAAGTCGAAGCACAAATAAAAAATTTCGAATTAGGAAAAATGTTATCAAAAGGCAATTTAGAGCATAACATACCATATTGAAAGGCATCAGCGCCGAAGACTGGCACAAAGGGACTTATACACGTTCGCAGAGACGTAAGGCATTACCAGGTGAAAATTCGAAGAAGCAGCGAATTTTCACTTAGGAAAATATGTTTTTGTCCCGGCCGTAAGGGTATAATTATATTATGGTCATGGAAAAGTGTTCTGAAAATAAAAGTATATTTTTGGTACAGGAAAAAAAAAATATTATACTTTTTCGAAAGTGCACCAAAATTGAACTGACAAGAATGTATTATACGTTTTACAAAGTACGCTAAAGGTATACATTGAAAATATTTTTGAATATTTTTAACTTTTTTATTGCTTCACGAAACATGAAAGTGAGTAATTGTGGATATCATTCAAAAGAATGACTATAAAATTTTAACGAGGCGACGCGACGTACTGAAAAGGCGAAACTGAAAAATATGGTAAAGGCGCGTAGCGTCTATCGGCAATTTTTAGATAAAAATAAGCAAAAATGGACAAGGTCAGTTTCTCGCATAAAACAAATTTGGATTCATCCAGCGACTCGTCAGTTGGACGAGTGCGTTGGAGAGTCGGCAGAAATCTGTGGTATCAAAACCAAATGCAGGTCTTTAAAGATGGCAAAGTTATAGAGAAAACAGCCTTGTGTATAAGTAAGATAAAAATGCCATTTGCAAAAAAGTCGCTTGAAAGCGAAGTCGTGTCACATCCCCTATATTAAATCTATGTGTGGCCGACACGTCGCCGTAAAGGAGGCAAGAAAGCAAATTCCATCATATATATCGTTGAACTCCGTTCTTATTAATGATATAATCACTAAAAGGAACCTTAAAGCTAACCACAAATATTGAACAAGCAAAACATTCTTATATTATTTTCAGTCAGTCCCAAAGTGCCTGCATAAACTTCTGAAGAAGTTGCGTGAATCTTTTGACCTAATCGATTGTTGTTATACGCTCTCAATTAAATTGTAGTCCTCACTCATCCTTGCCCTACTTGGGGAGGTGATTCATTGAAATATATATAGATCTTAGATATACTATTGCCTAACCCTGTTTGTATTTATTTTTTATTCTAATCAATAAATGGAACTGTTGTATTTTATTGACTGAATGATTATCTTTAAGTCTTATCCCTTCCGATGTGTTAGATCGGAGTCGAGTACCGGGTGTCTCCTGACCCCACAAGTCTGAAACTCAATACCCCGATAGGCACACGGAGGCTCGGGACGGATTTTTTATGAAAGTAAATCAGAGATCTCCAAGCAAAAGGCCTACGAAAGTATTAGATAAATAAGAGAAGTCATATTGAGAGAGAAGGCAGTTAGCAATCTAAGGTAAGTACAGCTATTACCTTTCTCGTTCATCAAACATTTTTTAAACACCGAACTCGACTGGGAGTGGAAAACACCATACATAATCAAACGGGGACGCGCGTGGCGCCCATAATAAATAAATTAGTGTGGAGTCCTTCAGACGCTGTGTGTAAGGTTCTTTTACATCATCATCCAACAATAAAGAAAAACCACAGCAAAAGACAATATTGTAGGTGCAGCAACGGATAGGCTCTGAACAGAAAGTTTACTAACTCTACTTGCTAATTGAGTGTCATCATCCGATCAGTAAGTAGTTTTCGTGGAAACAAAAGAAAACTAACTAACGCTTGAATCCAACGGATCATTCATTATCGAGTGTACCACTCAGTTAGTGAATAGAGTCCGTGTTATGGACCTACACGTTTGGTCAAACTACAAATTTACAAATAGCTAAGCTAACTATCTGAACAGTATTTGAAAATCTCCTAACGGTCCCTAAATGCTGAAAGAAACTAGCTTGAATTTGCCCGTTGTCAGTAAGTATTGTTACCAACTCACGGAGAGCAGAATTCTCCTTAGTAGCCACCACTTACGTTTTAGGATATCAATATCAATAGGTCTATACGATTTCAGTCATCGAGTCGTAAGTAGTGCATTCGATGAGTTAGAATTGCTTGTAGAACAACATTAATATTGGTCCTACATGGATTGTACGTTGGTTTAATATTTGTGCTACTAGAGTTTCCTTTTTAAGTAATGCAGGTTTTAGTACGGCTATGTATCAAAGCCAATTTAAAATTATCTATAAATGGAGAAAGTAGCTTGGTTACAACGCTTCAGACTATGTAGTTTTCGAAAATTAAGATCTTTCAATTCCGTCTGTCTGTTGGCCAGATACAAAACTATTTGGCGGAGATAAATAATATTTGAATAATAAGTAATTGATGCTATGACTAACGAAGAAATGGGATGCACTGTTGTGCTTCCCATGGATATCCTAGAATATCCCAGGATATCCAATTCGTAGATTATCTTGAAGATGTTCTTTAGCTCTTCATGGGATGTCCTTGCCTAGACAATGCTTAAATATATTCTGGGGAAATATAGCCGTAAGTTGTTCTCTGGAGATGTGTAAAAGTATTAGATATCCTTAGGGTGTCTGTATAAAATTAGCATTATGTCCCCAAGATGTCCATTAGATAACGTTTTGGTGCTGACTAGGGAAGAAGAGTATATTGTTTAAAGACACTAAAAATGGCGGACTCAGTAAAAGTCGATCTTAATAAGTTGAAGAAAAGTGAACTTATAGACATAATAATTAAACAAAAAACGGAGAAAAGTGTTAATTATAGTGTTGATAATAGGGAAGTTATAAAAGAACAAAGTGATATAGCCGAGTCACTTGATAATGAATACTTTTACGACTCACAAGATAACCTACTGACAAATGGCCACTGTGATAAGCCGGCCTGTGTAAAGGTAAATTTTCAATTTACTTCTATTAAAAATGAAGTACAAACACTTCAAATATTAATTAATCATATGGAAAAGAGATTAGCAGATCAAGAAGAAATTATACGCCTATTAAAGTTACACAATATAACAAATTTTGATCAGAAAAATAACATAAAGGCAAATCATATGCCATCTACCAACAAGAAGACCAATGACTTGAGAAATTCCACCGCGAACATATCACAAGTCTCCAACACTTCTTTGCAGAACAAAAACATAGTGGTTGATAAAACTTACTCACAAGCAATAAAATCTGCTTCACAAAAACATACAAATACGATAACAGCTGATCAAGTGAGCAATGCTATTAAAAACGCTCAAGATTCCACAAAAACGCAGAAGAGTTCATTGACCCAAAACAATGTAAATAAAACGAAACGGGGTAAACCAATAATAGGCACGAACAATAATTTAAAACAAATTAAAACAATTCCCAAATTGGGATATTTACATGTTTATAGGCTTGGACCTGAAACTACTGAAGACATACTTATGAACTGTCTAACAGAAACAGCACCTGATATAAGTTTTTCTTGTGAGAGGCTGGAAAAAAAAGATAATTCAACAGTATCGTTTAAGGTGACGTTTCCAATTACATATTGCCATAAAGTATACAACCCAGATATTTGGCCGGATGGTGCCGCCGTTGCCAGATTTAAATTTCCTAGGAAAGCAAATTTTCAACAAGCCCTGCAATCCCAGTCGCCCCCTTAGTTCCAATAAAGTTTAATCACCAGCCAGGCAACAACTTGTGGAGTATTCTACACATTAACATACAGTGTATGTCAAATAAAATTAATTTAATTGAATTGTATTTAACTGACATTAATCAGTATGCAATTATCAGCGATTATTGTCGCGAAACGCGTATACACGGTGGAACAGTTATATTTGTTAAAAAAGATATTGCATCTGATTGTAAACCTATAAAATATATTAACAATTATTCAATTGAGCTATGTATTGAATGTTCTGCTGTAGTGTATAAAAATCAGTACTGTATTATTAACATTTATAGACCTCCATCAGGAGATTTTGAAAATTTTCTTATGCAGTTGTCTCAACTCTTAACCAAAGCAATAAATGAATTTAGATTTATTATAATTTGTGGAGATCTTAACATAAATAATACAAATCAAACTCGAGAATCAAAACTTTTAGCGGATATATTTTCATCACTTAACTTAACTTCTCTAATTTTTGAACCCACTAGAGTGGCAACCAGTGGCAATTCTACTACTCAATCATGCATTGATTATGTGGTTACGAGTGATACCCAATTTACTAAATGTATAAATTTTAATCCTGGACTATCTGACCACTATTGTCAATTAGTTCACTGTAATCCCTCTATTCTCAAAGAACACGATAACTTGGTCAATAACCCTTCAAAACTTTTAGAAAAATAAACAACAATTCTATAAATGAATTTAAATTTCTATTTAGATCGTTCTCATTAAACAAAACCTCAAATGATATCGACATTATATTTAATGATTTCTTTGAACACTTCATGTGGTGTTTTAATACCTCCTGCATTAAAAAATTATCTTCCAATAAAATACATAACAATGGAAAAATCAAATTCTCACAAAAATTAGAGGAAGATAGAAGAGAACTAGAAAAGCTAAACTGGTTAAAAAATAATTTACCCGATGAAAATATAAAAATAAAATATAAAAACTTAAAGAGAAAATTGCAGAAAAATATTCGTGTTGAGAAAGCTGCTCATTATGAAAATATAATTAGAAATTCTAGTAATAAAACCAAAACGGTGTGGAATATTGTTAATAATCTTAAATCAAATGTTCGTGAAAAAAAGCAAATTACTCTACTTGATACTGATGGTGGAATCGTCCAGGATCCACTAGAGGTTGCAAATATATTCGGGGCTTACCTCGCTACTGCAATTGATATTAAAATTGTTGATCATATTGGGAATAATATCTCGCATACATGCACTTCTCCCGCGTTTAACATAAATACAATGTTTTTTGAGCCAGTTACTAAAGATGAGGTGGAGTCGGTGATTAAAAATCTTGCAAATAAAAAATCAACTGGCTTAGATGAAATACCAGTTAAACTAATTAAAGAATGCAAAGCAGACTTGTCACAAGTACTTGCCGATATAATAAATCTATCTATCTCTCTTGGACAGTTTCCTACCGTGCTAAAGCAAGCTGTAGTCATTCCGATATTTAAAAAGGGGGACCCACATAGTGTTGAAAATTATCGACCTATATCCTTATTAAGTGTATTTTCAAAAATTATTGAAAAGGTCATATACAATCGTATTCTCCATTTCTTGAATCAAAATAATATCTTGACAGATTGTCAGCATGGATTCAGACATGGCCACTCCACAGAATCCGGCACTATCGACTTCATTCAGCACGTGTATTCGGAATTAGATGAGAACAAATACGTAACAGCCTTTTTATTTGATCTTACGAGGGCATTTGATACCATCGACAAAGATTTTCTGTTCGCGAAACTTTATAATTTAGGACTGCGTGGACCAATAAATGAGTGGGTAAGGTCCTTCTTGTCTGATAGACAAATAAAAACAAAAATTAATGAAGCTGAATCAGACACTTTCGATATGAATATTGGAACACCGCAAGGGAGTGTACTAGGTCCTTTGTTATTCCTATTATTTATAAATGACTTGCCGAAGCATATTACAGAAGGTAAAGTTTTTATGTATGCGGACGATACGACCATCGTCGTATCCGGTTCTAAACCTGACATTGTTCTAGACAAGGCAAAAATAATACTTGCCGAGTTTAATAATTGGTGTCATCAAAACCGTCTCATCATCAATTATGTTAAAACCAGCTGCATTGAATTTAAAAATAAGCATAAAATTATCATTAACCAAAAATTTACATTCAGCAGTCATGAAATCAAAACAGAAACTACAGCTTTCTTCTTGGGAATAACACTGGACAGTAATCTTCTCTGGGACCAACACGTAGACAAAATTTCATCTAAACTAAATAAAAGTTTTTATGTTATCAGCTCATTAAAAAATAGTTTAAATAAGGAGGCTCTCTTAAGCGTTTACTATGCTTTTGTACATTCCGCTATTGGATACAATATTATTGTCTGGGGGCAAGCGAGTGAGGTCTCTAGAATATTTATTCATCAAAAAAGGATTATTCGACTTATCTTCAATCTTGATTACAGGGAATCCTGTCGTGACACTTTTAAAAAATACAAAATATTGACAGTGGTGTCTATATATCTGCTAAAGCTTTTGACCTACATTTATAACAGCAAAAATAAATATATAAGAAACAGGGATTTCCATAATTACTTCACGAGAGGAAGAGATGACATATCCCTCTGTCAACACAAACACGAGTTCATTAAGAAATCACCTGTATATGCTGGGTGTCGTATTTATAATCTATTACCAGATGAAATAAAAAATAGTAACTCTCAAGTTATTTTTAAAAATAAACTTAAAGAAACTTTTACTGTGTCAGACTTTTTATACAATTAATGAATTTTGTGATTTTATTCGAACTTTCTAATGTTCTTCACATCTTTTTGTCTGTTTTGTATAATTTTAAATTTATTTATTGACTAAACTCAAAAATGTGTATACATATATATTTTAAATTTTACTTATTTTATTTATATCTTCTTACTAGGTATATATGTTATCATTGTTAGCCCATGCAAGGGCATGTTTGACTTATCTTATCCATGTAGTTTATATGGCAAAGAGATGAATAAAGCTTATTATTATTATTATTATTATTATTATTATTATTGCATTTGATCGACATATTTCTAATACTGTAAATATAATTAGTAGAGAAAAATTATTGATATCATTGCGTTAATCACCGAACAAATTTCAAAATCTCCGCCCGTCTGTCTGTCCAGCCGTTACGATTCCTGTGAATACAATCACTTAAAAAGAAAAGTACGATTGTATTGAAATTTGGAGATTAACTTAGTAAGCGCCACAGGCGAAAATGTTTCAGGAATTTCAAGGTCATTGTATTTTTCTAGCCCTTTAAATCCATGTAAGGCTACATAGCAGCATTAAAATATTGATCATTTGTGGTTGTGGTATTTGTGGTATCTGGTATCAATTTGACAACTAAATATTTATTCGGACTTAATTGATTAAATAGCTTCAAAACTGGCACATGTTATATTTTGTATGAATTTTATATACCTAGTTTATTGAATAATAAGATAATTTAGTAAATTTAAAAATAAAATAGAAAATGTCAAAAATTCTTAAATGCGAAACTATAATTGAGTGGGCCCGGGCCCCAGCCCCCCTTCTCGTCTTGCCTGATTTCGTTTAAGATATAACTGATTGATGGCAGGGCTTTTACACTGATAAGGGTGAACTTTCTTGTGCTGTCTTATATTGATTAATGTAATGGGAAAGTAACTGGGGAACAAGAATTTGAAAGCTCTATTTTTTTCCTAATGTTCAACAATTATATAGAAAAATCAATAACCCGCCGATAATGTTGACATTCAGTTTTGACTAAAATCATCGTATCCATGATTTCCAAGATGGATTGAAATCGATAAAGGAACAAGAAGGTATTAACTGCTTAATATGGTCCACAGTGTAAGAGTAATATTTCAATTTTATTAATTTAACCCAGACATAACCAGTATGTATGTCATATATAATAAAAATATGTATTGGAATTTGAACAACGACTAGATGTAACAACAACATAAAGATCCCCGAAAAGAGGTCCTCACTTAATTTAATAAATTTCATCAGAATAAATCCCCTATGACACAACCATCCGTAAGCTGAATCTTGAAAGACTCGATCCGTAGGCAGTGTTAAAAGCGCCCCAGGAGTCGACAGACCTAAAAAGGCAACACGTAGAGATAAAGCCGTTGTTCATTACAAGAAATCCCCGAGGTATCATCACAATAATAACTTGTCACAAATTTTGATATATATCTAACAAAAAAGAAAATATTCAGATTATTCTCATATGAAATAATTTCTATACAAGAAATTGATAATGGAAACGTCCGAAACATTTTATTGTCAAGTCTTGGCAAATGTAATTTTCTAGTATGTTAGTATAACCCACGCAGCAATAAAGTATTTTTTTTACACAATGTATAGCCCACATAGCATGAAATATTTTAAGAACGAATTATTTTGACAATGATCAAATAATGTTTATTGAATCACTGATATTGCTGAAACATTTATAAAATATCCAAATATAATATTTTCCTGTGGCGTATATATACCGTGTGTCCCATTTTAGTTGGAACCACCCAAAAATTTTATTTTAGGTCCGATTTACTTCGGTTTTTTAATAAAACGTAGATCTCTGAAAAGTGCATTCTTGGGATACATTCAATTTTATAAAATATACAAGGTCGACCTACTGCTTTTGTTTTTGTGGGTGGAAAATAGTGAAATCTTATTCAAGATTTTTATTTCAAGTCTGAGAACACCACTGGATTCGGCCTCAAATAGGTTTGTACCAAGTTTCGTGAAAAAATATCTATTTTTCGATTGTTTCCGAACGAAATAAAAATTCAGAAATTGACTATGAAAATCCATTGTTGTACGATATTGTGTATTTAAAAGAGTGCCTTGACTCAAACAACTGACAAAGGAATGTTTAATTGTCAATTTGTGTAGGATTTCCTTATTTTAATTTCTGTTTGTAATAATGATTTCTAGGGGAAACTGACACGATAGAACATTTTCTTATGTCCAAAATTTGCTTCAGCGCGTCAAAATACTTCAGAAAGTTAAATGAAAACCTTGTGAAAAACCTATTTTTGTCAATCTGTGTCATCATTTAGAACGGAGATACCACACTTTGTAGTTTTAACTGACAAATTTACGTTGTGAATTTTTTTCCCTCTAAGTTATATTTTATTTACATTACCTATTCGGGGCTTTCAAGTGTTTGTAATAGATGTCGGTAGGGTCTTTCTTTACAAATCGCTGACTTATTGTGGCTCACCGAACACCAAGGGCGGATCTAGAAATTTAAATAATTTTTTTCTCGTCTGTGGCTCATGGGACCCATACGAAATAACATCTCGAGAAGCACTTCTCTAACGACCCAAAAAAATTTTGAAAAAGCAGTTTGCGAAAAATTTTTTCAAAATTCGGTTACCCCCCCCCCAGGTCTAGGGACTCCTGCATAAAATTATTTTTTTGTCGTAAGTATTTTACTTTTCATAAAAATACAATAATACGTTTTGAAGTTTATGAAAATATTTTCATTACTAACTGAGATACAACGAATTGAAATTTTGTGATTTGTTAAATTGTAAATCACAAAATTTCAGGTCGTTATATCTCAGTTAGTAATGAAAATATTTTCATAAACTTCAAAACATATTGTTGTATTTTTATGAAAAGTAAAATGCGTATGACAAAAAAAAATAATTTTAAACAGGAGTCCCTAGACCTGGGGGGGGGGTAATCGAATTTTGAAAAAAATTTCGCAAACTGCTTTTTCAAAATTTTTTAGGAGTCGTTAGAGAAGTGCTTCTCGAGATGTTATTTCCCATATTTCGTATGGGTTCCATGCACCACAGACGAGAAAAAAATTATTGAAATTTCTAGATCCGTTCTTGCCGAACACAAGGCCAATGAGAATTTACTTCTACTTCTATTCCATGCTGATGAGAACTAATAAGCTCGAAACTAGTCCGTGAATGACCGAGCGTGCCTGTCGAGGTATTTCAAATAACTATAAATTCTTCGCTGACATTCGTTGAAAGTAAATTTACCACCGTCTCTAGTAGTAGTAGTAGTAATCATTACTTAGAACATACATAATCTATTTGTAGTTTTAATATAGAGAGTAACGAAATAGTTTCCTGTTCTGAACTAAATTTATATGTTCCTATAATTATATTTCTCCACAACCATTATAGAAAGTAATAATTTAGAAACTATTTTTAATAATAGAAAGTAAAAATTCTCAGCCTCGAGATAAAATATTTATTCTGAAACACTTGCTTCTTATGTGTTTTGCATGTATTATCTTTCTATAACAAGTGCCAGAATGAATATTCCATAATTATGCTCAACGAAATACCGTGGGGGGTGAAAACTGTCAGTGTCAATTCAGTAATTGTACAAACACTATAAATATAAATATTAATATAACGTAATATAATTGTTTCAATAAATAACTCATTTTGTTCAGATTTAATTGTTTTTTTTTACTAACGGTCGTGGAGAAAATACAGTTACTCGGTTAGAATGAAAATCTGATCTACTCGTGGTTCCTCACGTTACCTTTTGCTCCTGTTCGGAATCTTCCACTTGTATGGAATTTTCATTCTAACCTTGTTACAGAATATACTATTAATTCATTATATATTTTTATTTTCTTTTCTTTATGTGACACAACATACTAATAGTATGCTCGACAAATAGATGTCATTTGTAATTTTGAAAGAAACAGCACAAAACTGTGATATAATTTTTAGATAGCAATAACTACTGCGGCGCACCTTTCTGAATAAAAAAATAGTTTGCTGTAGATATTCATTAATTTTTTTACTGTGCTTGTATAAAGGATGTTGATATAATGATTTACTAATATTTCAGGGTATGATCCTTAGGTCATTTTATGAACAGATGAACATATGTTCGCAACGTCTTAAATTTTTTGCTACAGCGTGTATATATTTGTTAAATCGGTATTTTTTAATATCTCAGAAAGTACTTTAGATATTATTTTCAATTATGGTATATGTTAAGAGGATATAAAACCACATATTTTAGTTAGAAAAGTTATTTTATCGCTCCAGTGGCGTATCTGCAAACATATCCTCTGATATTTTTTAACAAAAAAGTGGTACGCCACTGACATTTTTCTGTGGATATTTTTTCTAGCAGGGATGCCACTGGTGGAGCGATAAAATAACTTTTCTAACTAAAATATGTGTAACGAAAAAAAAAATTCAACACCCTGTAGCAAAAAATTTAAGCGGTTGCGTTCATATGAACTTTTCTTCATAAAATGACCTAAGGAAGTGCACCCTGAAATATTAGCACCTGATTAAGGAACACCCTGTGTATACCACGTTAAATAAAATTTTAGAAAATATTATTCTTACCCCAGAGACGTTAAAATCTCCATGATGCATTTCTTCTATTGTGCGTTTATATTTCGCTGAAAACGCCCCGTATAGGAACTGTGTTATTATGGAAGACTTGCCAACTTTCGCAGCCCCCATAACTACTATCTTGTGTCGGACGTTGCTGACTGGACCCACGCTGTCGTCTTTCTCCAGGGATTCCACATCTTCGCTCTTCTGCGACCTGAGAACTCTATTATTATTATAATAGTATTTTGTTACTATACGCGAGTTTGAAACAAAACTTAAAAATAGGATCTATCGAAATTACTTTTACAGAAAAGTTTTTATAAAAGTTTTAGGTTCAGTTAACAATGTTCAGATTAATAGAATATTTCCTACGTAATGGCATTTTGTTTTTGTTAAATTTCAAGCATTTTTAGTTTCCTTATTAATTCGACTCTAAAATTAGCAGTATATTTCGCTTGAACATATACAAGGTGTTTCGAAAAGATTGGGATAACGCTTAGCCGTAAATTCTTGACATCAAAACAAGTTGATTTAACTCAAAAAGTAGTGGTCTAACTCTTTTCGTTTTCAAGATACAGGGTGGTAAAGTAAAAAAATTGTATTCGTAATTTGTCTCCATCTTGGAAACTATTATATGTATCAACTTCAAAGTTGGTAACGACACGTTTTTCAGGTCGCTAATTACAATGGTGATATTGCCGATGCCATATTTTGTAGATGGCGCTAGTTACAGGACTTTTACGTGACACTTTAAGCCATAACTTTTTTTAGGTTAGGTTTTGGACATCGTCTTCTATTATAATCGAAACGCAATTTAGTTTCCCAAAGGAAACGTGTACTTGTTTAAACGCGATAAAATGCATGCTTTCAAAGAAATACGCGATTTACAACTTTATCACACACCAGTTCGAAGAAATTCAATTGTACCTAAATGCTGTTTCTTATCTAGTAGGTGTACGTCAAGTATGATGTCTTGAAATCGTCAATAGTGCTTGTTGTAGATACGTATAATATTCTCCAAGATAGAGACAAAATACGAATACATTTTTTTTTTAATATACCACTTTGTATCTTGAAAACGAAAAGAGTTGGACCGCTACTTTTTGGGTTAAATCGACTTGTTTTGATGTCAAGAGTCTACGCTAAGCGTTGTTCCAATCTTTTCAAAACACCAGGGGTGTTGAATTTCTTCAAACAGGTGTGTGACAAAGTTGTAAATCGCGTATTTCTCTGAAAGGATACATTTTATCGCGTTTAAATAAGTATACATTTTCTTTAAGAAACTAAATTGCGTTTCGATTATAATAGAAGACCATGTCCAAAACCTAACCACAAAAAAGTTATGGCTTAAAATGTCACATAAAAGTACTGTGACTAGCGCCATCACCATTATAATTAGCGACCTGAAAAACATGTCTACTTTGAAGTAGATACGTATTCTAGGCTCCAAGATAGAGACAAATTACGAAAACAATTTTTTTACTTTACCAGCCTCTATCTTGAAAACGAAAAGAGTTAGACCACTATTTTTTGAGTTAAATCGACTTGTTTTGATGTCAAGTATCTACTGCTAAGCGTTGTCCCAATCTTTTCAAAACATCCTGTATAGGTATACGTGTACATAGTGCTTCAAAAACAATAGGCCACTTAATCTAATTTCTTTTATTAAGGGTGGCGGTGCCGTGCTTAAGAAAATGATTTCGTATGATAGGCGTTTAGAGAAAACTTGTTAGAATGATACCACATTATTGAGAATAACAAAAAAAAATTGTTTCTGATTTTCACACGAGAAAAAAATTGTTTCCTTCTTTAGTTTTCAATAGCATAGTACCATTTTGTAAAGTTGCCTCTAAAAGTCTATCAAAAAATTTCTGAATCGTTTCAGGGATGAAGGAGAAATTGTCGAATTACGTTAACTAATTAGGTCAAATATCCACCAAAAATTCATTGTCCGGCAATATCCATAATTTGATCATAACATCAGAACTGATGATCTAGTGTTCCAAAACGAATATAGGTAATATATAAGTGAAGTCCACCAAAGAAATAAGGCAGTTTAAAGTGTCTTGTGGAATCTCTAAAAGACGACATCATATGAGCTGCAACGAAAACCTAAACATCGAACGTAGGAATGTAAAACAACTTTGGATAACTGCCAAAACTGTAATTGAAGTACTAACCAGGAAAAACTTTAAAGTTCTATTTGTCAATATTGCTTTGGAATTGGAAGAGCATAACAGACTGACGCTTGATGGGAATAATTCAGACTCTTTGTTTAAGAGATTCTCTCCAAAGGTCTGTTAAGAATTAGAGACCAAAGCAGACCAAAATAATAGCAAGTAACTTCTCCAGATAATAAGGGTGATTACGTGTAAATTTAATTCCAAAACATAATTAACAGAGGACTCCAATAATACAACTCGTCGAGATCAGGTTACTAAGGTTTGATGCTAATACTATTAGAAAATTATTATTTTGAGTCAAAATATGGCTGACAGCAAGCTACGAACTAAAATCATCAAAAGTGAAGGCATCCACAGAAACATGACAAACATTATTACGGCTGAAATGCTTCTTCTTCTTTTAGCGGGGCGACTGAGAGTCGCCGCACTCAGGCCTTGTGGCCCATTGTGCTACCGCTACGAATTTATTGAATTCCCCCATTCAGGCCGGATTCTAGCCCAAAGGCCAAAACCCTTCCTATAGGGGCATTCCTTATTTCCTCCGGTACCGGAAAGCCAATGCCGAAGTGTTTGTGCCTCAAGTACATAAGACTAGGGCAGGAAGTAAGGACGTGGATGGAAGTCTCCTCCTCGTCTCCGCAGAACCTGCAGTCGTTGTCAACCACCCCCATAGTGTGCAGGTGTTTTCTGAAAGAGCCGTGTCCAGTCAAAAGACCTACCACGGTTCTGACCTGTTTCCTGTTTAGTCGTAGGATTTGTTCCGCTCGCTTCGGCAAGGGCCCCGAGATCAGGAGCCTCGCTTGCCGGAGTCCTGGGTAGGAGGCCCAGAAGTCAAAGAACTGAGACCGTGTCCAGTCTTCTACTGACTTCTTGGCATTTGATCTAGGGTAACCAAGAGCCGGCTCCGGACCCAGTAGGGGCCTCTGAGAGCCCCCTCTGGCCAGAGCGTCTGCCCGCTCGTTACCCTCGATGTTGCTGTGTCCTGGCACCCAGAGAAGCTTGACCCAGTTGGATGAGCCAAGTTCACAGAGAGCTTGTCTACAGTTTTGAACCAGGATTGACTTGGTCCGGACTGATGCAAGGGCCTTGAGGGCCGCTTGACTGTCGCTACATATATATATTTGCCTGTTGGAATATTTCCTTCGGATATTCTCCTGTGCGCAGACCAAAATAGCAAAAATTTCGGTCTGGAATACCGTGGCGAATTTGCCCAATGAAATGCTTCAGTTAGTTGGTGAAAATTTTGTGAGGATCCTTCACAGAATGTGCCAACAAATATGAGAAAGAGTAACTTGGTCCAATGACTAGAGAACCTCAATATTAGTGCCACTACATAAAAAAAGGAATGGGAGATGACAATTACATATTGCTGACATTAATACCGTACGCCAGAAGATAATGCTTTATATTCTTCAATGCAGATTTTAGCATCGTATATCTTGGTAGATATCTCCCGAGTATGCACACTTTGTTAAAGGACACCGTAGAGAACTAATACTAAATTTATGACTTGTCGAGGAGCAAAGGAATATTGCCTGTACTTCTTTGCCATAGACCATTGATCTTAATTATTCATCGACTGTATGAATAATAATATGCTTTATAAATCGACATCACTAACAACCAAAATCTTGGTTTTACTGAGCGTTTAAATTTAACTTCTACTCTTGATCAACTAATATTAACCTGCCAAGAGGGGGTGGTTTGAATAAGATATTTTTGGTCACGTGACGTCACTTGTTCTATTGTATAAAAAATTTAAAAAAAGGCAGCAGCCGCTTTCAATATTTCTAAAATAAAGAAGTTAGTTTAAGTAGTTAACTGGCTAAATAAAAACCCATGGATTTTAGAATATAAGGTGATTGGCACGCTGCGCTGTGGCCAGTAAACAAAAAATGCAAGCATGGGAGGTCTTGGGTATAGAACTGAACAGTATATCAGACAAACAACTTCGTTGCAGTACAGTTGCTAAATAAACATGGAACAACCACTTCCACTGTCTAGTCTTGGTTCAGCTTCAGAATAATTTGAGCATCGTGTTTTGTTAGACAGAACCTTACATAAAGATTATGGTTATCCCAATTATTAAAATGATCTTTAAAAAAAAAAGTCGTGAACCTGAAACAAAACCTGTCAAAATGTATGTATTTTTGTACGCTGAATCTGAATCTGCCATCAGATTTAACGTCATCGGAATTTTTTTCTACAGTCGATGAAAGTCGAACGTTTTTCTTGAAAACTGAGGACGTTTGACTTTCATCGAATGTAGACAGAAATTTCAATAACATGGGCCAAATCTGATGGTAGATTTGGATTCAGCGCAAAAAGAGACAAGCATTTTGGTAGGTTTTGTTTCAGTTCACTTTTTTTGCACCGGTACAAACAAAAAAAAGAGTTGCCAACCTGAAACCAAATCTGTCAAATTACATATATTTTTGTGCGCTGAATCCGAATCTGTTATCAGATTTGGCCTATGTCATCGGAATTTTTTTTCTACATTCGATAAATGTCAAAGGTCCTCAGTTTTCAAATCTTAAGGCAGATTTGGATTCAGCGCACAAAAATACATGTATTTTGACAGGTTTTGTTGAATCTAGGAAAAAAACTATCGGAAAAAAAATCCTGGAAAAATAAGCCGAAGGAAAAAAAAGCTGCGGAAAAAAATCCGCGGATAAAAAATCCACTTTCACAAGAAACCATCAAATATGGATTTTTTTCAGCGGCTTTTTTTTCGATTTACCGGTTTTGTTTCAGGTTCACAACATTTTTTTTTGTGTGACGGTGTTTTCAGGGGAATTTTTTTATGTTGTGGACACTCATCCTTTTTAATACTGTCTACTTTATTATTTTTAATTTATTTTTTCAACTACTAAGATAAAGGAAAAAAAAAATAAAACAGTAAATGTTCTTACTCATTTATTAAGGCAAAAAATCTAATGTTAATGACAAAATACAAAATTATTATGAATGATATTCTTTTTTGGTATTGAATTTAGGTATGCAAATAGATGATTTTTAGTTTATTTTTAATTAAATCTTCTCTTCTAAGTGGCCCACAGATAACTAAAATTGCTTCAGTGCCTAACTTGACACATCTTTCAGTAACTTAAGTGAGGCAAGGGAACTCTGTAATATTTTTCAAAATTTCATTTTGGACAGTCTGTGATTCCGTAGTTATTTGAAAAATTATTTCAGTATTTATATTTCTATTCTATCAAATCAATGCAATCTTCAGCATTTATATTTAAAATAGGCATTTTAAAAATACACAACACTGCAAGTTCCGGCGTCATCTTTCAGCGTCATCTGATTTTCAGTATTCTACGGAGCGCAAGTGTTCTAATGTGTTGTCTCTTATCGGCCAACATTGCCAGTAATATATTTTCGGAACGCCCAAATAATGCATCTCTCTGAATGACTGGGTCAATAATAGATTTTAGATCGTCTGACAAATAGCGTGAAAGTATTATTGTAACATACAAATGCTTTGTACCAAAAATGGAAAGAGGCTTGGTTTTTATTCTAAACCACATAGGGGCATAAACTGTTAAAATAAATTTAGTGAGGACAGGTAGATTATATCTGAGAGTATTTCAATTGAGACATACAATAATATTGCTCTGTTTACCGTGGTTAGCCACCTGAAGTGAACAATTTTTCCTAGATTTCTTTTCGCAAGATTTTGGTCATAGAATACATTATTCATAGGCATATTTCTAGTAAATAAAGTTGATCTGTGCTTAATTCTTGATTTGTTTTAGAAATTCCAGATAACGTACATTTAACAGCATGAAAATCAACAAACGACAATAGTTCTCAGTTAGCAAGTGCTTTTCGAATTGGCCTATTGAAACCTTTTGGCCCAGTTGTGCTTCCATCTAGATGTTTGAAAAGGTGACGCAATATAAGTTCATTCGCATGTAATTGGCATATGAACCATTGAAGTCGACGTCGAAACTTGCCTTCCAGTAATGTAATAACACCAGATTTGTTACCTGTGTTAACGGCAGTACCATCACAACCAACAGCCAATATATTATTTATATCAATTGACTTGGATTGCGGGAAGATAGAATATGTCTGTAAATTTTTCTAGTCACCTGTTTTCAGGAAAATATGTCACAGGTAAATAGAACCTGGTTCATTTAGTAACGGTTTATGCTCCTTTTGAATGATCCTTCTACGATCGTTTTCATGCATCAGAATTTTATCCTTAATCCCATCGTAAAATAGTACAATGATTTCTTGACCGAAAGTCATAGGTTTGTTTACTAATGTAGCCCTAGCTCTGGAACGAGCTCGGCGAACTCGATCCATAACTCGCGATGAATTACCTTCAGTAATCAGACCGATACCTTGAAAAGCAGTGGATATAATTGCAGCTCCAGAACGATTTGAAACCCCATAACAATCTTATGTTCTGACAATAACAGGAAATGTAACATCGGTCATGATGAGTGGAGAAGTCGGAGAAGTTCTTTATAGTTAAGACACTGAGACTCCGAGTTTAGAGTTTTTATCTATAGAATCAGTTTTTAGAACATTCAATGGTGTCTTAGAGTTTCTTTGTGAACTTGTGCTAGGATTTGATTCGATCTTAGTGGCTTTTTCTTTATATTGTTTTCGTTGATTTATTCTAGAAATACTCGTTTGGATTTTGTTTGTCACCTCCTGGTCTAATAAATCTATCATCGTTTCACCCTTGATGCGTTGGTCTATTTAAAAGTTGCGTTGCTGTATTGGTACTTTTCGATTTCTCTGGAAATTTTTAAACTTCAAACATTTATAGGTAGCAATATCAAATAATTTCTTGCTTTCCTCACTAAATTTCAGCAACTTTTCTTTCTAATTTATTTCAGCCTTCCTGCCTTTATATGGTTTTAACAATATTCTGTACTTGTCAAGGTAAGCAATAATTCGAGCCAATATCGTTGTGTGTTCTACAACTGGTATTACAGCTTAGCACCACACTTCTACTTTTTCTGCCACAATTTCACTGGTTTTTGGCACACAATTATTGTACTGTATTTTATATCTTTGGAAGACGGAAACAAACAGTTTCATAACATCTTCGTACGTAGGTAACATGTTTTTTGAAAACTCACTCCTCGAACCAAATTTTGGACAAGTCACTTCACTTCTGCGCAATGCCATAACTGTTTAACTATTAGCTATGCAAATATAATGTTACAAGAAGGCAAATCGCGTTTGTAAACACCATCTGCCGATTGGCAAAACAATACTGAATTACAAGGAATGAGATGACGAGAAAAGAGCTTAGCTGATTGGGAAAGAAAGCTGTGCGCGCGGGTGGAGAAGCTGATTGAGAAGAGTTTTCGAGAGGTAATACACCCAATAGACAATCCTAACACATGCTGTGATACTCCTAGACGTACCATACAAGGTCAACTATAATAATGCACGAATCACAAAGGGTTGGTCAAGACGTTGTGAATAAAAGGTAGTTATTGCTCCATTATATTCTAATATGTAATCCTTCCTTAAGAAAGAGTTATGAAAAAAAAAGTATATATCAAACGTTTCATAAATATGGAAGCTATAAAGACGCCAGTCTCAAAACGAAGTGTAATGATTTAAAAACATTACAGAGTTTATGCTTTATGATTAGTGTCTATAATGGAAATAGATATCCGCCGTTAAAATAATGAAAATAAATATAATGGTGTAGATATATAAGCATTAAATAATAAAAGAGGCAAAGTAATTGAAACGTTTAAAAACGCTAAATAAAAATTAAGTTGTTTAAACTGAAAACTTTCATCATTTTTCACCGATGTGACATAGCATTTTTCAGACCTTTGAGTGATGTTCACGAAACCCGGAATATTGTAAGAAAATTAAGTGGGCCTGGAATGGTTTGATAACTGCTATCTAAAGGCTTAACTGAAGTGTTTTATTCTGCTGAAATATGTATTGTAACAAGATTTAATATTAACTTTTATGAAAGGGTGATAACTCTCTGTCGTGGGTTTAGAGAGATTTATTAAACCTAAACAAGTTGTAACAAATGTTTGCATATTAAGGTGGTAAATAAGCCTTAAGGTATTCACGGCATTTTTAAAATTTCTTTGTCATCATAGTTTTTGATCATTTATATAATTTAATGTGGAAATAAGCAGTGCATATTTTAATAGTTTTTAAGTTCTGTTATTTCAGAGGCGTAATTTCAAGTTTAGCGTCGGTCGCAAGATTCTATTTAGCTAATTTTGAAATCACGAATAAGAAAATAAGTCAGCATCAGAAAATTAAACATTAGGCTAGCATTTCATTACATTTTTATTTTATAATTTCCTTTAAATGTTTCCTTTTGCAATAATGTCTGCAGATCTAAGTGCTTCAATTAATATAGATTTAAAAAGTTGCGGTTTTTCTATGTTTCATATGACTGAATGAAGAGAATTTGATAACCGACAGCGCAAAAATGCCACCTTCACAGACGACACCGCAAAAATGAAGTTCTATCAAGAATCCGACTTGTTTTCTCACTTTCTTTGAAATTACATAACAGATTAAAAAAATGATTAAAACCTGCTCATTAATACCGACAACACTAAATCAGTACACAATATCCTTAAGAAATAGACACATGTAAGAGAATTGCGATCGATGTTGTTGGCCCGTTCCCAGTAACCACTGATGGCAATAAGTACATCATGGTTGCAATGGATTATTTCAGTAAGTTGCTGGAAGCCTATGCCATTCCAAATCAGGAAGCTGTTACTGTTGATTCGGTTTTACTGGATAACGTGGTATGTCGATTTGGTGTACCCCTGGAGTTACATTCAGATCAAGGGAGAAGCTTTGGGAGGAAATTTTCAAATTGTTGGGAATCCACAAGACATGGACGATAGCTCTTTATCCTCAATCAGATGGAATGGTGGAACGGCATAACAGAACCATGAAGAAACATCTTTCTAAGGTGGTTCATAAAAATCAGCAGGATTGAGATCGTCACTTACCGTTCTACCTCATGGTGTACAAGGCTGCCATCCACGAGATTACGAAACAGACACCGGCTTGTGTGGTATTTGGACATGAAATCAGATTGCCCTGTGACTTAATGTCTTAAACACCAGGCAGGGAATCCATCTCAGTGAACAATTATGGGGATAAAATTAAACAACGGTTAAGAAATGTCCATGAATTGGTTCGGGGCAAAATCACCATAGCCAGTGACCGAATGAAAGCTCGTTATGACCGTAAGGCCCTTTCAGGAGGATTCAAGGGGGGAGATCTGGTTTGGCTGTTCAACCTCTAGCGGAAGAGGAGAAGATCCCCGAAGCTTCAACCGCCTTAGGAAGGGCCGTATTCCGTCATCACCCTAATCAATGACGGTGTTTATCGAATACAAAGAAATAAAAAGTCGAATATGAAAATCGTACACTTAGATTGACTGGTCAAGTACGTTGGAGAGACTGAATTGCCTGACCGGGATGTTCAGGCTTAAGGAGGGGGCAGTGTTACATATTTAACCCCCCTTCAGGTAAGTAAGTGAATAAGTTGGTGGTTCATCAATAATACGAGAAATGGGGCTGCTGTTCTTATCCAATTAGAAAATTACAGAATGTTTGGACATTCTAGAATCCTAATCTTTAGGTATATAAGGGAATTCAGAACCCTAGTGGGCAGTTGATATTTGGATAGTGAGGTAAAAATAAGCCGAAAAGGAACAAAGTAGTAAATTATATAGTGAGGTAGATAGTAGTAGTATTTAGTGGTGTTATATCTTGGTGAAGTAATTATTTGTTGTAATTAGTACGCAAATTAATAAATTATTGTTTAGTGTTATCCTGGTGTTATAATTTCCGAACCCACAGTAAGGGGTGTAAATAAGTGACAATATTTAACAGAACACTGAACTGGACTAATTTCCACTGTTATCATTTTTAATACTGTTATCATAGTGTTTAACACAGATCGTAATCATTAAAAAAGTTTAAGTAAAAAAAAATGTTTCAAATAATTCTCCACTACTTATCAAATTGTTTTGTACTGAATCTGTGTCAATATTCCACTCAATTTTAGGCAATATTATTATGGTTTATATTTGAACATTATACGTTATACGGACACGACGTTATCACTTGAATGAATTAGCTATTGAATATGGCAGCCCCGCGAGTAAGTGTCATAATGTTAAATATGATTTATCGCTGCGCAAAATTATAAATAAAATATATGCCATATGTCATCGCCGAGAGTAATAAGTATGAAAGAACATGTGAGGAATAGATACGACCGGTTTGATTTCTGATATATTATAATATTTTTAGAATACATTCTCTAAATGTTTTCACAATATTCAGCTTTCCAGTCACTCCATTCTAATGCAAGAAAGAAAGTTGATATTATCCCCATTTTTGTTTACACCATATTCTACCTAGGTACACTTCTTTGCAGGGCCGTATTTAGACTTGGTGGGGCACTTGAATAAAATAATTGCCCAGGAAATTACATTAGAAAGTCAAATTAAAAACACAATTTTATTACTTGATAGCAAGCCATGCAAATTATTTTACACAACATAATAAAGGAAGAAATTACGACTCGAAACATTTTCTTTGCTGATTTCACAGAACGAATTAATATCGTTCATAATTATTTACAAATGCTGGGGCACGGCATGGTGCAAAAATATATATGAGGCTTGTGTGCTGTATTTTTATATCACAAACTTGTTACCTAGTACTAAAATTCTTGTGAAATGTAAATAATATTATGTATATTCAAAATGACACTAGGTGGTTTTTGTGATAATTTTGTAAAAGCAAAAATATAGAACATTTCTTGATGTGTTAGTAAAACATGGCATTACAATGTCAACTAAACTTCTTAACCCATTAACGCCTACCGTGATCATACGATCACACCTTATATGGGTTCAAATTTTTTGCTAGATCTGGCAACCCAGTGCGAATTCTGCTTCTGCTATTGCATCCTGTCTTTATAGATGACCAGTTTGATTAGTGCTAGCAAGTTGGGCGGTTGCCGTCTCATCTATTTGAATTGGCAGTGTGATAAATCTAGACCACGTGTTTCGAGCATGGCATACTCTGGCATCCGGTTCGTGTAAGTATTACAACTTTTTAATAAAATTAGCTAACTCGAATCTAATACGCACAATTGAATATACATATGTGTATGCTTATTTAGATGTACTGAGGTTAGGGTAAAATATTTTGTTTTTTTTACAAACCCTTGCAAAATACTACTGTGATCGTATGATCACGCTAGGCTCTAACGTGGGCATTGGATATGGAAAATAAAGCTTATTATTTTTCTTAGAAATATTATGTAATATTGTATGTAAATTAATTATCTTTTAATTTCTAGCGGAATAACATTGGAAGAAGCGCTGGTTATTGCTGAAGAAGACGATCAAGAGATATCTGAAATATATATAGAACCTCCTGAAACGAGCGAGTTGACAGATGAAGATTCAGGGGACGAAGATGGAGGTCTTATTGATAATTTATCTGGTAGGCAGTTAAGAGCGGGGGCAGAAATTGTTTTCAAAAATCAGGATCAAACAGAAAAGGAAACAGAGGGAGAAGATGGAAGTAACATGACAAATGAAGCAAACCAGTCACAGAGTGCTAATAAAAAATCCAACAACAGGAAAGTAAGAAAGCCGAAAATTGAAACAGAATGGATCAAAGGAGATTTAGTTTTAAACGAAAAATTTTTCCCAACTTTTTCCTACGGCAGATTTAAGGAAATGAGCCCTTATGATATCTTTCGTCTTATATTCGATGACGATGTTTTAGAGCTCTTGCGTCAAGAGACAATAAAATATTCAGGTTCCAAAAATTTTCCAGACTTCAATGTCACTAAGGAAGAATTGAAGTTCTTCCTAGCAATTCTGATTATATCTGGATATAATACAGTACCATCAAAGCAAAATTATTGGGATTCTCAAGGAGATTTACGTAACGAATTTATTTATAATGCGATGAGAAGAGACAGGTTTTTAAATATTTCTCTATTTTTGCATTGCGCAGATAATGATACTCCATCTACTGTAGATAAAATGTGGAAGCTTAGGCCGCTTTTATTACTCTTGCAAAACAGATTCATAGAATTTTACTCCCCAGAACAACACATAAGCTTTGATGAATCTATGATTGAATATTTCGGCAGACATGGTTGCAAGCAATGCATTCGTAACAAACCAATTAGATTCGGATACAAAGTTTGGAGCTTGAACACCCCTGACGGATATCTTATAAACTTTGATGTTTATCAAGGTAAGAACCCGAATGGTAATAGCGAGTACGAAGAAAAGTTTGGTATATGCGCTGCTCCTTTAGTACAAATGCTTGAGGCTTTTCCCTATCAAGTAAAGAAACTCCCAATGCATATTTATGTCGACAACCTTTTTACAAGTATAGGGTTACTAAAAGAACTTAGAAATAGGGGATATCATGGCACAGGAACAATACGTGAAAATAGAATTCCTAAAAACTGTAATATAATGAGCATCAAGCTTATGAAAAAAGAGAGCCGTGGTGAATATGTGTTTCAGTTAGACCGGCAAAATGGTGTTATTATTATCAAGTGGAGGGATAACTCTGTTGTAGCAGCGGCATCTACAGCGTATGGTGTCGAACCTCTAACCCATGTCCAACGATATTCTCAACAACAGAAGAAGAAAATTAGCGTTTCCCGTCCATTTCTATTTAGCTTCTACAATAAGTATATGGGTGGTACTGATAGAATGGACCAGAACATTTCTTATTATAGAGTATCCATCAGAGGCAAAAAGTGGTGGTGGCCGATATTTACTTGGCTTTTAGACGCTGCTGTACATAACGCTTGGTTATTGAAAAGAAAATCTGGAAGTGAAATATCCCAGCTTGATTTTAGAAGGCAAATTGTCCAAGTTATCTTGAGCAAGTACAAAGTTGAACCTCAAGGTCCAGGACGTCCACGAGGCACTAGAGCTGAACTGGAGAGTAAAGTTTCCAATGAAATTAGATTAGACGGTATTCAACATTTTATTGAGCAGTGTAATAGACGTAGATGTGCGGGAACGGGATGTAAAAAGACTGTTCGCACTGTAAAATAGGGCTCTGTATTGCATGTTTCAAAAACTTCCATCTTGTTTAAATTTATTGTCTAATAAATAATTGACATATACATATTTTGTCCCTCATTAACGCCTAGCGTGATCATATGAACACGGGTTGTTTTTCGGAAAAATTTACAAAAAAAAAATAAAAAATGAGTTTTAGCATCTTTTTTTGATATAAACTTTAAAATAATTTAATACCAATCAAAAATACTACAAAAAAAAATCAGGCGTTAAAGGGTTTTAATCTTCTGAAAGAAGTTAAATGAAAAATTCACAAATGCATTAAAATTTTTTCCCCTTCATATAATTTGTGAAAATAATAACTCTATCTAAATAACATTGACATATTTAGTTGAAGCATTTGTGTACTGAAAAATAATTCTGAAAGTGGCTAATCATCCATATTTGCTTTTCTTTGTGTTTATTATATATTTATAAAATAAGTGCTTATCTTCTATATTGTTGCATTAGTTTATTTTTAAAACATAGTTCATGTATTGTAAATTTGTTTATGTACCATCGTGTCTCTATTTGCACACTTGCAATGAATTTTGACAAATAACTGACAATGTCACAAAAATTAAAGTCAGATGTACACAACTAGATTTTATCAAAAATACGTTATAAGACTTTTTTTTATCTTTTATTTAACGTCGGCCTATTTCCGCTACCGGGGCCTATCACCGACGCCAGGAGATGAGCTACCCCCAACCTGAAAATTTTGCTGAACCTCTTCTCGTAAGAAGAGTAGGGATCTTTTACTTGACTAACATTTAGTAGACAAGGGACCGCCTGCTTTACATCCCCTCCGAAGGATGGTGTATCCACTACGTAATCCTCGTCTTGAAATTACACAGCTTCCGCGTTATACACTGATATACAAGCCGCTAGAAGGCGGGACGAGATCGGTGTGTTTCCCAAGATGGGTGGGTCACCCATCCAAGTAATAACTGCGCTGCACGTTGCTTCACTTGGAGTATCGAGGATACATACACAGTGAAGACGCATCTACGCTCGCCCCCATTTTTTTTTGGGCACGACAGTACATGTGATCTACAGAATCCGCCACCTAAAACTCCCCAGACTCGTAACTTCCTTATTTTTTGGAAAAATGGAAAAAATTATGACGAAAAAAAAATTAATTTCCTTGAATATTTTTTTCCCTCACTCTGTATGCATATTTAAAGGCCTTAAAAATATTTACAATTTGATGTGCCGAAGATGATCGTAGCTTAAACATTACGAGTCTGGGGAGTTTTAAGTGGCGGACTCTATATATATTTCTTTTGTATTTACAATTTGTCTAATTATCTAATCGGTCAGAACCTACCTGCCCTGTAGTTTGGCCTGATACATACGGAGCAGCACATGATATACAGATTCGGCAAATTGCACATCCCGAAGAAAAGTGCAATAAATAAAAAGTGCATTTTACACGAGAACAAAAATTCTTAAAGGTTAATAGCACACATTCTATTGTAACCAAATGATTACAACTTATACTCGTCTGAAGAAAATTATACTACAATAAACTTTATTACTATTTGCATTGGAGGAAGGTTCCTGTTTATAGTAATGATTTTTATCTCGTTCCTAAAAATGTTGGATTATTACACTTTTTCTCGGGATGTGCGAAATGTACTTTTATATATGTAGTCTATGTAATGAAGGCAGAAATAGTGTAAATATTTCGTGCGAAGACAATTCAATTCAATTCAAAAAGATTTATTAACATTTCAGTTACAAAAAATGCGCCTGAGTTAGAACCCGGTTCAGAGCCGGCCACACCACCACGGCGCGCAACGTCGTGGTAGATGGGTGGCCGGGTGGGGCAGGTCCAGCCTCGGCTAGAACGGTAAGTAAAATGGGTGGAGGTTAGGGCTCCTGTTTTAATAAGAAATAAAACTTAAACCTAACAATTTATTGAAAAATAATCATGAACGATTTTAAAATACTTAGAACTACTTAGAAATAAATAGAAAATGGCGAATTTTGTTTAAGCGCGCACACGCGCACTGGCGCACACGCGCACTGGCGCACACGCGCACTGTTTTAAGAGGTCGGGTTACTAGTACGGGAAAAACTCAATGAAAAAACCCGTTCGAACAAATGACAACCTTCATCCAATGGTCTACCTGCCTTCGGAAAGGTAGGGTGAAGGGGAAGTTATGATTTAAAAGGTTTTGATTTGTAAGAAGCTATTGGTCGAGAGGGGATTTTAAAAAGAACAAAAAGAAACAAAAGAACAAAAATAAGACTAATAGAGAGAATAGAGAAAGGGTTTGGGAGTAAAAGGTGGTGAAAGGTGGTGAAATGGAAATTTTGATATAGAAAAGATTTGGCTAGGGAGGTTGCCGAAAGATAGGCAACGCCTGGTATGGTAATGGGTGTCTTATATCGAAAAGTATGGCATTATGCTGTCTGATTCGTGTTATGTCTCGAGTTAGCGGACTGTCGCCCAATTTGAATTGGTAGAATTTTTGGGATGTTTCCCGGACGAAGTCCGCTAGAGGGGTTATGTCGTGGCAACGTGCGTAGAGGTCTCTGAGGGAGGTGTACCTACCGGAGTCTGAAATGAGGCGCATAAATTTATGTTCTAAAACTCTAAGTTTCCGCATTGTCGTGGCCGGGATGCTGCACCACACCGGCGCCGCGTATGTGATGGCCGGCCTGATCACCATCGTATACAACAATTTTTTATTTGTCCTGTTTAGTCAAATCTGACTAAATGGGGGGGTGAGGTAATCACCCCATTTTCGAGGGTGCTGAGCACGTTGCAAGTGGTGGAAGAAGTTTTGACCGCCGCAACCCCCTGAAACGGCAAAAACCTTTTATGGACCCCTTTATGTTTTCATATATAAACGGGTCTGGCGAGTGACTGAAATAACATGGAAGGGGGTTTTAGTGTAAGTGGAATCTACACAGCAGGCCTAGGGGGTTGACCCTCCCGAGGGGTGGAAAATCAATTTTTTTTCAAATAATTCGGCTCAAATGCGTATTCCCCCGTTTTCGGGGTCACTGATCACGGGGAAAAATATTCATTTTTAGCTCCAACTCCTCCTCATCCCTCAAACGGGCAGAAACCACCCCTCACTCACCAGAAAACATGCTATCCAGGATTTACAGGTTTTCCGACACATGATCGTTATTCCTGTGCATATCTCTTCATTTTTCACGGAAGAGAAGCTGGTAGTGACCTGGTGAGTTGCTTCAACCCTTCCAATGGGTGTAAAAATTCATTAATTACACTTTGGATCGTCAATACGCCCTCCCCCGTTTTCGCTGATGCTGATCACGAGAAAATTATTTACTTTTAAATTAATTACCGCGGCTAATTTTTGCTAGGCTACCCGGCAGATAAATTAGTAAAAGAAAGACGTATCTATTCCCATTACAATGCACAGGTGGTGAGAAGCGAAAGAAAGCGATGCCCTACGTTGACACACAACAAAGTGAGAAAAATAAGATTCACCAAGTGTGGAACGTGCTGGGAGCTGTATAGTACAGGAAACGAAGACCGAAAAATCACCCAATTCGGAAATAAATAGTGCTCAATGGATTATTATTTTAAGTTGTTCGGTTGACCCTTAGGAGTAAAATACCAAAAGTCCCCAGCCGTGGGCCTCATGCGTTAGGCGGGAGGGGGTAGACAGGGTCGGTTTATAGGTTCGTTCTATACAAATTGAAAGTAAATTAAATTGTCTACAAAAAAGGTCCTTTTCATTTTTTCGCTAAGGGCAGTAGTTAAGGGTGTACGTGAGTTTGAAAATGGGGATAGCTGAAAAAACTGTGTATTGTGGGAGGTAATGCTTAGCAAGTAGAAAATTTTATAATATTACAAGTATTTACGAGACCATATTAAGTAATTGGTCGGGTCGAGTTCATCGACAAGATCATCATCATCGTCGTCGCGTTTGATGCTGATGATTGGATTGCCTTTGGTACACGAAGCGCGACAACTGCTGCACACAAGCGAGCAGGGTATGCCTGCTTTTCGGCCCCCGCAAAATATGTTATTTAGGACGGATTCTGGCGCAAATGGGTCCGTGCTTGTGACGGGGGTAAGGAAGCCATCCGACCCCCTGGTCCATCCCCAAGCAGTTGGCTCCTGCTGCTGATCTCCATATAACCATTGCTGAATCCGCAAACAATAATTCGTCCTTTGTAGTTTAAAAAAATGTGACACAATCTTGTCTAAGCACAATACAAAACATAAGTTAATGTAAACAAGCAAATATTGATACAAACCTGCAAATGAATTCTAAGGGAGTGTTGGCGAGCAGCCACTCTGGTGGGTGGAAGTGTTGGAAGTTGTTGGAAGTTGGCGGTGGAAGTTGTCGCGCTTCGTGTACCAACGGCAATCCAATCGTCAGCATCAACGGCGACGACGATGATAATGATCTTGACGATGAACTCGACCAATTACTTAATATGGCCTTGTAAATACTTGTAATATTATAAAATTTTCTACTTGTTAAGCATTCCCTCCCACAATACACAGTTTTTCCAGCTATTCGCATTTTAAAACTCACGTACACCCTTAACTACTGCCCCTAGCGAAAAAATGAATAGAATCTTTTTTGTAGACAATTTAATTTACTTTCATTTTGTATAGAATGACCTTTTCGCTAGGATGCTTAGTTTTTGAGATAATAACGAAAAACCTACAAACCGACCCTTTCCACCCCCCTCTCACCTAACACATGAGGTCCACGGCTGGGGACTTTTGGTATGTTATTCCTAAGGGTCAACCCTACAACTTAAAATAATAATCCGTTGAGCACTATTTATTTCCGAATTAATGTCTTCGTTTCCTGGCCTAGTACATCCGTCTTTCTTTTTCTAATTTTTCTGTTTTCTTTCTTGCTCTAGTTTATCACAGGATATATAAAACTACATTTACCGAATCTGTATGCATAAATAAATAAAACATTAAGGGCTTATAATACAGTTTATTTTGGGACTTTGGGAGATACCCTCAGTTTATTTTTCTTTCGCTCTAGCTGCTAAAAATATCTCTCTCCTGACAATTTATTCCCGTTAGACATAGAAATAGTCCTAATATTGCACTAAGGAAAATTAAAATAATCTTATCTTAGAAGATGATAAAACAAGTTTTTTTGAAAAATGATAACACATTACCACAAAATATTTCTGCGAGGTGCGTCGGACTAGACCCAGTGTAGCATATGTTTTTGTGGTCGTTTTTTAACCGACATATTAAGAGAATATTTGGCGGAGTCGAGGGAAATATCAATAAATTCACAAACAGGGTATTATTTTTGTTGTAATATTCACATGATGCCCAACATAAAGAGAATTTGACAAAAGTTTCCTTCACTATGTAGAAGTTAGATAAATATAAGAAGCTACTAAAAAGGTTGGATGGCTGATAGCCTCGCAAAAAAAGGGGCTGAAGCCCAATTTTTTGGACCCGAACCGTTCTGTGGCTTATCTAAGGGACACATAACGGAGGAGGTCCTAAAATGGGAAAAGGAACAAAAGGAGTCTATTGGAGGAGGCCAAACACAAGCGAAAAGGTTTATAACCTATTCAACAAAGAATGCCACAAAGCTTCTCAAACTTGAAAAGTCCATCCAAAGGCTGATCACAGGCCATCTAACTGGCCATTGCCCCTTGAGCTATCATCTCAAGTACATGGGCATGGCAGAAGATGATAAATGCAGATACTGTAAAACTGCAACTGAAACTGCGGAACATATACTTTGTGAATGCAAGGTACTAATCGGCATTAGGCTAAAGTACCTAGAACAGACGGAATTAACGTCTGAAGATATAGGGAAATTAGCTTCCAAGAAAATCGGATGTTTTGAAAAAGTCCTAGGATCCTGGGCAACAACTAGTTGCAGGGTAATTCATAAGAGACCTTTTAGGTTGAGGTGAAGAAAGGCCAACCCAGGGCCAAGCGGATCGCCTTAAACAAATGTTGGATTTTTTTTTAACTCGAACCGCATTTAAGAAATCTTTTAAAAAAATCTCTAAAAAGTGAGAAATAAAATTTCACTCAGTTACACAAATATTTGTCTACCTATTAGTGGAAAGTAGCAAGGAACTGTACATTATTACCTAATATCAATTTGAAATCGATGCAAATATATCTAATTTCAAAACTGATTGCGGTTTTCATTCACAGATTTAAGGTTTCCTTGATTTAAAAATAATCCTGACGTGATGGTGCAAAATAAGTTTTTAATTATGTTTCAGTAACCCCAAAAACATATGATACCTTGGGTCTTGACCGGCGCACCTCGCAAAAATATTTTTGCTGAAACCGACTCTGGAATTTATTTTGCTCCATTACGTCAGAATTATTTTTTAAATCAAGGGGAACCTTAAATCTGTATATGAAAACCGCAGCCAGTTTTGAAATTAGTCATTTTTTCACCGATCTCAAATTGATATTAGGTAATAAGGTACAGTTCCTTGCTACTTTCGACTAATAGGTAGATAGATATTTGTAAAACTTAGTGAAATTTTATTTCTTACTTTTTAGAAATATTTTTTGAAGATTTTTTGAAAGCGGTTCGATTTCTTTTTTTAAAAGCTTTTATTTAACTTGCAATGTTTGTTTCTATGTTTGTTTGTTGGTTTAGGTCAAATCTTGCAAGCTGAATTTCGATTAGTTTTAATTAAGCTAGAGCTTTGAAATTTGGCACGCGTGTATAAGTCCAGTGACAATGCAACATAGTATAGCCATTATCGATCTAAATCCAGTATGGCGGACATCCCAAGATGGCGGATCGCCTTTCTCTCCACAACCACTTTGATATGAGTATCAAATAAAAAGGTTTCACGAGTAAAATACGACAAACTATGTGACGTAATTCTAAATCCAATATGGCGGACGTCCCAAGATGGCGGATCGCCTTTTTCTTCACAACCCCCTTGATATGGGTATCAAATGAAAGGGTTTGACGAGTAAAATAGGATAAACTATGTGACGTCATTCTAACTTCAATATAGCGGACGTGAGAGAGGTGGGGAAGGGGAGGGGAGAGGGTGGGAAGAGGTGAGGAAGGGGTGAAAAAGGGTGAGAAGAGGTGGGGACGAGGTGGGAAGAGGTCGGAAAGAAGTGGGAAAGGGGAGGGCAATGGGTGGGAAGAGGTGAGAAAGTAGTGGGAAGGTGTGGAAGGAGGTGGGCAGGAGGTGGTGGGTGGGCAGAGGTAGGAAAGGGGAGCGAAGGGGTGGGGAGAGGTGGAAAAGGAGTGAAAAGAGATGGGGAAGAAGCAGTGGCGGCTCGTCAGGGGAGGCAGGGGAGGCTGAGCTTCCCTTTGGAAGACGCAGCATATCTTCCAATCTTCCAAATTAATATCTTTTATTTGTAGAGATTTCTCTAATTGTCTTTCAAAATATCAAGCCTCCTCTGCAGACAATATCACGAGCCGCCACTGGGAAAAAGTGGGAAGGTGTGAGAAGAGGTGGGAAAGTAGTGGGGAGGTGTGGGAAGAGGTGGGAAAGTAGTGGGAAGAGGTGAGAAAGGGAGGGGAGGGGAGAAGTGGGAAGTAGTGTTAGGAGAGTGAAGGGGTGGATGGTGGTGGCAAATAAAATGGTTTTGTCTGTCTGTTTGTCTGTATAAGTAGACTAAAAAGTAAAAAATAAAATTATATAAAAAAAGAATATAAAGAAAAAGCTTTTATTTGAAAAAACTACTAAAAAGTAAAAATTATTTTTTTAAAATTCATACACCTGGAAACGAAAAGCTTTAGGGGCGGTCAATTGAGCAAAGTAACTATGGAATAGCGCTATACGAACGTCCTCATAGCTTTTGGTTTCCAGGTGTATGAGTTTTAAAAAAATTATTTTTACTTTTTAGTAGTTTTTCAAATAAAAGCTTTTTCTTAAAATTGTTATTCATATAATTTTTTTAATTTTTTTTTCAACCTTCTTAGTAGCTTCTTTTATTTATTTAACTTCTACATAGGGAAGGAAACTATTGTGAAATTCTCTTTATATTGGGCACCATCTTACTACAAAAATAATACCCAGTTTGTGAATTAATTATTACCGGCGGCTCCGCCAAATCTTCGAATATTCTCGTAATATGTCGGTTAAAAAAAATTGTCCTTAGTTTAAAAAAAAATCCTGACGTGACGAGACAAAACAAGTTTCAAATTCGGCTTCATCGACTCCAAAAAAATATGCTACACTGGGTTTGCTCCGGCGCACCTCGCAAAATTATTTTGTGGTGCTGTGTAGTTAGTTGATAATTAATTTTGTTTGACATAAGCGTCGAAGTGCTCGAGGTGTCTGCCCACTGTGAAACCCAAACCTGCAGCTTATTTTTTAGCTTATGCCTAAATTCTGTACTGTCTCTTTCACTTTAGTTCATTAATACAGAGATTAAGCAAAGGAGATCTTGCTATTGGTTGGCTAACATTTCATATCGGCAGCTGAGAAATACCAAGTTTCCTAATGCTTCAACAAATTTAATTACAGTATTATATCTTATTCACGCTTAATGTATAAGCGGTGGTTTTGGCAGGGAAATAAAATAATATTGTCTCAGTTTTGCGTATACAGGGTGAATGCATTCTGATATTTAAAGAATTACCTGTTTCATTGAACAATGTTACTGAAATGTTTATAAAAGTTGTCTGAAGTAATGATATTTAATGGTGAGTTTTCAACTTAGGGACATGCAATTGCAGGTGTACAAAATATATTAATTAAAATATGTTGAATCACACATTAGGATGATCTCTATACATCAGCATAACTTGAATATTTAGTAGAGTACCTTGAGGTAAAAAATATGCAAAACTTCGGAATAATGTCATATTGAACGGATTTCGTTCATTTTTCGCAGTATAATAGTAAATGCTTCACAGAAAAGTTTCTATATTGTGCCGGGGCTTGCTAATTTAAGTGCCACCCCTTCTCAGTGGGTGGCACTTAAAAAATATCTATATTTATTGGAGCTGAAAAAGAATTAAATTTTAAGAAGAAAAGGTTCTATGCAATTTTTCACATAAATTGATAGTTTTTAAGTTATAACGATTTCGAAATTGCGATTTTTGCTAAAAAAAAAAGTATGCTTTCGTCAAGTATCTCGAAAAGTATTGCTTTATTGAAAAAATGTTACAGACCAATTACAGAAAGTAGAAACTGGGAATTAATTATATTTTTTGTTTATTGACGTAGGATTAATAATTTCGAAGATGTTTATATTTGGCATCCAAGTGTTCATAAGATAATTATTTAGAGTGACAGTTAAATATCTCAGAAACTGTGACACCTACGTCAAGAATGCTAATAGTTAGAATAATAAATTATTAATTAAGCTTTCAACTGTGTTTTATTTGTTTATGTAGCATAAAAAACAAAGAAGTTATGACCGAAGCAAAGTGCGTCTTCACATTTTCTTAATAACAGAGTCGCCATCTTGTTACTGTAATTAGCCAGTAAATAAAAAAAAGGAATTTGAAACACTGTTTCTTATTAATATATAGCATGACGTAAAAGCTAAAATTTTTTCGTCAGTATACAGCACTTGCTTTAGAGAAAAATACAGTTTAAACTATAAAGTTATTTTCGATAAAATGTATTTTATTTTCCTTTTCCAAATATCCCAGTAAATATTAGTTTTATTGAAAAATGGGTAGAGACCAAAAATAAAGCTCATAAACTCATAATGAATTTCGATTTTTTATTTATTTACATAGATTTAATAGTGTCGGAGATATGAAAGTTTGCAAATGGCGCCCGAACGATTATGAGACGAAAAATTCAGTTTAAATGTTAAATATCTCAGAAATTGTGACACGTACGTGACTCATGCTAAGGAATGAAATTAAAGACAATTATTTGCGCTTTCAAATTATTTTTTACTCGTTTCGGTAGCATAAGAGATAAAATAAGTTATGACGGAAAAATGTGCCTATTTATATTTTTTTATATAAAAAGGTCGCCATTTTGTTACTCTAATTAGTTATTAATTTAAAAAAAATAATCTCAAATACAGTTTTTCGTTAAAATGTAGCATTACCTAGATGCATAATTTTTTTTGCTCACTTTTGAAACACTTGGATGCAAAATATAAACTTAAGTATCTCCGAAACTACTAACCCTACAGCAGTAAATAAAAACTATAATTAATTCCCAGTTTGTACTTTTTGTAATTGGTCTGTAACATTTTTTCGATAAAATAATACTTTTCGAGATACTTGACGAAAGCCGTTTGGAAATACCTTTCTTTTAAGCTAAAATCGCAATTTGGTCGTTATAGTCGTCAAGTCGTTATAACTTAAAAACTATCAATTTATATGAAAAATTGCATAGAACCTTTTCATCTTAAAATTTGATTTTTTTGCAGCTCTGATATATATATATATTTAAGAAGAGGTGGCATCCACCCCATAAATTAGCAAGCACCTGTACAATATAGAAACTTTTCTGTGAAGCATTTACTATAATACTGCCAAAAATGAACGAAATCCGTTCAATATCATATTATTCCGAAGTTAAAACCTCTAGTTGCTCTACTAATTGTTCCATGTTGCTTTCTTGATTATTATATTTTTTTGTTATCAAAATTTACTTTATTTTTCTTAATTATCTTAATGTTTTATTGAACCAAAGATTGTAACAACTTACTGGATTATTATGTCAACTAAAGAATTTTTTTTTATTTAAACAATATTTTTATAATTTTTTGGTTGGGTTTAGTTAACAAATATGGCGTATGATATATCGTTGCAAAGAGGGAAACATATTCTATTTCATGCAACTAATTGCTTCCTGTTTCAGAAAGATTTTTTATTACCCTGAAGAGTAAATCTCGAAATCCAGCGATTTTTTGACGTTTTGTGATTCGTGACAATTATTCTAGTTGGGTTTCTAGCACGTTTGGTGGCATTACGCCATCTGTCGCGGTTGCCTGTGAAGCACACAGTCTCATTAAAGCTCGCTCATGGAAAAGTGTACCGAAAATAAAAGTAAGTTAAGGAATAGTATAGTATAGTATAGTGTGTATTTAGGTGTGAAAGCAATACATTCCCGGACGACGATGCAAATAGCCGAGGCCAACAAGCATTGAAGTCCGGGAATGTGCTTTCACATCGAAGTACACATACTATTTTTTCTGAAATCACAATCAAAATTGTTATAAATTAAATAATTTGTATCAATGCATAACATTTCTTCATTACAATCTAACTGCTTACTAATAAATGCAATTTTAATGTGAGTTGGTTTGTCTGCGGGTATTTATTTACCGTCTAAAATATACATATAAAATATGTTGATCGTTGCTTGGCAACGGATCTTTTCTGGTCTGTTTTCTGATAGTTTCTCAGCAACGGACTGAAATACTAGAATTGTCTGAAATAGCGCCGATCGATTTCAGAAAAAAAAATTATACGATACGTTTTCGAAAGTACGCCAAAATCTGAATCTTTTTATGGACAAGGAAAAGAAGATATTATACTTTTTAAAAAGTATGCTAAAAGTGTACTTTGAAAATATTTTTGAATATTTCTAACTTTTTTATCGCTTCACGAAACACGATAAAAGTGGAAACACAGTCATTATGGAAATAGTTCTAAATAATGAATATAAAATTTTAACCAGGCGACATACTGAAAAGATGAAGTCGGAAAATGTGGCAAAGGCGCGTAGCATCTATAGGTAATTATTAGACGAAAATCAGCCAAAATTGACAACGCCGGTTTCTCGAATAAAACAAATTTGGATTCGATTACTTGGACAAGTGCGTTGGAGAATCGACAGAAAGCTGTGGTAGCAAAAGCAAATGCAGGTCTTTAAAGATGGCAAAGTTATAGAGAAAACCGCCTTGTGTATTAGTAAGATAAAAAGGTTATTTGCAAAAAAGTCGTATCACATCATCTATATTGAAACTATATGGGGCCAGTACGTCGTCGTAAAGGAGGCAGGAAAGCAAATTAAATTCATATATCGTTGAACTCTGTTCTTGTGAATGATATAATCACTAAAAGAAACCTTAAAGCTATGCTCGAGAGGAATTTTCTATAATTTTCTATGAAAGTAGGTTAGTATCTAAGGTAAACATATCGAACTCGACTGGGAGTGGAAAACACCATACTCAATCAAAGGGGATGAGCGTGGCATCCATAATAAATAAATTAGTGTCGCGTCCTTCAGACGCTGTGTGTAAGGTTCATCAGCTCAGTGTTTTGCAGGACGTCTTTTCATCTCTTGCCATCTAGTTTTCCCTGAAGTATTAACCTTTCTGTATTGTCCTCTCTCCGGTCGATGCAACGAAAAAACAAGAGTGGATTCTGGAGAGAGATACTTGAGAATTGGATTTGGGGGCGTATTTTTTAGAGAATCGAGACATTAGTGCGATGGGCCATCCAGACAATTCGTAACAAACGTCTCCAGACCCACGTCTTGAAAGCATCAATACGCCTTCTGTCTGCTTCCCTAACGGTCCAAATCTCAGAGTCATAAGGAAAGATGGAGAAAACTAGGGCGTTAGCAAGGCTGATTTCTGTGCGCCTAGTCATATTTCTGTCACGCCAAATTTTGGCCAACTGGCAAGTTGCCGATCTTGTCATCGGTATTTTTCGCCGAATCTCATATTCACAGTCACCAGTATTGTTCAAAAGAGCTCCAAGGTATACCATCTTGTCTACTACATCGCAGTCGCCTATCCTCAATGTGTGGTTATCATTTGCTCGGCCAACAATCATAATTTTCATTTTGTCCTAATTTACACTTAGACCGTAACCAGAGATTATTGTCTGAAGGCTGTCCAACATGTATATGAGCTCACCTTCGTTTGCTGCAACTAAGGAGGTATGATCCGCAAATTTTACGTTATAGGTTTGGTTGGTGGTTTGGTTCCGCCTATAGCTACTCCACCGCGTCTGTCTTTCAGCACACGTCGTCATATCATGTGTTCACTATATATCTTAAAAACGATTGGTGACAGAACGCAGCCTTGCCTGACATTTATATTTATTGGAATTAGCGTTGTCTACTTTCACCAAAGCAGACTTTTCTTCATACAGTCGGCGTATAATATATACCAGATGTTTGGGTGTCCCCATCTTCAATAATACAGCCCACACTTTGTTCCATTCTATATTGTCAAAAGCCCCATGGTAGTTTTCAAAACAAAGGTAGATTGTTTAAAGGGTCGCTTGGCCCTGAGTTGGCCTTTCTTCACCTCGACCTAAAATATCTTTTGTGAATTACCCTACAACTAGTTGTTGCCCAGGATTCCAAGACTTTTGCAAAGCTTGTGGTTTCCCTGGGAGCTAATTTCCCTATATCATCAGGCGTTAATTCCGCCTGTTCTAGGTACTTTAGATTAATGCGGATAGTACTTGCATTCACAAAGTATATGTTCTGGAATCTCAGTTGCAGCTTCGCAAAATCTGCATTTGTCATCTTCTGCCATGTCCATGTTCTTGAGATGATATCTCAAGAGGCAATGGGTAGTTAGAAGGCCTGTGATCAGCCTTAGGTTCGACTTTTAGATTTCATGAATCCTTGTGGCATTCTTTGTCGAATAGGTTATAAACCTTTTCGCTTGTCTTTGGACTGAAGTATTCATCCAGTAGGACTTAATTTGTTCCTTTTCCCATTTTTGGACCTCCTCCGTTATGTGTCCCTTAGATAATCCACAAAACGGTTCAGGTAAGAAAAATGGGGCTTCAGCCTCTTTTCTTGCAAGGTTATCTGCTAATTCAATGACTTCTATTCCCTCATGCCCTGGCACATACGAAGATACATAGGTATGTAATATTCTCTTGCCTTCTCGATAAGTTGCCGCAAATTCAGTGGTTACTCTCTGGTGCCGCCTCCTTTAACAAAACCTGCTTGCTCAGGGGATATTTGCCAGGATAGATAATTCTGAAGTCTGGATTGAATTAGCATTAGCACTAGCATGTGATATTAGTGCCAGCAATATATACTTATCACATACATCTGTTGCTTCCTTTTTATGTAGTGGTACGAATCATCGGTCCAGATTCCTGTTTCACATATTTTTTGGAATATTTTATGAAAGATTCTTATTTCATTTTCATCAACTAGCTTAAGCGCCTCGGCCGTGATTTTACCAACTCCAACCAATTTCGTCCAGGGGGCCTGGTGGGCAAACTCCCTGAGCCTAGCTAGGCAATTTCGCGCTGTCGATCCTTTCGCGCTATCGTTCATTTTCATGAATGCCCATGGGAAAAAATGAGTGTAATGTTAATCTCCTTGTTTTCGGCACTTTTAGTGTCTGGCCATGTTCTGTTCCTTTGCCAGGAACCCTTATAGATCACCACCCTCCGGGTCAGGGACAACTCCGAGGTCGCGCGTGCAAGGGCACTCGTTTCTCTGAAGTAGAAGTGCCTCTAAGTTGGGTATTAGGAGATCTCCCACCCGCTACCCGATTATGTTAGTTTTGTATTTTGTTGGAATATATTATTTTTTGGCCAAATTAAAGTATGCAACGTATGTATAATGGCTCTCTGGTGTTTTGTGTTGTATATGGCTCTTGTTTGTATTTAAAGTATTTTGAGTTTTTTCTTTTCTTCACTTTTTATTAAGATTTTCTTGGGAAGTTTTATTATTCTTCCATGATTTATCTTAATTTTTTGATTTTTTCTTAAATTTTCGTTATCTTCTAAAACATTTACAATAATTTGTGAAAATATAATTAAAGGACGTGTGTTTCAGGACTTAAGAGAATTTGTATGTAAGAGAATTGAGGGTAAAAAGTAAAAGGTTGTCTGATGTAATGAGAGAAAACTGTGTAAATAACCTAATAGGCCATTTTATAACTACACGTACTTCCATTATTTTCTTTCAAACTACCAGAAGGTGTCCTTAAAAGTACTTTCAAAATGTTTCAAAACTTCAAAGGCAAAGTGTTTATTGATACCAGTAAAATTAATGTGAGGTATTTTAGAACATTGGTGCTAGAACTTAAAAAATTATTATGATATGGCAATTATATATTGGTATATTTTACGATAAAAATAAATACCTATTACATGAAGAAAAAAAAACAACCTGATATGGTATATTTCGGCAGACAAAATTATGCGTTTGGGTTCGTGTGGCGGCCACCTCCATCCATTGTAATAGTATGGCAAATAGTATCCCGTAACTTTTGCATTTTTTTCACGTCTTGAACCAACTTTCAGACCGAACACTATTCACCAGCATTTATTAATACTTTCAGCGGTTGACTTTAAGGTTACCATCTATGTACAAGTATGGTAATTGGACATTTAAATTGGAAGCTTATGTGGTTTTTCAGATGAGCACGATTATAGGTACTCTTTTTCATGTTATGAGTTTCCGTTCTATATTCTACGTTATATAAAACATTAAAATATACAGCGATGCTATAATGAAGGATATTATTATTGAGGATGGAGATTACAACTCGAGCGGGCGCAGCGAGCGAGTATTGTAACCATCCGAGGTAATAATAGCCATTATAGTGAGTTGTATACTATACCTTATACCATGCGTGTAATTTTCCATTAGGCATGTACATTCACGTAGCGCAAGAGATTTGACAACACCGTCAGCCGTAAATTCGTCCGTCGATGGAGCATTCCAGCTCTGTTATTTCATTTCAGCCAGCTGGCACGCGCGATGTTGTAATTCTTCTCCCCATGCCTAGCCCGCGACTACACACACGGTATACGACTAACCTGTGTATAAAATATAGTGATACATACATAATTATATAAACCCATAAAAAATGTTAATTTTTAAATTATTTATTTCTTTTCAACAAAATGTAAGTTAGTGTTACTAGAGTTAATAAACTGAACTGATGAGGGCATATTTTGTATTATAGTATGATTAGCACTATTTTCAGCATTAACTACTCTAGCAGCTGTAGAAGTAGAAGCCGTAGTATTGTTCACTTGCTTTGAAATAGTTTCGGCTGTTATCATTTTACTTTTAACAGATGTATCCTTCAGCTGCGAGTGAGGACTTCCAACCTCCGTGATGCCTCAACCCCGTAATATCGCGCCACCTCCATCCATGTATAGTGTAGCCGAAGATCTCCGGTGTAAAGTTCAGGGTTTGGCAAATTCAAATAAGTGGCTATTTGTTTTCCAAGTACAGTAAACTGATTCCAATTTGTTGAACGGTGCATTTACCTCTTTGGTAATTTAAAAAAAAAATGAGCTTATTGTCACGTGCGACGGCCAAAGATCCATGTACTTTTTTACAATCCCATAAAATTGATCAGTAATGACAAAACTTCTTATCACTTTGGTTTTCGTTTTAGGTACAGTTATTAATAATGTTGTACTTAGATCTTTCACGTCTTCATTTTTTATTTCATAGAGCTCATTAGAGCGACATACACCCATAATTCCCACGATTAATACGACCTTAAATAAATTAATAAGTAATCTTACCATATGTAAAAGATAAACTCTATTAGGCGCTTCCTTAATAAATTTATTAATTTCTTCTGGTGTGTTTTTCGCTTCATACCACTCAGTTTTTTTTCAGGAAAGAACGTAGTTTTCCATACTTTTCCAAATCTATGTCGTGCTTTATTTTCAAAACTGCTTTTAGCATGAAATAAGTCAGCAAAATAGGCTAATAATACATTTTCAGAAAGCGAGTTAGTTTTTTTCTGAGCGAGACAGTCCATGAAACTTTGGAACGTTTTATCATAAAAACTTTTTGATTTCTGTGGTAGTAAATTAGATGCTGTTGTTTATGCTCTTTATTGATTTCTGGTGGAGTACAGGAATAGTATCTTCTAAATCACTTTCCAGTCTTTCAATCACAAAACTAACACAATCAACACAATTCCACAAAACCCGTTTTTACTTTGATTGTTTATGGCGTTTGTTTCTTTTTTTCCTAGTTACCGATCTCTATGGTATTTTCAATGTGCACAGATAGGCTGATTTATGCATATTTTTCCGATTGGTACACGAGGGGGTATAATGGCCACAATCCCCACATCGTAATTCCCTGTGGGATTGATTGATGGCATTATATACCAAAAATCACCCAATTTAATGTTCATATTATTTGTCAGTCGTATATAAAATATTTTATATTTTATTTGCTGCCAAAGTAAATTGAAAAGTCTATTGGTAAAAATGAATCATAACACCATCCAGGAAACGAGCGTGACTAAATTTATTGGGTTGCAGATTGATTATATACTATCTTGGAGCTATCAGATAGAAATGATAATAAAAAAACTTACCACACATTGCTTTGTCCTATGGCAACTTAGAACTAAACTAAGTCGGAATATATTGAAATTGTACTGCTTTGCCTATATTCATTCCTGTTTAAATTATGGTACCATGTGTTGGGGAAACTCAGTTCGAATTAATGACATGTTAGTCATGCAAGAGAAAATCATACGAATGATGACTTTTAAGGGTCCGATGACTTTTAAGGGTCCTCAATTTATATTTTACACTGTGTTGTTTTTATAAAAACGAATGCAGATAAATTGGTTCAAAGACGGGATGGCTCTGAGCACTACAGTTTAAGAATAAATAGTAATATAAACTTGCCACAACATCGCTTAACCATGGTTGCCAATTTTATTATATCCATAAAGCTATTTAATAAACTTCTAAGTTCCGTTAAAGAAATAACGAATATTTATTCTTTTAAGAAAGCCGTAAAGAAATTACTGATAAATAATGTATTTTTTCTAGGACTGTTGAATAATTCATTTATTATAGATATGTTTTTGACCATGTAATAGGTCTCATTACTAACGGCCGCGGGTAAAAATTCATTACTCAGTAGGCTAGAACTAATCACATGCATTCATATTCATTATTCAACAGACTTGAACCAATCACAACAGATCATATTCATTATTCAACAGTTTTCGTGGAGCAACCTCAAGCGACGATTTAAAGTTCAAAATATCGCGTGTGCCATAACTCAGTTCAATCTGTCATAATAAGTAGGTCATCGATTTCGCCGAAAGTAAAAAAATGTCACCTTTCGTACGCTCCTGTAGGCTCCAATGATCGATTTCACCGGTGCGATTCACGATGTGTATCACATGCAATTCTTCCTCTTTCCATATATTAAAAAAGATATGAACGTTCAAAAATTTCGTGTTTCGCCTTCGTTGCAGATTGCGGGAACGGACGCCTCAGCACGGTTTTTGTCGAATAAATCGAAAAGTATAAGTTCTAGAAAAAAAAAACTAAAATCTTCAAGGTGAAGATCATAAACCGAGGAACAATTTACTGTTTTTGAAATTTCCGTAAATTTTTATTTTTACAGAGATATGGGCGTTTAAAAATGGTGTCAAACGTTTTTAATTCAAAATACCTCCTTAAAAGTAAAATATTTCAGAAACTAATGCACTTGTGCCAAAAATGTTAAGAAACCAAATTAAAGATTGATTAAGCTAAAAGCCTTTTTTTAAATTTTTTCTTCTGCTTAAAAAATAAAGAAGTTATGGCCGATAAAATATGCGTCTTCGCATTCTCCTAAAAATCTCGCCATTTGTCGGCAAATTTACCTTAAAGTGCAACTTCCTGTTGAGTAGTCGTAGAAAAAGTATAGTATTCTACTTGCGCGTAATAGCTATTACTCACTCGGATGAATTACGACACTCGCCTTTGGCTTGTGACATAAACGTCATATTCTTGAGTAACAGCTATCATTACATGCTCGTTGAATAATATACTATTATTCTTTGTCAGAGTATCTTGATTTTTCAGATTTTTAGTGGACGTTTTATTGTAAATTTTTTTTTATAATGTATCGTACCTACATATATTTGTTTTTATATTAAGATTTTTAAATATTGTGTTGCTATTTTTCTTTATTTTCTTTTTTTAGCTTCTTTCTGTAGTTTTTAGAGATTTGACAATATTCTGTATACTTGTTTGTACAAGTCTAATTGAAAATAAAGAGATATCGTATTGTATTGTATTGAAAGTTTTTGTACTGTTTTATGTTAGTCAGACGTGAGTAAATATTTCATTAAATTTAGCACATTTCAGATATATCTTCACCATCTTGATGATTTCTTCGAAAAACATTGTAATATATTATATTCTTAGATTTGCTCTAAAATTACTACTGATTTCTACATTCAGAAATGAAAATTTTCTGTAATATATCAACAAAACTAGACGTGGCCCCTTGACTATCGTTAATATTAATGGCGGCAGAGCATTGAGGACTCTCTTAGTAAACTTTCCCATTCCTTCAAACACAATATTCCGACTAATTGCTTGCTTAGACGCGATAAATAATGCCTGACGGGAAGTAACTATAGTTATTATTTCTACTCAGATGATGAGGAGGCAGCTTCATGAATAGAGTCTTAGTGCTGAAAGATATAAAGCAAAATCACGACCACTTTATAAACACAAGCCAGGGAACAACGGTGGGAAGAGTAGTAATAATCAGTCAATTCTTTTGAAGAAAAAAATGTGTCTTAACTTTGTCAACTGAATATCTTTAGCCACTAGAAAATGATAATCTGTTGCCTGTCATATTGATAAAATGACTGTAATATTAGATGGGATTGTGTCTCAATAAATTATTCTGTTTTATCTAGGGCTAAACCGATCAAAGCGCGTTAGATTTATTTAGACAAATTAATGTGGAAACGGAGGGATAAACATTGGTAACTAAACCTTTTATGCTTTTTTTTGGTTGGATGTGAAATTAAACTACCTAACTTTTTACATCTGGTATGAAGATTTGGCAGGTAAACGATTTTTAGAAGTAATGTTGATTCTTCCGGAGCATTTAAATTCTTTAAAATTAGTAGATTTAATAGAAATTCCTCTTACTTTTTCAATGAATGTGTACCACAGCGCTCTTTTAGATCGACAGAGTGTCTGACAGAGATGAAAATGCAAGAATTTGAAGATTTGTACAACTAATTTGTAGAAATAAAAAATCATGGGCTGAATGTTTTTTAGAATTATGCAAAAATAGAAGGAAAGACCTAAAGACCTAAAAGCGAAACAGAAATCTTCTATTACAATCTTGTTATACTGATTCAGATGTTTTGATTTTTTGTGAATACTATCAAAATCCCAAAATCAATACTAAAAAAGTGTAGATGGAAATCAGAGCTGAAAGTTTAAATAATAGAGCTCAGAAAAGTTATCAAAACAAAGTCACAGCAATTTCTTGTGTTAATAATTTGGTTATGGGTGGAAAGAAAACGAAGAAGATTTGGTAAGAAATGTATTGTTCATTTGTGTTATCGCTATGGTTTTATTTCGATATGTACTAAGATTTTTGGTTTGTGTTTGGAACCGTCTCTTCGTATGCTAAATAAAAACAGATGATATAATATATTGTAAGTTTCCATAAAATAATTGGGGATTAAGCAGAAGTCAATAAAGCCTAAATTATAGCAAAATCCAATTAATTCATATTAATTAAGCAAAAGTTGATTCTAATCATACAAAACGTGATGAATCATATTAAATAAAAGAAATGAAATACACATATTCAAGATATACTCTCAAATCGTCTGAAAACTTAACAGACCTGTGCAAAATATATACATGCAATATTACATAGAACTTTCGAGTTACAACTTTCTCTTTTACTATTACTCCTACTATTAGTCCAGTGCAATTAGGTTTATACCTCGCTATAGTGAATGAATTTGAATGATCTTTTTTTATTGAATTTCTAATGCCATAAACTAAAAAGTTTACCTATTGAAAATTACCGCAATTTCGAAAATCCGTAAATTTAAAAAAAAGATAAAATTTTTTGAAATATCGAAAAAAAAAATTATCAGATTTTATAAATATTTATTTTAAGAAAATAATGATTGTTATAGTTTTCTAGGTTGTTTATAAAGAACTTGTAAAAAAATGAAACTTTTTAAAATTTTTATTACAAGGATAATCATGTAAACTAATTGTCTCCGACGTTTTCGATTTCATTAATTAATATCTAATAAATAAATTAACTACTGGTCCTGATGGAATTTCATCTTTTCTACTAAGAGCTGCGCAATTATCTTCGCGTTACCGCTGACTACTATATTTAAAGTAGCTTTTAAAACAGAAACATTTCCTCAAATTTGGCGTAGGCCAAGGACCTCGGAACAAAACCCATGAAAATGTTGATTCGGTGGAATTGGCTGAAATTTTGGTATTTTGTAGTTCAAGTCATGCTGATCAAAAGTTCTTATCATATCGAGCCAATCCTATGGACAGTTTTTGAGATACAGCTTGTCAAAGTTAGGTAATTTGCATCATTTTAGACATTCAAGAACTTTTTACTCTTAAACTATTAAATTTAGCAAAAAGTTGCAAGGGTTGAAATATTTTTGTTCAAGTCCAAAAAAGCTCAAGAATTTGGGTTAGGTAAAATATATATGTCATATTCCGGCATGCTTCGGTGGGATTGGCTGAAACTTTGCAATTTTGTAGATAAAGTCATGCTGATCAAAAATTCCCAATGCACTGAGTCTATCCTATGAGTGGTTTTCGCTAAAGGTGTGCCTGAAGGTCTTAACAACGGGGTAACGGGTAATCTATATGTACGTGTTTATAAATGGCTTCCAGCGTGTTTGTGTACTGCATGCATGCATTTGTGTGTACGTATGTACCAGTGTATAAAGGAAATATCGATGTCAAACTTTTGGTGTAGATTCTACATGCAATTATATGCAAATGCCCTGAGCTACGGCCCTTTGAAAATGGCACTGAAAAATTGATTATTATTTTATATTTCAGAAATCTTTTGATTTACAGGGACGCGACTTTATACGTATATTGAACGATGATACAAACTTATTTTTACATTATTTTTTAAAAATATTTTTTACCGTAAGGGTGGTATTGAGGGGAGCGGAGCTGTCGATATTTTGCATTAATTTCTTATGTCTTACTTTTTTTCACTTTGGTACAAGAATGTCATTCACTAATTAAAAATACATAAAAAACGTCCTCTTTCATTTTAGTCGTAGGACGGACCGGACCGTTTGTGAGAAAAATCTTTCTAATGAGTTTGATGCGGAATCGCTGAAAACACAGGCGTATTATGGTTTTTGGGATACTCACGGCATGAAAATCACATAAAATATCCATCAGTGATTCTCCTTCGTACGATACATGGTGCTGTAAACAGAGTACTTATTCCTGAAAATCTTATGGATGTTCTCAATATTTAAAAACTAAAAAAAAACATTGAAAAACAACAAAAAGTAAAGATAAACAGATAGAAAGTGAAACCAAAAAATTGGGATCACCCTGATTGGCAATGAGAACGCTCCCCTAAGAAACATAGTGCCGGTAAGAGCAGGTTCTTTGATAAACATAATCACACACACACATGCACGCACGTACACAAACACGCTGGAAGCTATTGATAAACACGTACATATAGATTACTCGTTACCTCGTTGTAAGACTTTCAGGCACTCCTGGAGCGAAAACCACTCATACGATAGACTCAGATAGGAATTTTTGATCAGCATGACTTTGGCTACAAAATAGCAAAGTTTCAGCCAATCCCACCGAAGCATGCCAGAATATGACATATATATATATTTTACCTAACCTAAAAATTGATAAAGAAATTCTGAAAAAAATTCTTGAGCTTTATTGGACTAGAACAAAAATATTTCGACCCTCGCAATTTTTTGCTAAAGTTAACAGTTTCGAAGTAAAAAGTTCTTGAATGTCTAAAATGACGCAAATTCCCGAACTTTGACAAGCTGTATCTCAAAAACTGTCCATATGATTGGCTCGATGTAATAAGAACTTTTGGACAGCATGACTTGAACTACAGAATACCAAAATTTCAGCCGATTCCACCGAATCAACATTTTCAAGGGCTTTGTTCCGGGGTCCTTTGCCCTATATTCAAAAAAGTGATAAGAACTATAATTAAACCTACATAAGTCATTCTACGAGACTCATTTTAGCAGCGAAACAAAAAATATTTTGTTTGCATTTTTGAATACATATATTCGTAGATAATTATAATATCAACATTTTTACCTACAAATTATGACCCAAGAGCTAATAAGGCTATCAAATTGTCAAAATAATTTTGGCTACCAACGCGTATTTCTCAGATAAAACTCGTATTAAAAAAAATAGTAATGCCTTTTCGGACTGATTTTAATCGAAAGGTGGGCTCTTTAGCTTTAATTTAAAAAAAAATTAAGTCCCTAGTACATCTAACAGAAGTTTACCGCAAAAGAGACGACAGCGTTTTCACTGCAAGAGCGTAATTTCTCAGGTAATATGTTAATAAAAAAAAATTGAATAGCCTGGCCCATTTCAGACCACTTTTAATAGAAGGGAAGCTTTAATTTAAAAAAATTAAGTCCCTAGTACATCTAACATAGAAGTTTACAGCGAAATTGTCATTGACGGCGTTTCCGCTGCCAGCACATTTTCTATGTTAAACTAAAATAAAATAATATCTATTAACCTGGCCCTTTTCGGACTGATTTTAATCGAAAGGTGGGCTCTTTACCTTTAATTAAAAAAAAAAAAAATAAGTCCCTAGTACATCTGACATAGAAGTTCACCGCGAAATTCTCGTTGACGGCCTTTCCGCTGCTAGCGCACTTTTTATGATAAACTAAAATAAAATAAGATTTATTTACCTGGCCCTTTTTGAACCAATTTTAATCGAAAGGTGGGCTCTTACCTTCAATTTAAAAAAAAAATTAAGTCCCTAGTACATCTAACATAGAAGTTTACCGTGAAATTGTCGTTGACGGCGTTTCCGCTGCTAGTGCATTTTTTTAAGTTAAACTGAAATAAAATAAGATCTATTAACCTGGCATTTTTCGGACTGATTTTAATCGAAAGGTGGGCTATTTACCTTAAATTAAAAAAAAAAAAATAAAAAGTCGTTAAAATATGTTTTCTATAAAAAGAAATCGATGTATTTGTATTATTTAACGATTCATTCATTTATTTCGCTTTTCGGAGCTTCTGCCATCTTCAAATTAATTTTAAAAAGTTTTATATTTTTACAAATTCTTTACAAACAACATAGAAAACTATAACAATCATTATTTTCTTAAAATAAATGTTTAAAATTTCCGATAACTTTCTTTTCATTGAGATTCTAAAAATTTTAATTTTTTTTATTTACGGATTTTCGAAATTGCGGTAACTTTCAATGGGTAAACTTTTTAGTTTATGGCATTAGAAATGCAATAAAAAAAATCATTAAAATCCATTCACTATAGCTGGGTTCCGTCATTTTTCATATATAATGACTAATTGCACTGCACAGTATATTCTTAATCTATTGCTTTATGCCTAGTAAATTTATATATTTTTTTGTCAGAGATAACTCCTAAATCCAGAAATTCTCTGGTTTCGAAAGTATTACCAATACAATTATCAAAAATCAAAGATTTCTCGATAAAGAAAGACACTGTGTTAATAATTTTTTTCATCACTCATTAACAGCAATTGAGGCTTGCTGAAGCTGGAGGAAATCATTGTGACTTGCAAATGTGCAAGGATTAGGGAACTTGCACAAAAGCTAAAATAACATTTTCACCAAAAAAGGCCAAAAACGGCACATTCAAAGAGCTTTACGATGTACTAATTCATTGTTTCAATAATTTTAATCGTACAATAGTAGATTAACTAGAGGTTTCATCTTCTGAATAATGTCATATGAATTAGATTTCGGTCATTTTTTGCTACTTGCATCAACATGCATCAAAGAAAAGTTTCTATATTATTCGGGGGGCTTACTAATTTATAGGGGGATGCCACCTCTTTTTATGGGTGGCACCTAAAAAAAAAAAAAACAAAACATTGGAGCTGAAAGAAAATCAAATTTTGAAAAGAAAATATTCTCTGCAACTTTTCATATAAATTGATAATCTTTAAGTTATATCGACTAGACTGGGATTTTAGTTTGAAAAAAGTTATTTCAAATAGGTTTTCGTTAAATAATTCGAAAGGTATTACATTGAGAGAAAACATGCTAGAGACAAATAAGATATAAATGTTAAATATCTTAGAAACTATTTACGTAAAAAATTCTCACAATCAAAATGAAAGTCTATTAATTAGGCTTTCAAATGATTTTTTGGTTATTTCTATAGCATAAAAACAAAAAAGTTATGACAGAAACAATGTGCTTTTTCACATTTTTTTTTTATTAAGAACGCCGCTATTTTGTTAATGTAAGTAGACAGTAATTAAAAAAACATATCCCCATATACTGTTTTTCGTTAATATATAGTATGACCTAGACCTTCAAATTTTTTCGTCCGCTTACAGCGCTTGCTTTAGAAAAAAATTGCATTTAAAACATTTTCATTTCTTTGCAAATATATTAATAAATATTAGTTTTATCGAAAAAATAGTGGATATCAAAAAGGAAGCTTATAAACTGAGAATGAATTCGTTTCTGTCATATATTTGTATTGGAATTATACTTTCGGAGATATTTAAGTCTATAGATGGCATCCGACCGTTCTTAGGAAGTATTTAGTTTAAATGTTGAATATTTTAGAAATTGAGACATTTCCATAAAAATAAAAAGTTCTAAGCAACAAAATTAAAGATAACATATAGAATGATTTTTGGTTTTTTTCTACATCATAAAAAAGTAAGAAATTATAGCCAATACAATGTGCGTTTTCACATTTTCTTTAACAAAATATCGCTATTTTCTTATTGTAATTGCCTATTTTTCTTTTTCAAAATGCTGCTTTTTATTAATATATAACATCACCTAAGCACTCATTTTTTTTTGTCCGCCATCCGCCATATTAGAGCCACCATTTTGAATTTTTTAATTTTGACTCCAGAATCGTAGTCAGTGATCCCAAAAACATAACTATCTTACGTTTCAAAAATGAATCAGTAATACTTTTTCAAATATTGAATATTTAAATTTAGGGATGGTATTCTTCCCTTGAGAGTAAGAGCAAGTGTCTGGACCATATAAAAATTACTACAATAATAACGAACGAAATTTTACATATTTTTTACCTCTAGGTACTGTACTACAATATTATAGTGTAAAAATAAAAAGTGCGACGCTGTTTAAATTGTAGAGTTTTTATTAATAAGTGCCTACTTTAAGAAAGTAATTTACACAAACTTCTTTTTTTATTACAAGCTTTGGATTGCAGTGATTATTTGTCATGTTAATGTTGTAACTGTTTATGCATATAAACCTATTATATGAAGCTAACAAGTTTTTATTAAAATGCACCAAAAAGAATAAAATAAATATTACGTAATTCACATCAGTTTATCAATGCTGCTTAACTGATCTAAAAGCTTATCGCGGATATACATTAAAATAATGGTATATCTTTGGAATTAAATACCTATAAACTCGCGACAAGTTCTTAGGTCATTTACAATATTGCAACATTGATAAAAATGATGTGATTATCTTTTTAGTGCATTTTAATAAAATCTTGTTCATAGGTTTATATGTATAAACAGTTAGAACATTATCATGATAAATAATCACTGCAACCCAACAAGTTAAAATTGTCTGTTCTAACCTACAAACTATAAACGTCACAACACACAGAAATTCTATTAAAACGCTTGCACCTTGACGGGATCAATTGTTACCTAGACGCTTTCAAGGAGTGACGTCACAGCGCTTTTCGCGAGGATTTCAACTTTAATTGTTTGTTACAAAGTAAGTACTGCGATTTAAGGGCTGATATTCGGTGTAGCGTGTTTTTATATATACACACACCTTAATGATATTTTAAAAAATGGGCAAATTTCCTATTATCGACGAATAAAAGGCACGGTTGTGTTAGGCTATCAACAAATCAACAAATTTATAAATGGGTAAAAAAGAATATCCGAAAACTGATCCCCGAGGAACACTTGAAATATATACATTGACGGAATTACAATCAATATACTAAATTGTATTCTCTCTGAGGAGTAATAAGTATTTTAAAAATATCAAGAAATCTTGAAAAAAAAAAACGATTATTTAAAAGTACACCAGGGTCAATTTAACGTACATAAATGGTCACAGAGTAGAACTTTCTATGCCAGGCAGTGTATAATTTTTGTATCAATATGAGATGCCAGTTCGTAGTGTCATCTAATCGATTTATTTCTGCGATAGGGACATGAAATTAATAATTTATATTTTAATGTACTAAATGGATAAAGTGGAGTAAAAATACACTCCAACGTAATAACTTTCATAAATATTATTAAATATGGATAATGGTATACATGAAAAGGTAATATTGACTTTTTAATTCACTTAATTATTCAAAATTTCATTCAACTTACATTTAATAGACAGGTCTTTTCTAGAATATTATTTAACATTCATTTAAGTATATACAATTATTACAAATAAATATGAAACCAGAGAAATTTGCTGTGGCCTAAACGCAAACAAAACCTGCGCACCAGCAATCATTTTATTTGAACTATTGTAGTATATTATCCTATCCACATACGTTTGTTTATTTAGTTTTAGTTAAGTTCTATTGTTAAGATCTGTGTCCTTATTTATTAACTGATCGGTTTGAATAGTGAGCTTGTTTGCGTATGATTAGCGAAATACGGCAATTTTAAGAAGGCGGGCAGCTGTCAGAGTGACAGAAACGAAGGTCGGCGTAAAATGGACCAAAAGGGAAGTTCCTTTTGGTGAAGCAATTAAGGCAGTTCTATTGGAGTTGCTGTGTGTGCTTACAAGGAATCAACCGTTACTTTGAGGTGGGTTTACTTTAAATAAAATCTTGTCAAAATCATATAATTTTGTTGTCCATTCTGAAAACATCATTCCACCGATTACTTGAGGACCCGCAGATTGAGCTAGCAGGTACATATCCCAAATATCATATCTACATACGCCCAACAGGTTGAACATATTGTTTGAGATTATACACATTTTGAATGCCCAGAGACCTACCATCGGTATCGTCTTTAAGTTCATACGAATTCGGACCCTGAATAGATACAACGGTACCTGGTCCACTGAATAGCAAGAATTTTTTTTTAATTTCATGGTTTTCGGCAGATGATTGTGGGTGAGTACGAACCAGTACCTTGTCGCCCACCACAAATTTACTCAAAGCTTTTCCCCTTTCTCGACGAAGCTTACGCTTCTCTGCCTTAGACAGCAATTTCTCATGAACCAACATTATGATTTTATCATGTGAAAAGATTCCCTCTGATGTATCCGGGTAAGGCACCCCCCTTATAAAAGAGTTTTTAAAAGGTGTTCCAAAATGAAGAGTATCCGGGGAAAAACCGGTACTGCTATGAACTACCCTATTTAACCAACCCTGAACATCAGTCAAGATCATTGCGAATTTACCATGGTATGAATAACAATACTTTCTCAATAGTGTCCCTATCTCACGGTTTACACGTTCTGTAAGATTGCCCTGCGGATAATATATGGAAGTGTGTCTTACCTTTACGCCGGCTTTAGCCAAAGTTTCACCCCACAAATAGCTTGTAAACTGACTTCCATTATCAGATAGAATTACTTGGAGTTTACCTACTTCGATGAAATATTTTTGTTGAAGACAGCGCAAAATAGCTGAAGTAGTAGCCCTTTTCAATGGAAATAACCTTACGTACTTGCTAAAAGCATCTATCACTACCAAAAGTTGGGTTGCACCTCCACGAGAAACCGGGAGTGATCCCATTAAGTCCAAACATATTATTTGCTTAATACCATTTGGCATTACGCTCTACGTTTCCCCCAGTAAATGGCGAGATATTTTATATTTCTGGCAAATTTCGCAACCAGCAATAATTTTACGACACGACTGCCTCATTTTTTGCCAATAATAAAAATTCTGTAATGCTTCAAAGCACTTCTCCGCCCCAAAATGTCCATTATCTACATGACTCACTAGGGGAACTTTTGCAAGTAAATCCCGACATACCACGAGTGCCGGCGAAAAGCGTTACCTTGGTAGGGACAATTGGGAGTAAAGTAACTAAAGTTCAAGAGCAGGTTTTCTTGAATGTTAAAATAGGCGATTTGAACTTGGATTATCCGTTCTTAGTTGTGCAGAATCTATTAAGAAGTGGGGTGTGACTGGATGTGCGACAACCGTGTAATAATTGCTTTTTCTAAAAATATTCTACATGGTATTTTCTCGGGCAGCAACCATCAAATTCCATTTATTGGAGAACCTAACTCTGCTGTCCATATTTCGGTAAGTGGAATTAGTGATGAGGAATTTGTTCAACCACGTAAGCCAGAATTAATTTGTTATTCGGATGATAAAATTCATGAAGCGGTTCTATTTTGACGCCACACCGTTTCGACAAAAAAATCACAAAACAATTTAGCGCATCACGGCTAACCCTTTGACAAGGCATTATCTATGAAAGGGTTTCATAGAGTCTACTAAAATGCCTCAGATCCATATCCTTCTAAAACTTCACATAATACCTAGCAAAAAACCTTCCCACCCAGCAAGAAAAATACAAGGTCGTACTTAATAATAAACTTTATTTTCCTTTTATGACAATATGATACATTATTGTATAGGAATAGTTAGTCTTAATGTCTAAAAGAGAGAAGAAGAAGAAGAAGAAAAAAGAAGTAAATCACAGAGCACTTTACATATTAAAATATTCTTCTAGTTTGTAGAAGGTTGTGCTAATTAAAAATATTTTAAGTTTCTTTCTAAATAGTTCAAGTTTATTGCAATGTTTTATTTTCACAGGGAGGTGATTAAAAACCCTAGGTCCTAGACAACTGGGTGAATTTACAGAGACATTTAATTTACTGAAGGGCACATAAAGATCGTGTTTTTGCCTGGTATTTACATTATGTAGATGATTGTTAGAAATAAATTTACTCTTGTTTTTAAAGACAAATAAACAGTTCAAAAATGAAAATTGACGGAAGTGTCAAGATATTATAGTCCTTAAATATATTTTTACAGGTCTCTCTTGTGGATAAACCTACCATACATCTTATCACACGCTTTTGGACTAAAAATATATTATTTGATAGGGTGGAAATCCCCCAAAAACAAACACCATATCTTAACCGAGAATCAACCTCAGCAAAATATATATTCCTTAGTTGAGCGTTGAGCCATGTTTAGAACATTTTTTACATTTTTGAACTGATAAACTACTGAATGTAATTTGGCTATCAGTAATTCACAATGGCTTTTCCAGTTCAAGCAACTGTCAATATTTATACCTAAAAATTTTACATTAGACGTCCTTGTTGATATTGACGTATTATCAAGTTGAATATTTGGATAATTACATTTCTTTTGTCTATTGTGAAACACTAATGCCTGTGTTTTCTCAACATTAAAATAAAGAGAATTTTCACTAAACCAATTACTAAGGTTTTTCAATAAAACATCACATTTCATCTCTAAAATATCAACATTTTTATCTGATAGTATAATGGATGTGTCATCTGCATAAAAAGTAAAATCTGCTAAAGCACTCAAACCATCCAGATCATTAATATATAATAAAAATAATGTGGGCCCTAATACCGACCCTTGTGGCACGCCCATATTAATTTCTACAGATGCCGAGTTAACAGAATCAATTGTATTGTGCGTAATATTGGCAACTGACACATACTGTTTGCGACATGACAAATAACTTTCAACCCAGTCTAAGGCTAGGCCCCTTACCCCGTACTTAGAAAGTTTGGAGATAAGTTTTTTATGATTAACGCAGTCAAATGCCCTGCTTAAATCGCAAAAGATACCAACAAGACATTCACCTGCTTCGACATACGTTATTATCTTTTCATAAAACGATTGCATTGCACTATGAGTTGATTTATTATTTAAGAATCCGTGTTGGTTATGTGAAAGTGTATTATTTTTATTCAAAAAAATCAGTAATCGGTTTAAAAAGCAATATTCAATAATTTTTGAAAACCCTGAAGGTATGGTAACTGGTCTGTAATTTTGTAACTCTTGTATATTATTTTTTTTTATGAACAGGAATAACTTTCCCAATTTCTAAAATGTCTGGAAAAGCTCCAGCAGAAAATGATAGGTTTACAATATAAACTAAGGGTTTGATTATTTCCATCATTACTCTTTTAATGAGAAATGAGGGTACATCGTCATGTCCTGATGATCGTTTATTTTTTAGTTTATATCTTATTATATTACACATTTCTGGTTCTGAATATGGTTCTAAAAATATTGCGAAGTTTTTGATTTGTTCCGAATTATGTCTATCTAAAATGATAAAATCTGAGTGGTTTGTGGGTATAATCTAGAAAAAGCATGCACACATAAATGTGATAACACTTTGCAACGTCATCTTTTCCCTCAGTTGACGGCTGAGGACCAAAGGTGATCGAAACGTAGCAACCAGCTAAGCTCAATAGTTGGGTCGAGGTTCGAATCGTTTAAAAAACTAGTTTTAGGCACCAGCGTATTCAACAATACTTCAACAATATCACTTTGACTTAGACAGAAACTATAAAATTGATCTAGAATTTACTATAAAATAAATTGAAAAAACACTAAGATGCCCTGGGAATTACCAAGGTCAGATTTAATATCAAAAGTTTTAAATTCACCAAAACAGAAATTGTAAATGTACTTTAAATAGTACTACCAGTACCAAAATTTTCACTTCTCACAGCGCACTTTTCGAAAACTAGGTACCTACTTATATTACTTCCCCACATCTATACTTCGTATTACGGTTTGACCGCTGAACACGGTATTATTATTATTACTATTATTATTAGGAACATTTTTAGAAACAGTTTTCCCACGTTCTTTTTCCCCACTGAACCTCTACAGTTTCCTTTGCTGATTGGCCTGGTAGTTTGTTAACAAGTAGTGAAACCTACAATACTGATTTTACTCATAATCTCTAACGTCCAAAAAAACAGAGATAATTTTGGCATATACATATCTCATTGACGTAATATTAAAGAGTAACAACACTGTTGGTAAAATATTGGCAACTTTGCCAAGAAAAATTAAAATTTGGAATTCTGATTTTGCATACCAGTCCTGTTATTTAATTTGGTATAATCACAAAAAGTTAAAAAGTGTATTACAGCCTTGGTTCATTTTAATATTTTTATGTTGAAAAACAATGTACAGGGTGGTCACGAGAACGTTAGTAGCTCATTTATCTTTGTTATTTTTGAAGTTACTTAAAAAAAGCTAAAAATTAAAAGTTATAGAAAATCAAATGTATTTTCCAAAAATCATTTCAGAAAAACAATTGAAAATCGCGTTTCGGAGGTATGAACTTTACTTGATTTCTTTTAAATCGAACACCCCGTATATTTTTACACCATATGAAAGGCAAAAAAAGCATTTTAATAATATATAAAACATAGTATTTTTCTTAAGAACCATCTTAGATATTAAACTTTATATTTTGTTACCATTAAGTCATGGTAGTCCGAAAAATATATATCTATCAATGAAATTTTTCATTTTATTCAAAACGAAATGAAATTAGTTACTAACTAATATCTTGATAGAACTACGTACCTGATTACTTTAAATTACATACTTTTGTTCTCCACGGCTAATTTAATAAATTGTAAATTTATAGTTAATTAAACAACATTTGTTTAAGATAAATACAAATACTATGTGCTGTATATCATTAAAAAGCTTTTTTTATGGACTTTCAGATGATGACAAAATGAAAAAACAAAGTAAAGTTGATGTCTCCGAAATGTGACTTTCAATTGTTTTTCTGACATGATTTTTGGAAAATACATGTGATTTTCTATAGATTGTATTCGCTACCACCCTGTATAAGGCAGTTTTCTACTCTAAGATATTAATACTGTTCTAATAAATGATTACATTATTTACAAGTAAAGTTTAGTCTATCAAGGTCTACCCATCCCTGTCTGATCTTTTCGCAAGTTAATAAAGCAATTTTAATGTTTTCATTTAAATACACGTATCTTCTTTTTAATTGAAAATTGCTTAATGTAGGGTTGCCTAGACCCGCACACTTAATTAAAAAATGTTCCTGAAACAGCCAGATAACGTTTTATTAGAAATTTTTGAATTAATATTCATCAGCATACCTTCATAACGAGAACTTTCCATTAAATGATTTCATATTCAAAATGTAATAAATTTAATGTGACTTTCTTGTTATTATTATGTCTGAAAAAAAATCTATTGTTCTCTTTCATGTTACAATTTTACTAAAAATTAATATTATAACGCTGTCGCTTTTCAAAAAAAAATTAATTTTCTCGCCTTTGTGAGGTCATGTACAAAAAACGGATCATTACTTTACTTCTTGCGGAACATCGTAATTGTGAGTACTTTCATTAAATTTATTAAATGGCGACTGAAGACAAATACGCAGTAATTCATATTAGCTCTTATTTACATCATCAGTTAATGTAGGGGCCTTAAATATTACCTCTCGTTTCAGTAGATGTAGATTTTATTACTCAAAATTTCAAAATTTTGCAGCCAGTATTATCAAATGTTATATACAGGATGTAATGAAAAACGTATCTGCTACTTTAATCGTGGATAGTACACATCACAATGGTAAAAAAATGAATAAAGGTCCGTCGAGTTGTAGGCACTACAACATTGTTTAATTAATGGTTTGTTAACGAACAGAATAACGTTTTAGGTTACCATAGTATAAAAATGTAAAAATATGTTTAAAGTGGCGTCCATGCAAGGTAATACATTTTTCGGTTCGTCTCCTCATGCTCACTCTAACATCTTAACATAACATAACAGATACCAGACGTATTGCGTGTTTCTGTGCATCTCTCTGTATACATTGATGTAGTTTTTCCATACTTATAGCTGCCAGGATAGATGCTTGAGGTGACCCCAAAAGTAATCTCATTTGTTTAAGTTTGGTTAACCAATGCAAGTAAGTAGTGACCAAGTAGGTCCAAAGGATTTAGATCCAGTGATCGTACAGACTAGTAGTAGGTCTACCCAGATTAGGTATTCTTAAGATAAAATACTAAAATACGCCAGGAGTCCAGTGGTCGGTAAACCATGTATTCTGTCTTGTTTTCTAAGAAATTCATGTAGTTTATACCATTTCAATGTTGAGGTAAAACAAAAGGACCAGTTAGATAAAGAGGCCAAACATTTATGGAGATTTGACTGTAGTGCTTGGATTGGATTAAATCATGTGGATTTTCCTCTTGCCACATGTGCTGCATATAAAAGTTAATTTCATCATCAATACTCCCGTAAATAACACAGAAGATAGAAAAACAGAACAGTTGACGCATTTTTGTAAACCCAGTACAGAATACTCCACGTGGAGGAAAGTTCCAGTGGCCCTTGTAAAGTTCACTCCATCTTTATACTACACACAGAAGTCGATCGAGCTAATATGAGGGGAGACCGGAGCATTTTTCTGGACTATATTAAATGATATAATGAATGCGTTACTTAATAGATAGAACATCATTCCTCTTATGTAAAGTATGTTCTGGCATGATTAAGATACAAAATAAACGGAAACACGCCTCTTTTAATTACGATTTCCAACTTTTGTGATATATTTAGTTATTCGAATCACCAACTAGAACGGCGCGGAGTTTATTGTCGGCGTTAATACCAGGGTAACAGATAACCAGCGCCGTACTTTGAATTTATCTGTTAATGTCGGAATGCGTCCACCAATGCATAAGCCAGTCCTATCTTGGCTCAAAACAGAGTAAGACTAGAAACGTCATTAAGCTTCTACCAAAAATAAGATTTTTAAATCTCTAGTATTATTTTCTTCATTCTAATACGCAAAAATGCAGTACTCTTGTCAACAAGTAATAATGCCTACTTTGATATTTCTATGGGCTGTTTTTATAGTCTTTTTTATTCGCACTGAAAATTTGTAGGCAACTATAATACAAGTCATACATGTAATTGAATGGCTCCTAAAATACACCATATCTTCATATGGTCTGTAGCTGATATCATAGACCATATGACCATTTGGCCTAGATCATATAACCGAAGGGCCTTTCCTCTATATCAGCCAACCCTAGTTCTTTCAAATCGATTATCCGAAAGTGTGGTCTGCCCTAGTCTACAGTTGTTGTAGGTGGACTTTCTGAAGCATTTTCTCACTTCTTGCCTGAGATCTACTAAAATTCGGAAGACAGCATAACAAGTGCCACCATTTCTTGAAGTGGTAATTTTTCATTACAGCAACAAACACTAAATTGCATTTTTTTTTATTTCGTTTTGACCGAGAGGAAAACAAATGAAAACAAAACAGAGGATAAAATACTGAAAATTCTTGTTTAGGAAGAATAGGTCCTTTTTCAACTTAAAACATATAATGTTTAGTAATGAACCTTTTTTTGCATTGTTTGTATTCACTGGATAATTTTTAACAAAGCACTTAAGGCAAAACTTGTAATGCCCATAAGTCGGTAGAAGTCATTTGAGGACCTATGTTGTTAGAGACTTTTTATTTTTCCATATATGAAGTTCCCATATAGTTGGTAGTGGTAGCGTATGTTTGGAGGTCGAAAGGGCTACAACAGACGATGAAAGCCAAACTATCTGGTTTGCAGAGAAAAGCATGCCTGACAATAACTGGTGCAATAAGTACCAACCGTCAGCTGCTCTGGAAACTCTCCTGGATCTACCCCCTTTCCATATCTATTTGGAGAAAGAGGCCAGGTGGGCAACATATAGACTTCAACAAGCGGTCATTAATATGCCGCAGGCTATCATCATGGAACGCGACAGGCTGTCAGATAACGTAGATAGTGACGATATCCTGGGAATACTTTCAGATGTGATGCCTACCGTGACCAACTACGAACTGCCTTTAACGTCCTGTTTCCTGGGAGAGAATAAAACCGATCTACAAACAGTAGACATTTGTTGGTTTACAGACGGCTCCAAAACCCCCGAAGGAGCTGCAGTCGGGGTATTCAAAGGTAAGAATAACTTCGAGCCTGGGTAACAATGCGACTGTTTTTCAGACGGAAATTCACGTCATTGAACTGTGTACAAGGAGGCTCGAACAGGTGCGTCCTAGACGCAGATCAATAAAAAATATTTTCAGACACCCAAGCAGCTCTTAAAGCTCTTGGCTCACATCGTTGTAATTCTAAATTGATCTGGAACTGTCAAAAGGCTCTAACCCAATTAGGCAGAAACAACAAGTTAACTCTGGTTTGAATACCGGGCCACTCTGGCATGGAGGGCAATGAAATAGCTGATTTCTTAACTAGGGATGGTGAGGCATCGAAATTTATTGGACCAGAACCAGTGCTTGGCATATCGGAAAGCGCTGCGAAAACAACCATCTTGGCCTGGGCTGAGAGGAAAATTCTCCAGTACTGGCAAGAACTACCAGGGTTAATTCATCCAAAGGAGTTTATTGAAATCAAGAACTAAAAAACTACTAGAGTTAAACAGGTTACACCTAAGAACTCTATCTAGTTGGCCTATATACCGGGCACTAGAAACTAAAACACCACCTACACAGACTATAACACAGACTAATAGCGTACAACGTTAAATGATGACTGCGTTTGGAGGAAGATGAAACGACAACGCATGTTCTATGTACCTCCCCTGCTGCAAAAAGAACCAGGATCTCACTTTGTGGCGAAGAGCAACTGCTTCCAAATAACCTGGACAATCTCTCACCCAATGAGGTAGTCGGCTTTATTAAAAAGCTGAACCTATTTTGTGAAATATAATTAGGAGTGAGCCTCAATAGACCAGATGGTCGCAGAGGAGGGTCTGTATAGTAGCCCACTTACATATCAACCTAACCTAACCTAACCCCATATAGTTCCCGTATGTAGAAGACAAACTGTAAGGTGTAATTGAAGATGAGTACACCCAAACATCTGGGATTTATTATTCGCTGACATGAAGGAAACTTTGCTTCGGTAAAAGTAGATAACTCCGACAAATGTAAAGTTAATAAATGCGGGACTGTGATCTGCACCAATTCTCTTCAACATTTATAGTGAACACGTCATGGGACATGTGCTGCAGGACTGGCAGGGTGAAGTAGCTATAGGCGGAACCAAGATTTCTAACTTGAGATCTGCAGATAATATCACCATAGCTCCAGCAAGCGTTAGCCTATACATCCAGTAAGCTTTGATTATTGTTTAATTGAAAATTAAAACAACCCAACTAGCACAATTAGTTGCTGGAACGTAGCAACGACTATTGTAGCTGCTTTAAAGTGTTCTGTCACTAGTCACAAGAGCATAACAGGAACGTCCCCATTACGTTAGTTCGACCAAAATGGGGAATATTTTTTCGGTTACCGCAACGTTCCGGCTACGTTCCTGGAACTAGTCCAGTTACGATCCAATGGCGTTGTGGTTACGTAGCGGTAACGTCGCGGAGTGTAAACCGCGACTTTCGGGGAACTTTACCACGTCCCACGCTATCAAATGAATGTTGCCTGCTTTGTCTTGCAACTGATTTTATTATGCTTGTGTTTCATTCCTACATGATCATTGCTATCCATTTCCCTAACTCAGAAACTTTCCCAATGGTTAAACATAAAAATTAAAACGAATGCAAGTTTATTGTCAAACATAATGATAAAACGTCCGAATCTAACACGCGCCTTTATAATTTACATTTTTTAATTAAATTATTGTCCGAGAAAAAACAAATCTTTGCCCTTTGTTTGCTCTCATGATGAATTTATAAGGTGATGTTGATAAATGAAAATGCATGTGTAGTTGTACAGCAGGCCAATCCGAATATTATTAGCAAACTAGGAATTATTTTAACCATATGCACATATATATTCTGAAAAAGAAGAGAAATTTGAATAAATGATTTTTTTTTAATTATGTTTTATTTCAGTGCTATTGTATTTGTTTACCTGTTTATGTTTCTCAAAAAACAATACAAGTTCAACATAGGTAAGAGTGCAAAATTACTTTACAACATCAATTAAATTTCTGAAATGACTAGTAAGTGTAAAAGACAATGTTCAGTAATAGTGCATATTTTAAAAGTTGTATCAATTTCCAAATAGATAGAAAACTTCGCAGTAAGTGGCCAGTAGCTTTAAAAATTGGAAAACCATCTAGCAAATTATGTTAAGTGAAATAAATTCCAACCCAAGAGATTATTATAGGTATTTTGAAACATATCTATAAATGCAGATACAAATATGAATAACTTACTTTAGTGAAAAATAATCCTGTAGAAAATGTTGACTAAACACACACATAAATTTGCTAGGTGGTTTTCCAATTTCTTAAAGCTATTATCCACTTACTGCGAAGTTTTTTTGTCTTTAAGCACTGAATAATAACTTTTACTCTTACCAGTTATTAATATTATGGAGCAACTTCGTACTCTTACATATTTTATAATATTAGAATATTTTATTACCTGTATAGAACATTTATTATCTTTTGAAAAACATTAACTGGTAAACAATACGAAAAATACCTAGTTGTTTTCCTCACTTAACGAGTTGTGTTGAACGGAAAAGATAAATATATGAAACTCAACACAAAATAGCATGTTATTACTTTAAAATGGTAAACAACCAAAATTTGGAAAAGATAAAGGCCACAAGACAAGCATAAACTATATAGGTTAGGTATTTCATTCCTCTCGTTATCGCCCCTCCTTTCCTATATACGGTTAAAAATGGGAACTAGATGGTGAAATTTACTTCATCGTGAATTTAAGAGGTAATACGCACTTCGTAGTAGCCGTGCACGGTGAATTTCAGTTCTGCAGGTAGCGGTAACGTCATTAACACTAATAAATGTTACTAACAAGGTCCATAACTTTAAACGGATAGTAAAGGTTCCCAGAACGTCGCGGCTACTTTCAAAGCTACTTGAAAGTGGTTGCAACTTCGAAGGTGGACGACCTTCGACTGGTAACTAGGGCATCCCCATGCACCGGAAAAGCTACGTAGAAGTCACATAACTCTAAAGTAACCGCTAGTGGTAAAAACTACGAGGCAGTGACTACGGGTATGTCAAATGAAGTTATTTACACATCAAAGTCGTAAATTTAGTCACGGATTCGTAGTAGTTACTCATTCGAAGTTCCCATCTCAGTTACTGTTACTTTGGTGCTAGTTGGGAAACGAAAATTGTGATAGTAGATCGAGTACATGATAACCACCTAGACATGATAAGGGTATGTGACTGTGAGGTAGTCAACGAGACAGTATACTTTGGAGCCTTTATGGACAATACTGGCGATTGTAATTTTGAGATGGCAAGTTTGGCAACTTGCTAGTTGAGAAAAATATAGCATGACAGAAATATCATGGAACGCACAAAGATCAGACTTGCTAACTCCTAGTTTTCTCCATGTTTCTTTATGCCTCGGAGACATATACCGTTAGGAAAAAAATAGACAGACTAACCTTTGATGCTTTCGAGATGTGGGTTTGGAGACGTTTGCTACAAAATCCATGGACGTCTACACACTAAGAGCTTGATTTTTCAAGAAATATGTCCTCAAAACCAACTCTCTCTCAAATCGTCTCATTTCTTGGCCACATCAACCGAAGGGAGGATAATTAGTACAGTTGATAGTTCAGAGAAAACCAGATGGCGAAGGGAACGTCCTCGAAAATGTTGAGCTGATGGGAAAGAACTTTGGTGAGCCTGTGCGCCTAACAGGTAACCGCAACAAATGGCATGGTGCCGTCAGACGTGCTATACGGAAATGGAGGACGACTAGAACTAGAATAATTCATGGATCACAAAACGTCTGGCAAGACGCTATAAATAAGATTGTGTTAATGCAAAAATTCGTCTACTTTAAAAGTCTAGAGAGTCATTTGTAAAAGAAAATATTAATATGAACGATGAATATTTAGTCGTACATTTTATAATATTTAATATGGAGGAGGATATTTCTTATAATTACCATTTTTACTGGATAACTTTGCTACCACATAACATAAAGGTGGGACGTGCCCATTATTTTCTTAAGATCATGGACAATATGAATTTCAAGCAGTATTTATTTTATAAACATGTTACAAATCTACATGTCAAGGTAACAGCTCATAGCAGTTATATTTGTTGTTCTATAAATAGTACTAAAATATTTTTATTATCTGTTTTTACCTGGGTGATGGATGCCGGCTGTCATCATCAGGTTCTTCTTTTAGAAAGGAGGGTTGCAAGCTAAATCGCCTGCGGAACTGGTGTCTACCCTTCATCAAACCTCTCTGCTTAGACGCCAGACTTCACTACAACAAAATGACAATACATCGTAACAATATGACTGTATCTAATGGTATAGAGCATAATAATTTATAATAACAACAGTTTTTCGTGTAATCTTAATATATTTATTATGCTATGTAAACTTGACTCCAATATAAACATTATAGAGCCTAATAACCTATAATAACAACCATTTTTCCTATAATCTTAATATATTTATTATGCTATGTAAACTTGACTCCAATATAAATATACAAGTCTTTATTGGGGGCGAGCGTAGAGGCGACTTCAATGTGAATATCAGTCGATATTCCGTTGAAGCAAAGTAGAGCGCGGTTAGTACTTGGATGGCGTCCCATCTTGGGAAATACAGCGTTCTCGTCCCACCTTCTAGCGGCTTGTATATCAGTGTATACGCGGAAGTTACGTAATTTCAGACGAGGATTACGTAGTGGATATACCATCCTTCGGAGGGGATGTAAAGCAGGTGGTCCCTTGTCTATTAAATGTTAGGCAAGTAAAAGATCCCTACTCTTCTTAAGAGAAGAGGTTCGGCAAAATTTCCAGGTTGGGGGTAGCTCGTCTCCTAGCGTCGGTGATAGGCCCTGGTAGCAGAAATAGGCCGACGTTAAATAATTAAAAAAAAAGTCTTTATTGAAATTTTCTCTTAATTTGTTCCTTCTATTCTCAAACATTTTCGAAATTTAATTACCAAACAATAAGATATTTATTAAATTTTTTGCTCAGATTATATTATTGTTTGAATAACGAAAATACGTATTTATATATTTTTCAACGCGAGACATTGTGCAATAGTTAATAAAATAATTATTCAATTATAAACTTCTGAATGTTCCTATTAGTGCAAAAGTTTAATGAATATTATGCATATAATGATAAATATAATGATAATATATTTTTTCAACTGTTTGCTAAATACAATTAAAAATGTCTTCTACTTTGCAAGAAAATTGTTTATTACCCAAACAGAAAGTAAGGAAAGTTGACAGAATCAAAAACAATCGCTGGAAGTGTCGTGTGTTTTTCACATTAGATATACCAAGACAATGAACAAGAGAATATTGTTGAAATACTTTGTTAACTCTTGATTTTGAAAGAGCTATTGTTAAACAAACAAACATTATGATTATAGTGTAGAAAAAACTAATAAAAGCCACTAAAACATACTAAGGATAATTGATGAGTAAAGAAGTATACCGGATGGTATACTTTGGAAATTTTGTTGACAATACTGACAACTGCGAATATAAAATCAAAGGAGAATACAGCTCGGCAACTTGCCAGTTGAACAATATGTGACGTGGTACAAATATTACAATACGCGATAAAAGAGGCTTGTTAATGTCCATATTTTATTAATCTTTCCTTACGCCTGTCTCTGAGATACGGGCTGTCAGGAGGCAAAGCCTATCGCACCAATAGCTTCCAGAAAATATGCCCACCAAATAATTATTCAGCATCGTATTTTTCCAAATTATAATTTTTTTGCTATATCAGTCAGAGAAAAAAAAATACAGGTTGGTTAGTGGTGACACGCCTTTTACCTAGGTCGTGTATTGTATAAAGAATTTCTCAATTTATTAATCAAAAGTTACTTGCTGTGCTTTAAAATAATTCGATACAAAGTTGAATATTACGGGAAAACAAGGAAAAATATTTCATACTCTTTTTAGCTTAAAATTACAAGTTTTCATAAATACAGAAATAGTAAATTCGACATTATTGTGAGAATAATACAGTATACAATGTGTCCCAGGATAGATGTAACGAGAGATGTAATGGACCAAAAATTTTGGAATTTTGGAATGGTATTTGGGGATTGAGTCCTGCTTGTTGTAAAACTAAAGTATACCAAAAATGACTTGATTTGGTGTTCTACAGGGTGTTTTATAAGCAAAGTTGTAAAAATCACCACTAATAAAGTACTTTTATTTTTCAAAATATGAAAAAATTCCACTAAGAAAAGTTATTTAGAATGCAATTTTATACGTCTATACCAAATTTCAGGAATATAAAATTAGTTTTTTGAAACTTCCCATTTTTTGCGAATTAAGAGTTGAATTCATATTTAAAGTTGTGTAGGAGCAAATGTTAATCATCTCAAAAATTAGGCTATTGGTAAGTAAAAAGTTGAATATACGAGATGTAGTAAGAAGGTATAATGTTAATCGTACTAATTGTAAAACAAGAAACAATTACTAACAGAAGATTAATGAGGTTTAAAAATTATAACAAGTAATAAATGTCAAAAACATAACAGATTCACAAACAAATTAATTATTGACCAATACAAAACAATGTTTACAATTTTTTTATTATTCGACGTAGCTACCACCCACATCCACACACATTTCGATCCTTCGCCTGAAGTCCTTAAAACTGTTTCGAATGTGATCTAACGGTATGGAGTTTACGGCATTTGTAATTTTCTGCTTCAATACTGCTACATCATTAGGAAGTGGTTCAGCGTAAACCAACTGCTTGAGGCGACCCCATAAAAAGAAATCCAATATTGATAGGTCTGGGGATCTCGCCGGTACTTGATCGGTCCATTCCTGGCAATCCAATTTTCTCCAAAATTTAAATTCAACCACCGATTAACCATTTCTGTGGAGTGGCCAGGGCAACCATCATGTTGAAAATGAACTAAAGGCATATCTTTTAAAATATTTAAATGTTCTTCAGAAAACCTTTCAAGAAGCTGTAAATAAGTGTGCTGGTTTAACCTTCTCTCAATGAAATAAGGTCCAATAACTCCAACGTGATAAGAAACGGCACACCACACATTCACTTTTTTATAATATTGTCTTCTACAATGAATTCTAAAATTTGGATTTTCAGAAGCCCAAAACCGACAATTCTGAGATGAAACAACACCATTGGTTGTGAATGTGGATTCATCTGAGAAAATTATGAAATGATGAAAAAATCTCTCTTCCAAGCGTATGTTTATAATTTGCTTTATATGCCCTAATTTTCTTTGCCTTGTAAATTCTTTGGAGTCCAGACTTGCTAATATTAATAAGAGCTGATCTCTCTCTTAGTGGCATCCTAGGATTTTCTATAACAGAGGCATGAGCTATAATATCCCCAGCATTGTCTTCATCATATGCTTTTATTTTTCTTTTCATGTTAACAACACTACCAGTAGCCAGAAGTACGTGACAAAGCAGTGTTCTCTTAGCGAGTTTTCACCACCAATTCCGTAGCATTGCACAATATAAATTTTTTCACGCACTGTGAGTACCATTTTCACTTAATTTTTTATGCTTGGTTCGTTAATTTGAAACAGAAATTAAGGATAATATTGACTACGTTTGACAGATATGTCAATAATAAATGATAAATGTGTACCCACTGCTTTTCTCATAGCCTACGTTTAGCTTCTACATAACTTTAAATATTAATTCACAAAAAATAATTTCTATGCAGTTTTAATTGAATGGTTCAAAATAAAATACTAATTTATTGAAAAAATGGGAAGTTTCAAAAAAATAATTTTATATTCCTGAAATTTTGTCTAGAGGTATAAAATTGTATTCTAAATAACTTTTCTTAGTGGAATTTCTACATATTTTGAAAAATAAAGGTACTTTATTAGTGGTGATTTTTACAACTTATAAAACACCAAATCAAGTCATTTTTGGTATACTTTAGTTTTACAACAAGCAGGACTCAATCCCCAAATATCATTACAAAATTCCAAAATTTTTGGTCCATTACACCTCTCGTTACTTCTATCCTGGGACACACTGTATCTATCCTTTGACAAACATCTACGATGGAATTGTCATATCGAGCATGTAACTCAAACTCTAAGAAGTATTTTATATAAATTTAAATATTTCAAATCATTTTTAGATATACCACATTTAAAAATATTATATTTTGCGTTAGTGGAATCATGCTTATCTTAGGGAATTCTTGGATGGGCGTTGCCAATAGTAAAATTAGAAATTTTCCAAAAAAAAAAATTAAAAATAATTTATCAAAAAATAATTCAATTCCTTCCAATTTACTGTATCATGAGCAAAAATTTGGACTTGCGACAAAAATTTCTTTTAAAAGCTGTTATTCATCAGTGGAAATACAAACATCAATTAGTTTTAATTGACCATACGTATGAAACTAGGAATAAAATAAATGGCCAAGCGAACACGCCTGCTGCTGAAAAATCAGTGGGTCAAAGAAGCTTAGCTTTTTTGGCCCCTAGATTATACAATGAACTGAACATTGAGACAAGGGATGTAAGTTTCTTAAATCAATTCAAAACTAGGGCTAAGCAATCTGTACCAATATGAGTAGGGATGGTATCCAAATTATTAAATGTAAACAAGGATTAGAATATATATTTAGTATTATTATAGTACTGTTAAGATTAGATGGTCAGAATCGGTGTTTACTTCAGTGTTTTTGTCTGCGTGTGTGTATGTATGTATGTTGTTAATTAGGTACCTACGTGGAATGTATGTTTGGAGTGCTAATGAACTAAGGAATTATTGCCACTTGCGTGTTACTGTTGTGGTACTTTCTTTTGTTTACAACTTTATGTCATACAACTATTGTTTCTTGGGCAGAAAAAACAATTTTTAAAAAACAAGAAAACCTTATTTCACAAATTAGAGTACTTTACTATAACGCGTACAGCTTGGCTATGGGTTGTCTACTATCTGTGGTGTCTTTAAGACTAACTTAATAAATCGAATTATAATGAATTCTGCAACCTATTTGCTTATCTATTATGAATGAGTCCCTTATCCTTTAATAAATAAACAATGAGGCATTATATAACTTACATGAACATTTTAATATATGTTATAATGTACAGAGTTATTATGAATTGTGTATTAGTTTATGTAATTTATGTAAATAAACAAATTATTATTATTATTATTATTATTATTATATATGAATATTTTAAAACTGCCGCAGAATCGTGTTCATACATCAAATCTCCAAGAACTAACATAAACAAACAATACCGGAATCCCAAGTGAGAAAAGCTTTAAGGTAATAACCCAATGTTTTAAAATCATCTACAGTACTTTGAGGATTGTTAATTACACATACGCGTCATATGTGACAAATTGCATGGAGTTCGGGAAGGCAGCCAGTTAACATTCTCGTTTACTGCTTAATTCAGAGCATCCTATGTTCTTTGTTCAACATCGATAATTTCCCTATAAATAAGAGAATTTTGACATTTGGACTGTCAATCTTCAATCTTGCTAAGACACTGAAGCCGGCCCCTGACTTGTCCACTCTTGTTTATTTTTGAGCAGAGAGAACTAGATCCACCTCGTGATCAGGTCCTGAGCGACATTCAATCGGACCTTGCCGCACACTCTTGTATGTTTTGCACTATACGACTCGCTGTCTAATTATGGACTCTAACCACGAGGTACTTCAGGAAGGGAGAGTTTAAAACATAGTTTAAAACACAGTGCGAAGTTTTAAATAAATGTATTATTTTGGAGTTTGTGGAAAAGCAAGAAAAGTGCCGATGATGGTCCATTCCGATATAGTGGTCACGTGCACTAACCTGAGCAATTTTTTTGCAGAGTGCTGCAAAATCCGTTTAAGAGCGCCATCTGACATCACCTATAGTACAGGAAACGAAGACCGAAAAATCCTCCAATTCGGAAATAAATAGTGCTCAACGGATTATTATTTTAAGTTGTAGGGTTGACTCTTAGAAGTAACATACCAAAAGTCCCCAGCCATGGGCCTCATGCGTTAGGCGGGAGGGGGGTGGAAAGGGTCGGTTTGTAGGTTTCTCGTCATTATCTCGAAAACTAAGCATCCTAGCGAAAAGGTCATTCTATACAAAATGAAAGTAAATTAAATCGTCTATAAAAAAGATCGTATTCATTTTTTTGTTAGGGGCAGTAGTTAAGGGTGTACGTGAGTTTGAAAATGCGAATAGCTGGAAAAACTGTAAGTAATTGGTCGAGTTCATCGTCAAGATCATCATCATCGTCGTCGCCGTTGATGCTGAGGATTGGAGGGCCGTTGGTACACGAAGCGCGGCAACTGCTGCACAGAAGCGAGCAGGTATGCCTGCTTTGCGGCACCCGCAACGGCCCCCGCAACCAGTTTTGCACCCGCAAAATATGCTATTTAGGACGGATTCTGGCGCAAATGGGCCCGTGCTTGTGATAGGAGTAAGTACCGACCCCCTCATCCATCCCCAAGCAGTTGGCTCCTGCTGCTAATCTCCATCGAATCCTGCAAACAATAATTCGTCCTTTGTAGTTTAAAAAAATGTGACACAATCTTGTCTAAGCACAATACAAAACATAAGTTAATGTAAACAAGCAAATATTGATACAAACCTGCAAATGAACTCTAAGAGAGTGTTGGCGAGCAGCCGCTCTGGTGGGTGGAAGTGCCGCAAAATCAGGATTTGGCTTTGTCGAGGCTTTAACAAAGGCCTGGTGTCGTACCCAGTTCAGGTCTGCTCCTTGTGGGGCCTGGTACAATGCCAAAAAAGCTGCTCTCCTGCATCAGCTACCATGTCCTGTGTTGCTAAGCAATCACAGAAGACTTTGTAGAAGTCCGTGACCTGCCCCTCGGCTTTAAAAAATATTTTCACCACACCTCACTTGCTCTTGTTGTGAATAACGGAGGTAGTATCACACCCGCTGAACGAATGGAGCCATTTGCGAAGACCATTCTGTTGCTCCATTCGTTCAGCGGTTGTGATACTACCTCCGCTATTTACAACAAGAGCAAGGGAGGTATGATGAAAGTATTTTTGAAGGCCGAGGAGCAGGTCACAGACATTTACAAAGTCTTCTGTGATCCCTCAGCAACACAGGACATGGTAGCTGATGCAGGAGAGCAGCTTTTTTTGGCGTTGTATCAGGCCCCACAAGGAGCAAACCTGAACCGGGTACGACACCAGGCCTTTGTTAAAGCCTCGACAAAGCCAAAGCCTGATTTTACGGCACTTCCACCTACCAGAGGGACTGCTCGCCAACACTCCCTTAGAGTTTATTTGCAGGTTTGTATCAATATATGCTTGTTTACATTAACTTATGTTTTGTATTGTGCTTAGACAAGATTGTGTCACATTTTTTTGAACTACAAAAGACGAATTATTGTTTGCAGATTCAGCAATGGCTATATGGAGATCAGCAGCAGGAGCCAACTGCTTGGGGATGGATGAGGGGGTTGGATGGCTTCCTTACTTCTGTCACAAGCACGGACCCAGTTGCGCCAGAATCCGTCCTAAATAGCATATTTTGCGGGTGCATAACTGGTTGCGGGGGCCGTTGCCGGTGCCGCAAAGCAGGCATACCCTGCTCGCTTGTGTGCAGCAGTTGCCGCGCTTCGTGTACCAACGGCCCTCCAATCCTCAGCATCAACGGCGATGACGATGATGATGATCTTGACGATGAACTCGACCTATTACTTAATATGGCCTTGTAAATACTTGTAATATAAAATTTTCTACTTGTTAAGCATTACCTCCCACAATACACAGTTTTTCCAGCTATTCGCATTTTCAAACTCACGTACACCCTTAACTACTACCCCTAGCGAAGAAATGGATAGGATCATTTTTGTAGACAATTTAATTCACTTTCATTTTGTATAGAATAACCTTTTCGCTAGGATGCTTAGTTTTCGAGATAATAACGAAAAAACTACAAACCGACCCTTTCTACCCCCCTCCCACCTAACGCATGAGGCCCACGGCTGGGGACTTTTGGTATGTTACTCTTAAAATAATAATTCGTTTAGCACTATTTATTTCCGAATTAATGTCTTCGTTTCCTGGCCTACTAGTAGTAGCAGACATAGTGTGCCTGGCAGCATTAATTTTAGTTGAATATAGTTTTAAACATTTTAACCTGTTTTAAATATACCATTTAAAACTTAAAAAAAACCTGTTTTAAACAAAAGAAACTGTTTAAAACAAAAAAAAAACTGTTTTTTTGTTTAAAATGAAAAAAAAAAACTGTTTTTTTTCAACCCCTGCTATATATAGCTACCGACAAATTATCCACGTATGTCTTTATTTGCATGATGTCTTTGTGGTGGATTTTTAAATATGAAAATATGAATATGAAAAATGAGAAAGTGAACAAAACGGTAAGTTTGAGGTTAGGTTATATATTTTCGAGGACTAATGAAAAACTTCAAGTATGTTTATTACCTGTAATTACTACTTAATATTTCTCTAGTTAATCCTAGTATACCAGGACACCAAGTGCATGTCTTTTGCTTTTAAACATAGCCCTCTCCCGCACAGTCACTTTAAGCCTTCAGGGATAAAGGTGTTCTATTGCCTGTAGTTTTTTATGTCTGACCTATTTTGAAAATTTGAAATGTATTGAATATTATTTCACTCATTCCAAAAAATTAAAATAGAATTTCAAACACACCGTTTTAAAATACTTGCACAACAGAGTTAGTGTAATAACGGTAAAATTTTTTAGCCGCAGCACGGGCGTCTCTTTCAAAGTCTGATGATCATTTCGAGGAATTTTCTATGAATTAGTTCCAGTACACCAAAACCGGGCATATGAGAGGCAAACATTGATTTTTGGTTGAAAAATAGAACATGCCTAATTACCAAATGATATTTTTTATTATTAAATAAGTAGTTCTAATAAGTTAATAAAATAGCCTTCTATTTTATTATTATTTGATAAATAAATATTTTTTAATACATAAAGCGTTCGTATTTTATTTTATAAATTAGATATGCTACGTTTACTTTACTAAACTTAATATCAATAGGTAAAAATTTAAATATACAGTACTAGGAGTTTGCTATAAAACCGTTTTTTTTTTAAATGTCGATAAGGTCTCCACTATAGGCCGATCACCATTTTTCCATATATACAAATAAGAAACAATACCTATATAATACTTTGAAATAGAAAAGGGGACAGCCAATAGAACTATTAATGTCCTAAGTTCTTTCATGTTAAACACGTCGGAGACAGTAAAGACTTTATTCTATCTAGTGATGGGCGATATCGTGATTTTTCAATCACAACGTAAATCGTTACTGTGATTTTCTTATATCAGTGAATTTAAAGCGTGATGTGATCACGACTTTCATATAACGACGTACGAGAGAAATTGTTAATTGTTCCCTATCCCTAAATAAGCGCCGACAGACGATGAATGGTGAATTAGCTACTTTTGGTAATCTGTGCTGCCGCAGATATGCATAATATGTATAATATATTATGATTTGTTTATCCAAATAACCTATCTGATGTATGGATTGGTAATAAAGCAAAAGCATACTAGGTTTTGAATGGAACTTGATAATAGGATATTTTTGTAAAGTTGTAATGTCGTGCACAAAAAAAAATGAGACAGGTCTTATAACGCATTTTTGCTAAAATCTAGTTGTGTACATCTAACTTTAATTTTTGTGCAAATAGAGACAGATTTACATTAGAAAAATAGTTGTCCTATTTTTTTTTGCTCACGACATAGTACAAACATTAACATTTCGGAAGAATCAATAAATTTCTTGTTTATATTTATGTTTATTTTATAAGAATTTTTGTTAATTTAAAATGGTATATTTATTTTTTAAAGTTATTTTTGTTGTTGTTTTATAATATACCTAAAAGGATGTTTTTTAAAAATGTTTTCATTTGCTTATTGTCGAATATTCCATATTTTTATTCATATTTCATGCCGAAACGTAAATGCTCAATATTTTCAATAAAATTGCTAGTATATTTAATCATATAAAATATTTTTACGCATGGTTTTAGTAGTTATACTTCTGGTGTTATAACAAAAATGTTCCGTCACGACCCTGCCTCGAATCGCCACATCGCATCGCCAGTCAATAAAAGAAAGATATTTATATAAATAATGTGAAATAACGCTAATAAGGCACGGGATCGCTTGCTTTACGTGTTAATACATACGACCGCAAACAATAATCGACTCAAAGTAAATATCGTGAAATATCGTCTTGGTTAGACCACGGCGAGGGAACGAAATACGGAAAGTCGTGATCACGTCACGCTTTTCTGCCAACTTTACTAACAGTCGTTACCTGTGATTTCTTAATATCAGTGATTAAATCACAGTTCGTGATATATCGCCCATCACTAATTCTATCTGCTGCCCTTTTTTTCTATCTCATTATGAAGTGACATACATAATAATATAACTGTTTCGATCTGTACATATGGTAAAACAGTGATGGCATTAGTGAAGATCGTTTCGCATATTTTTTTTCAAAGATCATCTTATAGTGAACTTATAGAAAATTTACGAGGAAAAGTTTATACCTCGGTTTATACAGTGCACCAAGTCTGCATCATATGAGAAACTCTATTGTTGTTGACTTCCTGAAAAATTTCACTTTTGAGAAAAGTTAGTGAATATTCTCAAACGAAGAAGTGGATGCAAAAATTTGTGTTAGTCCTGGCGCTTATGTCGGAAAATTAATTTTTTGAAGATTGGCCCCAGAGTGAACTACTTTTATTTTTGAAGATATCGAAAAATGTTATTTCAAGAAGTTGCTTACAATACGAAGTTATAGCTAAATACCAAATTTGGCTGTTCTATTTTAACAATAAAAATTTTCTACTTTTTTACGTATAATTTGTGAACTATTTTGATATTTTTTTGTTATCAATAATTCTATCTCTTTAATAGTTTCAAATTAAGTAATGGATCTTTAAAGAAATTTTAAGAGAACTTTTTTACCAAATAGATATTTTGGAAAAAAAACGCTGTATTTTGCGGAGTTGTTCTCTCTTTTTCAGGAATTAATCATAAAAGAGTGGACAATTTTTATTTTTAAACTAAAAGAATCTAATGTACATTATAAATAACTTCTTAAAATAAAATTTTTCGATATCTTTAAAAAGGGTGGTGTACTACTGAGCCAACTTCAAAAAATTGAGGACATGCACTAACTTTTATTAAAAATAAAAATCTTCAGAAAGTCAATAACAGCAGAGTTTCCCATACAGATTTTTTGGCAGACACTGTAGGAGTTGTATTTGTAACTCGAAGATAAGCTTCATTAAAATATTTCAGTAAGTAAATAATTGAACATTACATGAAAATAAATTATTTGTTCCTTCGATTTGTTCCTTGCGATATGTGACATTGCAATGCAATATTGTCGCGTGGACATTAGGGCCATTGCATCGATGTTGTGACATTTGGGCGTCCCTGGGACGTCCATAAGACATTCAACTGTACAAAAAATGTATGTCCATAGGACGTCCCGAATGTCCCGTTGGGACGTCCATTGGACATCCATAGGATATCCATGTGCTATTAGGGCTAGAAGCTCCATTCATCTTGACCCTTCGAGACGAACGTGTATGGAAAAAAATGATTCACGCGCATTAGAATAGAATAGAATAGAATATATTTTATTAACCATAAATCATTGTTAAAAGAACAAGATCGGTTTTGTCACAGTAAGTGTATAAGATTCTAAAAAATAAATACATATAAAAAAAAGTGTATAAAACAAAACAAAACAAAACAAAAAATAAACAAACAATAAACAATGCATACAGAGTTGATTTACAGTAAATTTCACTTACAGTAAATTAAACTGATAAAAATTGTACATTTTTCTTCATCAATTAAGAAACTCAGTCATGTTGTAAAAGCAATGCTCAGTCAAAAATATCCTAAGCTTATTTCTAAATAGCCTAAAAGAATTTACTGATTTTATTTCCAATAGAAGTTTATTATATATATAACTACCAGCGCAATACGGAGATTTCTTGTATTTGCTAAGATTAAAACTTCTAATCTGTATTTCTTGGGCATTTCTAGTGGGGTAGTTATGAATGCTATTATTAGTATTCAATTTATGCAAGTTTTTGTGTATAAAGCAAGAAATTTTAAATATATAAATGCATATAACTGTCATTATTGTTCTTGTTTTAAAGGTATTTCGACACGATTCTCTATAGTTTAAGTTAAACAATATACGAATAATTCTTTTTTGCATTATAAAAACTCTGTTTGCCTCAACGTCTAGGAAAACGTGTTTCTTCCATTTTCTCGGATATCTCGATAATTATCAGTTTTTTTGAAAAATTTTAGACATCAATATTAAAGAAAGTCGATTCAGATTTCCGACATGTTTTTTACTTTTTTCTCTAGCATAAAAAATAAGAAAGTTATGACCGAGAGAATGCTCGTCCTTGTTTGAGGAATAAAAGATAATATTCTTTCGCGCTATTACAATGCCGGTTCTAACGGCTGACGTCATTGACGCCAAGAATCAGCTTGCAGTCACGTGGTTTTGTTTACAAAGTACGACATAATCTAAATATTTATTTTACGGAAACTAAATTTTATTTTGAATTTCTTTTGTTATAGTCGCTTTTGCTGTGATGAAAATTCAGAGAAAATCACTTTTTCAAGCATTTTAAAATTTCGTGCACCTTCCCCATTGATCTGTAAAACTTTCAAGTTTAGAATACCTAGATTTTTTTTAGAAAGATATAATTTTGATCACCTCCCCTGGGCTACACGTCACACAAGCTTAATTGTTTAATTATTATGTTATCATTTTAGTACACACTCTACAAACATTAACTAAATCACTTTCTTTTTATGAAATAATTAGCTAGTAAACATTTAGTAATGATTTCCATGGTCTGACTTAATGATAAGAGAAAATAATAGCGGTAATCTTATTTTTATTTTTAAAAAGGTAAAACAGAAGACAGGTTCATATTTCATTCCTGTGTCTCAGTTTAATTCCGCTCATTTTATCTTAGTTGTTTATAAAGTTGGGTCCATAAAACCAAGACAAATTGAACAACTTTAATTAAAAAGTATAACAACTTGTTAGAGTAAAATACTAAGGTATTGTGTGACCGTAATTGCCTGAAATTAATGTTTTGTTTTATTGGAGAGAGTCTTAGGCAAATACATTAACTTTTTTAATTTTTTTACGTTCATCTCTTATTCCAGTCTCCTCTTGAAATTATTAAATACAATGTTGAAATGTAAAACTTTCTTATTATACTGTCCGTAGAGACGAAGAGTATATTGTCTTTACAAGACACTTTTTAAAGCTGTAAATATCGCTCGTTATAGTTTAGGAGCAAAATAAGAAGTTTACTAATAGACAATTGCACCTACAGTACCTACACTACAAGAGAATTTGAAACCACCCTAAGACAAAATGTATGAAAATAAATTAAATTATTATAAAAATAAAAACATGACGTTAACAATAGTTCAGTTTAAAAAATAGATTCATTATTTCTTATTTATTGTTATAATGTAGAGTTATTTAACAACGAATTATCATATCAATGACTGACTACGTTACTGTAGTAATATAAAACCTCGTTGGAATATTTTTTCATGAAAATAGCATATTGCTTTATTAGGAGTAAAAGTGATGATTTTGTGATGAGTGTGTAGGCTTTTACTCCGAATGAGACATGCTATTTTTTCGTCAAACGTGGACTAGCTATAAAAAAAATAAAGATAAAAAATCTCGAATTTCAATATCAAAAACGCGTTAGGTATATTCCTTATCCTTTGCACTAAAAGTGTAGGACTGAGCTTCAATGGTGTAAGATTGTCTCTCTTTAACTTATGATATTCGCGATAATGCCATCTCTGTCACTCAAAATTAGTGAAACACTTCTTGTGCAAAGGAAAGGACCTATTGTTATTATCGCATGGCCGGCGTATTAAATAAAATACGAGTTGCTATGGATATTACTTTTTCTGCCGCTCACAGCGTCTGAAAAAGCACTTTTATTTCATATTATTTTTATTCATTTTATTTCACTGTCCGGTAAATGACTATTTCCCGGACTCATTTGCGGCCGGTAAATAGAACATTACAGTATCTGATACCGTAATGTATTACTTGCGAACATTACGGTATCTGATACTGTAATGTATTACCTAGCAACACTATCAGATTATTGTTATTAGTAAGCAAGTTTTGATTTTTGACTTTTTCTCCTAAAAATATAAGAAATAAAATATTTAAATACACAGTTTTAACAATTATTTAATATACGAAAAGTTTATTTTTAAACTAACTAGAACAATTATTTATTAACACTATTTTCAAATGCTTTTCAAATTCTTTCAGAACTTCTCTCCTTAATGGTGGATGTGTGGAATGAAAATCGTCGACGATCAAATGTTTATGCTTCATATAATAGATATAGTACCTTGAGACAATTCGATTTTTCCTCTTGTTTGACAGAAAGCTCTAAAAGAGCCTCTTGAATTTTCCGGAACAACATTTTATCATCCGTTTCTAAAGTACAATTACGGAGTAAGTCAGTTAAGTACGTTAAACGACGATGACAATTATTAATATCACGAAATTCTGTACAAGATGTACAATCGGCGTCAGCTTAAACTCACCACTGTTGAAGATGCTCTCTTTCTAACACGCGTCACTACAAATAAGGTTAGAAAGGGAGCATCTCTAATGGTGGTGAGTTTAAGGTGACGCCGATTGTACAAACAGAGTACACCTTTTTGCCATATTGTTGAAAAACAGGGATATAATAATATCTATTAATGAGTTATTCAATATTTATAACAAAAATAACTGGCATAATTCAAAGAAACACATAAGAATGGAGTCATAGCCAACTATAAAAATGCGTCCCGAGAAGTGTTTTATTGAACAAAATCATTCACCGCTGTATAGCGGTTTTTCTACTGTAAAATGTACTTTCTACCAACTTTAGTATATGAAGAATGTTACATAACTATAGATCAGGCTTCTACTTACAAAATTTATAATATTTTTATTTTATTTGAACTTATATTAATTCATATTGATACTATTGTGAAGTAAGCACTTTGACCCCCACCACTACTTATAAAACACACTTTTCTACCAACTTTAGTAAATGAAGAATGTTAGATAACTACAGATTAGGCTTCAATTTACAAAGTTTTTAATATTTTGCTTAACTAAAATTAGTAATTTTTATTTAAGTTGGAGCAATATTAATACATATATTAATACTGTTAGGTATTTATAGATACCGCTACTTGTAAAATATAATTTTCTACCAACTTTAGTAAATATCGAATGGCAAACAATAAAAAAATCGAGCTTCTCTCTACTAGATTTTTATTATTTTGCTTAAATAACACTCTCTAGTTCTAAGTTTCTCGATTTTATTTGGAGCCAATATATATTTATTTTAATTTATACAAAATATGATGATTTTTGATCAATTTTCCGGTTGCTTAAACAGATTTATTTATTTTAAGTCTCCTCCGAAATCTCCATAATACAAAACAATGCAAAAATTATGGTTTTATTTAGTTGACAGTAACAAGCTAAAGACAATCATAATTAGCTATGGAAAACAATGGCTATAACATCGTTACGGTGATGTGATTGTTAGATTACGAACTAATATTTTTCAAATTTCAATAATTATAACTTTTTATACATTTTAAAAAGGATTTACCCGACAGTGTGAAATTTTTTTTTTCATCTATTTATTTAACGTCGGCCTATTTCCGCTACCAGGGCCTATCACCGACGCCAGGAGACGAGCTACCCCCCAACCTGGAAATTTTGCCGAACCTCTTCCCTTAGGAGTAGGGATTTTTTACTTGCCTAACATTTAATAGACAAGGGACCGCCTGCTTTATATCCCCTCCGAAGGATGGTATATCCACTATGTAATCCTCGTCCGAAATTACGTAACTTCCGCGTATACACTGATATATAAGCCGCTAGAAGGTAGGACGAGAACGCTGTATTTCCCAAGATGGGTCACTCATCCAAGTACTAACCGCGCTCGACGTTGCTTCAACGGAATATCGACTGACATTCACATTGAAGTCGCCTTTTCGCTCGACCGACAGTATGAAATAAATGATTATACGCCTGGTAGGTCTCATTACAGTACTCGTTTATATTCCGGACTCGGATCCTGCGTCGCCTCGTCCGTAAAACAACTCGTACTGTAATGAGTCACCTACCGGACTTATAACGTAATAGTAATTTACGTTATAAGTCCGGTAGGTGATTTATTCCAGTACGAGTTGTTTTACGGACGAGGCGACGTAGGAGCCGAGTCCGAAATATAAACGAGTACTGTAAAGAGACCTACCGGACGTGTATCATATAATATTTTATTTCATACCGTCTTTATAATCTGTTTAAAATGAACAAAAAGTTTTAATTATTGAAATTTAAAAAATATTAGTTCGTAATCTAACAATCGCATCACCTTAACGATGTTATAGCCATTGTTTTTCATAGATAATTATGATTGTCTTTAGCTTGTCACTGTCAAATAAATAAAACCATAATTTTTGCATTGTTTTGTTTAATGGAGATTTCGGAGGAGATTATAAATAAATCTGTGGAAGCAACGGGAAAATTAATTCCGAAAAAATGATCAGATAGATATCAAAAAAAATATGGATTGTTTTGTCAATGGAAACAAATAATATATGATAGTGCTGCTAGGTAACACATTACAGTATCAGATACTGTAATGTTCGCAGGTAATACATTACGGTATCAGATACTGTAATGTTTAATTTACCGACCGCAAATGAGTCCGGGAAATAGTCATTTACCGGACAGTATGAAATAAATTACTATTACCTCCATTGTTAATGGAAACGCACAGCCGTCCAAAAAGTCAAACTTTAATGTCATGATATGAGTTAAGAAATGTCACGTTTTTCTGACGTTTGAACTTGAAGACAAAGAATATTTATTATTTATATTGTTATATGAATTTTAAAATGTTACTATTACTGTATATTTATTTATAATTTTAAATATTTGTATGTTATTATAACTGATTATACATAGTGTGAGTTACCTTATTCATTGTAATATGCCAACAAAGGTTCATAAAGTGCTTATGATTATGATTATTACCTATTATAAATTTTAAATTCACCTGAAAATGTGTAATTTCAAAAATTTCATTGGTTGCATTATTCATTGTTATTTACACAGCAACAAGTGATACTTTCCTTTGAAGTTCTTGAAAGTGGTTCACAAAATAGATAGTGCCCGGATAGCCAGCACTTCAATTCAATATTCTAAAAGTTATTTCACATTCATTCATTTCATGAGGTAAACGGAAATATTCAACCAGTTCCACTTCAATTTGTACACAATGTGTTTGAATGTTTTCAATTAAAAGTTTGTATAGGCTTTTGAATTTCAAATCAAATGGCAGATACACTAAAAATAGCACTCCTATAATCAGTTTTTATTCAGAAACAATGTGGAATGAAAGAACAAGCGCTAAAATAAGTAGTCATAAATTTACTACGCTTCTGATTCAATTGAATTAAGTATGAGAACGTTTTGCTTGAAAATTTAAATTTTCTAGATATTTCACATCTATAAATCAATGTGTGAATTATCTAGATTAAGGTATCGCTTGAAATTGATAATAATTGGAATTTCATTTAAGCCCTCCTGTGTAACTGAACGGGAAAGTATTGACAGGACCTAAAAAGTATAATTCAACTGTGTGAATCTAGTAAAGGACATTTATAACTATTCCCTAATAATATTTTTCTCAAGATATTAAGCTGGGATACTTCTATACATATAATGTATAAGCACTTTTATATATTATATCCAACTCTTGTACTAAAAATGGATGTCACTGAGTTAACACCATTGTTATGTTCACGTCAGTAACATGGACCTTTAGCAGTATCTCAAATTGACAGAATTTTGAGCGATAAATTATAAGAATAACATTGAAGATATTTATTAGTAGTGTAGTTCTATTTAGAAAATAATGCAATAAATTTATCTAAAAGTATAGTATCCAGGGTAGATAAGAAATAAATTATTACCACAAAGCCTATTCACACATATGCTTGTCCACTCTGCATTTTCGAGGCATTTAATTTTAATTATATGTGTAGTTTTAAAGCTTTGCTTTTAACATGCAGAGCCAGTATTTCACCAAGACATGAAATCTTGGTGTTGATGTCACTTCAAGCCTTATCTTGATTTTACAAGACAGATGTAGTCTATGGTCTACAAAATCTTGATAATTAACTTCTTGTCTTAACGTTAAGATATTTTTTTATATAGTAATCGGATGAAATACAAAATTTACTAATCTCCTATCGCAGTAGTTTCTAACATTCAATGCCGTGCAAAGCATAATGAGAGTCTCAAAACCCTCAAAGACCGGATATCTTGTCGTCATTATAGAGACAGTTTTTTAACGCATTAGTACCTGCAAGATGACGAATTTCATTTTAATTCGAGTTCAAGGTTGGAGAACAAAAATGATAACGACTCTATAGACCCGTGGAAGAAAGAACTAAATGAATATTTGAAAGCCCCCATGCCGAAGTGGATAATGATTTTTTAAATGGTGGTGGAAAAACGAGAAAATTATCCATGCCTTCCAAAAACGGTCAGAAACTTCTTTTCTGTTATGGCAACATCAGCTTCATCTAACAAAAGAGCCTCTTTCACCATTAGAAAATATTGAAACCGTGTAAACGATGAAGTTTGGTCTTAAACGAATGATTTGAATTTATATTTTCTTATGATTTTATTATATAGTTCCAGTATTTTTCTATGAATTTATTTTGTCTATTTTTAATAAAAGCAGTTTAACATTTTAAGATTTTTTTCACAAAACAATTATCAAGAAATCATAACAATCTAACAAGAAAATCTAACAGTTTCTCTGGTCTTGTCTTGATTTTCAAAACTCTACGCTTGTTTCGATTTTTTCTTGATTTGAAGAGATTTGAAGACAAGACAATGCCAAGATAAAAAAAATCTTGATTTAGTGAAACACTGCTGTATGACCTGTTATGTCTCTCTCATTTAGGGGTTTTACAAAGGAGTAGGGCCTATAAGGCCGGTATTCGGCCCTTTTTATTTTTGGTCGACAAATTTCGAAAAAAAATTTATTTTACCATATATATTCGATATATAATCTATTCCACCCCCCTGCATGTATCCCCTTTAAATTTTTAAAGAATCGGTTTACATTAGTACACATGCTTAGAAGTTTTTGAACTTGAAAATCATATTTCCTTTGAACATATTGTACCCTAAGCTCCCCCTTCTACTATACAATACCCCAACACCCCCAACACCTAACGACAAGCACCCCGTCCCCTCACTAACATAAACTTTTATGCTCCTACCAGGTATAAAATAGTTTTAAAGGGATTTTTTATTTACATTATTAATAAAATGTTAATTTCTCTTATACCCCTCAACACCCACTCTCCAGAACCACTCCCGCCATCATCATACTGCTACAAGCTTGAAAATGATATAATGAAGACTTTTCTTATACTTTTTTTTTATCTCTCTACGTCCAAAGCAACAAAAATACGAAGCAAGATAGTTAAGCTCTAAGTTTTGAAAAATCAGACAAAAGCACATATACTATAAGTTCTAAATCAACAGACAAAACAACCAAAAAAATGTAACCTAAACCTCTCTACACAACAGAATGATTCGGGAGGGGGTTTTAAGAGGAATTGGCATTTTATTAATAATGTAAATAAAAAGTCCTTTTAAAACTATTTTATATCTGGTAGCCTCATAAAGGTTTATGTTAAGAAGAGAGGGTGCTTGTCATTGGTGGTTGGGGTATTGTATACTTGTATAGTAGTGGAGCTTAGGGTGCAGTTTGTTCAAAGAAAATATGATTTTCAAGTTCAAAAATATCTAAGCATATGTGCTAATGTAAACTAGTTCTATAATAATTTAATGGAGTTACATGGAAGGGGATAGGTTGGGGGAAGTTCTGTTTGGGGTGGAATAGATTAGATATTGAATATACAGTGTGTCCCAGGATAGATGTAACAAGAGGTGTAATGGACCAAAAATTTTGGAATTTTGGAATGGTATTTGGATTGAGTCCTGCTTGTAAAACTAAACCATACCAAAAATGACTTGATTTGGTCTTCTACAGGGGGTATTATAAGCAAAGTTGTAAAAATCACCACTAATAAAGTACCTTTATTTTTCAAAATATGAAAAAATTCCACTAAGAAAAGTTATTTAGAATGCAATTTTATACCTCTATACCAAATTTTAGGAATACAAAATTATTTTTTTGAAACTTCCCATTTTTGCAAATTAAGAGTTGAATTCATATTTAAAGTTGTGTAGGAGCAAATGTTAATCATCTCAAAAAGTAGGCTATTGGTAAATAAAAAATTGAATATACGAGATATAAGAAGGTATAATGTTAATCGAACTAATTGTAAAACAAGAAACAATTACTAACAGAAGATTAATGAGGTTTAAAAATTATAACAAGTAATAAATGTCAAAAACATAACAGATTCACAAACAAATTAATTATTGACCAATACAAAACAATGTTTACAATTTTTTTATTATTCGACGTAGTTACCACCCACATCCACACACATTTCGATCCTTCGCCTGAATTCCTTAAAACTGTTTCGAATATGATCTAACGGTATGGAGTTTACGGCATTTGTAATTCTCTGCTTCAATACTGCTACATCGTTGGGAAGTGGTTCAGCGTAAACCAACTGCTTGAGGCGACCCCATAAAAAGAAATCCAATATTGATAGGCCACTTGATCGGTCCATTCCTGGCAATCCAATTTTCTTCAAAATTTAAATTCAACCACCGATTAACCATTTCTGTGGAATGGCCAGGGCAACCATCATGTTGAAAATGAACTAAAGGCATATATCTCTTAAAATATTTAAATGTTCTTCAGAAAATCTTACAAGAAGCTGTAAATAAGTGTGCTGGTTTAACCTTCCCTCAATGAAATAAGGTCCAATAACTCCAACGTGATAAGAAACAGCACACCACACATTCACTTTTTTATAATATTGTTTTCTACAATGAATTCTAAAATTTGGATTTTCAGAAGCCCAAAACCGACAATTCTGAGATGAAACAACACCATTGGTTGTGAATGTGGATTCATCTGAGAAAATTATGAAATGATGAAAAAATCTCTCTTCCATGATTTTTTCTCCAATGGTCAAACAAAAATCCAACCTACGGCCGTCATATCCCTCTTCATGTTTATAATTTGCTTTATATGCTCTAATTTTCTTTGCCTTGTAAATTCTTTGGAGTTCACACTTGCTAATATTAATAAGAGCTGATCTCTCTCTTAGTGGCATCCTAGGATTTTCTATAACAGAGGCATGAGCTATAATAACCCCAACATTGTCTTCATCATATGCTTATATTTTTCTTTTCATGTTAAGAACACTACCAGTAGCCAGAAACTTTTTAATTATTCGCATAGCCTGAGTACGTGACAAAGCAGTGTTTGGAAATTTCAAATTAAATTGGCTTACCACTTCTCTTAGCGAGTTTTCACCGCCAATTCCGTAGCATTGCACAATATAAATTTTTTCACGCACTGTGAGTACCGTTTTCACTTAATTTTTTATGCTTGGTTCGTTAATTTGAAACAGAAATTAAGGATAATATTGACTACGTTTGACAGATATGTCAATAATAAATGATAAATGTGTATTCACTGCTTTTCTCATAGCCTACTTTTAGCTTCTACATAACTTTAAATATTAATTCACAAAAAATAATTTCTATGCAGTTTTAATTGAATGGTTCAAAATAAAATACTAATTTATTGAAAAAATAGGAAGTTTCAAAAAAATAATTTTAAATTCCTGAAATTTGGCACAGAGGTATAAAATTGCATTCTAAATAACTTTTCTTAGTGGATTTTTTTCTTATTTTGAAAAATAAAGGTATTTTTACAACTTTGCTTATAAAACACCCTGTAGAACACCAAATCAAGTCATTTTTGGTATACTTTAGTTTTACAACAAGCGGAACTCAATCCCCAAATACCATTCCAAAATTCCAAAATGTTTGGTCCATTACACCTCTTGTTACATCTATCCTGGGACACACTGTTATATGATAAAAAATTTTTTTTTCAAAATTCTTTGGCCAAAAACAAAAAGGGCCGAAAACCGGCCTTATAGGCCCTCCTCCTTTACTGGTCAAAGATACTTTCTGTTGGTTATAAAATAACGTAATTGGTAAATATAGGGTTTATAATTGGTACTACCAATTTTATTATCTTTTGGAAACAACCAAATGAGAACTGTACAGTTTGTTGTTGTAATTGCCTTAGAATATTGTGTGATGCTAGGTAAGTATTAATTTATTATTGATGTCACTATTGGTATGTTTACCTCCTAGATAGTCCGAAATTTCAATCACGTAAATTTAAACTCAAAATGTGGTCAATTAAAGGCGCAACCACCGGTGCGCTAACAAATTACAGAGATCAGATTATCTGGCGCCAATACTGCAAATATTATTTCGACGGGACTCTGGCCAACATCAATTTTTATATCACTACATAATCAGGGAATGACAGATGTCTGCGTCAAGTACAGATTACTGGCATCAACATCACACGCCAGTAAAATAATGCGGTACATTCTTCAGTTCAGATTTCTGCATTATCTGTCTTTGCAAATACCCCCTAAGCAAGCAGGCTTTGGTAAAGGACTTGACTGGAACTCTAAAACACTTCAATGTATTGAAAAAACTTTGTAAACTTATAGACATCTTTCTAACTTAGAGAATAAGCGATGGGGAAGGTAGAGGAAGGGAGTGGGAAAGCGGAAAAAAGGAGGTGGTAAAGTGGGGCTGGTGGGAAAAAGAGGGAATGTGGTGGAAGAACGAGAGAAAGCATCGCCTTCTGGTGGTTGTGATAAGGAAAGTTTGTGGGAAAGATGGATGTGGAGTGGAGAGGGGGAAGGTGGGGTATCTAGCGTAGCAAGTATCAATATATCAAGCTAAGTACCTTCATCCGGAAAGGAAAATCAACTACCCGATAAGTTAAAGACTTCACATACACATTCATAATTCTTTCAAAATAAAGAAAAATAATTCAAATTCCTTAAAAATTTAACCTTCGAGTGAGATATAGGGGTTGTAAATTATTTCTTACACAGGTAAAGCCAAATTTGACATACACGTACGTAGTGATTTCAATGCAAGGGAAGAAATAGTATAAAAAGCTTGTAAAATAGAAAGTAATGAACAACTATCGTCTTTAGATGGGTTAGTAATTAGGTATAGCTAATGACTCACACCACTGTGCTCAGCATAAAATAGCTAGTCTCAACTTTTTGATTAATCGTTTACAAAGATTTCCTTGGAATGAACAGATTTGTAAAAGAGAAAGTTCTATTAGCTAACTAAAACGTTTAGAGAATATTATTTAGGTATTATGCAAATCACAACTTACACACTTTTTTAATGAGTGTTTTAAAGTATTTACCTGACTAGTATATTAGCGTGCCCAGATTAGGGCAACAATATACAGAAAGTAGGTATTTTCATAATAAAAAAAAAAGTGTGTAAGTTGTGATTTGCATAATACCTAAATAATATTCTCTAATCATGATAAAAGCAAATAAATAAAAAATAATTAATTGTAAAAATAAAACGTTTAGTTTTGCCCAACATGTCTTTGACAACAATCATACGATAGATATCAATAACTTAAGCTTAATTAGAAATGTATCATTTACATTTGCATTTTTCATAAAACGTAAAAGTAGTATGAACAGCGACGAAGGGCCTGTCCTGAAATGAGGCAGAGTTTAGGTAGGTGTAGGGGTAGGAACAACAGGATATGTAAAATTCGTTCAATCATGACAATAGTTTTGTATAAATATGGGAAACATCTTAGTTGTATTTTAGTTTTGATCATCTTTAGATGATATCAACATGGTTGATAGAGTGCGCGTTGAGTGATAATATTCGAGTATTTTGGTTCTTGTAGAAACTACCTCAAAACAACAGTAAAAAACCGCTGCCCAAGGAATCACTACTTACACATCCAGGTTTTCTATCCAAGTCTCTCACAACAAAAAAAAATGCATGTGGAAATACTTGTTTATGAAACTTTAATAATATAATATTTGAAACTGTCTACCCCAAAAACTCATAAAACGATATGCCAGTAAAAAGCAAAGAAGTAAAAACAATTTATGAGGCCTTTGGTTCTTGTACACACAATAAATCACAATTTTATTTTTTTCACCCCCTTTAATACCGAGGTGGGGGTGGCTAATGCCAAAAAATTTTTTGAGACCTTAGCTTCTTTTATATATACTAAATACCAATATTATGGACTCTTATTTGCTTGATTTACCTATTTACCCCAATTTACCTCTCAATCTTTCAACGGAATAAGATCAAAATATAATCTAGTTCCAGATCTCATTAAAATACATACGTGTACCAAATTTCAAGTCAATCTCTTAATACCGAGGTGGGGGTGGCTAATGCCAAAAAATTTTTTGAGACCTTAGCTTCTTTTATATATACTAAATACCAATATTATGGACTCTTACTTGCTTGATTTACCTATTTACCCCAATTTACCTCTCAACCTTTCAACGGAATAAGATCAAAATATAATCTAGTTCCAGATCTCATTAAAATAAATACGTGTACCAAATTTCAAGTCAATCTCTTGAACGGCTCCGGAGTAATCGTGCGTACAAAAAAAGTTAGACAGACAGAATTTTTTTTTGCTCAAACTTAAAATCTCGACGTTTCATGACATTTTAAGCCTATTTGAGCAATAAAAATTTTCAAATTTTTTTTTTGCGTTACTATACTTCCACTCGACGTGTAAGTAAAACTCCTTCCTAAATTCTCATAAACAATATTCTATAAAATATTGCCATTGTTCGTCAACCCTTTACCCATTGCAAAAGTAAGAGCATGAAAGTTTTATGAGAAAATACCATTACAAAATTCGAAACAGGTCCATCTCACATCATCAACGAGAGTAACAGTTTAAATAATAATCTAATCCCTACATCTTCATTTGGGAAACTTGCCGTAGTATTTAACACGTTGGTTATATTTTGTTACTGTCAAAAATCTTATTATATAAATTCCACGACATAAGCATCGACATACATTTAGATATACATTGATTACTTTCATTGAATTTTTACTTTTACGCTCGATATAATAACATTTACGCAATAATACGGTCATTTATAACCAGTAACTAAATAGACGCTAGATGTAAGGAAAAACTTAAGCACATAAGGCGTAGTTTGACGCAAACAAAAGTATGTTAAAATAATAATCGGAACAGATGGGCTATATTTTAAGAAATTAAACCATCAGTTTTCGTAACAGCCAACATTTATCACATCGAATTCTATTTTATTTCGAGGTAGTTTCGAGGAAATTGTATGTACATATATAAAAGGGAATTTATCTAGACCCTACACCACCAATCACGTCAACGCTTTTATCGCCGTTTACCAATACCTTCTCATAAATAAACCAAGATGTTTCTCACATCATCACTTAAATGATAGTAGCCCTTGGTCGATTAATTGTTGCCCTTCTCGATAAAACTTGTTTGAACATCGTCGATATATAACAAATTAATAATAGAAATATTGCAATTTATTGTCTTTAAAAATGTAAAATAAATTTTTCGATAATATTTTGCACAATCATTTTATTAAATATTTGGTTTCAGGGCTCAAAAGGGCGATAAAAATACTATATACCAAATGATAGCCAGGAGCGTTTTAGAGTAATATTAATGATTATTAACATGAAACGTGTTGATGGCAATTGGACTGTAATAAAGGATTTGCCGAAGGCGGTTGGAACTTTGATGTGACGGCACCGGCGATAAAAATATAGTTTTCACAAAAATTACAATATTGACGACTACGCTCGCACAAATAAATATTAGCCCGGTTTATGATTGATGTTAATGGTCAGGACGTGAATCATCAGTGAGCTGATGATCGACGATCGAGTTTTTTTCACGAGAGCCGCAGATGAGCATTATTAACGTAGATTTTAACAAAGAAGTGTCAACAGCTGCTACCATATCCGCATTTTATATGTTAATTTCAAAAAGACATCCGAAGAAGAAATGATGTACGGCATCCTTAATTGTTAGAACTTGTCAGTTGAGCAAAATATCATGAGGCGCATAAAAATCAGATCTCCATTTTTCTTTACACCTCTGAAACATGGACCGTTTGGGAGGCAGACAGGTGGCGTATTGATACTTTCTAAATGTGGATCTGAAGACGCTTGCTATGGTTTTCTTGGAAAGCTCATTACATCAACAACTAAATTCTGAAAGAAATGCGAAACGGCTCTACGGTATCATATTTTCCTTCGCCTTTTGGTCATTGTAATAATATGTGCATTGTAATAAGTTACTGGATTATAATTATTTTACCTGCAATCATTAGATAAGAGCCACTGATGAGATAGATAGATAATGAAATAGAAACACAACAGACTTCTGAAAACCAATTATTCATATACTGTTGAAGACAATATGTAGAACTCTACTTATTGTAAATATTCGTGTTCATTAAAATTAGTACAATAGTTACTAGACGACAATAATTTTGAAGAAGTGGAATATTTGCTCACTTCTTGGTTGTGAACTGCTGCATTCATATTTCCACCGAGAATATTTCAAGCAATTTTCTTCTTGTTTTCTTCGCAATTATGTATGTATCCTTCAGCGACTGCATTTGGCCGTCACCATCCGTGCCTTTTCACAGCTCTTTAGCTGCGAAGAAGCACGGATGGTATTAGCTAAAAGTGATGCAGCTAACCGTCTGAAGCAGTGACCAGTTTATTGTTCAGAATTTGATAATTTAAGAAACAAAGCAATATTCTTCGATATATCCCAAAGGTGATAATGTCTGCAGGTTGCTGAGTACATTTACAATTCTTGTGAAACACAAAGAAATGACTATGATTAGTGTGAAAAGGACGTAGATGAGCAGTCAAGTATAATTTTTACAAGAAATGTTTGTCTTTGTGAATGGTATTTTAATTCGAAAACACTGATCTTCATCTGCTAGATATTCCAAGGAAACTTTCCAAAGAAAATTCCCAGAAAACTTTCGGGAGTTTCCGGACCGAAGTTTTGATAAAAATGAAAGTTTCCAATAAAATATTTGAATGTTCCGAAAGTTCCCAAATGAAACTTTCCCGGAATTTTGGAAACTTAAATATTCAAATATTTTATTGGAAACTTTCATTTTTATCAAAATTTCGTTCCGGAAACTTTCAAATGGAAAGTTTCCTTTAACCATCTCTGAGATACTACAACTACAATTCATCTCTTCTGCATGCACCTGCGAGCACAACTTCATACTTAAAGCTGTGTTGTCACTAGCTTCTTACAAATACATAGTTCATTAAAATCTTGAATTTCTTTAGGTGGATATGTTTCACATTTTCTTTTCAAAAACGTAATTAAATATATAAATTGACTGATATTCACATTTATTTTCATAGATATAACACGTCCGCAATATCAGATAATACGTCCAGGAACAAGTGGGTTTTTTAATCTTCGATAAATTGTTCAAATACGTTAACAAAGTCTTCTCGTTGGTAACATTATTTACCTTTTCTCTGCATGCGATTTCTCGTACGAGTCATATGTCATTTCATATTTATCTCTTAATTTGTCAGATAAAAGAGATGATACAACTTTTGTAGTGGCTTCTTCAATATCTGATGGAATATCCGAATCGGACATGACTATATGCTTGTACTTACTTATATTATACTTTTTGATAAATGAACTTGTCAACAAACGCGTCTTTAGTAACCTAGTTGCCACCGTTTAGAGTTATTATCCATAGATATCTTGCGTTCTAAATTCTAATTTTTTTTTTATAGAATGTGATGGATTTGATAAATTTCTAATGATTGTGGATAAATATTTGTACAGTTAGAAGTGCATTCAGATAAAAGAGGTGCGGTTGTTACGAAAATACTATGAATTTAAGAGACCTGAATGAACCATTTTGCAATGTACTCTAAAAATTTACCCATTGAAAAAATGCACAAATAAATGTATTTAGAAAAAAAGCTGCAAAAAATCAATACGTTATCAAAAAATAATTTTTGAAACTGTAATAACTCAACAATTTAAATGATAAGATTACGAAAACCTTTGTTACACTCTATATAAAAATATAGTGTAACTATGTACTAGTACAGTAAGCGAAGCAGTAAAAATGATAAAATTCCCGGCCCGAAAACGATGAAAGGAATTTCCTTAATTTTTTTGCAATATGCTTTATAAAGTACGTACATCAAAATCTATATTGTCGCATTACCTGCATTTTATTTTTAAGGGTGAAAACCACCCCTAAAACTGAGAAATTAATAACTCTTCTAATTTTGCGAATAATTTAACGAAAATCCATATACTTACGTTTTGGAGGTCGCTGAATATGACTGTAAGGTCAAAACTTATGAGACGAAAATCACCCTCAAATTTTGAAAAATTAATGTCTTCTAATTTTACGAATCACGAAAATACATTTACTTATATTTTTGAGGTCGCTGAATATGATTATGAGGTCAAAACATAGGAAACACGAAAATATTAAGGGTTGAAACCACCTTTAAATACTGAAAAATCAATAATTCTAATGTTACAAATAAATTCACGAGAATCCATATACTTTTGTTTTTTCGGTCGCTGAATATGACTATCAGGTCTAAATTTAAAAAAAATTGATGGATTAAAACTGGTCACGGAAGAGTATAGTAATATGTCTAATTTTATTAAAAATACATGTTGTTATAAGTAAATCAAATTAAATAACATTTTTAATCTGCACTCTAAAACATGCTAAAGTGCAATGCAACCCGCTTTTTCTGCGTATTCTTCGAAAAATAGACGGCTATTGCTCGTTTTCCTGTTATAGACATTTAAAATGCGCGTACAAAATGAAGTTTCAACATTATTTTAAACTGTCATATCTCTGGAACAGTTTGTCGTAGGAAAGAAACATAAAAGCCCAAACTCTTCGTTTTTTCATAAGCTTCATTTCATTCTTATATCAAGTTTTTATCAATCTTTTAGTTTTTGAGATATTTCAATTTTATATACATAATTTTCTTGCGCACGCACCCAGGCGCCATATTTAAACCTTTATTTCTCTGGAACAGTTTGTCGTAGGAAACTAATAAAAAAAGCAAATTATTCCTTTTTTTTATAAGCTTCATTTTTGTGCTCTTACCATTTTTTATAAAAAAATATTTTCTGAGCAATTTCCAAAAACACGATTTTTAAAAAAAAATTATGAAAATTTTCATTATTGAAAATGGGTATGAATGAAAAATAATTATTTTAAAAATTCTAAAAAATTTGAGCATGTTAGTAATAATATGCATTAACAACATCTAGAATTTTTGAAAGAATTGAATTAATAAGAAATTAGAGCAACAGGACTAAAAAAAATGGCGCCTAAATTTTCTAATGCGCTACTTTTTTGTTTGTAACTTTTTTAGTTTTCATTATAAAAGGTCGTAATACATCTCAACCGAAAGAAAATTATGATACCTTTAATTTTTACAAGAATAAATTTTTTTATCATAGTTTTGAATAATTTTAGATTTTAACGTCGTATATTTTTTCTAAACGTTTCGGGGCCATTTTGAAAATGCCATATTTTCAAAACTAAACATCGGAGAAAAAAAGAAAAAGCCATTCGATTTGTTTACATAAAAGCTCTGTTTTTGTGCCCTTGCAAATTTTTATTAAAGTCCACATTTTTCAAGTAATTTAAAAAAAATTTCTAGGAACACTAATTTTAGGGGGTGAAAATTGCAATTTTCATTTCGTAATATCTCGAAAAATATGCATTTTAGCAAAAAAGTATATAAGATCTTTCTTTCTTATAATTTGATTCTATATCAGATTATGTGTATTTCTTGTTTTTTTTTGTGATAACCCCTAAGAAGAGGTGGGAACCACCCCTAACCAAAAAGCAGGAAAAATGACAATATAGATTTTTATGTACCTACATTATGAAGCATATTGAAGAAAAAAATTTTGAAATTCATTACATCGTTTTCGGGCTGGGATTTAAAAGCTTCACTTACTATACTATACCTATTTATGTCTGCTAGCTTGAAATTTGGCCTGAAAATATAAAGTACCTTCACGACTTCCAAAAAATACAAAACATGAAAAATTCTAAATGGCGGCTCCATTAGGGTGTCCAAAATTTGAGTTAACTTAAGGTTTTTAACGATCCCCATAGCGGAGCACGGGCATCTTGCTAGTCTCACTTAAATAATAAAAAAATAACAAGCTAAAAACGTACTCTTCGCCTGTTCACTGAACTTTTTATATAACTGTTATACATTCTATAGGATACTCTTCGCAGTTCTTTGTAAATAATGTTAGTTTTAGACATTTGTAATTTTATAGTATGAACTTAGTTGGTAAAATACTCAGTGTAAAATAAAGTAAAAATAAAAAAAACTATACCATACCCCATTTGGGTTTCGAACCCGGGACCCTTGGATTCCGAGTCAAAAGCGTAAGAACTACACCACCACCTTACACGTAAAAAAATGTAAATTTTTACATTATAGGACACGAGCTAAAATCATATTTTCACGCTTGCATATTACATTATGAAATGTATATTTGTAAAATATATAAATATGTAGATATTAAAATGAAATATCATTTCACGAGATTTATATTCAATTACAAAAACATAAAAATCAATTTTTTTTTTCAAACTTAAATCATTAATAACATTTTTATTTACCGATCGATTTTGTTCAAAAACAATAGGGTTCTTCCTCTAGCTAACACGAATTTACAGTCCAAATTTCAGTACAATCGGCTTTTTCTTTCTTGAGTTATCGGGCTTACAAGAAACGTGACGGACGGACGGATGGACAGACGGACAGACGGACGGACGGACGGACGGACGGACAGACGGGCATTTTGAAAGTTGTTCAGAATTCGTTCACTTACACAATGATATGAAAATTTTTTCTCTACGAGCGATATTTACGATTTTAGAAATGTGCCGATCAAATACATTATACTCTTCGTTTTTGCGAAGAGTATAATAACAACAAACATAGTACTCGCGCGCATAAGAATGTGGTATGTGTACGATGACGCGCCAGTCCATTTTAGTCTGGCTGTTCGAAATTTTTTAAACAGAATTTCCTGAATGATGGATTGGGTGTGGCGGACCAGTACCATGTCCTGCTAGATCACCCGACTTAAATCGGGTTTATTTTTGGGGCATCTTAAATCTCTGGTTTCCGTGATCCAATTAACACTTTAGAACAATCGCAGCAACGTATTTTAATGTGCATAAAAACCATAAAAAATGATCCTAATTTACCAAATGTGTTGAACGAAATGCGTATGTCCTTAGTTCGATGTGCCGAAATGTGTATTGATGAAGATGGAGGTCATTTTGAACAATTTATGTAAATCAACAATTGGTAAGTTCTAGAATAGGCCTGTCCACTACGCTGTCACATTGCTGTCACAAAGTCGCTACTGGGTTAGGTATAAACTTTATTATCATGAGCAACTTTTCTGCTTCTGTGACAAATTCAAAAGCATTGTTCTGTTATTGGGTGTTACCTGTTGGGCAATAAAGGCATTAATATTATTATTATTCGCTATTTTGTTCAGATCTGTTTATTATTGTTTAAATTGATTTCCATAGAGACCAAAGACTTGATTTTTAGTTTTTGATACCTGATTAAAAAAAATTGTGCGAGCAATTCATTAAAAAAATCAGATATTTCCTAACTTAAAATACACATACTTTAACTATTTTCTGTTATCGTATCTCGAGTGTTTAACTGTCCATTTTCCAATTTCATGAAATGATTACTCGCTTTTAACAGAACACTAATTTATGTTACAAATGTTAGTATAATAAATCACATTTAAATTTTATAAATTATAAAAAACAACAAAAGCTTCACACCCCTGCCAAGTGTACAAAAATAGGCTCCCGTGGGCTCCTTGATGATGCAAGTGTGGTAGTAGTTTGAATCTCTTTGTTAGGCCTTGAAGAAACATAACTTCGATGTTGGCACTCTCAAAAATGATGCGCATGAGTACTGCGCGCGTAAAACAAAATGGTCGCCATCGCAAACACTTTTTCCAATTTATTTAAGTAACCAATGGGATTACGAAAAAAAGTTTTATACAAAAAATATTGCTAAATTAATTATACGCAAAAAAGGTTATTATACGTTTTTATGCAGTAATAATCATTTTCCCAGAAACTTAACTTTTAAAATTATTTCTTGGCTTTATATTTATTAAGAGTTATTTGTTTGAAATTATCTTTACTGATGAGCTCATTAATATCCTAACTCTGCTAGTCTTTTCAAAGGAAATAAAGATGTCTTTAGACAGTATGGCGGAAGCTGGCCAAGATCTGTATAATTCCTTCTTAGAGCAAAGAGTTCATACTAACAACATTCAGTTCTGGGATCCGTTGAAAAAGAATTTTATTAAAACGTGTAAAACGGCATCGAAAAAAGTTAAAATTACCCTCAAAGACAAATCTATAGCTATAAAGACAGATTTATCTCTTATTTCAAGATTATTGATAGCATCCAGAAGCAGACCTGACGTAGATTTGAGATAGTATTTGAGCAACTACGAGTTCTCAGCACTACCGAAGTCATTATTTGCAGTTGACGGGAGTATGCACCATTGTCTAGCTAAGTACAAACTTATGGATGCTCTTGAATCAATGCAAGGTATATCTGCCGAAGAAAGCGATGATGATCATGCTTCCACTACACCTGCAGTTTTAGAAAAAAATGAGAAGCTACAGGAAAAGCTGCGATAATAGGTGGCATGGCGCTTCTTCGCACCTACCATAAACCTAGCACAGTGAAGACATGCCGTGACCTCGGTTTAAGCTTCAGCAAATGGATCGGGCAAAAATTCAGCAATTACAGTGAGGTCTATGTTGGTTTCGACTCTTACAAAGAAAACTCGTTGAAGAAAGCCATGAGAGTGATTCGGCAAAAAGGCTCAGATCCAATCCAGTACAAAATCGGACCAGAAACGAAAATTGGAAGTATAGCAATGAATAAATTCTTGTCCCACGACAAGACGAAGGATGAACTGACAGAGTTCCTTTCCGGTCAGATTCTTCAATTTGGCGCGATCAACAACAAAAGGTTTGTAATCAGTTGGAGGGACAAAGCGCTTCATCACATGGCGAGTGATGAAGCGCAAGTACGCAGGTGGAGGCGGACACAAAGGTCAAATTACATGCAGTATATTTAGCACAGAAAGGAATTAAAACTACTCATGTATTCTACCCCGATACTGATGTCCTAATTTTGGCACTAAGACGATATCCCCAAGTTTCTAAAGAGTTTGCATTCTTCCTTGGTCATGCCATGAAAAGGTTTGTTAAGCTAGGTTCAATTTACAGAGCACTTGAACCTCTGAAAGCATCTGCACTTCCTGGATTACACGCACTTTCAGGAGCAGATGTAACAGGATCATTTGCTGGCAAAGGTAAAATAAAGTGGTGGAAAACTTTTAATTCTGCAAGTGATAAGCTGCTAGAAGCTTTGGCTACATTGGGAACTACACTGTCGCTCACAGAAGATGTCAGGGCTAACTTGGAAGCGTTCATTTGTCAGCTTTATATCCCCAAAATAACACTGACCGACATAGGAGTTGTGAGATGGTTGTTGTTCACCCAGAAACAATGTCAAGATGAGAACCTTCCTCCAACAAGATCTGCACTGGATCCGGCTTTGCTAAGGGCCCACCTTCAGTATTTTGAGTGGAATCAGGACCTCATTCACATCCCAATAACCCACCACCTTCAGATTTTGGATGAAAGAAAGTAGGGAGCACATACAAGCCAGTTGCTTGTACCAAACCTTGTGCTCCAGAGCTTATCTTGGAACTTTGTCGCTGCTCATGCATCCAAAGGCGTTGCTCCCCTCCATGTACGTGTCAGTCAAATGGACTCCAGTGTACCGAAATGTGTAATCTCGACCGATGTGGTAATATGGGAGAGTGCGAACAAGGCGATGATGAAGATTTGGGGCTAAGTGAGATTTGCATTGAAAGTGACGATGATTTTAATTAAAAATGTCATTGTAGAAGTAAAAAGAGTATTGCTTGTCTATACATTGTCTATATAAAGCTTTAACTACTGTATTTCTATAAGTTTCTTCATTAAACGTTAAAATATTTTTTCCCTTTTCTGGCCTTGGATGGGTTCCATCAGCCAGCTACACAGATGGGGGAAAGAGAAGGAAGTAAAAAGGAAAACGTTAAAATTACTTTTTCTTTCAATTTCCTATGCCTACCTTTACTGTAAGCCATAGGGGAGATTGGGGTATTTGTTAATTTATTTATGTTTGTAATGTTTTAGTTATAATTATTGTTCCCAGTGGCCCGAGAAATAGTGTCAAATATGCTAATATGCACTGTCAAATCTCTCATCATTAGACATATTAATTTTTATTATTGGAAATTATAAAATGAAACGGTTAGTTCTACACAAAAAATTGTAATAACCTTTTCTCTGTATAATTGATTTAGCAATATTTTTTATATAAAACTTTTTTTCGTAATCCCAGTGGTTACGTAGATAAATGGGAGAAAGTGTTTGCGACGGCGGCCATTTTGTTTTTCGCGCGCAGCACTCAAACGCACCATTTTTGAGAGTGCCAACATCGAAAGTATGTTTCTCCAAGGTCAAACAAAGAGATTGGGACCACTACCACATTTGCATCATCAAAGATCCTACGGATGTACATTTGATAGGGGACTGCCAATAATTTTGTTCCAAATTAAAGAACACTTGTAAACAAATGTTTAAACCCCTGCGAATTCTGTGCTTGCGGTTGTGCAGAAACAGATAACAATTTATTTACATTTTTACAATTGGTATATATAAAAAGTTCTGTTCAAGTGGTCCCATCAAAGTGCCGCGGTTCTTGCTTAGAGACCGCAAGGCAGCGAGGATACAAGTCGGTAATCTTTACTTTTTTATGACTTTTTAAAAGTAAGTAAGAAACTTCTATGATTCTGAACTATACGTCCATTGAATCAGAAAAGCAATGGTTCTCAAATGTCGTTTATCTTAACATTCAAATTTTTGACCTAGGTCAGTCTTTTTCAAAGTGCCCCTAAGGGAAAAAGTCATATAGGTTTTTTGTTTGTCTAATCAGTCCCCATTACCAGCTTTTTTTATGGCATGAAACTAATTACACCCTGTATATTACTCATAATACACAAAAATATGTATGTAGTTATTGTCATCTCCAAATATGCTAGGTAATAGCTAGGTACCTAATGGTTTTAAGCTAAGTGGTTGAAACTTAAATTGCTGTATTGCGAGTTAGTGTAACAAAATTAAACAGTTTTGTAGAGCTAAACGTACATACGTATGCGTTCTGAGGCTAATGGATTCATTACGTGGGAATAATTAATGATATCGTGTAGACAGTCTTCATCTCAGACTGGTTGTTTTGTATATAAATATATGGCTAAAATAAGAGCATCAATTAATACATAAAAATATAAAATATAGGTAAACAGTGAAAAAAAAAAACAAAATATCGCATGACTTTTTCTCCGGCTCTCTATTTAATCTTGGAAAATAAATAAGGTGACTAAAACGGCCCTGAATATCTGGCAATGAATTAGTGCTTACAGACAGCAAAGTTCTAACCACTACAGTTGTTGCAAGTCTCGACGACGAAATTAATAAACAAATTTAAAAAAATACAAGCTTACACTTTGAAAAGATACATCCTTAGATAAATTCCACTTAAGCTTAAGAACTAGCCACCGCAGTAATAAAGAATAAGATACTCTTTTTTAAGTGATTAAAATAGTCAAAATGTCAAGACTAGGGGGTACGCACCCTCCCTTAATTTATTACCCCTGGCAACTCTTTTCAACTTTTCATTATAAGGGTACTTATTTACCCTTTTAAGGACTAATATCCTCTGAACGAAACATTTCAGGATGTATTTTAACATTATCTTATACATTCCGGCTTCCTTGGTTAGATTATTGGCTGTTTTCAATTTGGCCGTGCGATAGTAAGCGAAGTGCCTAAATTACTACCAGAATGTACTGTCGTGTAATGGAAAATGTTGCGTCGCATGTGTAATGTAAAGTAATTATGACAGCACCCTCACTTCATAGTACGCTCGTTCGCAGGACAGCCAAATTTAAAAAAATCATATCTACCGTTTCACTCAAGATATCAGTATTCAGTATGAATGAATGAAACACTAAAAATAATTTTGGTGATTTCTGGTAATATCGTAGCATATAGTTTTTGTCAATTTCGCACAATAAAAAAAATGTCACAAGCTACATTTTTCAATGCGCCGACGAGAGGCTCACCTGAAATTTTTTTCTATTTATATAAATATTAGATGTGTTTTAACGAAATTTTTTAATTGAATACACTGTGAGCTACAATTTAAAAACAGAATAGATTTGTAGCTTAGTTTTATGGGAGAAAAATAAGTTGTATTTTAATCATTCAGTTATTGTCGATAATTTATTATTTGTGGCATGATTTCTTATTTTGTTGGGTATTTTGCCACTGAAAAAATAAATAAAAATTTTGATGAAACAAACGTCTGCGCCAAAATGATCAGACAGAGGCTGGTTTTTAATACTTCTACTAGTACAAAATGTTTTAGATGAGACTGTGGAAATAAATACATACAATAAAACAAACTGTCATGTTTGACGTACTTGAAATCAAAGTTTTAATAACGGAAAAATAAATCATATTTTTCCAAACGTGGATTAAAGCCAGCCTAGAAAAGAGGATAATAGTATCCAATCTAGGCGAGGCTACCATTGAGGCAAAAGTGAGTACAGGCTGCCCTCAAGGAGGGGTATTATCTCCACTGCTGTGGGCAACCCTTGTTGACGAACTCCTCCGAAAAATTTCCGCAGAAGGCTTTTACTGTCTAGGATATGCTGACGATCTAGCGATAGTAGTCAAGGGGCGATTTGCGAACACCATACCAGAGCGTTCACAAATATTGTCGACAGGTGGTAGTGAGGAAGGACTTTCCGTAAATCCTCACAAAACTACAGTCGTCACCTTTACATGGAAAAGAGCCTTGGGAGGCCTAAAACCCCTGAGGCTCAATGGAGTGGAAATTCCATTTGCCAGCGAGGTTAAATACCCCCGTCATTTTTGACCAAAAGCTGACATGGAATTCCTACATCCAAAAAGTCACACAGAAAGCAACAATTGCCCTGGGAAGGTGCAGGCAGATGTGTGGAAAAAACTGGGGGTTAAACCCCAAGATGACCCTATGGTTATACACTAGGGTTGTAAGACCCATGATAACCTATGGGTCGGTGGTATGGTGGACCAAGACACTACAGCTTGAAGCAGTAAGGCTATTCAGTGGCGTACAAAGGCTTGCTTGCCTGTGCGCCAATGGGGCCATAAAAACTGCTCCCACGGCTGCATTGGAAGTTCTTTTAGACCTGACACCACTACACATATTTATCCAAGGAGAAGCTCGTTCAGTGGTACATAGGCTAATGCAAGGCACAACGCCCATAAGGCAACAACACGAAACAGAGCACCAAAAGTTATACTCAGAGCTGAAGGCAGATCCCATTCTGGGAATGCCCAAGGACACTATGGTCCCAAAGTATAACTTCTACAAAAATTTTCAAATCAAAATACCAGACAGAGAGGACTGGAAAAACAGTCCTCCGATATCGGCGCAAACGATCTGGTATACGGACGGCTCCAAGACAGAACAAGGAGTCGGAGCTGGGATTTACGGGATAAGGTCGAAAACGAAAATCCCGATAAGTCTAGGAATACACGCCATAATATTTCAGGCTGAAGTGGCCGCTATACAGTGGTGTGCAAAGGAAATAATGAGGCAAGGAACTGTAAACCAGTCAATTGCCATTTTTTCCGATAGCCAAGCAGCGCTAAAGGCACTCGATTCCATGCAGGTCGATTCAAGACTAGTATGGGATTGTATAAATGCCCTTACAGACCTAGGAAATCAGAACAAAGTGACCGTGGCATGGATACAAGGACACGAGGGACACAGGGGAAATGAGAAGGCTGACGAACTGGCCCGAGAAGGCGCATCTAAGGCCCTAGTAGGACCCGAAACCTTTTGCGGTGTGGCTAAGCCACGCATACGAACATCCATTGACGAATGGGTACAAAATAAATCTCTAGAGTGGTGGAAGAATTTCCCACAACAGAGACAGGCCAAAAAGTTTATTAAAGAACGATCGGCTAAATTCACGGAAGACCTGCTACGCCAAAATAGAAAGGCCATTAGGATAATAGTAGGTCTTCTAACTGGACATTGTAGGCTTAATAGACATATGAGTCTAATGGGCCTGGCAGAGGATGCAACATGCAGATTCTGTCAAGAGGAAGAGGAAACCTCAGTACATGTGCTGCATCATTGCGAAGGCCTAGCCAGACTGAGGTTCCAACTACTTGGCGAAGAGAAACCAAGGGCAGATAGCTACACCAAGGAGCCCTTATCAAGGCTGTGGAGTCTGATACAAAAGACAAAGCTGGATAAGGAGCTCTAAGTAAAATTAGACAAGGAGAGCCACAATAGATCCACAGGGTCGCGGTGGCCAAGGCGAATCAGCCAGCTCCTTTTTCAATCTAATCTAATCTAATCTCTAATCTCTAATCTAAACGTTAACAGCCAACAATTTAATTTTTTAATTTTAATTTCACATTTTTATTTCAGTTTATATATTTTTTGGTGTGAGACATTTTGTACTAGAAGTATTAAAAGCTACCCTCTCTCTGATCCTTTTCCTCTTAATGAGGTGTACCTCGAAAAATTGGAAATGAAGCGGAGAAACTTATTCTCAAGAACTGTGAGTTCACTAGAGCGGCGCTGCGCGGCGCATGTTATGACCGGCCTCACTACAACGGTATAAATCATTTTTTTATTATATCTCTGCTATACCTAGCCATGAGGGGGTACAGACTCCTGGATAGGGAATAAACTATCCGTCCAGTTTCGTTCTGTTAAACATCAGTATTTTGTCATAATGGTCGACCAGTGATCAAGTTGGTGGACTGACGCCATTCAACTTATCTACTTGCTCTATACTCTTGATATAAATATTTACTTATAAATTCGACTGAATTCTACGAAGGCGTAGAAGGGTCACGGATGTTTTTCTCCAATTATTCCCAGATAAATTTGTAAATAATTTGATTATTCCCTGTTAAATCTGTAAATAATTGAATTATTCCCACTTTAAACTGTAAATAATTCAATTATTCCCAGTTGAATCTGTAAATAATTTAATTATTCCCACTTTAAACTGTAAATAATTCAATTATTCCCAGTTCAAACTGTAAATTTTTTAAATCCCACTTTAAACTGTAAACAAATATTATTCCCTTTTTAAACAGTAAATAATTGAACTGGAACAGCTGGAACTGCAATTAACTCGGTCGTTTCCAGTTAAAAAAAATGTAAATACCTATATTGAATATTATTCCCATTTTAAACAGTAACTAAATGAACTGGAACAGCTGGAACTGCAATTAACTCTGTCGTTTCCAGTTAAAAAAAAATGTAAATACCTATATTGAATATTATTCCCATTTTAAACAGTAACTAAATGAACTGGAACAGCTGGAACTGCAATTAACTCTGTCGTTTCCAGTTAAAAAAAATGTAAATACCTATATTGAATATTATTCCCATTTTAAATAGTAAATGATTGAGCTGGAACAGCTGGAACTGCAATTAACTCTGTCGTTTCCAGTTTAAAAAATACCTATATTCAATATAGGTATTTTTAGTTATTGAATATAGGTATTTACATTTTTTTTAAACTGGAAACGACTGAGTTAGTTGCAGTTCCAGCTATTCCAGTTCAATTATTTACTGTTTAAAATGGGAATAATATTTGTTTACAGTTCAAAGTGGGATTAAAAAAAAACCGCTACCCAAGGAATCACTACTTCCACATCCAAGTCTCTTACAACAAAAATACTATATTTGCATTCCACTATATGAAAATAATTGTTTATGGAACTTTAATACTATAATATTTGAAATCATGTACCCAAAAAACCCATAAAATTATATGCCACATCGGTGATGGGGAAGAATGAAGTGAAAAAAAATTCTTAATGACTTTGGCTCTTGTACACACACTAAATCACACTATTTTTTCGGTGGGGGTGGTAATAGGTGTGGCTAATGCCAAATTTTTTTTCAGACCTTAGCTCCTCTTATATTTACTAAATACCAATTTCATGGACTATTACTTGCTTGATTTACCTATTTACCCCCATTTACCCCAATTTACCGTTTAACTCTGCAACAGAATAAAATCAAAATACAATTTAGTTCCAGATCTCGTTAAAATACTTATATGCCTTATTTTAAGTCAATATGTTAAACAGTTCCAGAGTAATCGTGAGCACCAAAAAGATAAAAGACTAACAGACAGACCGACGCGACAGACAAATATATTTTGTTCAAACTTAAAATATTGACGTTTCGTGACATTCTGAGCCTATTTAAATAATGAAAATTTCCAAATTTTTTTTGCGTTAATATACTTCAACTAGATGTGGAACTAGTACGCGGAAAATGGCATGACAAAGATATAAAAAATCGTTGTGCGCCGTAAACTACACGATAGGAGTAAAGCCTCTACTTTAAGTATTTTCTTCGAGGAAACCTACTACGCGTCCATACTATCCAAGGTAACCCAATGTGCATCCAATTTACTCGAGGAAAGTCACTGCGCATTCATACAAAACAGAATATTAGGTATTTACATTTTTTTTAAACTGGAAATGACTGAGTGTTCCAGCTGTTCCAGTTCAATTATTTACTGTTTAAAATGGGAATAATATTTGTTTACAGTTTAAAGTGGGATTTAAAAAATTTACAGTTTGAACTGGGAATAATTGAATTATTTACAGTTTAAAGTGGGAATAATTAAATTATTTACAGATTCAACTGGGAGCAATTGAATTATTTACAGTTTGAACTGGGAATAAAAAAATTTACAGTTTGAACTGGGAATAATTGAATTATTTACAGTTTAAAGTGGGAATAATTAAATTATTTACAGATTTAACTGGAAGCAATTGAATTATTTACAGTTTGAACTGGGAATAATAAAATTTACAGTTTGAACTGGGAATAATTCAATTATTTACAGATTTAACAGGGAATAATCAAATTATTTACAAATTTATCTGGGAATAATTGGAAAAAACATCCGTGACCCTTCTACGCCTTCGTAGAAAATAGTTGTTTATGGAACTTTAATACTATAATATTTGAAATCATGTACCCAAAAAACCCATAAAATTATATGCCACATCTGTGGTGGGGATGAATGAAGTGAAAAAAAATTCTGAATGACTTTGGCTCTTGTACACACACTAAATCACACTATTTTTTCACCACCTTTAATAATGGGGTGGGGGTGGTAATAGGTGTGGCTAATGCCAAATTTTTTTTCAGACCTTAGCTCCTCTTATATTTACTAAATACCAATTTCATGGACTATTACTTGCTTGATTTACCTATTTACCCCCATTTACCCCAATTTACCGTTTAATTCTGCAACAGAATAAAATCAAAATACAATTTAGTTCCAGATCTCGTTGAAATACTTATATGCCATATTTTAAGTCAATATGTTAAACAGTTCCAGAGTAATCGTGAGCACCAAAAAGACAAAAGACTAACAGACAGACCGACGTGACAGGCAAATTTATTTTGTTCAAACATAAAATATTGACGTTCCATGACATTCTGAGCCTATTTAAACAATGAAAATTTCCAAATTTTTTTTGCGTTAATATACTTCAACTAGATGTGGAGCTAATACGCGGAAAATGGCATGACAAAGATATAAAAAATTGTTGTGCGCCGTAAACTACACGATAGGAGTAAAGCCTCTACTTTAAGTATTTTCTTCGAGGAAACCTACTATGCGTCCATACTGCCCAAGGTAACCCTCTGTGCATCCAATTTACTCGAGGAAAGCCACTGCGCATTCATACTTCTTAAAATAACCCACTGCGCATCCATTTTACTTGAGGAAACCCACTGCGCATCCATACCACTTGAGGTAACCCACTGCGCATCCATAGTACTGGAGAAAAGCCACTGCGCATCCGTACTACTCGTGGTAACCTACTGCGCATCTATTGTACTCGAGGAAAGCCATTGCGCATCCATATTACTTAAAGTAACCCACTGCGCATCCAAAATACTCAAGGAAAGCCACTGCGCATACGTAATACTCGGGGAAACCTACTGCGCATCCATAGTAGTCGAGCAAAGCCATTGCGAATCCATACTATTCGAAGTAACTTTAACAATATAATATTTGAAATCGTTTACCCCAAAAACCTATAAAACGATATGCCACATCGGTAGTGGGGGTGGGGGTGGTAGAGGGTTGGTAGTGGAGGTGAATGAAGTAAAAAAAATTGGGACCTTAGTTTCTTGTAGACACTAATATTACTAAATTACAATTTTATTTTTTTCACCCCCTTTAATAATGTGGTGGGGGTAGTAATGGGGGTGGCTAATGCCAAAAAAATTTTGAGACCTTAACTTTTTTTGTATATATACTAAATATCAATTTTATGGACTCTTACCTACTTGATTTACCTATTTACCCCCATTTACCCCAATTTACCTCCCAACCCTTCAACGGAATAAGATGAAAATATAATCTAGTTCCAGATCTCATTAAAATACATACGTACCAAATTTCAAGTCAATATCTTGAACGATTCCAGAGTAATCGTGCGCACAAAAAAAAGTTACAGACAGACCGACAGACAGAAAATTTTTTTTTCTCTCAAACTTAAAATCTCGACGTTTCATGACATTCTAAGCCCATCTGAGCAATAAAAATTAAAAAAAAATTTTTGTCGTTACCTACTATACTTCCACTGGATGTGGAAGTAATAATTACAGTTTGAACTGGAAATAATTCAATTATTTACAGTCTAAACTGGGAATAATTAAATTATTTACAGATTCAACTGGGAGCAATTGAATTATTTACAGTTTGAACTGGGAATAAAAAAATTTACAGTTTGAACTGGGAATAATTGAATTATTTACAGTTTAAAGTGGGAATAATTAAATTATTTACAGATTCAACTGGGAGCAATTGAATTATTTACAGTTTGAACTGGGAATAAAAAAATTTACAGTTTGAACTGGGAATAATTGAATTATTTACAGTTTAAAGTGGGAATAATTAAATTATTTACAGATTCAACTGGGAGCAATTGAATTATTTACAGTTTGAACTGGGAATAATAAAATTTACAGTTTGAACTGGGAATAATTCAATTATTTACAGATTTAACAGGGAATAATCAAATTATTTACAAATTTATCTGGGAATAATTGGAAAAAAACATCCGTGACCCTTCTACGCCTTCGTAGAATTCGCCTCATGCTACAGCATTTGGTAAGAAAAATGTGTAAATATTTTCTTTCGATAATAAGGTCAATTTTTAAATTATTCACCGTTACAAATATAATTGAATTATGAATACACGATAACTACTTTGAATACCTATGAGAACCGCATATTCAAGTTACCTTGAATTTAGTATTAACTTATCGTTACAGAGTCGCATTATGGCTGCGGTATCGTTTAAAATAACTACCTAGTGAATGAAAGGGGGCCGAGCACAGACCCTTTCTCACACAGATAAATTTTGTCCTAAGTGAAATGTCTTATCAAGGTTAATTAGCGGAGTAATTTTTTAACAAATTTAGCCATATATAATAGGACTACTTTTTGTAAATAAAGGCTACATCAAGTTATTTATATATTTCTTCAATAGATATTATAGACAGAGTCTGGGATTTAGGTACAGTTTTATAGCAAACGATGATAGAATTTCCAAATGTTTTAGAATGCTGGTATTAATATATTAAAATATTCAGATTTAATTACACAATTTCAGAATGTCAAGAAATAACTCTTTATAGTTATATATTGTTTTATTTACCAAAATGCTTGAAAAGTTAAATATAAAGAAGATCCTGAAATTCATGTGGAATTAATGCTTTACTTAAATAGAATAAGATTATTTGATTTACAAACGCAAATTAAAACTTTCTATATTTTAAAACCGGATGTGCTAAAATTTTGTGACAGTTCTAAACTAAAATCGCATTCCTTTCGCTATTCCTTTGTCTTAGATTTCTTTATGGTAGCGAGCGCAATGTCGGGAATTTATCCTCAATACTCAATGGGAAGCTGAATTTATCGGATTATTATGTAGACCAGACTAAGTAATGCGATATCGCTAAAAGCAAAGCATTCGAACTCCCAGCTTGTATTTACAAAACATGGGCTAACAACGATCTACAGGGGTGGCTTGCAAAAGCGTAGATAATTTAATTGCTATTTTCGTTTCCTGTTTTATTCATAGCAATATTACTTGAATATTGTATTGAGGATAGCCGGAGATTTCTATAATATTTATAAATTTAAAATAAAGCTTATGCAAGTTTATATATTTTGTCATTGTATCAAGTAATATTTAGGAAATACTACGGGAGCCCACCCTAGATGTCCGTGCACCCCCCGATCCTTGGGGACAATGTTTTTCATAAAGATTAAAGCCTAAGGAACAATTTAAGACATGTCCTAAAAAAAAAATTGGCTGCACTTTCAAAATGGCGTCCGCTTAAAATATGGTTTTTGTCATTTAACACAAAAACTAAAAAAGATGGAGAAAAACTTTCTGCACAAAAAATAAAGTGCATACAATTTTCTACAATTTTGTTCCTATACAATATTTGGATAGGAGTTACCATTTTCCAGATAAATGATTCAGCTCTTAAAATAAAATATAAAATTCAATATAAAACGTAATACTACGGGAGCCCACCCTAACTGTCCGTGCACCCCCCCCGATCCTTTGGGACAATATTTTTCATAAAGATTAAAGCCTAAGGAACAATTTAAGACATGTCCTAAAAAAAAACTGGCTGTACTTTCAAAATGCAAATATTGTTTTTGTCATTTAACACAAAAACTAAAAAAGATGACGAAAAACTTTCTGTACAAAAAACAAAGTACATAAAATTTTCTACAATTTTGTTCCTATACAATATTTGGATAGAAGTTGCCATTTTCCAGATACCATTGTTACCGTTTTCGAGATAAATGTCTGCAAATTATAATATTATTATTATTATTAATTTTTTTCAGTTTATTTTATTTTTTGTTATGTTAATAATATAAAGTTATATTATACGCCTTACAATAATTGTCACAGTTATTTTCTCTAAGTGACTTACCGATATATGAATTTCCATGTTTTCTTAATTTTGGACTCATTTATCTGGAAAATGGTAACTCTTATCAAAATATTGTATAGCAACAAAATTATAGAAAATTTTATGCGAGTTGTTTTTTGTTAAAAAAGTTTTTGTCCATCTTTTTTAGTTTTTGTGTTAAATGACAAAAACAACATTGGCAACAGTTTTTTTTAACATATGGCCGCCATTTTGAAAGTACAGCCAGTTTTTTTTTTTAGGACATGTCTTAAATTGTTCCTTGGGCATTAATATTTATGAAAAACATTGTCCCCAAGGATCGGGCGGGGGGTGCACGTACAGCTAGGGACTAAAATAATTAGAATAAAATCAAATCTGTGGTTTGCTTCTAAAAGGGCCAATGTCACTTTTCCTTTAAAATGACTTATTGACACCAACGAACTACATTCGTTCAGATTGTATCTTGAAAAAATAAATGACTGAGAATTTTAAGTTGGTAGGGAAAATAACCGGCTCGATGGCGCAGTGCTTAAGGTGTTAAGCTTGCGACCACGGGGTCCCAGGTTCGAATCCTGGCTAGGGTATGGATGTGTAGTGGCGTTTTTCATGTGTTGCCAATATGGTAGCAGTGAACTAGATTGCCGTTGTGTGACACAATCTAGTCGCTCTCCTCTCCTGAGTTCGAGTCTCAGCTGCGGCAGATGGCAATGTCGCAGGGAATGGATGTTGTGATATTGTCTATGTGTGTGTGTCCGTCCTGGTTGAGTGGTAGAATGGCCTACGGCTAAACTCCGCCAGGACATTAATATAAATAAGGCGATTAAAAATTAAAAAAAAAAAAATGTAAATTTGTAAAAAAATGTTTGTAAAACAGATAAAAGGGCCAATTGTAACATAGACTGTATTAATAAGGTATGTTTCGTTTCTAGAAAGCCCAAAGTAGACTTTGACCGTTTTATCATAATAACTTACACAAATAATAATAATAATAATAATGCTGCCTTACGCTCCGGGGGATATTGAGTCCGTTGTGGGGAATGAGAAGTGTCTAATTTATTGGAACTACTCGTTTCCCACCGTCAGGCAAATACAAGCTAATAAGCCTGACATGGTCCTCCTCGACCACCAACTCAAGACAATGTTTGTCGTGGAGTTCTCGGCTCCCGCGGAGAATAACATTGTCTTGAAGGAGGAGGAAAAACGGACGAAATATCGAGATTTGCTCTTCGAGCTCCGCAGGCTTTACCCTGGCCATACTGTTAAGCTAGTGGTCCTGATCATAGAAGCCCTCGGTGGAACGAGACACACGCTGCTTTCAGAACTAAAGATCACACCGTCATGCCGAAATTCGGCAGAGATCTTAGCCGGCAGGATGCAGAAGGCCATTATCCTCGGCTCATTACGTCTACTCAGGGCACATGATTCTCGGACCCAGTAGTCACTCACCCCACGGACGTGGGGAGTGGCTGCCGGTACTACCAGCTCCCCTCTGTGAGTGTCGGAGCCACAGAGTATAAAGGGTGACTGGCTTTTACGGAAAAAAAATAATAATAATAATAATAATAATAATGCATGTCCGATTTATGCGACTTCGGCCTACATCCATAGACATAACGCGGCCCTGCGAGTGCTGTACTACTACCTACGGCACTCGTACCAAGTAGACCAAACACCAGTGCTGCCTTACGTCCCCGGAGAGATCGAGTTCGTTGTCGAGAACGAGAAGTGCCGTGTATACTGGAACTACTCGTTTCCGACGGTCAGGCAGATTCAAGCAAACAAGCCTGACATAGTCCTCCTCGACCACCAAACCAAGATGATGTATGTCATCGAGTTCTCGGCACCTGCCGAGACAAACATCATCTTGAAGGAGGGAGAAAAACGGACTAAATACCGAGATCTCCGGTATGAGCTCCGAGTGCTATACCCAGACTACTCGGTCAAGATGGTCGTCCTGATAATCGGTGTACTTGGTGGAATGAGGCCTACGCTGCTCTCGGAATTAAAGGCCATACCAGCCTGCCAAAAGTCAGCCGAGTGGTTGGCAGGCCAAATGCAGAAGGCAGTTATCCTGGGGTCCCTTCGTCTTCTTAGGGCACACGAATCTGGCATCTACAGTCACTAACCCTGCGGGATGCGGGGAGTGGCTGTGGATAATTCGCTGGCGCTTCTCCCGTGAGAATGTCGGAGACACGGGAGAACTGTCCAGCATCGCGCACGCGAAAAAAAAAAAAAAAATAATGCTCGACGAAAAGCCCAAATTAAAGCTGCAGAACACACCATCTTTCTGCAGCTTCACACAGATAAGCCAATGCATGGAGTTTTCTATAAAAATATAGAGAACCTTGGCTTATCCAAAAGGCTGACCTTTGCCTTCTTAAGGTCAGCCGGGCTGAAGTCTGAGACCGAGGGATTCATAATGGCTTGCCAGGATGGTGTATTTAATACCCTCGTCTATCGTAGTCGTGTCATGGGTATAGAGGTCCCTGATGTCAGCTGCAGGGCCTGCCGCAGGTCGCCAGAGACTTTAATGCACCTGTTGTCGGCTTGTCCGACATATGCAGTCTCGGCCTATATCCAGAGGCACGACGGAGCATTACGAGTGCTTTATTAGCACCTAAGGCACTCGGATGGGATAGACCAGACACCAGTGCTGCCTTAAGCTCCGGGGGATATTGAGTCCGTTGTGGGAAATGAGAAGTGTCTAATTTATTGGAACTACTCTTTTCCCACCGTCAGGCAAATACAAGCCAACAAGCCTGACGTAGTCCTCCTCGACCATCAACTCAAGACAATGTTTGTCGTGGAGTTCTCGGCTCCCGCGGAGAACAACATTGTCTTGAAGGAGGAGGAAAAACGAACAAAATATCGAGATTTGCTCTTCGAACTCCGCAGACTGTATCCAGACCATACTGTTAAGATAGTGGTACTGATTATAGGAGCCCTCGGTGGAACGAGACATACACTGCTTTCGGAACTCAAGATCATACCGGCATGCCGAAATTTGGCAGAGGTCTTAGCCGGCAGAATGCAGAAGGCCGTCATTCTTGGTTCATTACGTCTGCTCAGGGCACACGATTCCCGGACCCAGTAGTCACTTACCCCACGGGTGTGGGGAGTGGCTGCCGGTACTGCCAGCTCCCCTCTGTGAGGGTCGGAGCCACAGAGAAGGGTGACTGGTTTTTAACAAAAAAAAAAAATGATAATAATAATAATAATAATAATAATAATAATAATGTTAATGTTAATTGTAGGACCTGCCGTCAGGCGCCGGAGTCGTTCATGCATTTACTATCTGCATGAACGATTTATGCGACTTCGGCCTACATTCATAGACATAACGCGGCCCTACGAATGCTGCACTACTACCTACGGCACTCGTACCAGGTAGACCAAACACCAGTGCTGCCTTACGTCCCCGGAGAGATCGAGTCCGTTGTCGAGAACAAGAAGTGCCGTATATACTGGAACTACTCGTTTCCGACGGTCAGGCAGATTCAAGCAAACAAGCCTGACATAGTCCTCCTCGACCACCAAACCAAGATGATGTATGTGATCGAGTTCTCGGCACCTGCCGAGACAAACATCATCTTGAAGGAGGGAGAAAAACGGACTAAATACCGAGATCTCCGGTATGAGCTCCGAGTGCTATACCCAGACTACTCGGTCAAGATGGTCGTCCTGATAATCGGTGTACTTGGTGGAATGAGGCCTACGCTGCTCTCGGAATTAAAGGCCGTACCAGCCTGCCAAAAGTCGGCCGAGTGGTTGGCAGGCCAAATGCAGAAGACAGTTATCCTGGGGTCCCTTCGTCTTCTTAGGGCACACGAATCTGGCATCTACAGTCACTAACTCTGCGGGATGCGGGGAGTGGCTGTGGATAATTCGCTGGCGCTTCTCCCGTGAGAATGTCGGAGACACGGGAGAACTGTCCAGCATCGCGCAGGCGAAAAAAAAAAAATAATAATAATAACCAGTTTACGAGCGGATATATGAGCAACGGGGGTCAAAGAGAGGTGTCGCTGGCTGCAAGGAGAACCTGCTTATTGACATGTGTGTCACGCAGGACTCCGTGCAGTATAAGCGCAACCTTTCCATGGCCTGGATCGACTACCGCAAGGCCTTTGACATGACATCTCATAAGCTTATTTTACACTTGCTCCAATGTCTTGCGGTGCCCGGTCCCGTAGTGAGATGTATTGAAGAACTGATGCCGCTCTGGAGGACTCTCTTTACCATAACATCGGGTAACGATAGAGTCCAGACGGAGCCGGTATCGTTCAGAAGGGGAGTATTTCAGGGAGACTCCCTCAGCCCCCTTCTGTTTTGCATCTCACTACTGCCATTATCCGTTTCGCTCCGGAAAACCCGTGGCTACAACTGCGGTACCCCCGGCGACAGGAGGCATAAAGTCACCCATCTGTTTTATATGGATGACCTTAAACTTTATGCCTCCGGAGATAGGGACCTACACCAGTCCCTCAGGGTGGTACAGGAGTACACGCAGGCTGTCGGTATGGAGTTCGGGCTGGACAAATGTGCACTGGACCATCTCAAGAGAGGACGATACGGGGACTACGGAGAGGACGCGCAGCTCATAGACGGAAGCATCTTACATCATCTAGATGCCGGAGAGTCGTACACTTACTTGGGTGTCGAGCAACGCTCCACTCAAGAAGTGAGTGTAGTGAAAAACGCTCTCCGCGGCAAGTATCAGCACCGACTCCGACATCTGGTCTGGTCTTCAGAACTGTCGGGGAAGAACAAGGTGTCTGCTACCAATATGCTTGCCGTTCCGATCCTTCTCTACTTCTTTGGGGTAGTGAAATGGAGTCGAGAAGAGTCGCGTCAACTCGGCGTAGGAACCCGCAAGAAGATGCATCCCAACAGGAGCTTGCATTCTAAATCGTCCGTTCCACGGCTATACCTCCCGAGACATCGGGGAGGCCGTGGACTCTTGAGTTTGGAGAGTCTCCATAATAGGATGGTTCTGGATGGAGCCTGTAAGGTCATCAGGAGTTCGGATCCCCTCCTCTGCATGGTCCGGGACCATAAAAATGCAGGGGTAGGAGCCTTTTTGTTTAAGGCAGCACAGAGAGCAGCCGATGAACTTGGTCTCTTCTTCGACGTCGAGCGGGTCAATCCCGACTCTGTCACCGAGTTGGAATCTGCTCGACGAAAAGCCCAAATAAAAGCTGCAGAACACAACATCTTTCTGCAGCTTCACACGGATAAGCCAATGCATGGAGTTTTCTATAAGAATATAGAAAACCTTGGCTTATCCGAAAGGCTGACCTTTGCCTTCTTAAGGTCAGCCGGGCTGAAGTCTGAGACCGAGGGATTCATAATGGCTTGCCAGGACGGTGTATTTAAAACCCTCGTCTATCGAAGTCGTGTCATGGGTATAGAGGTTGCTGATGTCAGCTGCAGGGCCTGCCGCAGGGCGCCAGAGAGTCTGATGCACTTGTTGTGGGCTTGTCCGACATATGCAGTCTCGGCCTATATCCAGAGGCACGACGGAGCATTACGAGTGCTTTATTACCACCTATGGCACTCGTATGGGATAGACGAAACACCAGTGCTACCTTACGCTCCGGGGGATATTGAGTCCGTTGTGGGAAATGATAAGTGTCTAATTTATTGGAACTACTCGTTTCCCACCGTCAGACAAATACAAGCCAACAAGCCTGACATAGTCCTCCTCGACCACCAACTCAAGACAATGTTTGTCGTGGAGTTCTCGGCACCCGCGGAGAACAACATTGTCTTGAAGGAGGAGGAAAAACGGACAAAATATCGCAGACTGTATCCAGACCATACTGTTAAGATAGTGGTACTGATTATAGGAGTCCTCGGTGGAACGAGACACACACTGCTTTCGGAACTTAAGATCATACCGGCATGCCGAAATTCGGCAGAGGTCTTAGCTGGCAGAATGCAGAAGGCCGTCATCCTCGGTTCATTACGTCTGCTCAGGGCACACGACTCTCGGACCCAGTAGTCACTTACCCCACGGGTGTGGGGAGTGGCTGCCGGTACTACCAGCTCCCCTCTGTGAGGATCGGAGCCACAGAGAAGGGTGACTGGTTTTCAACAAAAAAAAATAATAATAATAATAATATAATTTTCCATAAAAACTTTAAACCTCATTTCCTCAAATTGTTAATTTTTGACTTTGGCCCTTTTAGTACCAAGCCACAGATATATATTTTGTTACTATTTGATATCTATTGATACTTGGGTATTGTGCGATAATCACTCTACAAACGTCGTCGAAAGGGTCCGATATCCTGGAACGTTCTCTAACAGATCCAAATCTCAAAAGCGCGCGCGGGATCGGTGATTTAATATACGATCGATAGTTTGCAAAATAATCCGCAAAAACTAAATACATGTTTAATTTTACGAAAATAAGCCTGGTAAGATATGATAGAGAATTTAGTGCTGAACAAAAAAAGGTGCATACCATTTTTGTCGCAGCATCAATTGTTCGTGAGATATTTCCCTTTGATTTTTCGCAAAGGTGACAGCTAACCCCAACCACCGCCAGCTCCGCCAAATTGACAAAATACTCAGAATAAACCCCCAAACACTTTAAAAAAGAAAAACTGACTTACGCTATTTTTGCATTACGAGCAAACTTTTTATTATCTATTGATTGGGCTATTACCCAACAACCAAAATTTAAACGCTATACAACTCTTTTGTTTTATTGCAATTTTATAATAAATGTAATAAAATAGCAATGAAACAAAATTGTTGTAGATATGACAATTATAAAACAAATTAGTTTACTGGATAGGCTACTTACATTACACTTTAGGGTGCTGTCATAATGAATCGAAATCAACGGATGCGGGCAGTCATTTGTATTATACTTAGTTATTTGCTACTGCATCGGTATTATATGTACAATTTTCCTGTTAGATTTTAGTGGATTTATTTTGTTTAAAAATTGTAGTTATTAATATAGTTGCTTAAAATACACATATTTTAGGTTTAATTTTCTGTATTTTTTTACCTCAGTCTCATAATCCAATAGACCCTTCATACGGGAGGGGGGGCTTATGTTTTGTGGCAGAAAACGCAAATTATATTTAAAAAATTATTAAGGGTTAGAAGTAATCACCGACTTTTATGAACCCTCCGGATTCGGATTGGGCAAAGAATTTTACATCAAATACGACACTTTCCAGGTTCTCGTCTGACCGGTACTCAGGTTTCAAAAACTAAGCCTTAAATTGCCCAGATTCTCGACTATTACCTTTCTCACGCAATTTTTACATATATTCCTTACATACTCTATTCATGATTTTAATTATTGAATAAAATTATTAATTTTTGCTTTCAAATGTGACATTTACTACTAAAGCAACATTTACAGGATACGTCAAACAGAAGATTAGGCTTTTATACACACAATACAATAAGCTAAAAACGTATCTTCACCAATTTACTGAGCTTTTTATATAATTGTTACACATTCTATAGGATAATCTTCGCAGTTTTCTTGTAAATAATGTTAGTTTTTGGACATTCTAAATTTTGTGATAGGTACCAACTTTGTTGTGAAAAAAAATATGTGAAAAAAAATTGAAAAAAAAAACATCCAACCTGTGTGGGATTCGAGCACAAGGTTTTATATACATTTATGTGCCTCGCCGAAACCTATCCCGGAACCAGGCAGACAACCACGCCGCTCAGTGCCGTGGTGATTGAAGGGCTGGGCGAGGTAGGTTCGGTTTAGCTTAACGACGGATGTTTTATGAGTTAGTACTCCTGTCTGTCACAGGCAGACTTAAAAACTAAATTAAAATTAAAAATGTGTCCACACGGACCTAAAGCTAATTAAAAGAAAACTGTAAAAAATATCACTCACTAAGCAAAGCACTTATTTAATTTTGGTTGTTGGCACGGGAAAACAGAACTGAGCGAAAAAATCCGTTTGAAGCAATTCCACCCTGATGGTCTTCCTGCCGCCAGGAAAATGCCGTGGAAATTTAAAAAGATATGGTACGAAATATTTTGGTTTTTAAGAATTTATTGGTCAAGATCGAATTTAGAAACAAAAAAGGACAAAACAACAAAATGATAAAACAAATAGAACATATAAAGGGAAGGTTGGTTATAGGTTTTAGTAAAGATTAAAGGTGGGGAAATAAGAAGTTGTCGTATAGGAAAGTATGGCTAGAGAGGTTGCCGGAAAATAGGCAACGCCTGGTATGGTAGGGGATGTCGGATATCGAAAAGGATTGCATTATGCTGTCTGATTTGGGTTATGTTGCGGGTTAGCGGACTATCAAGGTAAAACTTTGGCCACTGGACCATCACAGATTACTACAAAAATTGAATGTCTGTAATATATATCTTTCGAGAATCATATTTCAGCGCATTAGATGTATTATTATGAAATATATATTAGTAAAATGTATAAACAAAAAAAAATATATATTATAGAGATAACATTTCGCAAGATTTCTATTTAAGTACAAGCAACAAAAATTATGAAAATATTTCTTTTAAAATTGAATGATGAATAACTTTCTTATCTACTGACCGATTTTCTTCAAAAACAATAGGGTTCTTCCTCTAGCTAGCGCTAACTTACTTTCCAAATTTCAATACAATCGGACTTTTCTTTCTTAAGTTATCGTGCTTACAAGAACCGTGACGGACGGACACACGGACGGACATTTTGAAAGTTGTTCAGAATTCGTTCACAAACACAATGATATGAAATTTTTTTCTTTACGAGCGATATTTACGGTTTGGTGCCGAGCAAATGCAATATACTCTTCGTTTTCGCGAAGAGTATAATAATACACAGTAAATGAACGAGCTGAAGTTGCAGTCGGGTGTGGTCCACAGCAAATAATTTGATTAACATTTTTCTCGAATACTGCATAACTCACTTTAACGTCGTGCAATTGAGATTAAGTAATCAATAAAGAACCCCACACAAAACAAATGGAAAGTGGGTCCCAGTCGATTTGTCTGAAAATTCAGTATGTTATAGTTCTCGACTTTCTGAACAAAAGTTATCATGGGCCCAACTCGATCCTATGTCTAGTTTCCGAGATACAACTATAAATTATTGTAAAATTCTGTATCTTCATCGAACTTTTAATTTATTGATGGGGTATTAGAGGTCAAAGGAGCAATTTCGGAAAGTTTTCTAATTAAACTTTTTTGATCAGGATGACACATACTTTGTGTAAAAAATATTTTAGCCGATTTGACCGAATATTTTTTCACTTGTTATTTTTATATAGATTTCCCGGCGCCTTCGCCAACATTTTTCAACTTTAAATTTTTTCTACTCTGTTTTTATTAAAACAACAAATATTTTAATGCAAAACATTATAGAGGGCTATTAGAACGTATCATAACATAAAATGTATGAAAAAAAATCATGAATACGAATTTTTTTAAATTGTACAAGAGATCATTCTTGTACATTTCTTGAACCGTATCTCGGGAACTAGACATAGGATCGAGTTGGGCCCATGAGAACTTTTGTTCAGAAAGTCGAGAACTATAACGTAATGAATTTTCAGACAAATCGACTCGGACCCACTTTCCATTTGCTTTGTGCTGAATTCTTTATTCTTTATTTTTATATATTTTATAGAAATATATATTGTCGGCAACGCCCGATTGCAGCTCATGCATTTCGCAATAGCCCTATTAGAAACACATTAATAATATTGTAAAATAAAATTGATGTATTTACCTACTCTGTATCTGTAAGTATTCGATATTATTATATTCCCGTTGTTCGTTGTATAATTAACCCATATTCTATCTAATTTTATATTTTTTATAGGCTGATGGCTGATATCAAAGGACCTTAAGTGTTTTTCTTGATAATTAATTAAACCATTTTGCAGAATAATTACACGCTGAGTTGTATACTTTATCATAGGCTTCAAATTGATTAGCAGGTGTAGAGCAGATTTCAGGCAGTTTCCTTTTTACAAAGGCAGGTTTAATGACCGTTATATATTTGTCAAATAAGCTTTCAGGAATGTCCTCGTTTACTGACATTCCTTCCGGGTATTGTCACGTTTACACTCTTTGAGGAAGCCAACAACATAATGGGCAAACCTTCAAGTGTTTTTAGGCAGAACATCTAAGAAAATATGCCAGAAATTTATACACTTATAAGAGGGCAATAGTAACGATATTTAATATTTATAGGTCTATACACAGTGAGCAAAAAAATACATCATTTTGTTTTATTGTATTTACTGTAAATAGTATGATATTGTCACTAGCGAGGAACTCTTATTATAGAATGATATTTCATTAAATAGAAAAAAATCAAGCTGCAATAAAATCTGACTTACGAGATAACATTTTGGAAAGGAGGTACGCTGAAATTAAATTATGAACTGAGACGTTTATAATTTTAACGGCTACTTCTAGAATCCCCCAGGGATCCATTTTAGGACCATTTTTCTTAATTCTATCCATTAATTATATTCTTGATAGCTTGGCACTCTATCTGTTGTATGCAGGTGATTCAATATTTTTTGTAGAGGTGCAAGTATCCACGATTATCTTGTACTTCAACATCATTTAATTCTGGTTAAGGATTGGTGCAATCAAAATAGTTTATCTTTAAATATCCAGAAATGTAACGCTGTATTCAACTCTACCAAAAAATCCTTGATCCACTTTGACTATTCTATTGCTAATAAGATATTGTCGAGACTTGACACTTTCTGTGGTATGGGAATTATCTTTGACAAAAACTGTCCTTCAACAGCCACATTACATACGTCACCACAAAGACCTACAAATGTTTAGGATTCATTTTTAGAAACAGCCGTAACTTACGGAATATTGATACGCTGAAACTACTACACACCACGACCTAATTCAGAACACGTATCTAATTCAGAACACGTATCATATTAGAACACGTATCATACGTATCATATCATACCCAAGTAACAATTTAAATTGTATCGTGATCTTCAGAACCTCTTGAAGTCTATATAATAAAACTTATGATAAAATTACATATCTTTGACAAACGCTATTGAACCTTTATAAAGCTAAGAGGGGCCATTTTTAAAAGAGTTCTGAGGGCCTTTTTTAAAAGCCATTTTAAAACCAATTGGTTTCATTCTATACAGCCTTTATAACGTTTTGAAGACCTTGATAAAACTATTCATAAAACGAACAATAAGTCTTAAAAGCATAATTTTGGCCTTAAGGTACTATCTACAAACCGTTGTTTAAACTATTATAAAACCACTTCGTGAAGTCATCATAAAACTAAAATGCTTTAGAACTGCACTTAAAAAAGCTAATTGCTCTGTTAATATGGTTATTTTTAATAAAAAGATTTTATGTTTACCATCATATTAAAACTAAGTTGGCAATCTTGGCAAATTAGTCGCGTATTGGTAATTGATATTATAATAAGCATTTGCTGTTGTTCAGCTTTCAGCTGGTCTCTCTATACTGGTTAAAATTCAGTACTCACCGTGAGTGAAAATTTAGCTGCGCATTAAATTGTACTGATGACATCACAACTAGTAGGTCGAAAAATACGGAGGCCCTTGAAAAATATTGAAAATTTTGGAAATTTTAAAAAATATTTTAAAATTCATTTTTTAAATTTTTTTTTATTTTTTGACAGCTTTTGTTTACAAAGATATTTTTGTAGAAAAATGGCGATTTTTGATTAAAATCTGTTGATTGCCGGCAATACCACAATAAGATTATTTGATCCTAAAATTATCACAATGATCTCGTACAAGAGCATTTGCTACTAATTACAACCAATTTAAGTCTTTTTACATTTATGTAAATCCATTTGGTGTTGTCCAGATGTTGAACTGCACTGGAGTGTGAATAAAAGAGCAAAAAGATATAAATAAGAAGAAGATAACCTCTCACATTTATTTGATTATTTTGATTAGTCAAATGTGTGGCGTGGCTCTAATTGTTTAAAGTAAGTATCAGGTTAAAAATATGATATTCAGAATACAGTTAACACAAAAATCCTTGTAGAAGGCAAAAAGAGACACTTGATGTTGACAAAAAACCAGTGGTACACTAGAATATGTTGGAGTTGACATCAAACCCACTCGAAGTAATCCTACGTTTTAATTTTCCTTAGAAAATGTTCGAGACTTATAATTTACCTTAATAGCCCAAAACCGAAGGCAAAAAATGTAGGTACTCGCAGTCTGTGTGATAATATTTAGAGCTCGAGGGGTATATGTCAAGATTATTTCCCAAATGAACAAATTCCTTCCGTATTTTTTTCTATATTTATTTTAAGAAATTCTATCTTCCCAAAACGATTCATTTTTGATTTTAAAAACATACTTCCTTATTAATTAATTGACGGCGATGCGTTCTATAAACGACTTTTGTATCGTAGCCATGGAAACGGACGCGCTAAAAAATATTTTTGTAAAATTTACACCGTTTCAATGACTTTAATTGATTCCCCTGACTTATTAGCTATGGTAAACTTTCATGTTCCCCCTCGTAATCTAAGAAATAATATTATGTTTCATGAATCTTATTATAGAACAAATGCCAGTCAAAATTCCCCTTTAAATATAATGTTTAGGACTTACAATTCAAATTTTTTTGAAATAGATGTATTTTTTTTATCATTAAGAAGTTTTAAAACTGCTATAAAAAATACTATTATAACCTAAATATTTTTTTCTCTCTGTGAATACTCTGTGGTATATTGTATACTCTAATTTTAGTTTATAGTTTAGTTTAGTTGTTAAATTAGATCTAGTGGACACTTGTTTGGGCTATTTAGCCTGTATGTGTCCCTTTCCCTGTAATAAATAAATAAATAAATAAATAAATAAATAAATAAATAAATAAATAAATAAATAAATAAATAAATAAATGACAAATAGAGGACACCGGGGGTAATCATAATCAACCATAGAAAAAGCTAGTTGGCCCCTCGTTGCTGAAATGCAGGGTGTTTACTGTATTTTGGTCAAAATTTCTTTCGGTTGTTACTTTGTAAAGGAATGGAATACTAAGTTCATATTTGGCACATATAATACACTAGTGATCCTGATTAAGTACTTGTATCATGCACATAAAAAATCCAGGTCCGGGCTTGAGAAAAAAATGTTTTTGTTGTTCTTCAAGAAAAGAATACCATGTATATGTTTTTTTTTAAATTTCTATATTAAGTTAGAAAAATACATAAAAAACTGAACAAAATGGCTTCATTATTTTCTTTGCCACACCTCTGCCGTCTTCGAAATAAATTCCAATAAATAATGGAATATGAGACTTTAGAAAATATCGATGAATGTCATGCGCAAAAAATGCTTCTACTATTAAATTGGGCATTTACTTTTTTTTTAGCAATAATTATTATGTTCTAATTACATTTTTTTATGAAGGAGGTGAAAATAAATAAAAAAATAAATATTAGAGGACACCGAATCAAGAAACTATTTCATTCCTCTCATTTATTAAAGAATGGTAATACAGCAACACAACATACCTATTGCCAACAATAATAACTGCAATAACAAAGTTGTATATTAATAATGCACATAGTAACAAAATAACAACAAAATATCAACAGAATAATTGTACCAAAAACAAAAAATGCAGATATTGTCATAAAACATATTTACAAATTAGAATTATAATTAAATTGTATGTTCAAAATAGCCTCCTCAGTTTCAGTACATTTTCTAGTGCGGTTCACGAGATGACCGATTGATCTTCTTATCACTGGACTATTTCTAATTTCGTTGCGGCATTCAACAATACTTTGCTTAAAGTAAAATTCTGGTCTGATCTGATAGTATAATCTTTAAAACTGTTTTAGGTACTTGCTATTGTTCTAACTAATATAACTGTCAACAGTTTTTTTATTTTATACAATGTTAAGTATGTGAAGATTGTGAAGTTCTTCTTTTAACATTGGCAACCATGTTGTACAAACATCTATCGATCAATTCGACACGAATCTGTCCTCATTCAAAAATATTATCGCTGATTCTTTAATTTTTCTTTTTTGCTATCCGCCTCTTTTGTTAAAATTTTTGCCGAGTCCCAGTTTATTCTTTGTCCGTTCTCCCAAGCGTGTTCGCAAATTTTCGACCTCTGAATTTCATTTTTCCTGATATAATTCTTGTGTTCACCTAATCTTACACTGAACGGTCTGGATGACTCACCCACGTAATATCTGTTACACTCACACGGAATACTGTAAATGCAGTTTTTTGAAATTTGCTCGTGGTTTTTCGGTTTTGTTTTTGTCAGAATAGACCTTAAAGTGTTGCTCCCCAAAAAACAGTAAAGGTCGGCCCATCAGAGGGCCATCATTAGGCCGGAAATCAAACTTCTGACCCCGTGATGGCCCGCTGGAAGGCCGACCTTTAGTGCCCTTTGAAATACCGTCCTAATATTAAATCTATTATCTATTCGGCGTAACTTTTCGGATAATCCGTGTACATAAGGAATTAACGCTGTGTAACGTTTTTCAGGTTTTTGTTGTATCTGATTGTTATTTTCAATATTTATGAAGGTTTTATCAACAAAGACTTCATGGTATTGATTGCTCTTTTATAAACCATTTCTCATTGTTTAATATTTCATCATTAGAAACAATGATTTTGGCCCTATATCTTACAAACATTTTAAAGCACCCTCTTAACACCTCTGTTGGTATGTGTAGGTTTTCTATAAACACTTGTTTCAATTATACCATTTACTCTTTTAATTGAAACAGCTAGAAATGGTAATTTATTTCTAGTTTCCTTTTGAGCGAAAAATTGTTTTTTGGATTTTACCCCCCGCCCACCAAAAAATTTTGGGTTCAGTGTTACCCCCCAAGCTCAAAGTCCAGATCCGCCCTTGTTTTCTAACTGGAAATAAGTTATTTTGATACACATAGTTAAAAGTTCCATTATGGTATTTACACTCAATTTAATAATTTTCCCAGTAAGATACTGGCTAATGGTATTATTTTGTTGATTCCTCGGACGTCAATTAAAAGTAAAAATACATGTGGCAGGAAGTCCCAAAGAGAAAAGTAGAAGAGTTAAGAAAATGCCATAAATAACATATAGACAATACTTAAAATATACACTACTATTTATACACAAAAAAAAATATTTTGAAAAAATATATTCCATAATTTATGGGGCGGAAAACTTCTTTTTGCACGGGGCGGTAAAAGACCCAGGAACGGCCCTGATCAGGGGGATAATCTTATGAGACATCTATGTTATCACTAATAGAAAAGTTATTGAATTTATTTCCTAATCACATATTCTGAGTATCTCAATGGCCTTGAGTCTTTAAAGAAAAACTGAATATGACGTTATCCAACAACGTTCTATACAATAAGCTATTGTTTTTCTTCGTGAGAACTTTTTCCTTGCAAATATATTTTTCTGAGTATTATTTTACTTTTATATTTTGTTTCATCCGGAAATATTTATGGTCCCCATATTTGTTTTCCTTTTCATAAAATGTTTATATGAGTATCGTATTTTAAAACCCTCGCATTTGTCTTAAAACATAAACAGATGGGAGTTTTGGGGCTGTGGAGTTCCAGGAAGTGAAATGAAATAAGCATCTGTATGAAGGTAGCAGGAATATTCGTCAAAAAATATACACAGTTAATCAGTAGGCACTGTTAGTTACCATTTTCAATTAAAATTATATAATGAAAATATCAGAGTCAAATTCTTGCTGATGTTAATATAGTTCAGTAACAATTATATGTAATTTTGCAAAAGTAATGAAGATTGCATTACACGCAGTAATATACCCACACGTTGAGGGGCACATAACACAAAGTCAACACGGTTTTATGAAGAATAGATCAACTGTCCCCAATTTAATGTGGATAACTCAATTTATATCGCATAACCTCGACGCCGGCACCCAAGTTGACGTGATTTATACAGATTTCTCGAAGGCTTTTGACAGGCTTGACCACGGTGTATTGCTACACAAACTTGAAACCATGGGCTTTTCCCAGTTGCTTGCCAATTTCTTTAAATCATATCTTATCAACAGAATACAATATGTGGAGTACCGTCGTCAAAGATCGGCTGAAATTGCCGTCACGTCAGGGGTACCTCGGGGGTCTATACTGGGACCACTATTGTTTGTGTTGTTTGTAAACGATATTGTAGATAACCTGAAGGTCGGTGTCTTGTTATATGCCGATGATGCGAAAATTTTTTCTACTGTAGATACGTTAACCGACTCACAAGCTGCAAAGAAACCTCGAGAAAATACAAGCTTGGTGCAATCAAAATGGTCTGCCACTCAACGTCAGTAAATGTAATATAATGTCATTCACTAATAGGAAAGAAACTCTTCTTTATGATTATAAACTTGATCTCAAACCAGTAAAACGAACTGATTGTTTTAAAGATCTTGGTGTAACCTTCGACGCCAAATTAACGTTCAAAAATCATATACACGATACTTTTCTCTCTGCAAATAGAAATCTTGGCTTTGTTATCAGAAATTCGGTGGGCTTATCGGACACCAACCTACTAACACTTTTATTTAATGCATATGTCAAATCCAAGCTCAAATACGCGTCCTTAATCGGACACCCACGGTATGTTGTCTAAATAAAAAAAGCTGTATAGTAACATTATATCGATCACCACTAGGCATGTTTGATATCTTTATTACACAATACACAAAATTGCTGCAAATTGCAACAAAAAAACATGAACATATCTACATATGTGGGGACTTAAATATAGATAAGCTAAAAAACAGTATTGAAAATCATGTCCTACATGATCTTATATCTAGCTATGGTCTAATTTCTCTAATATCAGAGCCCACAAGAGTGGCACGTAGTGTAAATGGGATTTCCCAAACGGCAATCGACTACCTTATAACGAACGTAGAAAATGTAAGCTATGAAATAAATGACCCAGGAATATCGGACCACTCAGCGCAAATCCTGCATTGTCCAATTGGAAAAACAAACGATGAATTAACGGTAGAAAATTCAAAGTGCACTTACAGAGCAATAAACGAGCACACAACACAAAATTTTAAATTCTTCTTTAGAAATGTAGCAGACGTTCTGGCAAAATCAGATATAAATGACATTGATGAGTATTTTGAATTGTTCTGGTCTGAGTTTGTGGATGCCTTTGAGAGGGCATTTCCAAATAAACAAAAAACATTCAGAAAACAAATGCGAACCAAAAATCAATTTAAATTTTCTCCAGAGCTTCATAAGGAATCGGAAAACCTTAGAGAACTAAATAATTTAAGAAAAACACTGAATAATGACATTATAAATAAACAATATATCATAAAAAAGAAACAGTATAGGAGAAACGTTATCAAAGAGAGGCAAATACAAAATATTAAAAAAATTGAAAATTCTAAGAATAAAACAAAAGCGTTATGGCAAATCGTGAATTCAAATTTAAACAATACCAAAACATCCTGTAATAAAATAGTTTTAAATCAAAATAATAAAAAAATAAATAACAGTAAGGAGATAGCCGATCTATTTGGTGCTCATTTTTCAAATATGGTGAAAGATAAACTAGCAAATCATTTTACAGAAATGTCGAAGCAGTGCACGAGTCCAGAGTTGAACGATGCTAAAATGCTTTTCAGTCCAGTAAAAATAGAAGAAGTAAGAGATGCTAGTTTGCAATTATCTGATAAAAAATCAACTGGTATAGATGAGGTTCCTGTCAAATTAGTAAAAGACTGTGTACACGAATTTGCACTGTGTTTTACCTACATCATTAACAAGTCAATTTTGACGGGTAAATTCCCAAATAGGTTAAAAACGGCATTAATTATACCTTTGTTTAAAAAAGGAAATGAAGACGAAATTAACAATTATAGACCCATCTCACTTTTAAGTGTTTTTTCTAAGATTATTGAAAAAGTAATCGCAAATAGAATTATTTTATTTCTAAATGAAAACAATTTATTAATTCAAAATGTATATGAGGAAATAGATGCCAAAAATTATGTAATGGGAGTTTTCTTTGATCTCTCAAATGCTTTTGACACGTTAAATTTGTCTTTTGTTTCACACAAATTAAATATGCAGGGTAGTGTGCTGGGTCCTCTGATATTCCTGCTATATGTAAATGATCTACCACACTATATAAACTCTGCTGTTGTTGTTACATGTATGCAGACGACACATCTTTTATAATTACCGCAAAAACTCCTGAACAACTAGAGAAAAATGTGAACGATCTTTTACATTTGTTCAGTGATTGGTGTTTTAGAAATAGGCTTATAATAAATTATAGTAAATCAGTTTGCATTTATTTTACTACAAAACAAAAAAGAACGGAGTATAATTTTAATATAAATTTACATAGTCATTCTGTATCGCTTCAACCAGAAATAAAGTTCCTGGGAACTATAATTGATGCGAATCTCAGCTTTACAAGTCAAGTGAAACATTTTTAGTTTGGATAAAAAATCGCTCCTAAATGTCTATTATGCCTTAGTATACTCTCAAATTTCCTATAACATAATTTCATATGGAAACAGTACAGACATGCAAAGAGTATTTATAATGCAAAAAAGAGTCATAAGATTAATATTTAATTTAGGTTATATAGAATCATGTAGAGATACTTTTAAAAGAGAGAAAATATTGACTGTGGCATCTATATATCTCTATAAATTGTTAATTTACATATATATAAATAAACGTAAATTAAAAACTTACAATCACTGTTATCAAACTCGCAACAAAGACGAGATATATATAAGTAGATATAACCTTTCTTTATATAAGAAGTCCCCATTATGTGCAGGTAGTTATTTATTCAATAAATTGCCCTCAGATATAAAAAATTGCATGCCAATAGAAAAGTTCAAACAAAAACTAAGAGCGTTTCTAGTCGATAATTGCTTTTATTCCGTGGAAGAGTTTTTGGAACTCTAAATTACTGTAGTGCTTGTTTTTTATATAGTTTTACTTGAAATGTGTTGTAATGTTTTTTGTAATGTTTTTATTTGAAATTTTAATGAATTAAATTAATTAAAGTTAGGTAATTTAAATTATATTTGTCCATATTATCTTGTTATCTTGTTTTTAGAATTAACCCCATGACAATATCTATACTTATGTAAATAAGTCACAGAAATAAATACCTATCTATCATATAAACCTACTTGAAGGCATTCAAAGACGATTATATATCCACCAATTGGATATCCCCAAGAGGTGCTATTAAGTAGGTTTTCTGCAGATAGTTTAGAGGATCATAGGAAAAGACAGGCACTCACATTTTTACATAAAATGATTAACAACAACATAAATTGCCCTGAAATAGTTGAAAAACTTATGTTTCATGTACCTCATTCGGGCACCCGGCATCATATGACTTTTTACCTTACCACGCCTCGGACAAATGCTTTAAGCTTCTCCCCTCTATATTTTATGTGTGGTACTTACAACTGCCTGCAGGAAAACCTTGATATTTTCAACTGTTCCATTACATCCATTAAAAAACTGAAGCTTCAATAAGCTTTTTCTCTTATGACTAGATATATATATGCATGTATGAACCATGTATGAACTTTAGAACCAATTTCCCATGGCCATATTGGAGCTGTCATTTTGAATTTGTTAGTTTTGACTTCACATTCGCAATCAGTGATACCAAAAACACAAATGTTCTACGTTTCAAAAATAAATCAGCTTTATTTTCACAAATATTAAATATTTAAATTTAGAACTAGTTTTCACCCTTTCGGCCTAAGAGCAAGACTATAATATATATCTTCACTTTTTACATTATAAAAAGTGAAAACAATACTTTTTACTGCAACAATTACCCATCAAAGGAATACCATTGCGTATGATATTATTACTAAATTTTACATATTTTCTACCTCTAGGTACTGTACTAATATTCCAACAAATTTTTAAAAAAATTACATTTTTGTGGTTATTTCCCTCTACTTATATTTTTTAATATTCGGATATTATAGCTATCCAGTTCTGGAAAACAGTTGGAGAATTAATTTGAGAAACGTCAGTTGGTAATTGTTAGTAAACAATTTTAATAATCCAGTTAGAAGCTGCCTGGTATTGATCCTTTCCCAAATAATTTTTTAATCAGTTTTCGAACTAAATTGAACATGCGTATATAAAAGAAATATTTGTACACGTTATGTTTTACATGACCAGAATTTGTAATTCCCCGGCTTTATTGAATTCTACCAGGTCTTTGTAAACTCCAGATTATTAAAAATCTAAAATAAATCTCACATTTACCTGTTCAATCAAGTTACAAATCAATAACGAATTAGCAGAGACAACATTTTATAAATTAACAATAATCAAATAACACAACATTGTACAAAGTATGTAACGAATTATGATTATGGGCCTATCTAATAATCTTCTATATCTATAAAAGAAAACCCTGACTGACTGACTCACTGACAAATCTATCAACGAACAGCTCAAACCGCTGGGTCTAGAAACTTCAAATTTTGCATAGAGGTTTCTCGAATGACGTAGGCAACCACTAAGAAGGGATTTTTCGAAATTCGAACCCCAAGAGGGTGAAAATGGGGGTTGAATTTTTTTGGCTTTTTCGGAAACGGTTAGATACAGATGCGTGAAGTTTGGCAGATACATTTTTTGTTGAAATCTATTAGATACATGTAAGATGAAATTTAGAATTTCACTGTATGAAGGGGTGAAAACGGGAGTGGTAGATGATCTAAAGTATTTTTGAAGTATTTTTGAAATCGCGTAAGTCAGAAACGTGATTATTCGAGCCATGGACCTTTCTGAGGAAATAAGGAGACGCGTATTCGACGATTTTCAAAAAGAGATCCCCGTGCGGGTGAACGGGAAGGGGGATGTTTTTAAGCTTTTCGGAAACGGTTAGACCTAAAAGTGTGAAATTTGTCAGAAATACTCTTTATTGGAATCTATTAGACGTGAGTAAGACGAAATTTCTATTTTCACTTTTTGAAGAGGTGAAAATGGGGGTGGTAGAATTCGCGTAAGTCAGAAACGAGAATTCTAGCGATGAGTTTTTCTGAGAAGATAAGAAGACACGCATTCGATGTTCACTGAACTGGTGAACAGGGAGAGGGAGGTTTTTAAGCATGAAATTTGACACATACCCGCCAATGTGCTCTATTGTCGATTAAAATAATTATTTTTTCCTTTAACTCACTTTAACACAAAAATAGAATAATAAATTGTTATCAAATTGCGATGCGCAGAGGGTTTCTCGAGTACTATGGATGCACAGTGAGTTTCCTTGAATGCAGTGAATGTGCAGTGGGTTTCCTTGAATGCAATGAATGTGCAATGAGTTTCCCCGAGTACTATGGATGCGCAGAGGGCTTCCTCGAGTACAATGGACGCGCAGTGGGTTTCCTCGAGTACTATGGATGCGCAGTGTGTTTCTCCGTGTACCATGGATGCTCAGAAGTTTTCCTTGAGTGCAATGAATGCGCAGTGGGTTTCCCTGGGTACTGTTTGTATTTCAGTCAATTTTCATCGTACAAATATCAGTAAGAACTAAATTGGAGGTATTTGACTCAGCTATCAGTAAAAATGGAACATTTTTGAAAAACAGAATTTTCGAAGACGTTTTTTAAAAACCGCATTTTCCATCCTTTTACACCCTTAGAGAACACCCATATGCATGCACCCTTTCAAGTTAAGAACTCAACGGTTTCTAAATAACAAGCGCAAAACCTACAAATTCACAAATATTCATTGAGTCCCTAATTTATTATTTTTTAAAAATCTAGTAATTCCATTTTATTAAACATGAATGAATTTTGGCTAATGAGAAAATTAAATTTTAAGTAATTTTAGAACGATTTAAATCCATTATTTAGTAAAAGAAACCCAATCCTGAGTTAGTTAAAATGACTTGGAGGCTTTTATATATTTTTTAGAGGCATGTAAAGATGCAGCGTAAGTCTGTGAACCTTTAATTGATATAAGGGATACGTCCGGAAGTGAGGATCAGATCTGCAGAAAGTTTTCAACTAAAGCTGTATCGTGGACCTTTCAAGCTACCTGCTTCTCGGGTTATTGCCCTAGTTATATCTAATAGCGGTCTTCTTATTCCTGTAGGGACAGATCGTTCACAATTATTTATTTATTCTTTCGATACTGCCTACACACCTACAATTCTCCAGTTGGATGTAAGCAATCCTTATATATACAGAGCTGTACGGTAGAAAGTTGGTGAAATAGTACTATATCTTTTACACGAATAATATGATATATACGTACAAATATTTTGCATGATAATATATTGACCCAATAGAAGCAAACAAGTCTTATAAAATTTTTGCTTTACTCCAACGGTTTTGCTTAAATTAATCATTTTCTAAAAATAAGATATTTTCAGGCCAGGCAGTATGATACCATTGTGTAGGTCAGTTTTGCAGTACTAACTAGAATCAAGTTCAATTTCTTCTTGCGACCTACATCTCCGTTTTTATAATGTTTATTGTATTGATAATGAGACATACAAATTTTTAAAAAACGCCTGTGTCTGTTTCATAAAATGAATCCTATGCTGTCGGCGTCGGCGCTTAAAAAAAATGTTCATGTGTTTTTCATATACCTCGTTGTTCAGCCGTAGGTAAGCCGCCGTTTAATATTCATATAGTGTTGAAAATGTATTCGATGTATCTAGTTTTAAAGTTAATTTAGAGTAAAAATAATAAAACGGTATAATGATCGAGGTGATGAATTAAGTATTTATTGAAATGAAATTAACCGCTATTAATTTAATTACTACTGGTTAAATAAATTTTCTATAATAAATAAAAAAAAATGGTAATTTTTTAATCGTATCGTTAAAATACATTTTTTTTTTGCAGACAGTAAATTACTGAGATCAGGGACATGTTTTTCAATAAAGACACAAGGAGCTTCAAAAAACCGACCTGGACGTTCTACTTTTTCTAATAAATCCTATGGAACAATTGTGGTTTGTGAAAACTGCTAAGATGGCAACGAGTAAATTAATAATAGTAGTCAGTTATTGTTTTCATTTTAAAGCTGATTAAACAAGCTAAAAACTACATTTTGATATGCTTTTTATCCCTGTTGGGATGATTCAGTACCTTTTCAGCAGAGGGTCGTAGGATGACTCAGTACATTTTGACATGTTTTCTTTTTCTTTTTTCTTTTCTTTTTGCATTGACTAAAGCAAAAGGCTAACTACATTTTGAAATACAGAAAGGGCATCGGTTATATTGTTATTTAGTAAATGAAAATCGGTCAAATATTATTTATAGAGATAGAATTTTCCCCGGTATGATCTTCATTTTTTTTTTGTTTGGACACCTATAGATAATTTCGTATATTACCAAAACAGAGACTTTTTCGAGAACGCACGATATCAAAATCTGTTTCATAGTAAAGCCTGTTTTGTTTTGCATTTATTTTTAAATAATTCTATTGACGATTATATATTATTTATATTTTTATTACTTAATTTTCCAAAATTTCACTCAAGAATATAGCAATAGAAAATTATAAAATGCAGAAACATCAGCGGAGTGATTTGAGACTTAGATTTTATTTTCGGGCGGACTGCCACTCTGATATACCTACGGGACGTGGTAATGCATCTTTGTAAATAACTCGTTTATTTTTAATTTTTCGGAAAAACTCTATTTCAGATTGTTTGAATACTTAATTTTCGATTTTTATTAGGAAACTGTTCGGTATTTGTAGAATTTATCAAAAAAATCAAGTTTTCTAGGATTTATAGATTCGCTTTTGTTTTGTCAAATTTCTCACAAACGTCACCTAATAGACTTAATCGAGCCCTACAATCGCCATTTTTGAAAATCAAAATCGGACCTTCGGTTCGGGAGTTATCAATATCTTTGGAAAATCATACTCGGCCTTGGAAAAAAATATTTGCGGTCAAGGGATTCGGGGACTGCCAGAAATAGGCTTCATTTGTGGCCGTGTGCCTTTGGTCCCACCAAGTGTCATCGAAATCAATAAATATCCTGTACAGTTATCGTGCTTCCTAGCCCGATTTCGAGAAAACTAGTTTTTTGTAAAAAAATTAAATTTCCATTTGTTTTTCGACATAGCCTCTAGTATACTTATCTATAGATAGTTGCCAGCGGCATCATCTCTTTTTTGAAATAACTCGATCCGACTGCCTGTTACCGAGTTATTCAATTTTTCCCGAAAAACTTGAAACGTCTATATCGGGTACTTCCGGTTTCCGAACGGAGCCGAGCTTCCAGCGTTAAGGTTTTCTAAAGGCCTCCTATCAGCCACCCAATATTGACCGAAATCCCAAAACGGATTAGGGGGGCTGAGCGTGACAGACAAAATTCGCTCTCGAGTCGATAGATATGACTTTCATTTCGATCCGACGTTTTTTTCGGGTTTCGATGGTCCATTAGAAAAATGCAAAACATTTTGAAAAAAATGTAGTAACAAGGTAAAAGTAAAACTGTTTTATTACTTTTAAATAACAGCGTTGCAACGCTGTAAAATCCATATTATTGACACGATAAGTGAGCGAAATATGCTTGTCTCTTCGGTCTTCTGTTTATAGTAGTACTGTCTAAACTGAAAACATTGCCTATTTCTAATTAATTTTAAATAAAAAAATAGATTTGGGCTAACATGTCTTGTCAGTAGAATAGTAAGTAGTAGGTTTAACTGTAATAAATTTTGTTGCATTACAAATTGTTTTTTAGTGCTGTGTGCGTGACGTTTAATTTTCCCTAGATCCTTTCGGCTGCTAGACATTAGTGCAGCTACTCAAGCCCTACTTAACTGTCATGTAGAGGTGTTTTCGCACTATAAGCAGAAACTGGTGCCCGAGCAACCGTACCGCAAACACCGCCGTTGCCCAGGTGCCAAAGTGATATTTGCACTTTCTACCTGAAGAAAATTGTGAAGTACACTATTTACTACCATAAAAGCGGAAAATTAACCAGATATTTATTGACTTTAACGTTGAAGACCTAAAAAGATAGGATTCAGGAAAACACAATTAGGCACCTATGAATGAATTAAATAAAGTACACTGCACGATGGGGTAAATTGGTGGTCTTGCAAGTTTGATGATTTTTTTATATATTGTAATTCAACTGATTCTGAATAATAAGTTCCTCTGGCAAAACTTCAAATTATGGACAGTTTCTCCGATAGGTGGCTCCAAAGACTGGACCTATCCCTCGATACTGTATCAACAATTTCTCAAAACGTATTATAGGTACTGAAATGACAACTGCTGGAAATGAATAATCAGACTATTTACCATAATTGCATGGTATGTGCCTGAACTTCCGGTTCCGGAAGTGACGTCAAATCACGTTTTTCGAATGCACAAAATCCGATTAATTTAATCATATATCTATAAGAGGCTTTATTAAAATTCACCATCTTAGTAAATAAGTAAGTAAGTGCATTGATTGATAGAACACTGATGCTAGCTTGATACCGGGTACATCATAATCTTGGTACAAAACAAAGTTGATTTTATTTTTCAAGATATAAAATTGCAGTTGTGTTTAGTCAATGAACTAATTATTTGTGAGACCTTTAAGTAGAATAGTCAGTTTTTGTTTATTTATAATACACTAAACTTTATTATTTTTAGCAATAATAATAATAATAATAATAATAATGTTTATTTCCATATTTCAAAAATATACATTTTATTTACATATAGCAGTTTATGCACATAAGCTCTGTACGAGCTTGATTTGTGCAACATACGTATATATTCAATATTTAAATATACATAATAACACATTTATTCTCACAAGAGAGCATTAACATTTCAGGAAATAAAATTTAGATACATGATATGATGACAGCAAATAAAATATATCAATTAGGTACATTTGAGTGCACATAAAAAGAGAGTAAGAAGGAAATTGTGGGGGTCTTACGATATTTATTTAAGATTAAATATTACTACTTATTAACAATATTTTTGAAGGTTGACATATTTTCTAAAACATACGATTTTAGTTTATTTTTAAACTTATTTTTATTTCTTAATTGCCTAATATGCTGAGGTAAAATATTAAACAACCTTAAACCAATATAATCCACAGATTTATAGAATGCGTGTCTTGTAGGTTTTGACATAGTATAATTTTTATTTATATTAGCACGCGTTTGATACTTATGATCTATTAATTTGCCTATATTGTTATGTTTGTGAACAAAGTGTAAAGTTGATAGTATAAATAAACCCTGTAAATCAAATAATCCTGACTCACGAAAAAGTTGTTCAGTCGGAAATGTTTTTGGTTTATCTAATATAATTTTGATTAAATATTTTTGAATTATACACAGACTATTTAAAGTTGATTCATAAGCTCCTCCCCATATCACTATTCCATAACTTACAACTGATTCAATGAGGGATTTATATATGTTTATTAATGTTGGTTTCTTGAAAATTTGCCTCAATTGATAGAATTTGTATAACAGTTTTCTTAGCTTACCTGTTAGGGCATCAACATGTATGTTCCATTTTAAAAATTGGTCTATGTTTATACCAAGATATTTTATTTGTTCTGATGCTTCAATATATTTTGTACACTTACAATTCGCTATATTTTTACACTTGTGATATTTTATTTTGGTAAAAGTTGATTTTCCAGCAACGCTTGAAGAAAAGTTTATAAATTTAGTTTTTTCTATATTCAGTGTTAATAGATTTTGTTTTAACCAGTTTGTTACTAAATGTAGGCCATTTTCCGCTTTTATTTTGACATCTTCCCAGGTGGCATCAGCGAAAAGCAGTACGGTATCGTCGGCATAAGCGATAATTTTTCCAGGGATAGGTAGATTTAACATATCATTTACATATATTTGAAACAAAATTGGACCAAGTACAGTTCCCTGGGGAACCCCATACTTGATTATTCTTTCCTTACTTTTTTCTTTGTCAATGGTTACAATTTGTGTTCTATTTGTTAGATAGTCCTCAATTAAATCACCGCATATACCTCGAATACCATACTTATTTAGTTTATCTAAAAGCTTAGGGTGCGAGACAGTGTCAAAAGCTTTGGCGAGATCTAAAAATATCGCCAAAGGCTTTCTTGTCATATTTAATGCACTTGTGACCTCTTGTGTTAAACTATGCATGGCATCAACAGTAGATGTTCCCTCTTTGAAGCCAAACTGTGAAGGTGATATAATGTTATATTTTTTTAAATGTTCAACGATTCTAGTTTTTACACATTTCTCCATTATTTTAGCAAAATTACTTAAAATTGAAATTGGCCGATAGTTTTTCATGTCAAGTGAGTCTCCAGATTTAAATATAGGTTTGATCCAAGCTTTTTTAAATTGTTTCGGAAATTTACCTTTCACAAATGCTAAATTTATAATATGCAGTAATGGTTTAATTATGTGCACAGCTGTTTTCTTAATTGTATTTACCCCTACATTATCTAAACCTGGAGATGCACTATTTTTTAAACTGTTTATTTTGTTTAAAATTTCATTTGATGAAACAGGAAATAAATATATTGTATTGAGTATAGGGATAATTTCATTTTTGTTTATGTTATTACTTTCCAAAATTTTTTCAGCCATTTTTTCTCCAATTTCAGAAAAATAATTAATAAATGCATTGCTAATCTCCATTTTATTACTTGTTATACAATCATTTTCTAGTTTGATTTGATTTATTTCATTTTTTGATACGTTTTCATTTGTGGACTCATTAATTATTGACCATACTCTTTTTATATCATTATGTGCTTCCTGAATTTTTCTTTTATAATAATCATTTTTTGTTACTTTGATTAACTTGTTTATTTTATTTCTATATGTTCTATACTTTTCTTTTAAATCAGTATTATGCGGATTTTTTATTAATTTTTGTTTAAGTTTATCCCTTTCTCGAATCGAAATAATGAGACCTTCACTAATCCATGGTTTTAATTTTTTTATCTGATTTGTTTTCTTGTATTGTTTGGTTGTAGCACTCCTAATGGCATGCTTGTATTTTAATAGAAACTTATTTGTTGCCAAATCTACCTCTACCTCGTTTAAAATATCAAACCAACTTTCCTTTTCTAGAGTTTTTAATAGTTTATTATAATCAATTTTATTTCGTAAACTCTAACTTCGTTTTTTATTTCATTATGTTTTTTTGACTTTTGTACTAAACTAATCGCTACAGAGTAATGATCTGTAATACTAGTTTTGATTATGATGGGTAAGCAGGTAAATGAATCAAGTTTAGACAGTTTTAAAAATATGTGATCGAGACATGATGAGCTATTTTCGTCAACCCTTGTAGATTGATTTATTTGTGGATAGAATCCTTTTTGACATAATTCATTTAGGTATTGTTGAACCACATTAACTTCCTTTCCTTTAAGAATATCTAAATTAATATCGCCTACAAAAAATTCCATATCGTATTGTTTGTTACTATTATAATTTAATGAGTGAATGAATATTGAGTTCATATCGTCAACAAAGATGCTGGCATCCGTGCTAGGGGGGCGGTAAGTAGTTATAATGTGAATTTTTTTACTCTCTTTGAGACATTCTATTGTGGAGAAAGTTACCTCATTTTTTTTCAGATGTGATACATTTGTTGGTAATGATTGATGTACATAAATAACAACGCCATCGTTTTTATTAAAATTAGCTTCATTATAATAACATACATAATTTGGTATCTGGAGATTTTTTGTTGATTCTATATGCCAAGATTCTGATAAAATTATGAGATCATAAATTATTTTTGAACTGTCTAATAAAGTTAGAAATTGGTCGAAATTATGTTGAATGCTCCTTATATTCATGTGAATTAAATTTATAAAAGGACTTTGCTTATATTTATTTAAATTTGCCTCATATTCAACAACATTATTTACATATATAGTATCACTTGAAATGTAAGATGGTAGGTTGTTTAATATTTCTTCAACTGCACTCATATATTTTATTTGCTTACACACAAAAAATAAAAATAAAAATAGCTACTAAAAGTTAAAGGTTTAAAAGAATTCTAATGACAAAAAAGTACTACAAAGAAACTAAGTTGCGTTCTCCGCTGCCTGCAAAATACTAGACTAATCTAATGTGAAAAATAAATCACTGTTTCACACAGTAATTGCATAGATGATTATTTTTAGGTTTTAGTAATAGGATAAAATTGGTTCTTGACGTACAACAACTTCTCCTACTTATTCCATTTAATGGTCGTAATTATAATGCACTCACAATTGATACTTAATCGCATTGCGATGCCGAGACCTAACACGGTTCTCAACAATCCCGGCTCATTCACACTGTCATCATATTTGAAAGCGTTGTCCCCTTCTTCTTCTTGGTTGCCTTGAACCTATGATGAAGCCATTTTAATTTGGAATGTGCCAAATGTCAAATCTCTTAAATAATCTAAATCTAGTATGTGAAAATCAGGCAAATGATTCTCTTGCAATAATATCCATCTTCCATGTCTAAATCGCAGCCTTTCCGCTTCTACTCTAGCTTGAGGGAGGAACTACATATACAGGTAACGGCAGCCAAGTCCGTAAACGTAGCAGATTGAATGCGCAATGATACAAAGGTATTTAAATGGTGGGGCTCAAGTAATGGAGTAATGAGGTACTTGCCTGCTGCTATCTGTATATGCGTTCCGATTGCTTCCGAAGTTTTACAGTAAGTCATTCTTATTATAAAACCTAACATGTCGCACGTAGGATTTATTTTCTGCGTGAATAAGATTTGGAAGTTTAATTATTTTAAATAAACAAAAACTGCCTATTCTACTTAAAGATATCACAAATAATTAGTGTTCGTTGACTAGACAACTGCAATTTTATATCTCGAAAAATGAAATAAATTTTTTTTGTATCAAGAATGTGATATATCCGGTATCAAGCTAGCATCAATGTTCAATCAATCAATGCACGTACTTACTTATTTACTAAGATAGTGAATTTTAATAAAGCTACTTATATATATATATGATGTACTATATTGAAGTAAACGGGTGTTATGCATTCGAAAAACGTGATTTGACGTCACTTTCGGCAAAATCGGAAGTTCAGACACATCAATTTAAGACCAAATAATGGTAAATAGTCTGGTTATTCATTTCCAGCAGATATGGTTTCAATACCTGCGGTAGATTTTGAGAAATCGTTGATACAGTATCGAGGTACAGTCTTTGGAGACATCTATTGGAGAAACTGTCCATAATTTGAAGTTTTGCCAAAGCAACTTATTGTTAAGAATCAATTGAACTATAACTCAAAAATTCATCAAATTTGACAGGCCATCAATTTACCTATAAAACGTGCGGTGTCCTTTATCGGTAAAGTGGCATTCAAATATTATGAAATTTTAGGAAGCCGTTGACATGATTTACTTAATAAATATGACTGATATAATTTGTCCGTGATATTAACGATACTGGAGAGAGGGTTTTGTTGAAGACGTTGCCTAAAAGGCAACTGCGACGGGTGACTTGTTGCTGTTAGGGGAATCATACGGTAAAGGGAGGCTGACCAGGACAATGCATGTCACAAAACGTCTGCCAAAACATTGTAAATAAGCAGAAGACGAATCAACGAAACTATCCTAATAGACTAGGCCCATAAGTAGGAAATCCATCTCTATAAAGTGCAAGAAGCATTTCATGTAACAATTGGGGAAACAACGTTATTAGGGTATTTAGACCCCGCTGAATACGAATCTGTCTGTTGCCAAAGCGAAATTTGAACCGGAAGTCCGGTATCCAAGATGGCGACCAAAACTCTGTTGCCCTATATCTTCCTTGTCCGTTGGCTTAAAATAATGATCTAAACGTCTGCTTAGGGCCGCCGAAATTTTGTTGTGTTTACGTGGGCTCCGTATGTCTTATTGTATTTGTAGTATAAAATCTGTCAGATGTATAGTTTTTAGTGGTTGAATGTGTACTACTGTGTGTGTGTTACGTGTTTTTAAATAATATTTTACACCTTTCGAAATACAATTTGGTAACAAAATTGTGTTACTGAAGTTAGGGGGAGCGCGTGTAATAGTGGAAGGGGGGAATAGTGGACGAACTTTATAAGAATTTCAAATTTGGCGCTAAGAAGCTATTTTATGGTGTAAGTCATACTTTAACCTTTCATTTATGATATATAAGTAGCCGGTAAGTGAATTTATTTATATAAATAATAGCATAATTTGAAAAATGCTTTACATATGAATTTAAGTGATAAGTTCGTGCTTCGGAGTCCATAATTACGATTACAAAAAAAATATATGTGCTGGATGTCAATTAGGTATTAAACGAAGGTATTTGGAAGTGAGGTTATGTTCTCCAACAGGAAATTCTCAATTTTTTTTTCAGCCGGTTTCACACAGGGGCGCTTCCATTATTTCCATCGGATTTTAAAATTATGTGAGAAATGGTGGACACGTAATTGCGCTAATAGTGGACACGCAGAATATTTGATGAAAATGAAGAAATTGTAGAAACGGAAATTGAATCTGGCGAAGATGAACTACAAGTTGAAGAATCAGTTGCAGAAGAACCTCTTCAACCAGAGATTTCCAGCAAAGAATCATGTTTACTTAACCAGGACATCAAAATTGGCAGCTATGTAGTTGTAATCACTTTTAGTATTTTTAGTCATTGGCGTCAACGGTGTGCTCCTTAGTTGATACGGCTGGAACGTTCAACCACAACCTATGCATAATCTGCCAGAAGTGAAAATGTTCGAAGGACAAATTATCACCTCCTATGATTAGCAGGTGAAGACATGATGGCAAGCGACGGCATACTGTGAGTAAAACCAGTTGCTTTTCAGCACTGACAATTTAAAAAACGTTTCAGGTGAACGTGTGGGAAAGTGCTCATCATGCCCGACCGGTGGTGAAGGATCCTGATGGATCTTGAGTCATATGGGTGGAGGCTTCACTAAGACTAGTACATTCCCATCCTTATCAAGAATGTTTGAACTTTGAAATGGTCGTTTTCTTATCTTCCTTGCTTCCTTGCTTACTTCCGAGCAACAATGTTTCGGCGGCCATATTGGGCACTATTTTGGGACGCATGCACTCCAAACTTAAGGTAAGTAAATTATGAGCATTGCAATGTGTTTGGCATCAGAAAAAACCCCTAAGCAGACGTTTAGATCATTATTTTAAGCCAACGGACAAGGGAGGCGACAGAGTTTTGGTCGCCATCTTGGATATCAAATTTCGCTTTGGCAACAGGCAGATTCGTATTCAGCGGGGTCGAAATACCCTAAAAACGTTGTTTTCCCAATTGTTACATAAAATGCTCCTTGCATTGTTCTTTTTTGAAAACGTGACTAGTCTATAATAGGCTTGTTGCAAAAAATACAATTTTAGTATTTTTAGAATATTTACTTAATACAAAGCACACTGTGCAGAAGATTTTTAAAGTATAAATAAATCCGTTAGGCGCGCAAACAACGCGTGACATCATGTAACATATGACGCCACAGCGCTAGCGCACATTTTAAATTAATTCCATTTATGTAATAGCTTGATAGTGCAGCGAAATAGACCATAAAAGTCCTTCCGTTCTCGAGAAAAAAAATCAGTGTAGAACCAAACCAGACCTTATAGTTTTTATAAAGTGAACAATTCTACATAAGAAATCGCTATTTACGTTATTTTTTTTGGTACAGATATTTTTTATTTCGAAAAAAACTTGAGAAATTGATTGATTATAAATCTCGTGTTTTTTAACATTTACACTGCCGTATCTTCAAATCTAATTGAGCTAGCGGTCTAATGTTTTTGTTCTAAATTAAAGTACGCGAATAAGCACTTCCAATGGCCTTTTTATTTCTATAGATCATTGTTTATTATTTTTTTTAAACAACAATGGACTTATTACTCGACTTATTACTTCGCTAAGAATGTACTCATGTTTTGACTAAGCGACAAACTTTTTTATTTTTGCAAATTTTCATATATATGCAGAGAAGCAATTCAAGCCAAACAGGAGAAGTTTTTGAAAAAAATTTTTTTTATCTAGGACTATAGTTTTTTATTTATGAATAGTTTTGTAACGCAGTAGCATATGGCACACGAAGTAACCTTTTTTAGTCGTGTTTAAAACAACTTAAACCCTTTTAAATATGGTACACTTAAATACACACTATGATTTAATATCACAGACTGAATACAACTAAATAATTTTAGGAAATAACCGCAAACTGCTCGAATTATATGTCCGAATCATTGCACTCGCAGCGATACTCTGTTAGATGACGTCAAGTCCAATATGAGTGTGTTCTCAGATTTGCCCCTTCTCCTGGATATTAGTCGGTTATTTAAATACTTTCCAGTTAAAAATTATGAAAACAGATTTGATAATTGCTAATATTTATTTAGTATTCTAGTATTCTATCCTGTAGCTATAATGAATCAAATTGGTAGACCAATTTTTTAATGTAAAGTAAAATGTGTCACCACTTTATGAAATTTAACCAGTACTGTTAATGGTTTCGCATTATTCAAATAGTTTTTGCAACTGTCGTCATCATGAGGTGTCTCTGCACTTTCACTCGAAACAAATTTAAACTGGAAATCTTATTAGGCCCATTCTGCATTAAAATGAATCCGTTTATCAAATCTACGGCTCCCAAATTGATTTAGTAATAATAATTGTCAAACAAACATCATCAGTTTAACAGGATTTTCCAGAGGTATGTGACTGGTGTTGTTTAAACAAGCGCTCTGGGAAATTCCAATTTCCAATGCCTAAATTAGAATATAGCCCGAACATGCAAATTAAGATTGTCGAGAAATGTTTCCATAAAATTACTCACTGAGCTCTGCCCCTGTTTTGATTCAATCTTCTGAAAAGTAGCATCTCTACAGAATTTTAAATATCTGGTTAGAATGGAAGTCAGTTATAAATTTTTTCGGGTTTATACTCTGGAAGACTCAATATTTATTATTATTTAAAAGTGTACGTACGTACGTTACAAATTAAGACAAAAAGTATTGCATTGATTACTCTCCGTTTTATATGATATCATATTTCACGTATAGAAGAGGTAAAAAAATCGTTAGTGAAACCAAAACTGCACACTTTGCAAATTATTTTATCCAATAAATGCTATGCGCATAGCATTAGTTCGTTGGTGTAATTATTATTTTTACTTCCACATCCAGTGGAAGTTTAGTAACGACAAAAATTTTTTTTTTAATTTTTATTGTTCAAATATGCTTAGAATGTCATGAAACGTCGAGATTTTAAGTTTGAGCAAAAAAAATTCTGTCTGTCGCTCTGTCTGTCTGTAACTTTTTTGTGCGCACGATTACTCTGGAACCGTTTGAGATATTAACTTGAAATTTGGTACACACATGTATTTTAAAGATCTGGAACTAAATTATATTTTCATGTTATTCCGCTGAGGGGTTTGTGGTAAATTGGGGTAAATGGTAAATAGGTAAATCAAGCAGGTAAAAGTCCATAAAATTGGTATTTAGTACACACGAGAGAAGTTAATGCCTCAAAAAAATTTTCGTCATTAGCCCCACCCCATTATAAAAGGGAGTGGAAAAAAAATGTGATTTAGTGTGTGTACAAGAATCAAAGGTCTCAAAATATTTTTTTATTTCATCCACCCCCACAACTTCATCCAACCCCACCCCCTATCCCTATGGATGGAGTTAAAAAAAAATTGAGGCCTTCGATTCTTGTATACACACTAAATTACAATTTTATTTTTTTCACCTCCTTCAATAATGAGAGGTGGTTAATGCCAACAAATTTTTTTGAGACCTTAGCTTCTATTATATATACTAAATACCAATTCTATAGACTCTTACTGGCTCGATTTGCCTATTTACCCCCATTTACCCCAATTTACCCCCCAACCCTTCAACGAAATAAGATCAAAATATAATCTAGTTCCACATCTCCAGTTCTAGTTCCAGAATTTTTTTTGCGTTACTGCACTTCCACTGGATGGGGAAGTAATTAAATTATTATATCAAACAAATTTCAGCAAGAATGACCTGCTATTAAATTAATATGTAAAACAAATTTAAACGTGAATAAATGATTTACTTATACATTAAATCATGATACGATTACAGTATTGCTACCTATCAGTTGCCATCAACGTCGTGTTTCGATGTCAAAGCGGGCAAGTTTACGTTCAAAATGTATTAACTTTACGTCGTTCTCTAATTCTTTTTAAAAAAGTTTCAAATAAAAAGTTGCAACCACCTATCTCCTTATTTCTTTTCAATATAGTCCATTTGCTGAGCATACTTTCGGTATGATGGAGCTTGTTGGTAATCGTCTAGTAATTGAAAAATGTTAGGTGATGGTATGAACTAGTGGCCACTTTGGCAAATCGACGCTATTACTTCCACATCCTGTGGAAGTATAGTAACGACAAAAAAATTTAAAAAAAATTTTATTGTTCAAATAGGCTTAGAATGTCATGAAACGTCGAGATTTTAAGTTTGAGCGAAAAAAAAATTTCTGTCTGTCTGTCGGTCTGTCTGTCTGTAACTTTTTTTGTGCGCACGTTTACTCAGGAACCGTTTGAGATATTGACTTGAAATTTGGTACACATATGTACTTTAACGAGATCTAGAACTAAATTATATTATCATCTTGTTCCGTCGAAGGGTTGGGGGGTAAATTGGGGTAAATTTGGGGTAAATAGGTAAATCAAGCAGGTAAGAGTCCATAAAATTGGTATTTACTAAGAGAAGCTAAGGTCTCAAAAAAAATTTTGACATTAGCTACCCCCATTACCACCCTCACCCCATCATTAAAGGGGATGAAAAAAAATTGTGATTTAGTGTGTGTACAAGAACCAGAAACCTCAAAATATTTTTTTACTTCATCCACCCCCCACTACCAGCCCTTATCGCCACCCCCGCCCGACTACCGATGTGGGGTATCGTTTTATGGGTTTTTGGGGTAGAGGATTTCAAATATTATATTATTAAAGTTCCATAAATAATCATTTCCACATACAAAATTTTTTCGTTGTGAGTGACTTGGATAGAAAATCTGGATGTGGAAGTAGTGATTCCTTGGGCAGCGGTTTTTTTTAATTTAATTATCTTTAAACATAATGCTACATAGACATGTGTATCATTTTATATATTTTTAGTACGCCGAGCATTTTGGAGACATTAAGGAAACATTTTAACAAAAATTCAAAAATCAAGATGGTGCCAACCCCCAACCCTTATGACCGCTGCATTTTTGGATTTAAGCATCTTTAATCTGCTCCTACAGGTTTGGTTGACGAGGAAAAAAATGTCTATTTTACCTTAGTAACTCGAGCCTGGTTTACTGGCCTAGGATTATAAACCGAGAGCACGAGTTCAGTAACTCTCTTCAGTAGCTTCAGGAAAAAGTAAAACAAATGTAATTGGTTTCTTCCAACCACAAGTTTTACCAAAAGCTTGCAGAAAGTATAGTGTTTTTTCTAAATGTGAGTTCCATGTAAGTTTCTGATCCAGGATTATATACTGCAAATTTAGTTTTGTCCTTTTATTAATTGAAGAAACAACTTTCTCGCCACTAAGTCCCTCTCACGAGCACCATGTAGATATTATGTTTAAGGCAATTTGAATGAGATTTGAAATCGTAACCGCATACCCACCTCTTACTATAACGACCAGGTTTAAATAAAAGTAATTGTCAGAGTATTAATCTGGATCTAAATGTAAGTATCTACTTCCTGGTATTTTCCTAGCACATTTGTATTAATTAAGATTGTCTAAAATGTGGAACTTCTGGTAGTGATTAATGTTGGTGGGCGTTTAATAAAAAGGTGTGAATCAAATAAGGACTATTATTTATTTTACATGAACGTAGGTACAGACGACACGCAATATGTAGGAAACGGATTATTAATGGCTTTGTGTGCTTTCGTTATTTCAGTAGTCATTAATATTTCGTTATTAATGTTGAAGACAAAAATTTTAATCTTAGGCGTCTGTATTCTATAAAGTTTAAGATTTTTAGGCAAAAAATTAACCTGAGCTTTCAGAAGTAATAAGCTAGTATATAATAAATATTTCTCATATACATTAAAGTTGAGTGTAAAAAAAAATGTACTAAGCGGGACAAAAGTCGACAATTTTTTTTAAAGAATTAGTTTATTTTATCTCCCTGTTTTCACAGTTTTCTTCTAATTTTTGTCCAATAAATAAATGAAAATGTGATTATTACCTTTGACTTAAGCCGACTTTTATCGAAGAAAATTTGGTACCTACCTTATTTAAATAACTAATAAGTTTCTGAAATGATAACATGATTTAGTAACATGCCACTTTTGTATTAGGGTTTAAAAAGACGCCATGTTCATAAATAAATATGAAATTCATTAACAAATCTGTTTTCATTGTTTGTATTCTACGAAAATGTGGATGTACGCATTTTTGGGCTAATCTGAATAATTCTTTCTTGAAAATATCTGATGTAAAGAAACTATATAATAGTTAGTGGTTAAAAAAAATTACTATACATATGCATTAGAAATTTCTTTGGAGTTGGCATGGTACGGAACAAATATTTTTGTAGAAATGTCCAAGTCATTTTCAACAAAGATGCATATTTATTCATTATTTATCTTCTTATTTACAACGTCTTGACCGAAGTTTTGTGATTATTCTAATTGATCACCTTTTGTTGTATGGTACTTCTAACAATATGCTGCCAACTGTTTCAGTTGCCTACTAGGCGTACAGTTTATTCAATTTTTCCAATGTTTTTTCCATCGGTCTCTTGGCAACATTAGCCTATTTTGGAGGACGTAATTTTCGCTGCTTGCAATCTGGTTTTCCGAAAACCCCAAAGTATTCTATATTGTCATCTCTCTGCGCTGGTTGAAGTCACTAAAAATTTATTGAATACAAATACAATGTTGGAAAGTCGTTTTGGAGGGGGTATTACTTCAAAAATCGAGGTGTTGGTTAGTGCGTTGATCTATCCGAGAAATTCATAACAAACATCTCCAGGTTGCGAGTTGAAAGCATTGATACGCAGTTTGTCTGCCTCCCCAACAATCTATGTCTTAGATGTGCAGAGAAAGATGAAGAAAACTAGGGCTTTGGCAAGTCTTCTCTTTGTTGTTATCATGACATTTGTGTCATGATAAATTTTGCTCAATGGGCAAGTTGTTGAACTTGTTACCTGTATTCTCCGTTGACTCTCACATTCGCACTTTCCAGCATTGCCAACAATACCTCCAAAATATGCCATCTCATTTACTTCCTCACCTATTATTTCTGCGCACCGGTGATGACGTAGACTGGACTTGTGATATTTTCCGAATACGGATAATTGCACGACTTAGGCAACTTCTTCAATAAAACTTACTTGCTGGCCCTGCTGGGACACGTCTTCCACGGTCGGTCAGCAAGGCGGAACTGGCACACTGTCTTGACTCCAACTGCTAGCTCTCCTAGAGATGAATGCAGAGTGGGAGGCACGAACAGGCCCGATGAGTGCAAGTATACGGTGACGTCAGCGGAATAAAATTTCACCACAACGGGACTGTGGACTGTGGAAAAATACGGTGTCACACGTACTTAGTTCTGGATCCTGCTTCGGCACGTCTGCGTCTCTGGTCGGTAGCAAGGCTCGTGAGGAACTCACTGCTTGTTCTCATCAACTGGTAGCTAGCCTGTATCCCTTCAAAAGTGGGAGAGATAACCGCAACTCGATGCGTATAAATATCAATTGACTTTTTAGTGACATGAATAATTTTATTTATATTTCCACTTACGTTTGGCGGTTGGTCTCTGGTAGGGCTCGCTCAGGCGGGCTGGGATCGGCTGCCAACTTTCCGTAGTGGAACACTGACTAGTACTGAGACTTGTCTGCGCACTGTAGTGGGATGTTTGGACCGTCGATATGCATATTACGCAGAATCTAAATGGTTATCATAGCCTTGCGGGTTTTAAAAATTAATACTAACATTTAACATACCATATTCATAACAAATTATTTGGGTGCAACCAGGCCTGTCAAAATGCGCTTCGTTACACTCTTTATGTGATTAAACATATTAAATATAATCTAATGATTAATAAAATAGAATTATACACTCAAACATGCTAAATTCTAAAACTAATAAAAATGTCTTCTTGAAAAATATTTGTATACAGAATCGACAAATGTAGTTTTATGTATCCTGTGATAAACGAGAGCAAGAAAGAACACAGAGAAATTAGGAAAAGACGCATGTACTGTTCTCAGCAAGTTCCATACTTCGTGAAATCTTATTTTTATCACCCCGTCGTGTGTCAACGTAGATCATCGGCACCTATCGCTTCTAACCGCTATGCATTGTAGTGGAAATAGATACGTCCTTCTTTTGCTAATTTATCTGTTTTCTTTCTTGTGCTCGTTTATCCCAGAATCTATATATAAAAGTACATTTGCCGAATCTGTATATAAATAGGTGAGTAAAACATTTGCGTATAATTAAGAGACCAACCAAATTCATATAATTTTTAAGACTCATTCAACAAATAACCTCATATAGTTTAATGCCATACCTTAACATATTATATATCAACGCAAAATTTTATAAATAACAAAAAGTATTGTTGTAAAATTTTGATAACTCCAATAGTAACTTAGATATTTTTCATTAAGTGCAAAAATCCTCGATTTTCAGCCATTTTTTGAAGATGGCGGTGAAAGCTCATGGTGCAGCGGATTCTTGGGAACTCGATGGGTTTTCATTTCTGGACATACTGGACATCAGGAGCATCTATACCAAAAATTAGCTTTATACCGTTTTTGTCACCGATCAGTCATTTTAGAATTCCCATTTACTACACTAAATATACAATGAAGGAAAAAAATGTCACACCCTGCAAATAAAAAAAATAATGGTTCTTGGTCTAACAAGTGTTATCTTGCCTTTCTTTACAGTTAAATATTTATCCCATTAATATAAAGCAATTTTCTTATCTTGGCGATTGACGTGTAAAGCTGCATAAGCTGTAAAGTTTTATTAACTCATAAATTTCCAAGAGATGACTGTATTCTTTGGATTTTAAGATTTAATAAATTCAGATATCAATGAAGATTTACTGATTCTGATAATTTATTAAAATTTTAATAGCATAATAATTGCCTATATCATGTGGCGGCACGAACAAATAAATCACCGATACAATGACTAGCTTTCAGCAACGATTCTCATAACAATCGAAGGGGAGTCAAAGAATTCACTGACATTTAAGATTTTACCCGTCTGCTTTTTTCATCTTCCCGTCGTTAAAAAGCTGTTGGGAAGTAGCAATTGGAAGGAACAAAGAAATGCTTTACTAAGGTTTTGCACACCGCTCTTTAAATGCGCCGAGAGTCTCAGAATGGACAGGGGTGTGTAATCGATAGAGCAAAATCACTTATATCTGTTGCTGCGGCATACTTAGAATTCTTCTGTGGACACTGAAATTCCAACGTACTTTTGCTTTCTGCTTTCATGTTTATTACCATAATCGCTTGTTGAATAACTTAAAACTCTTGAAGCTGTAATATTTAGTTGACGAATAAAATTACATGAATTTAGAAGTAACTGTTTAGCATAAATGAAAAACAACTTCAATTCCTGCGGACCGTAAAAGAAATACATTTAAGAAATATTTTCGCACCAGAAATATTAATCATAATAATTTTACAATTTAATCCAGGACATTAAGGTTCTAATTAGAGAATATTATTTAAGTATTAAGCAAATCACAACTTACTTTTTCATTTATTATGAAATTACTTTTTTTTTTGGCATCTGTCCACTAGCCATACAGTTAACCGTTGCCCTAAAATACCATTTATTCCAATTAACCTATGTCGACTATGAAAAAACAAAGATTGAAGTTCAGCAAAGGAGAAAAAACAAGGACACGCGCTTCTCGTCCTGAGGTCTATCAGGACATTTATTTTTTTTAAACACGAACAAAATTAGAGGACCACTATAAAAACCGCTGCCCAAGGAATCACTACTTCCACATCCAGATTTTTTATCCAAGTCACTCACAACGAAAAAATTTTGTATGTGGAAATAACTGTTTGTGGAACTTTAATAATATAATATTTGAAATCCTCTACCGCAAATACCCATAAAACGATACCCCACATCAGTAGTGGGGTGGGGGTGGTGATAGGGGGTGGTAGTGGATGAAGTAAAAAAACATTTTGAGATTTCTGGTTCTTGTACACACACTAAATCACAATTTTTTTTCATCCCCTTTAATAATGGGGTGGGGGTGGTAACTGGGGTGGCTAATGCCAAAAATTTTTTTGAGACCTTAGCTTCTCTTGTATATACTAAATACCATTTGTATGGACTCTTACCTGCTTGATTTACATATTTCCCCCAAATTTACCCCCATTTTCCCCCCAACCCTTCGACGGAACAAGATGAAAGTATAATCCTAGATCTCGTTAAAGTACATATGTGTACCAAAATTCAAGTAAATATCTCAAACGGTTCCAGAGTAAACGTGCGCACAAAAAAGTTACAGACAGACCAACAGACCAACAGACACACAGACAGATAGACATTTTTTTGCTCAAACTTAAAATCTCGACGTTTAGTGACATTCCAAGCCTATTTGAATAATAACAATTTTAAAACAAATTTTTGTCGTTACTATACTTCCACTGGATGTGGAAGTAATTAAGGGATGCCTACTTTTTGTATATTGTTGCCCTAATCTGGGCACGCTAATATACTAGTAAGGTAAATGCTTTAAAACACCCATTATTGGACAAGCAATCAAAACAACTACCTACCCTTCTAGCTAATACCAGAGACTATACGTACAGTCTCTGCTAATACTGACGAAGTGTTGAATTACATGATAGGATTCTTAGCATTTTAGAGCAAAAAAATATATAAAAAATACTTAAATCATTTATTTAAATTCAGTCATTCACACTTTTTTATATAATATGAAATTATCTACTTTCATTTTATTGGTACTTTAATATGATCACGGCAATATACTACTTAAGAAAACACTTTAAAACATTAGCATTGGAGAGCCAATCAAAACAACTACTCTTCTAGCTAATACTGACGAAGTATTGAATTACATGATAGAATTTCTAGCATTTTAAGGCAAAAAATATATCGAAAATACTTAAATCATTTATTGAAAATCAGTAATTCACAACAATTATTGAACCGTACATTCTATTTGAACGCTAGAAAAGTTGTACAAGTTTTTTCGAACTCGTTAGTTCTCATCAGTAGAGTATAGGAACATTTATTCGTAAGTCATAAGCCTATTCTTGATTTATTTTTACAATTATTCTCTGAGCACGCTAATATACTAGTTAGGTAAATATTTTAAAACACTCATTATTGGAGAACCAATCAAAACAACTACTCTTCTAGCTAATACTGATGAAGTATTGAATTACATGATAGGATTCTTACCATTTTAAAGCAAAAAAATATATTAAAAATACTTAAATCATTTATTTAAATTCAGTCATTCACACTTTTTTTATTAAATATGAAATTCTCTAGTTTCTGTTTATCGGTACCTTAATCTGGTCACGCTAATATACTACTTAGGAAAATACTTTAAAACACTCATCATTGGAGAACAAATCAAAACAACTACTCTTCTAGCTAATACAGACGAAGTATTGAATTACATGATAGGATTTCTAGTATTTTAAGGCAAAAAGATATATGGAAAATACTTAAATCATTTATTGAAAATCAGTCATTCACAGCAGTTATTGAACCTTACATTCTATTTCAATGATGAGTGTTTTAAAGAATATTCCTAAGTAGTAATTTCTGTCGTATAAGATGGATGGTATATATCCACCAATTGGATATCCCCAAGAGGTGCTATTAAGTAGGTTTTCTGCAGATAGTTTAGTGGATCGTAAGAAAAGACAGGCACTCATATTTTTACATAAAGTGATTAACAACAACATAAATTGCCCTGAAATAGTTGAAAAACTGATGTTTTATGTACCACGTTCGGGCACCCGGCATCATATGACTTTTTACCGTACCACGCCTCGGATAAATGCTTTAAGCTTCTCCCCTCTATATTTTATGTGTGGTACTTACAACTGCCTGCAGGAAAACCTTGATATTTTCAACTGTTTCATTACATCCATTAAAAAACTGAAGCTGCAATAAGCTTTTTCTCTTATGACATTCGGTAGATGTATATGTGCATGTATGCATATGTGTGTACGTGTGTTTTGTGTACACACAATAATTTATGTTTTATGCATCGTTTATGTATTGTTTTCTTTGTTATTCTTAGTATTGTCAATGATTTAATAATTGTATGTACTTCTCATCCAGTAATTGGTCTCTGACTGTTGGATGATGTATCTAAATAAATAAATAAATAAATATTAGTGTGACCAAATTAAGGTACCAATATGAAAGCAAATATATAGAAAATAATTAATTGTAAAAATTAAGGTTCTAACCTAGAAAAAAATAGCTTAAACCTGTATTTGTACGACGTTCTTAAGTACAATTAGATCAAAATGGGTCGTCATTTCGGAGAAATTCCTCATTTAATAGGCTAAAATATTCAGTTTTCGAGGTCGCTTATACTACGAAATAACATTCGGGCTGTTGGAATTTAAACCTTTTTATTTTAATTATTGCAATGAAACTAAATTATTTTCTCATTGGAATTATCATCTTATTCTTTGGTTTTGAAATCAGTGGCAGCCCTGGCCGCTAATAGGGAACGCGAGCTGGGTTTGGATCGTCGTGAGACAGGTTAGTTTTACCCTACTGTTGACTAGTCGTTGCGATAGTAATCCTGCTCAGTACGAGAGGAACCGCAGGTTCGGATATTTGGTTCACGCACTCGCTCGAGCGGGCGGTGGTGCGAAGCTACCATCCGTGGGATTATGCCTAAATGTCTCTAAGGCCGTATCCTTTCTAGTAGAAGGTGGCAACGATATGTCTTGGAGTTCCGAGAGTCGAAAGGCTCAAAACTATGTGAGTTCACTAGGCGGTCGCGGTTCGCCGCGATCATCGCACTAGCCCTATTCGGGGTCGAGATCGATGGTCGGCGGTGGGATCGATCCTTGCCGTGTCCGACCTGAACTCACACTTAGTGTTGACGGTCTATCATGGTCGCACAAACGTTTCGATGTTGGAACTAGAAATTGTCTGTAGATAATTGCAACCGATATGATTTGGGGAGCAGAAAAACTACACCACCACAAGTTATTTCGTACCCTTTTCTACATCCACAAAAAGGCGTTTTTTGGGAATTGGCTGCTGGTTGATACTATTTGGATTTAAGTAATCTCATTTTTTTTCAGCCCCCATTTACTGGATATACTGTTGCCCATACAGACCTTTTGTATATACACTACTAGTATATAAGCCTATCTTTGCCAGGTGCAACCGTACATGTATGTTTACCTAGGGTTGTGACTCTGATACTCTAGAAAGGAATGAAGTGAAGGGGAGAGGTTTTTATTATAGCTTATTTAGTCGTTAATAAGCTAAAAAATTCTAACGAAATTGTCTCCTGACGCTGAAGATATTGAAATAATTATGCTTTCACAGTTTTCAATATTTTGACTTACCGTACACAGTAATTATTTTCACGTACACTGAAAAAAGTACTCGTGTAATTTTACATGCATCTTCATGTAGATCCGTGACCAGTGATAATGACTAGAATTTCACAGACTGGATGTAAAATTACACCACTATTGCCTATAAATTTACACGAGAGCTAGTAAATTTACACGAGGACTAATAAATTTGCACTCAGTGTGGATAATTAAATTTTGATTTAACAAGACGATTGACGTAAAATCACATTAGGACAAGAATAAATTCGCAAGTTATGTATATTTCCATGTGGCATTTAGAAATTTTTATTGTTCAAATAGGCTTAGAATGTCATGAAATGTCGAGATTTTAAGTTTGAGCGAAAAAAAATTTCTGTCTGTAACTTTTTTTACGTTTACGTTTACTCGTTTACTCACGTTTATTTTGGAACGTTTACTCTGGAACCGTTTAAGATATTGTCTTGAAACTTGGTACACATATGTACTTTAACGAGATCTGGAACTAGATTATATTTTCATCTTGTTCCGTCGAAGGGTTGGGGGGTAAATTGGGGTAAATACGAAAGTCAAGCAGGTACGAGTCCATAAAATTGGTATTTAGTATATACAAGAGAAGCTACGGTCTCAAAAAAATTTTTGGCATTAGCCACCCCATTACCACCCCCACCCCATTATTAAAGGAAAAAAAATGTGATTTAGTGTGTGTACAAGAACAAGAAACGTCAAAATATTTACCCCCCCATCGCCACCTCCACTCCACTACCGATGTTTTATGGGTTTTTGCCAAAATTTTTTTTGAGACCTTAGGTTCTCTTGTATATACTAAATACTAATTTTATGGACTCTTACCTGCTTGATTCACCTATTTACCCCAAATTTCGACGAGACAAGATCAAAATATTATCCAGTTCTAAATCTCGTTAAAATACATATGGGTAGCAAATTTCAAGTCAATATCTCAAACGGTTCCAGAGTAAACGTGCGCACAAAAAAAGTTACAGACAGACAGTCAAACCGACAGACCGACAGACATGAAATTTTTTTTCGCTCAAACTTAAAATCTCGACGTTTCATGACATTCTAAGCCTATTTGAACAATAAAAATTTTAAAAAAATTTTTTGTCGTTACTATACTTCCACTGGATGTGGAAGTAAAATGAATGTACAGTAGCTAATAGTGACTAATGATTCGATAATATACTTAGTAGTAGTGATATTCTGTTTTTACAGAGAAATGAGTAGTTATGATTGTTGAAACATCTTATGAATGGCTGATGATAAATAGTTATTCTTTCGCAGTTTTTAATATCTTAATGCTACATAGCTAATGATACTGGTGAAAGAATTACTTCCCATTTAATTCCCTCTGCTTAAAAAAGATATTGATGGCATAGAAACATACGTCCAAATGTCAGGGGCAATATGTCATGAGCTGAACTAAAAAAGTGTGTAAAGGCGGAGAAAAATGCCCGTACAACCTCAGTGTTGAACACACCACTTTTGAGTTTTATTTCAAACGTCGAACAGTTTTACTCCTTATTTTTTCCGAGTTTCATTTTAAAAGGAGGAGGGTCAATAAGGCCGGTTTTCGGCCTAATATTTTTGAACAAAAAAAACTTAAAATAATTTATTTTATTATTTACTATCAGTATCGACTCAATTCCACCCCAAACGAAACTTTTCCGCATTCACCTCCCTAAACTATTAAATAATCAGCATTCAGTTGATTTTTTTTTGCAGGTCATTTAAATATTTTAACATGACTTGCTGAATAAGGATATTTTTGATTTTGTAGGCGTATTTTAGTTGTTTTGGAAGAGAAGGGAGGAGGAGGTGACAGGGGGTAAAAAGGGAGGGAGGGGGAATGTTTCGTTTGGGGTGGAATCGATTAAATATTGTTAGTAGATACTAAAAAATGTTTTTTCCACAAGAAATAAATTAGGCCGAAAATCGGCCTTAGAGACCCTCCTGCTTTAATTTGGTTTTTAAAGAAACCATTAGACTAACAGAAACCGTAGGATACATCGACGAAAAATGTTTGCACAACAACCTTTTCCCACTTCAGTCCCTCCATATATATATTTTTTAGTAATTTTCAATTTTTCGCTCTTCGGGTTTCCAACAATGTAGTAAATTTAATTTTACTACAATAAAATGGCAATGTGGTACACAGCCTAGTGAGTGTTTTTACAAGTTAGCGTTGGATTGTGACTACTACATTATAACTGGCTCATATCTCACTTTAAAGACGCAAAAATATAAACTCAAGATATATCTAAAAGGAAGTCTGCAATTTCAAGATCACAATATTCAAAAAATATTCATAAATTGTAGTTCTTTGGATAAAATTTGAACGTCTTTGCACGAAATATTTACAAAAAAGTCGTGCTTCATTACATAGACTGCGCGCCGCCCGCAGTCTGCCAATGATGATCAATTTTGAGTATGTTGCACCCTTCCGATCGCTTTGAAAATTGGATATGTTTTAAAGGGGCATATAAGCATTTATTTGGAAGAAAATGGTGGGTGTGCCTCTGGAACATCCCCTAAAAAAATTTTTTTTTTTATTTTGAAAAAATTTTTTCACCACTTTTTTTTGACGAATGGGTCCAATAATTTTTTCCCATATTTGCACCATCAAAAGCCATAACGTATATTTTTTTCATGAAAATCGGTTGACCCGTTCTCGAGAAAAAAATTTTTTTTCATTTTTCTTTTTACCCCCATAACTCCCGTAAAAATGATTTTCCAAAAATAATATTTTGGGAAATTTCATCTAACACTACTATCAACTTGTGCTAAAAATTTCGACCCGATTGGTGCGGGGGCACCTAACACATGCTTATCCTGCTATGCCCTTTAACTTAGTTTAGTAACTTTCTTATTTGTATGTAGTATTTTTTCATAAATGTAATACTTTTCGAATTACTTGACGAAAACCGTTTTGAAACTTTCTCAGCTCCAATATATATTTTTTTTTTAGGTGCCACCTCCCCAAAAAGGGTATGCACTCCTTATAAATTAACAAGCTCCCGCATAATACGGAAACTATTCTTTGATGCATTTACTATTAAATTGTAAAAAAAGAACGAAATCTAATTCATATGACGTTACCTCGAAGTTAAAACCTCTAGTTACTGGACGTACTACCATTGATTTTGTAAAAACAAATACATGTACTGTAAATAATTATTCAAATATAAAATTTCTCTTCTTTCGATTGATAAAGTAAGTTTTCAAAAGAAACGAATTGTAAGTTATTGCAAAAAACCCTTTCAAGAATATTTTCTCAAATTTTTCCGGAACCTCCAACACTGACTTCATCGATTTCTGTGAGCAATAAAGGCCACAACTATCGTAATAAAACAGTATTGTGTTAATTTGCGATAGGTGAAATAGATGGAATTTTATTTATATGCCACTGGGCATAAAAAACATGTTTAGCATAAACATTTCAAAACATGAGGATGTCCTGGCAATTGCTGTAGGCGTGTCGTTGGAAATAAAAGTAACTACCAATAAAACTTTAATGGAGAGTTAAAAAGAAGATACAGGAAAAATCCAAATTCGAGTGGGAGAATATTCAGTAGAAACATTAAGTCACTTAGAAGTATGTAATAACATGAAGTAAGTATCGCTTAAAGAAAGGACAAAGTGACTACTAATAAAATTCTAAATAATTTTAATCCAGTCATATAAGGTAAAAAAAGGGGGGGGTAAACCTCTGAATGAAAGATAATAAGCTGTAAACTTGTATAAATCTTTGTTTTGGCAGTTTATAAGTTGGCTCAAAAGTATAGAATCTCGTGTACGCGAGTCAAGGCATTCAAGGTCAAAAGTCGCAAGAATCCGTTTTTTTGTAAATATCTCGTTTTCTAACGCCAGATCAACTGTGGAATCCAATAAATAATACGATTTATAAAGTTAATTATTTATTAAAAATATTATAAGTATGAAAAAACCTTGATTACTTACTATTTAATATATTATATTTATAGATATTATTCATAAATCAGACATTCGTTTAGTAATATTTTCTTAATTTATATAAATAATAAAATATTAAAGTGACAGTTAGTTTAAATACATTTTATCTAATCCCGTTATGAAAAGTCAAATTTTAAATGCGTTTTTGACATTACGAAACGTCACATTTTTCATAACTGTCAGTTTCATTACATAACTAGTTATGTAAAAAAAAAATTACGTAACTGATTATTGAACCTATTTGTTGACCTCAATTTTCTAATTTCTTATATACTTCTTCATACCTGCGCTTTTTGATTTACCAGGTGTTATTGAATTTACTGCTATATTCTATATCAGATGGAATATCCATATCTGAATCGATCAATTTCGACTTAATTTGCTTAAAAAATGTCAGTAGATTGACAAGTAAAGTTTGTTTATACAAATGTCAATCCGTACTAACGCTCAGGTAAAGCGATAAACACAGAATTTATTTGTACGGCTGCAAGCGTAGCTATGATGGGAATCGCAAAATAGTATTCAAAATAAATTGTCATTTCTTTTCTAATTTAGAACGGGATTAGATAAAATTTTGTACTTAACATGTTATGAAAAGAGTAATTTTACTTGCAATTTTTTTTCTTGCAATTTGCAAAACTCGCTCGCTTCGCTCGCTCGTTTTGGCAAATATTACATTCGTCATGTAAAATTACTCTTTTTATAACTGGTTACGTAAATAACTATTAATTATATTTTTATTTACTAATCGTAATATCATTAATTTATTACAATTTAAGTTTAAATGTGAGGGGCACTTTTTCTTTTGCTATTTATAGCAAATATGCAACTTAATTTTCTTCTTCTTCATCATCGTCTTCTTCCGGTCGCTCAACTTGAATTTCAAATTCATTATCATCATCCTCGTTGTCTGTTACATTCGATTCTAAAGCTTCAAGTATTTCAGGTACATATTCACTTTCTTCATCGAGATCATTTGGATATGATGAAGCGTTGAGGCATGCTTGTCCATTACAATGACCACAAGCTGAAGAGCATTGCAACCTGATTTTCTACATCCGCAGCGCGAACCACAACCATTTTTACAACTGCAAAATATTGTATTGAGCAGTTCATTTGGTGCTGGTGGTAATAATGTTGTTATCAGTTCCAGGATTTCATTTTGCAGTACTCAGTCCCATTCCTGGGGTTCTAAATTATTCCCTAACCAAGTTTGGATCTGGTAGTAGACACGATTGATATGCTGCCGAGCTGCTGCACTTATAGGTGGAAGAGTTGATAACTGCCCGGTTTGTAGCTGGCGCGGGGTAGCGGACTAAACAGGACCAATAAGAAATTATTGTATACAATGGTGATCAGGCCGGCCACCACATACGCGGCGCCGGTGTGGTGCAGTATCCCGGCCACGACAATGAATAAATTTCGAGTCTTAGAGCACAAATTTATGCGCGTCATTTCGAACTCCGCTAGGTACACCTCCCTCAGAGGTCTCTATGCACGTTGCCACAACATAATCCCACTAGCGGACTTCGTCCGGGAAACATGCCAGAAATTCTATCAATTCAAATTGGGCGACAGTCCGCTAACCCGAGACATTACACGAATCAAAACCTTTTAAATCAAAACTTCCCTCTCACCCTATCTTTCCGAAGGCAGGCAGACCATCGGATGAAGGTCGTCATTAGTTCGAACGGGTTTTTTCATTGAGCTTTTCCCGTACCAGCAATCCAACCTTTTAAAACAGTGCGCGTGTGCGTCAGTGCGTGTGTGCTGAATAAGAACTCATTTCCCTAGTTTTAAGTAGTTTCAAGTGTTTTAAAACTATTCTCTAGTTGTAAATTAAAAAATTGTTAGGTTTAAGTCTTATTTATTTTTAGACAGGAGTCCTAACTCACATTCGATGTGTTGTCCTAGTTTGAATAGAACTCGCTCCATCCGACCGCATATTCACCACGGCGCTGCGCGACGTGGTTGTGCGGTCGGCTCTGTACCGGGATACGATTCAGGTGCATGTTTGTATGCTAAACATCTAATAAATATTTTTGAATTGAATTGGTTTGTTAAGTCTTGTTGATTTGATGAATTGCGTGCATCGAAAATTGCCAATATTGTGTTCCGATTTTGGAACATTATATATTGCTAAAAAGGTACGTACTCCATTTTCAAACAATGTTTCTAGTGGGCAGTTTTCTTGCTGAAATACTTGAGCTAATTGATCCAAATTAGGAAGTTTCTCAAACGTTTTAAGAAAGATTTAGTCATTTTTCACAATTCCAGAAGCTATGGACGCCAATTGTTTCGTATTTGGAAAGGGATTATGAAGAGTAAGCCAATCAACAAGTTTACTTACATCGGTATTAATCTCTTTTTACTCGTGAATCTCTGGCGTCAACGTGTTGTTCTGCAGAATTCAAAGAAATGTTACAAAACTTCTCAATTTCCTCGCAAATTGTATTCGTGGCAAACATAGCATATACCCATTTACATAAAACTATAATATTTTAATAATTAACTTTATAAATCGTTTTATTTATTGGATTCCACAGTTGACCTTGCGTTATGATATATATGGCTAAGCGTTTGCCACTCTTCGCGCTCTATCTCAAGAACGGTTGAATACATAAAATATTGCTTGAAAGATTTTTAGAGAATTTTATGCTCTACAATTTTTATCATAAGTCAAGATATCATTTAAAGCATTGAAAATGAGATATTTACAAAAAACCGATTCTTGCGACTTCAATATCTTGACTCGCTTACACGAGATTCTATGAGACTTTTGAGCCAACTTATAAAATGCCAAAACAAAGATATATACAAGTTTACAGCTTATTATCTTTCATTCCGAGGTGGAATCCCTATAGGACTGGATTATTTGGAATTTTCAGTTTTGGCACTGGAATCTTGAAAAGATGTGAAAAGTAATTGTATCTCTAATCTTTTTAATGAATTATATTTTACTCACATATTAATGTAAAACATGTAATTGGCTATATTTTGTTTTAGAGGGAATAAACATATTTGGCTTATTTAATATTTTACATATTCTACTTCACGTTCTCGCACGAAACATTTTGGAAAAAGCAAAGCAGCTGTAAATAGTATTATCTTGGAAAGAATAAAGGAGGCATATGTACAACATACGTACAATACGTGCCAGCAATTTCAAGCTGTCTCTTGACATTAAATACGATCAATGAAAAAATATACCACAGCAAATATACGACTTCATAGAATTTGTTTAAAACATAAAATGTAATAGGATACACATTATTTCTTACAAACTAAATTATAATGAAATATGAGAAAAGTGAATGAGAGTTATTGAGGTTGTGTGTGGTATACGCATCTTGAGACTTGAATGAGATAGTAACCGAGGTTGTTGTATCTAGGTCGATCCTCGTCAATCATTATACTGTATCTCAATTATAATTCTCCTTCAATTAAAGGGAGTACATAGTGCTATTACTAGGGAAATCATTTAGTTGGTTCGTATGTTTTTAAATGAAGGATGATGAGGACACGATGGTGAGGACACGATTTTCAAACGGAAACATATAACAACGTAATCGATTTTTGTATAGGTATATATTAACATACTACAATACAGATTTTTGTATGTAGATAACATATTATAGAATATAATAGAATAGAATAGAAATTTATTGGACCAAGTTATATAATACAATACTTTTGGCAAGTCAAGGAAAAAATTACTCTAATACAGTCTTTAAATGCATTGAGATGCATGCAGTCACATATTAAAAATTAAAAAAACATAACTAACACAAAAGTACTTATATAAAAACAAGAATATTTATATAAAAACATGATAAAAAACATACAATATCTTATGTAATGGTGATGACGGTAAGCGTTTTCATTAAGTAATGCATTGTATATTACTGTAAACTACATGTCAAAGGGGGTTTGAATATATTCCTCAACTGAATAAAAACAGTGTGTAAGGAAATGCTTTTTCATTATCATTTTAAATTTATTAGGGTTATTCAAATTTTTTAAGTGATTAGGTCATGGGCGCAGCCAGGGGGGGAGCCATGGGGCCCGGCCCCCCCCCAAGCCGTCTTCCATGAGCCAAAAAATAAAGAAGCAGTACAAAGCAGTATATAAATTATCCCTTGAAATATATATTTTATAATTAATCCCAATATTATCTAATAGAGGAATCTACATACACATCCGTTTTCAACCATTTTCTGAAAAATTTTCCTCATCCTCTGGGGAGGCCGGTTCTATTGCCCCCCCCCAGATGAATTTTCTGGCTGCGCCACTGGATTAGGTAGGCGATTAAACAATTTAATATCCAAAGAATTTTAGTTGACTTCGAAAGTCGATAGCGTGGTGTTCGGAGATCACCTCCAGATCTAGTGTGATAGTTGTGAACTTCAGAATTTGTTGCAAACTGATTTTTATTTTTATAAATTTCTAATAACGAGACATATATATATATATAAACACGGCAAAGGTATTATATTCAGGATTTTAAAAATTGGCTTGCCGTGGTCTCTGAAGCCTGCACCAGCCACTATTCTAACAGCTTGTTTTTGAAGCCGGAAAATTTTGTCCGCGTAACAAGAATTACCCCACAGCAGTGTGCCATAACTTATATGAGAATGGAATAGCGCAAAATAGCTCATTCTCAGAGTCTCCATAGATAACGATTTCGTTAGATTTCGTAATACAAATACAGAGCTTGATAGTTTGCGACTCAACTGTGCGATGTGTGAAGACCAATTTAGTCTGTCGTCAATGGTGATGCCGAGCAGTTTTGCGCTATTACCTTTAGTGACTGTTCGACTTGTAGAAAATATTAGACTTTGCGTTTTTTCCTCATTTAGTTTTAACTTACTAGATGTAAACCATTGTTTGGCTTCAGAAACAGTGTCGGTAGTTTTCAGCATGAGGTCATCCATGTCTGAACCTGAATTTATTATCGTTGTGTCGTCTGCAAATGCTACATGGGAAACATGTTATGGAATAGGTCGTTGATATATAATAAATAACAGAGGCCCCAAAATTGAACCTTGAGGTACTCCATGTATAACTGGATTAAAATCAGAAAAATTATTTTTTATACATACAGTTTGTTTTCTGTTTTCTAAATATGACCTAAAAAATGTTTGGGCTAAACCTCTAATTCCATAACAGTACAACTTCTTTAACAAGATATCGTGAGAAACACAGTCAAACGCCCTTGAGAGATCACATAGTGTGATTGAAACAAATTTTCCACTCTCAAGACCACTGAATATGTCGCTCACAACTTTGAAAACTGCTTGGGATGTGCTACACTTACTTCTGAAGCCAAACTGACAACAGTTTAGGACATTATTAGATTCAAAAAAAAGCATCAGCCGTGTTTTCAAAATTATTTCAAAAATCTTAGAGATAATGGGGATGATGGATATGGGGCGGTAGTTCTCTATTATCGAAATATCACCTTTTTTAAAGATTTGTATCACTTTTGTAATTTTGAAGGCATCAGGATAATTACCTTCACATATACAAGTATTAAATAAACACGTTAGAGGACGAACAATGACATCTAAAGTATCTTTGATGATTTTGCTATTCATGCCATAAATATCTGTGCAGCATGAGTTTTTCAATTTTTCTGTAGCCTCAATGACTTCGCTCTCTATAATTGGTTTCATAAAAAAAGTTATGCTCGGAGTTTTCACACCATTCATATAGTCAACTGCACTCTTCTGAAATGTATTGTTAGGTAGTGTATTAATTATATTTTCAGCTACAGTAGAAAAAAAGTCATTAAAATCAGTAGCTTCAATTCCATGGTCAGCTGTATTGAATTTCTTTTTATTTCTTTCGAAATTTACCAAGCGCCAACTATCGCGAACCTTGTTGTCAGACCGTGCAATAAATTCGTTATAGTGATTTTTCTTAGCAGAAGAAATTTTAAGTTTATATTCTTTTTTAAGTGTCTTAAAAGATGAAATAAGACGTGGGTCTTTTGAGGAGTCACAGACTGTTTTAAGAGACGACAATGTGTCCCTCATCTTTCTTAGATCGTCATTAAACCATTTCACTGGAAATTTATTATTATTATTCGCCATATGGGCTCTCAACGGGAAGTGTTTTATTATTAAGTCCGCATAAGTTTGTGTTAGAAAATTGGCAAACAAATTAGAATTAGTTAATGGGCTCTCGAAAAAAGACCAATCAATTTCGGTAAGCGATTTTCTTAGTTGCGTGATGCCATATTCTGTTATTTTACGTTTCCATACCTTACAGGTAGATTTCACTTCATTTTTAAGAAACATTATTTGTGCCCGATGATCGACTATGAAGGCCTCTACTACAACTGATTCATAACCATCATCCCCTATATTGGTTAAAATATTATCTATACAAGTTGAAGACTGTGGAGTAACTCTTGTAAAGTCAGATATTGTTATCTCTAAACCAAAAGACGTAATCAAGCATACTAATTCATTTAAAATCGACGAAGTCTTGCGGAAATTAATATTATAGTCATCAATCATGATTATATTCTTGAACTTGTTATAGCAGTGTATCAGCAATTTCTCCAACAAATCAAAAAATATATCTATATTACCATTGGTAGATCTGTATAAGGTAATGATGATTGTTTTACTTTTAGTGAGTTCAATAGCACAAAATTCTCCGTGTAATTCTCTGGAGAAAAGATCTAAATTGACAGGTTTAACATTTATATTGTTATTGGTGAATATTGCAACGCCCCCATGGACCGTTTGCTCTCTACAGAAGAAAGTTGCTAGACTGTAGCCAGGTAAATTTACAGACACGATATTATTTTTATCAAGCCAATGTTCGGATAAACATATTATGTCATGATTGTGTTTTTCGAGATATAAAGACAACAAATCTAATTTGGTAGACAAACATTGAACACTTACATGAAAAACGCTTACCGCACCATTATCAAGGTCGGATTTCAATGAATTTATTATTTCACGGGGATTCTTGGTATCCTCGGGTGAAAAAACTGGTTAACCATCCCCTTCGGCCATATTTTAGGATCCCAAGCAGTCTCTAGGTTGCATTCATCAATAGTAACTTTAAACGATGAATAATATTGTGGATACCTTGAATTCATTTTCTCACAGACAGCTTCCGGAAATACTGGCTTCAGAATATCCAAAAGCTCCTCAAGTTTGAAATCTGGGTGAAGCTTGTAGACATGAAGAAATGATTTTCTCAAAATTATTTTCGTAGTTAAATTTTCGTTGTTGCCAATTATGGGTTTATTTTCACGTTTATTCTGTTTTCTTTTATTTATTACCTCTGTGAAAGGTTCGTCATTTAAATGAATTAATTCGTTACATTTCGCTTGAGCGACGGCTAGGGAAAGAGCATTAGATACGGCAACACCGCTTATTGTCGGTGCCTGGCAAACAGAGACTAGTGATTTAGCTGTGTCTACGGTGGTCGGTTGACTGATATAACATTAGAAGATGGTGGTCACAGGTCTCGAAATTATTTAGCTACATCAGGTGTTCCACAGGGCTCAAACCTGGGACCTACGAAGTTTTAAATTTTTATAAACGATATAACGTCAACAATCAATTGCCACCAGCTACTTTTTGCAGATGATCTCAAAATGTATGCAAGTGTAAACAATTATAACGACTGTGCTAATTTACAAACTGAAATCAATACCGTTTCTGACTGGTGTTCCAACAAGTTCCTTAAGCTAGATATTGCTAAATGCAAGATAATGACATTTACTCGTGGGCAAAACTCCTTGATTATCATATTAACAATTTTCCCCTCGAAAGTTGTTCCGAATTTAAGGATCTCGGTGTTATATTTGACTCTCAGCTAAGTTTCTCTAACCATGTTAATGAAATGACCAAATCAGCTTCTAAGTTACTCGGGTTCTTTATTAGAAATTGGAGCTGTTTCTCAAATGTTGAAAGCTTAAAATTATTGTATTTTACATATATTCGATTGAAACTAGAATATGCGGCACTCATATGGTTTCCTATATACCAAAACTCCATTTTACTAATTGAATCTATGCAATGGAAATTTCTTAAGTTTTTGTTTTTTAAATTAAATGGTTTTTATCCTCCGCGAGGCACTGACAATGCACTTTTATTAGAATGTTTCATATAATCTCACTAAGCAAAAGAAGAAACTACATTGCCCCTTTCTTTTGTGTACAATATTGCAAATAATATTATTGACTGTCCGTCACTTGTTAATAAGCTTTGTTTTCTGGTTCCTCGCATGAACTCACGTGAAAATTACTGTTTTTATTTCCTTTTGGTCGAACTAACCTCATGCGCAAGTCACCAATGTTTAATGCCTGTAATATATTTAATTCTATATCGGGCGTCTGTGACATTAATCATGGTAGTTTAGATAGGATAATACATTTATATCTTACAAGAAATCCGTAAGAAAGGATCATATAATAATAATAATGTAATAATATATTCCATCATACTATGTTTTTCCTTTTGTATTTTCTTTACACTTTTGTATTTCTTTTATTTTTATATTTGTATTTTAGTTTTGTAATTCGTATTATTGTTTCTCTTTTAATTCATGTGCACTGTTTCCTGTAATTGGGTATTTATATAATAAATGTGAATTTATTTATTTATTTATGTATTACCTTAAATCAAATTATGTCAGAAAGGTTGTTGTCACACAAATAATGGCCTAAATCAGCACTTAAGCGAAACTGAAAGTCTAACATTTATAAACGGATTAGAAAAAATTGTAAGTGGAAGTTTTCACCTATTAAAAAGAAGAAAACCAACTGTCCATTTAGTCCTTGTCTATTACCTTATGCGCAGTGAAGTTTGACTCTGGTCATGCATGAATGATAGTCCAAGAGCTCCAGCTCCAATATCGAATCGATTTCACCTCAAACGAAACTTTCCACCATTTACCTCGTCTTTTTGTAGACCTCTGAGTTATTAAATAAGTGGCATTCACTAACAGACCTACTAAAATGTTTTTGCACTTAAAAGTGTAAAGTACTCTAAGGCAGTCATATTTTCTTTTAAAGAAATGTACCTTGCCCTTCCCCTACATACCCACCCATTCTCTGCCTCAATAACTGCTATCAGGTATAAAATGGTGTAAAGAGAACTCTTTATTTCCATTACAAACAAGATATTTTTTACCTCCCTGTTACCCCTCCACCCTTCCCACCTCCTCCTAAGCAACGAAAATACACGAACAAAATAAAAAATATCCTTATTCAACAACAGTCATGCTAAAATGTTTCAATGAGTTGCAAAAAATCAACTCGTCTTTGAATAGTAACATTCGCTGTACTAAACTGAACCTCCCCCTCCACTAGAAACCTTACCCTATAAACACAGACTGTGTTTATAGGGTAAGGTTTCTCTAACACTTTTCAAGGTGCATTTTTTTGAAAGAAAATATGACTACCTTAGAGCACTTTACGTTTTTTAAGTGCAAAAACATTTTAGCAGATCTGTTACTTTAACAGTTTAGGCGTGTACAAAAAGGGGGGGGGGGTTGAGGTCCTTCATTACCAATTTTGCACGAATGTTCCTTCTTTGGGAGGGAACTTTCCAAAAAATTATCCTGTGTACACATCAGATGAAAATATCCTCAAAATTAATTCTCTGTGAAAATATCCTACTGAAAAAACCTTCGGAAAAAAAAATTATTCCTGGAAAAGTATATTGGGATAAATTTTAGAGACATAGTGATGATAATGCAATAGCAAAAGAAACCTAATGTATACTTTTAGTGAAAAATACGTAGTGTGGATGTCCTAAACAAAATAATGAAAGTCTTAGTAAAAATAATACATAGGTTAGTCTTGCTAAGAAAATAATTAATACAAAAACAACAGAGGAAAGTAAGAGTCGACATTATTGCCAAGTAAGGAAACTTGACATATTATTAGTGAAAAAATAGATCGATTAGGGACAAATTGGGCAAATTTGTGTTCCATTACATTTCACAGTGCTTCATCGACAATTTTTGGTACGTCTGCACACAGATCGGCGTAATTAAGTTCATTATAGGTAGATGACTCTGTTTGCTTTCCATTGCCTTTTATAGTATCTCATCGAAAATTCGGGTGGGGCCGACTGCAAATACCTATTTAAATATTTTCTCATACACGGCACAATCTCTTTCGCATGATGACGAAATTAAGCATATAGAGTATACCTTTACACTTTTACTTTTAAAATAGATATTCGGCAGTGCCCTTCTGTAACTTTCATTTGTTTCATAATGGTTTTATTCCACACCAGCAATTTACTACGTATTTTTGTGTACTTATCAAAAACTTTAGCAGCATAATCCAGGCAACACGGTCACGTCATTTTGACGTTATTTTTTCGGCATCTTTATCACCAATGCGACGTTAAATATGACGTGAAAATGACGTGAAATATGACGGACAAATGTCACAGCCCATTGACGTCATTTAAGTGACGTCAACAGACATCCCTTAAATTACGTCGATGGGCTTACATATGTAAGCTATTCTTGATTAATTAATAAATGTACATATGAGAAATATAATAAATAAGCCAATTTGGTGCAATATGGCATGTAAATCTTAAGGGCTCTAGGATTTTTCTATTTTCCGATGTATGATATGCATTAAAGGATAAGCTGCCATGTACGATGTAGATGAATGGGCAATTAATAGGTGAAGCACCCACTGGTTTTTATGCTATTTAGGCCCAGCCACATAATAATGATCTTTAACCTGACCATTATAGGATCCATCCAAATCAATCAACGTTTCCTGAGTGTATTTGAACATTGCAATTTATATTTTTATTTGTTTTCTATAAATTCATTAAAGTGTAAGGTATAAAGAAAGACTGATTATTTTCAGTGGTTTGTATGTGGCGCCATCTAGAAATAATGTATGCAACAAACAACGTGGTAATGCATAGTTTGCATGTGGCGCCAACTAGATATAATTTCTGCGATGAAAAAATTACGTCACCAAACGTCGCATCGACGTCTCAACATGACGTCATAATATAGTCACAATATGACGTTACTGAGACGTCATTTTTTCGTCACGTGACGTCGTCGATCAAAATGACGTCAAAATGACGTCAGTCTGCTGCCTGGGATAAATTTAGATCACTTTTTGACAAAACCAATATATGAGACTGGCTAATGGCTATTGGCCAATGAACCCTAGATCGAAAAAAATCCTATACTGTTGATAATATTAATATGCAGCTAAAAAAATATAATTGTAATTATTCCGAGTTAATAAGACGTTTGTTATTACCATGTAATTAATGCTAAAAATCCACTTATTATTATTGTATTTTTAAAGATTCTGTAAATAATTATTGGGGTGGCAATTTTGTAAAACTAATGTTTTTTTGTCTGGTGTTTAATATCACTAAATAAAAACGTAATAATGACGAATTTAATCTACGTCATAATGGCGTACAAATGCAGACGTCTTTAACCTTCATAGGACGGGCTATCAAAACTTACAGAATAGACGGACCGGGGTCTGAATGGACCCCACACCCAACATCGAGTAAACTATGCATTTTCACTAATTTAATGAAAAGTCGTTTTTATTACTGATTATCTAAAATACCTTTGTTAGTAAAAAATTACATATTTATAACTAATGGTAACAAGCGGAATTGGGTGCTAGGCTACCAATTTCGATCATTAAAATTTCCCGCAGCGAAATTTGAAAATTCCTGCTTTTTCCCGGCTAAAAAGTTAGTTTTGCATTGGAGAAGGACTAATAATTATTTTCTTTCAACCCATATTTTTTTTTAAATTATTTAACGTCGGCCTATTTCCGCTACCAGGGCCTATCACCGACGCCAGGAGACGAGCTACCCCCAACCTGGAAATTTTGCCGAACCTCTTCCCTTAAGAAGAGTAGGGATCTTTTACTTGCCTAACATTTAATAGACAAGGGACCGCCTGCTTTACATCCCCTCCGAAGGATGGTATATCCACTACGTAATCCTCGTCTGAAATTACGTAACTTCCGCGTATACACTGATATACAAGCCGCTAGAAGGTGGGACGAGAAAACCCATATATTATATGTAACATATATGATATATATACCCCGGAAATTCGTTGGATTTATAGGGACGTAAACGACGGACTGGGGTCCGGAAAGACCCCGGGATCAAAAACTGAAATATAAAACTAACGTAACCTCTAAATATTAAGGCAAACACCATATTCTATCAATAAAAAATATAAACTACAGCTAAAGGGAAGGACAACGCTAAAAATTTTGAATTTTTTGATATATATTAAAAAAATATGTCTTGGGGTACAAACGGACAACGGTCAGTCCTATGAAGGTTAAGACGTCACGTGTTTAAAATCACTAAATAAAAACGTAATAATAACGAATTTAATGTACGGCATTATGACGTACAAATGCATACGTCTTTAAGACGTCACTGGTGTTTAAAATCACTAAATAAAAACGTAATAATGACGAATTTAATGTACGACATTATGACGTACAAATGCAGACGTCATTTTGGTAATATGACGTCGCCGACGAATAGTTACCAAAAAATGACGTCAAAATGACGTGATCGTGTTGCCTGGGAATGCTTTTAGATTTATAATAAAACAATATATATAAAATAAGGCACTCTGGCGATCATCGTGACAGCCGACACAGCTCAATATTCTACAAAGCTATTGTATATATGTTCCAAAGAAATCAAAATTTTAAGTCTAACAGAAGTTACCATGTTTAGTAAATATTTCTATCAACAACATCTTAATAACATTTTTAGTAAAATTATATATTATTTAACCTTCCTAAAGTCTATAGATATACTGTATATTGCAGTTTTAATATCTCATATATCTTAATATTTTTGTGTGTTTAAAAAAACTTTAGTAACTTTTTCTTACCCTTATGCTATCAATTGCTAGGGTGGTCACCTTGACGATCATGGACTAATTTAAATTAAAAGTATTTGTCTTCTTCTCGAATTGTTGATAAAGAATTTTATGCATTGTTCCTGAGATGAAGAAGAAACTGTAGATATCTACGTACAGTTTTGCTGTTTCTTTGGCTTTGTAGCCAATACTTTCTCAGTAGAGTCGTAATACATTTATTTTGGACCAAATATCAATTTTTAATGACTTATAGTACTCACGTTCATTCAATTCTGCTTTGGAAATTAGATATTCATCAACCGGGATCGACTTTTATCACTTCGAGTTTGAATAGGCCATTTGATGTTAAGAACTTCAAACAATTCTCTGCGCGCAATGGTGATACGTCTCTCGAAAACAAAATTTTTGAAAATGTTTTACCACCCGCTACCACTTAAAATGTACATATTCGTAAAGTACACTGAATATCCTTTTCAACGTATAGCCCGTCGGGCAGAGCGCGAAAAGCCTTCTCTTTCTTGACCTACCCAATACTGAAGTATAACCAGATGGGACCTTCACTACTTATTAAAGCATGTTATTTTACATAGGAAATCAAAATTGACGACACTCTCCATTGGTCGAGACCGAAGATATAAGAAAAAAACTAAAAAAAAAAGAAATTTAGAAATTTAAGATTTAATCAAATATAACTTTAGAACTAAAACAGATAAAAATACGATTTTTTTTTGGTTTTGACAAATAAACATTGCTTTTTAATTTGAAGTATAATTTATTGCAATCATTAAAAAATTAACATAAAAAAACTAGCAAAATTCAAAAAGATACACAAATCAGCAACATTTTTCTAATTCTTAACTCGCCATAACTCGCTTATATAACGAGGTATTCAATTTTTTCTTTCACCAAAAACTGACAAATTTAATAGGCTTCATTTTGTCTCGATTAATGCTGGATCTAATTTTTTAACTAAAAGCGCTTGAAACACAACGAAGCACAGTACGGCGATGAAGACGCGAGGCTTCCTTTCCCGCCCCCGCTACTTTCTCGGCCCATCAAGAAACGTATCGGCTGCTGGCCTCATTATTTATTGTCTGGACAAATATTAATAAGTATATACTATTTTACTTGTATGTAGGCTATTACAGTTTATGTATATTGTAGATTCATTTTTATCAATGGAGAAAAACTACATGTTTGTTTTACGAAACTGCTGAAAGCAGTGAAAATCTAATGGTAAAAAACCAACTGTTACTGGCATCAGGTCTATTATTAATTGTGCAAATGAAAGAAAATATGCAATTTCATTAAAATTTTTATAAAACAAAGTGGTGGCACCTATTTACACACCCTTCGATACTGATTTCATTATTCTTGTCTGACATCTTTTTGTAATAAATAACATTAGCAAAGATAATACGTATTGTCTCTGATATTAGTAATGCGATAAAAAAATGCAAGTGAGCCTTTATGTAGTTATAATAAAGAAAAAAAATCAGTTTAAAATAAAATGGCATTGTCTGATTTGAGTGATTTGTGGAAAATCCAGAAAAATTAAGAATAAATTAAGAACATCTTTAAGTACCAGTTTGTACAGGAACGGGTGCGGAAACTAGAAAAAAATATATATTAAAGCCGCAGTGTCGCATTGTAATACAGAAATGCAAGGCAGGTTACACATTTATTCAGATTTATTTGGGCTAATGGAAATTATCATAAAATTTATTATGCAAAATATATTAGCAAAAAAAAATTAAGTGTGTACAAACTAAACGACTGAAAGAAAAAAATGAATTTAAAGTAGCGTTAAATATTTTATTTAAGGAGGTTTATCTTGCTGTTTTGCAAAAAAGAATTCTTAACTCTAATATTTCCAAAAACACGTCTTAATGATATATTTGAAGAAATGACGGAAGAAAAATTAGATTATTATAGCGTGGAAATATAAGAAAGAGATTAGAAAAGCATTTAAGCAAACAAAGTGTTTTGTGAACACAAAGAAAATACAACAACAGTTCATTCAAGTGATAATAAAACTAAAAGGATTTTTGTTGTCAGTCACAAGTGAATCAGGCGAAGAAAACTTGGTTCATGAGAATGAATTGACAATTCCTGATAAAGCTGCCGGTATCTTAAGAGAAGCTATAGCTGGATGTTTTAAAACTATAAAAAAAACACGACTACTAATCTGAATGAACATAAATGTAAACAAGAAGTTTCAGATTTGTTATAAACATTTATGTCGTGGATACTAAATATGTCAGGACAGACAAATTTGATTTAAACGTTATTTCTATAGTAATGGAATTTATATTAATACTTATGGAAAAAAAAAAACAATCAGCTTAGGCCATTTTTTTAATCCTTTACATATCACTACATGTGTTTCGTGCCGTCAGAAGAAAAAGAACTTAATGATATGCTTTATTCTTTTGGCTATGGTTATTCCTACGATGAAATACGTACATTTTTAACGTCTTTAGCTAGTCACGTATTAGTAAAAACTGGTGACGACATTTTTATACCTCCTGGAGTTCCTCCAGTAAGTTCGGAAGAAAACAATTACATTTATCGCAGCGATAATTTTGATCAAAACGAAGATGGTAAAAATCCCACTAGGAATAGTATTATTTAAAAAAAAGAACAGCCTATTTACACAAGCATATTTAGATCGTCTATCCAATTTTAACCGATTTTAACCCTTCCAGTTTACATGAAAACAAAAATATAGTTATGTACAAAAATCCAACTAATCGTTCAGAGCCTCTACGAGTTAGTGAAAGCATGGCAAATAATTGTTTTGATTATGTGGTTACCTCTGACATTTTATGGAAAATATTAAAATATACGAAGCAAAGTAAAAACTTTACTAGCTGGCATGATTTTACTTCCACATCCAGTGGAAGTATAGTAACGACAAAAAAAAATTTAAAAATTTTTATTGTTCAAATAGGCTTAGAATGTCATGAAACGTCGAGATTTCAAGTTTGAGCGAAAAAAAAATTTGTCTGTCTGTCGGTCTGTAACTTTTTTTGTGCGCACGTTTACTCTGGAACCGTTTGAGATATTGACTTGAAATTTGGTAAACATATGTACTTTAACAAGATCGAAAGTTATTCGTGGTTGAATTTGAATTTTGTTATTTTCATTTTTTTTTTGTTTTTTTCTTTTAACTTCAGTCTCGACCAATGGAGAGTGTCGTCAAAAGTGATTTCCTATGTAAAAAAACCTGCTGAATAAAATTAAATAGGTTTTATTTGGTTATACCTCGGTATTGGGTTAGTGAACGATAGAGCCAGCCATCCGACGTACTAGTAGTAAATAGTTACTGTTTCAAACTGTTACCTTTTAGTATGTCTAAGTAAACTTTACGATATTTGCATTTTTATTGACTCAACTTTAATTAAACAAATTAATTTAGCCTATACAAACCCGGTATCTTGTGTGTGGATAGTGACACAACCAATGAAAATACATAACTTGAGTAACAGTTGCCATGATAAAACTAATTAAGTCGGCAGTGAACACCAACTTGCAACTAATTTTAACTGACGTTGCCCCTACTGTGAGTCTCCTAAATAATTAATCTGGTCCAGAGTCCATTTGACTGCTTTCCTAACGGCCCATATATCAGAGGCATAAAGAAAAATAGAGAAAACTAATCTGATCTTGTGATAGTTCTGTCACGTCAAATTTTGGTCAACTGGTAAGGGAGGTATTCCACTTTACAAGAAACGGTTTACATATTCTCACAGACAGATACACATACATACATACATACTTTTTATTTCATATTTAAGTTCAGCATGTTATGAAACGGATTTCTGTACATTTTATTTTCCACGATGATTAGCAGACATTTTTGATTAAATGAAATAGGTATAATAATAATCATGAGATTTTTTTGCATTAGTATTACCATTTGTGATGAGTCATATTGGACAACAGTAGTATGTATTGTGAACCAACGGAGTAATAATTTACAGTCTATTCTAATCTTGTGCTTAACCTACCATGAGCCACTATATACCGACAAATTAACTTAATTGGAAATATAATCATATTATATAATACAACGAGTGGAATATTGATTATCGGTAATTGTATGTTCCAAGAGTCCGAAGAGCAAGTGGAATTATTTTACTCATTGAATGCATAAATTTATAAACAGTTGTTGAAATCAATATTTCAAAAGTCGTATTCATTAGATTATATCACGAATTAGTAAAATATAAACACTTTACGTCAATATTTTTAACATAAATTCCACAAAAGCGTGACATTTTGAATAATTAAGGCCGGGTTGCGTTTTTGTAAAATATACCTTGTTACAGTGCAAACTACGCTCAAATGTTTTGGGTGTAGTCTTAATAGCTATTTGTGTATTAAGAGCGCAAAGTGATATATTGTCACTCTGAGCGAGAAGTTTGAGGCGCGACGCGTAGCGGAGTGCGGCTATCTCGCAAGAGCGGCAATGTCACTTTGAGCTCGAATTACACACAGGATTTTTTCTACAACCGGTGTTTTTATAAAATGTTTGATAAAAATTAATAATTATTGATAACCTCTTTGACAGATCAGATTTCAAAACGTGAGCATCAATTTGCGCTACACATGTTTTTGTAAAAATGTTTTACAGTTTGCGCAATTTCTGGAGGAGTGCACGAAATTTCACTAATTTCATCAATTTCCATTGAATTTTCACGTAAAGACATTTTTATTGTACGAGAACGATCTTAAAATCACTCGCTGGTCACAAAATTTTCGACATCTATCAAATACCCTCAATGACTACTTTTGGGTCAAAAGTCGCAGATACACTAGACGTTTCTTTATTACGGTTTCCATGGTAACTAAGCGTTTACTTTGTCGCTCAGCGAGCGACAAAGTAATCCTCGGAAAAATGCAAATTTGCGCTTTCGTTTGGAAGCGCAAAGTTGCACTTTTCTCTCGGTTGTAGAAAAAGTAAATTATATGCGGCCACAGTACCGTCGTGTCATCTGTATTCGGCAGCTAGACTAAATATAAGTTTATACTTTTTGGAATGTAGGTACAGGTAGGTACCTACCTCCATCAGTAAGTGAGTGTTGATAAATCTACAATATTGGACGACATCAAAAAGAAATTATTAGCAATATGTCAAAATCAATGCGAACTTTCGGATGAAATCTTTGTTAATAACAAAGATTTTAGGTTGCTAGTGCCAACGAAATATAATCTTGATTACTGACTTTTCGAACCTCACAAAACACGGTGGATAATTGGGAAATCTTGGAAATCTCACGAAAATGCAATACCGGAAAAAAATACGTTAGCCATCATAACAGTTTCAATAAAGAGATTGAATCTTAGAGAGAAAAAAGGAAACTGTGAGAATGAAGGGGAAAATGTACTCTGCTGAAATTGATTTTAAATTTAATAAAAAGATAACTAGGGGAACTCATTTTGTCAACTTCTACCTATTATATCATTTAAATCTTTAAATTTATGTTACATTTTGATTAAAATAAAAACTTCATGTTAAGCAGATTTATATTTTCTACGCATCTTCATTAATTAAATATTAAGAACATACACAAACAAAGCAGAATGCACAACTGATATCGTGAATCGAAATAATCGTAGGCAATAGACACACGGGTACGTTTTATTGATAATTTTTTAGTGAATGTATTAACCAACCAAAATTTTGCATTTCATGTCGTGTCAAAATTCATCCAATCAGTGAAATATTACAGCGATTATTTCACTCATTAACGCTATAGCCAATGAGAGCCCGTTTTTTCACAACATTGCACCAATCAAACGTCATTATTAGTCGTAATTCAAGCTAGATATGCTTTTGACAGGACCAACATGCAAAATTTATCGCTCTAGTTTTTTAGGTCGCTGCAGCGGCAAATATTGCGAAAATTTTTTGACGTTTTGTGTCCTGACATGTTTTCGGCAAATAGGACAAATCGTGCTTTTAAATGTTATCTATAAATATCTTCTCTAGCTTATTACTAATTGTTAACGTAAATTGTAAATTGTAGTACTGTATTTATAACCTAAAAAGCCAATGTTGTGTGGAACTTATATAGGTTCGGGACAAGTTATAGGTACACAGCTTTCAATGGCTTAATACCTAACATAATTACAAAATAATTTTCCCAACTAAAATTAAATATGAATATCTACGTAGTAGACAAATCAGTTATTTCATGATAAATACACAAATGTAGGTACTTACTTATGGTAACTCATCAATCATTACAAAGCAGCTAACACTTATTTGGAAAATCAAAACTCTGCAGTATCACTGTATACAATTATAATTCGTTAAAGTCTCTCTACTTAAACAAGTAAACCTTAACTTAACTATCAAACTTCTCAAATTAGAAACAAGGATTAAATACATAAATATATATTAATAAACACTTTAATATAATAATTCAATTCACTGTTTAGGCTAGTAACTAAATTAAGCTAGCGGTACTAGATGGCGGTACCATCTGAGCCGGCAGCCTTAGAACGTAAAAGGGATAGATTGGTAATATGCAATTTGTGTGATTTCACCCGTAATGTTATTGGTCGAAGCGTGCTTTGTTGTGATGACTAGTCTTATAATAAATAAATACCTATTATTTCTGCTTACATCATTGTTAAAAAATGTTATTTTGGGTATTCAGCAGATTACTTTCAAAGAAAACATTCGTTTCTTTCATATACCATTGGTGCAAGTCTGACCAAAAAAAGGAAGATCGACAAGACTCCCCCCTACGGTGACTTGTCGGCTTCTTTCATACACCTACCATATCTAATATTCAGCATGAAAAACAATAAAACAACCACTCTTTCTATATATTGATGATTCAAGTCTGATCATGCTAATATATATAATATTAAGCATCTCTAGCCCTACCTAGAGGATACTATATCACAATCAAACGTTTATTACATTTCAAAGTCTTATAAGTTCAGTACCTATGGTTTAACGTATATTGTTTTTCTTGATTGTCATAATTTAAACCTATTTTGTTTTTTATTAGATGAGTCGCTTTGGAAATGCATTTTTATGTGACATAAATGATGAAATTGAAGATAAAGGTGAGTAATCTCTAAAAAGCAACAAGGAAACGTCTGAAGGCAATTAATTACTGAACATAATATTGAAGATATACTTTTGAATGAATTATTTATTCGTGAAATATTCTCCACAAATACCACTCGTGCTTTAAATTTTATCTAAAAATTTTTTCTCAGGCTAAGTTGCCCCGCTTTGGAAATGCATTTTTATGTGACGTAAATGATGAAATTGAAGATAAAGGTGAGTAATCTCTAAAAAGCAACAAGGAAACATCTGAAGGCAATTAATTACTGAACATAATATTGAAGATATACTTAATGAATTATTTATTCGTGAAATATTCTCCACAAATACCACTCGTGCTTTAAATTTTATCTAAACATTTTTTCGCAAGCTAAGTTGCCCTTAGTTAATATAACTCGTGCAAATTGGCAGTTTATTATCAAAGATTAAATCCTTCCCGCTAAAGCGGTCGGGATTTAATCAGATAATAAACTGTCAATTTGCACTCTTTATATTACCAGGCAACACGCTTTCGAAAAAATTTTCGATAAAATTTTAAGCACTAGTGATATTACATACGATAACATGCATACATGTGATGTTATCAGGCAAGGCACACATGATATGATCAAATGTTAGATTAAAATTCAACAAATGTCAAATTGAAATTCAATTTATAACAATGTCACAAAGGTTTGGTAAACAATTTAATTCATTAAATTGTATTAGAAAATACACTCAAGAATACCATTAAAAGTAAAAAGGATTTGTGGAAAATGTTTTTAGAATTCCGTTAGATCAGAAAATACGAATTGAATGGAGAGTAAAAAATTATCTTACCGAATACACCTCTAGCATTGATAAATACTCAAAATTTTGTCGTAGAGAATGCATCAAGCGTGTTGCTTAAAGGTAATAGCCCTTGACCTACGGCCCTCGGGCAATTACCAAGCAACACGCTTTCAGCAGTCTCTATGATAGAATTATCTCGGTATTATCAATGCTCTAGGTGTATTATAGGTGAAAATTTTTTGACAGTTCTAACAACCAATTAGATTTCCTTATTTCTTGTCATGTGACACAAATCACCTAATCATTTTAACATTATACTGATAACACCATCCAGGGAAATTTTCAACCACTATGACAATACAATTATTTCAAGAAATTTTCCGACCGAATATCCCTCTGACATTGACAAATGCCTCATAATTTTATGACAATCTCAAGTACGTTGCTTGGTAATAGCCCGACGCTGAAGGCGGAGCTATAGGCGTCTGAAAATGAGGAGTACGCCACCTGGTGGTCGATAGTCAAACTAATTATAGGCCTTTCTGTCATTGTCTCTTTAGTGTACGATGATATCAACAATAAGTAAATAATGTAAAACTGAGATGCTAAGTTATTAAAAATATGATAGCGTTTAAAGGGGCTACACAAGATACAATTTGCTGGAGCCAACCTAGTCGGTATCCTTTGTAGATTGCAGGGACAACTCGTGAAAGTTGAGTTGACACGACAATGTTCATAGCATATCCTCTTTGTATGTAGACACCTTTAACCAGGCATTGAGAGGGAAAAGGCCGGTGCAAATAACCGTGGCCCGAGGGGCCCGAGTAGCAATAATAATGGCCTGAACAATCACACATTGTAAGTGAAATTTTTGAAATAAGTAAATATATGCAATTTCAGTATATTTATAAAAGTAATATATACTATTGCACCATGCACTATTATGTTTTACCCCTGAATATTTCTATTTCATATTTTACAAAATACTGTTTCATTTATTTTACTTAAAAAATTAATAAATATCTTTTCAGTTACCTATATTCAATGTACCACTAATTTCATGGGTATTTGATCTGACACTTGTTTGTAAACATAGAGCATACACATTTATTAAGTTTTGTGTTGAATTTGGGTTGTACCACACAAAATAATATGTCCTGCATTTAAAACATATTCCCCTTCATACACACACTTAGAATTTTTACATTTTTAGTGCATTCCAAACGTTCCATACATTGCAATATGCTTAACCTAAATGTCACTTCATGTTTCCTGAAAAAAAAAGTGATTTAAACTATAACTGTACATACATTTAAAGAAATATTTAAGTTTATTAATATTTAACTAGCCAGACACCGTTTATGTCGAAGAAACTGTACTTTTCAAGGAAAAAACTAGATAACCTAAAAAAATATGAATTTTGCTGAATAATGCCATTAATATCTTGCACATCACTTACAACAAAATCTTGCAAACCTTTATGTAATATATTATGAATGTTATTATTTTTAACGCCAAAAATAACAATAAACAGAAAAAAATCAATATAAGTATTCGCCAAATAAATAAACAAACGGCCTATAATTAGTTCACGAGTTCTCCACTTTGGCGCTGGCATCTTAAATTCAGACGCCTATTACCGTGCTTTCGATTGTCATAAAAATATCTCGTACATTATCAATGTCCTAGGGATATTATAGCTGAAAATTTTTTGCTCAAATAGAAATCATATTAAATTGGCCCATTTCTAATCACGTGTGCGGAAACAACCAATCAGAACAACATTACACTGATAATGTCCCTAGAGCAACTTTCACTTATGTCATTCAGTTTGACAGTTCAATAATTTATTTTTTGACAATGTCACAATTACGATTTGGCAGTACAAATAACGACTTGATGAATATAACTAGTGGAAGCATTATACTCTTCGCCGAATTATTGATCTTTTTATATAATTGTTACACATTCTATAGGATACTCTTCGCATTTTTCTTGTAAATAATGTTAGTTTTTGGACATTTTAATTTTGTGATACCAACTTTGTTGTGGAAAAAAATATATGAAAAAAAAAATCACCATGTGAGGGATCGAACACAAGACCTTTGGATTGCCAAATTGCCAAATTGTGTATTTTTTATTATATTTAACTAAGGTTAATATTTCCCTTGTATCTCATTTATCTCATTTTATAATCATAGATATGACATTGCGTCACAGAATGCGTGCTGGACACGAAAAGTGACACAACGGCCGGGTGTTTTGGCAAGTGAGATTTCCTGAATATGTTTGTATAAATATGAATGGTCCTTAGGTAGCTTGACCATATTAAAAAGAAACATATCAGGGGATTTCACATCTCAATAATTTATTTAGTTTAAATGAGGGGGGGAGGGTAATAATAAATATGCAGGGAAAATGTTCTTAAAAACTCTGCTGCAGGTGTCAGAATATAAAAACGGGCATTTACTCTAAGGAGCAAATTCTTAGATGGTATAGATTTCTGCGAGGGGTCAAGAAGGGTAGAAGGAAAGTAAGAAAGGTGGTTTTGAAGGGGAGGGTTTTTCAGGGAAGTGTGTGTTTTATGGGTGAAAGGCAAATGCTTTAGCCATTGGGCTATCTCATTTTACCAGAGAACTTGAATGAATGTCATTCAAGAATTATATTTCAACGCATTAGATATATTACTATCAAATACATATATATTGGTAAAATGTAAAAACAAAAAAAAAATTATAGAGAATAACATTTCGAAAGATTTCTATTTAAGTACAAATGACAGAAATTTTGAAAAAAATTTTTTTTAATTTAAATGATTAATAACTTTTTTATTTATTGATTGATTTTTGTCAAAAACAATAGGGTTCTTCCTCTAGCTAACGCTAACTTACTTTCCAAATTTCAATACGATCGGACTTTTCTTTAAATTATCGTGCTTACAAGAAACGTGACGGACGGACAGACAGACGGACATTTTGAAAGTTGTTCAGAATTCATTCACTAACACAATGATATGAAATTTTTTTCTCTACGAGCGATATTTCCGGTTTTAGAAATGTGCCGATCAAATGAAATATACTCTTCGTTTTTGCGAAGAGTATAATAATAGAGGAAAACACACTATAGTTTACAATTAAAAGGAAAAAGTATATCTGGAATACATTTATGGACTTTTGCGGCACCAGAAATTATGAATTAGATAAAAATAAATAAAATAAATTGCAAAAAAATGTTCTATGCGAAAGCCCCTGGAACGTTGATAAATAGCTCCTAATTCTATCACAACCTCCTCAAGCACGTTGCTTTACCAAGCAACGTGCTTTCGGAAACTGATAAAATTATTTCGTATTATCAACGTCCTTGGGACATTTTAACTGAGAACTCTCTACGCGTGTATATTTTCAAATAACCAATAGGAGCTAGCCAAGTAGTGGCTTCTGTAACTCGGACAGACATGTCACCAATTCAGAGCCTAACGAGACTATGCCCCTCCTGTTTTCGAGGATGCTGAACACGATGGCGGTGGTTTAAACTCTTTCCAAGTTAACCCCACCCACCAAACGGGCAAAAACCACCCCCAAAGGGGTTAACGCGGATACGCCGTCTCATACCGACTAAACCTGCTCCCCGTTTTCGAGGATGCTGAACACGATGGTGATACTGGATCTTCTCCCCCGAAGCAAACGGCCAAAAACTACCCCTTTGATTCCCGGTTTTATGAAGTGCACCGGATAAGAGAAAATGAATCATATGTTCACAGATCATTGAATACACACCGGATGATGATTCCAGGTTTTTTGATTGACTGTTCAACTGAAAAAATAGGCGCATACTTCGTGTCTAACTTTTAGATGAAAAAATAAGGTATATGGAATCACTGGTACAATTTCATTTATTTTATTATGTTATATAATGAACCTTTTTATTGACGCATACAATTACTTATTTACTATATATACAAGTGGAATTAGAGGGTTCGTATACCTCGTAGTGAACATCACATCCTTCAACTTCACAAGCTTCATCAGCCGTTTCTGTATCAGATTCGCTAATGTGAATTTTGGGGATCAGATTCAACAGATTCAATCAAGAAACCTGTAATCATCATCCGGCGTGTATTCAATGATCTGTGAACAAATGATTCATTTTCTTTTATCCGGTGCACTTCATAAAACCGGGTATCAAAGGGGTAGTTTTTGGTCGCTCTTGGATAAAGCTGAAGCTAGTTGGTACAACTCGCCATAAATGATATGACATTTCTTTCAACTGTTGCGCAGCAATGTCAATTATTTTACACAGAAACGTGCTAAATATTCATTAGATTCACCGATCCCAACATACTTGATTATCAGCTATTACTCAAATACATGGTGTGTGATTATCACTGATTAATCTCGTGAGAGTGTAGGGAAATAATATATCACTAAATAGCCGTTGCTGCTTTATATATGTAGCGGTGCGAACACTCTTTCGTAAATGACTTCTCAAATTTCGCTAAACTTCGCTAATTTAAGAAATAAACTATGAGTTTATCAAATTATAGTAAAATGTCCTGAAGTGCCTTATTTCTGGGTATAATAAAGTAATATAAATATAAGAAATTGAGTTGTAGTTGTTTTTTATTCTTTAACAGTTGAATCACTGAGTGTACTTCTATGCGAATACATTTATTTTGTCGACTTGGGAGCATCTCAATTTCTGCAGAATAGAATAGGGCCAAAGCGTAGCCACTTAAGGCTATCAGCTTGCGGCGTTCTTTCTTCTAGATATTCTTGAAAGTGCGCAAACAGATGGTAATCGCAATAAAATAAATTCAGGCGATTGACTAAAAATTTTTCGCTGCCTGCGGTTCGGCTTGCTCGAAGTTATATTTTTTATAAGAAGGCAAGGAATGTCGAATAACAAAATAAGTCAGAACATTGTAGTCTTTTGCCTGTAGCTCTATGCATGTTACTGTATATTTCCTTGGTACATCAGTCCAAAAATTTACAAGATTTTAGTAAGTAAATGTATGTAAATTTATGTAAATTTGACATGAATTCATTTCAAAATTCAGATTTTGAGGAAGCTAAATTATATTTATTTCCACTATTTACAGATTATTCCTAACTCTGATTTTATATAAAATTATATTCTTCGCCGAAATGAAGAGTATATTGTATTTATTAAGTGCTTTTCTAAATACCAGAAAATCTAATGCATTAATTTTTGGTGCCAAAAAATCTTGAAATAGTTGACTATTCTAAGAAGTTAGGTGGTCTTATTGACAGTGATCTCCGATTTGAAAAACATGTAAATAAACTTACACAAAAAGCATACAATTCTGTCAAAGTAATCTACTATTTATCTCAAAAAGTAAAAGTGATATTATATGTTATTAATACAGTCATTTGGTGCAAAAAAGAGGTTACTTGGAAAGTTTTCCGGTAGTTTTGAAAATTGGTGATTTTATAGATTTCGATGTGTTCTTTCCGAATTTCTACTTTGCCGCTCTCGCTGCCATATTGGAAAAATGGCGCCTAAAAACTGTTTTTTGACAATATCTCCTTTCCGATTCATTTTACGATAAAAAAAGTTATATAATAAATATTAGTTATTTATTATATAACTTTAAGAAAATTTACTGTATTTTTTTTATAACCTTTTTTTTTGTAAAATGAATAGTTTTAGCGTACGAGCGCCAAAAACCATTATACATTATACCATTATACTCCGAAAAAATCTAGATTTAAACGAGGTTATCCAGGTATTCAAAAACCCAAATGCTGATCCAGAGATCATTGCTAAAGCTGGAGAACGCTTCCTTGTTGCATTGTACGGTTACAGTGGGGTAAAAAGTGTGAAAAGTATGAAAAGTATGAAAAGTATGTCGTTAAAAAATTATAGATATGCATGCTTCAAAAAATCAGCATATAAAAATAAATTTAATATTGCATCGCTACCACCAACAGAAGCAGCAGCACGACAACATTCGTTCCGAACCTATCACCAGGTACAGCAGTGGTATGGAAATGAACAAAATGGGGATGGAAAAGAAACAATAATGGGATAATTCCTGTCACCACACTCGAGCCCCCAGCTCTGGAAACCTTGTTAAAACTTATTTCTTGCAAATGCAAAAAGGGATGTGAGGAAGCCTGTGGTTGCAGAAAGGCTGGATTAAAGTGCTACATTATATGCACGAATTGTAGTGGTACTTGTTATAATTTGCAAATTCCATCACAAGATAGCGATGAAGAGGAAGAAACGGAGACTGTTGAAGAGGATTGCAATGAAACTGATAATTCCATCGTGGATGATGTGGATGAAATTTCTATCTGTGACGTTTTGATCGGTACTGAAGACGTTGAAGTCGCAACACCTGGTCCATCAAGAACAGCGAAGAGAAGGAGAATGCGCTAAATTTTGGAATAGTGCATTGCATGTGGATTAGGCCTATTGGGGATACCACGATAAAAAAACACGCCACTTACTCTACCTCATGGCGGTGTGGAAATGAGTTTATTGGCCAAAACGCATGTTGGAGAGATTTTGCGGCGCTCATACGCTAAAACTATTCATTTTACAAAAAAAAGGTTATCAAAAAAATTATAGGAAATTTTCTCTAGTTTAATTAACTGTTTCTATCGTAAAATGAATCGAAAAGGATATATTGTAAAAAAAACAGTTTTTAGGTGTCATTTTTTCAATATGGCGGCGGGAGCGGCAAAGATACGAGGTGGCAAAGTAGAAATTCGGAAAGAGCACATCGCAATCTATAAAATCACCAATTTTCAAAACTCCCGGAAAACTTTTCAGGTAAAACTACCAAATGACTGTACTATATGTGAGAGCCTAGTTTTGTCTTTGTTAGATTTTGCTGATTGCATGTATGGCATAAATTTAACTACTGTACACAAAAGTAAAACAAAAAAAATTCAAAATTCTTGCCTGAGGTTAATTTATGGTATACTCAGGAGTAAGAAAATATCGCACAAGTTAATAGATATGGGTTGGCTGAATATGACGAATCGCAGACGATTTCATTAAGCATGCTTATATCATAAAATTTTAGTAAAGAAATCTCCCGAATACTTATATAATAAAATAAAATTTCGTACCGATGTGCACAACCTCAATTTAAGGTTCAAAGGCCCATTAACCCCACCTGTCCACCGAACAGAGCAATTTAACCCAAAAGATAGGTGTTATAAGTTTGACGCGTATGTTTGCATGTTTGTCTGTCTGTCTATCCGTCTGTGGCTTCATATATCTTCAACGAGTGATCCGATTTTGATGTAGTTTTTTTTATTTGAAAGAGTATTTTGTCGAGAATGTTATAGGCTATATTAGATTTTGATGTTTGGTCGCCATCTTGAATTCGCCATGTTGAACTTATCTAGAAATTGTCCGATTGAAGTAAAATTGAGAATGTGCAGACAATTATCGTAACCGAATATGATTTAGGCCTCATTTTGATTCGGTCATATGAAACTGGTACGATTAGATACATTGATCGGGAGTTTTTAAAAATTTTCAATTTTACTTGTAGCTATCAGATTTGCAATGTATATAACTCTCTACCCGAAAACTTGAAAGAAATGAATGTAAACTGTTTCAGAAATAAATTATAAATATTAATTTATAATCAACACATTTAATGTCATTAACCCCTTAGTTTACGTTGAATGTTTTTTTTTATATTAGGTGTAATTTATTTTACTTTCACTGAATGTAATGCGCGAATTAGGTTAAGTGGAAGAGCAGCTATAGAAAATCTGATATTTTGATTACTGCTGTTAATATTTGTGAAATTATTGCTCAACATCGCCTATTATTCCATTACTTACTTATTTAATAATTTTGTAATTGAGTATATTCTTTCATATAAAAAATAAAGACGCTATTATTTTTTTTATTTTTTTTTACGGCATCGACTGCTATTATTATTATTATTATTATTTTCAAAAAACTGCAAAGAATATGCTATAGAATGTTCAACAATTATATGAGAACAAAAATAATATTCAGATAGAATAAGGTTTACATCTAGTTTTGATAAAGATTAACATTTCCCAGTGAAATATCTTTCGAAAAACATAATGTGGGCATATAACTGAGACTGATATTAAAAATTAGTCACCAGAAAATCTAAGATACGAAATTCACTAAAGGCATAAATAAAAAAATAATGAGAAATTAGAGTAAATATTATACCCTTTGTCGATTTGTTGATCTTTTTATATAATTGTTGCACATTCTATAGAATACTTTTCTCAGTTTTTTAGTTGGTGAGTGTAAAAAAAGTAAAAAAGCTAGTACATCCAATCTGCTTGTGTCTCGAACCTGCGACACCTGGATTTCAAGTCAATCAAACAATCAATTAAATCTAATTTAAATTACAACATTTTGACCTCTGCAGGCACTCATGGCGGAGCAAATCGAAAGTGTAACCACTGGACCACCATCCGCCGCTTTTAAAAGTGTAGATGTGTGTAATATAATATCTTTATTTCGACGATTGAATATTATATTGATATGAAATGTATTTCAGTAAAATATATAAATTAATAATGATAAAAAGTAACATTTCCCAAGATTTTTACTTAATTACAAAATATAGAAATTAAATTATTAAATAACTTCCTTATTTACTGATCGATTTTGTTAAAAAACAATAGAGTTCTTCCATTAGCTAAACTTAACTTGTTATCCAAATTTTAAAACAATCGGACTTTTATTTCCTAGTTATGGAGCTCACAGAAAAATATAATGGACGACCGGAAAGACATGATAGACGAATAAATTGACGGATAGACGGACAGATTGACATTTGGAAATTTGTTCAGAATTCGTTGTCTAACACAAAACACAAAAAGCTAAAAACGCACTCTTCGCCAATTTACTGAGCTTTTTATATAATTGCTACACATTCTATAGGATACTTTTCGCAGTTTTTTTGTAAATAATGTTAGTTTTTGGACATCCTAAATTTTGTGATATCATCTTTGTTGTGAAAAAAATTATATATAAAAAAAAATGAAAAAAAAATATTCAACCTGGGTGGGATTCGAACACGGGACCTTTGAAGGCAAAACTTTAGCCACTGCACCACCACATATTGCTACGAAATTGTTTGTATATGATATATATCTTTCGACAATCCTACATATTTCAACTCATTAGATATATTTTGATGAAATATATATTAGTAAAATGCATAAACATAAAATATATTATGGAGATAACATTAAGATTTCTATTTAAGTACAAGCGACAAAAATTAAGAGAATATATATTTTTTAAATTAAATAATTAATACCTTTTTTATTTACTGATCGATTTTCTTCAAAGCAACAGGGTTCTTCCCCTAGCTAACACTAACTTACTTTCCAAATTTCAATACAATCGGACTTTTCTTTCTTAAGTTATCGTGCTTACAAGAAACGTGACGGACGGACGGACAGACGGACGGACGGACGGATGGACGGACAGACGTTTTGAAAGTTGTTCCGAATTCGTTCACTAACACAATGATATGAAATTTTTTTCTCTACGAGCGACATTTACGATTTTAGAAATGTGCTGATTAAATGCAATATTCTTTTCGTTTTCGTATTGGCGAAGAGTATAATAACACAAAACCATGTTATTTTCACTTGACGTCTTGAAATATTGCGATGTTCCGCAGAGATAACATGTTTATCTTTTTTATTAAATAAAATATATTATTGCAGATTTTGACATTCATGGCTCATTATACATATGTAGCATGGCCGTCAGATCACTTCTATTCCTTATTTAGACCCTGCATCTGCTGAAAAACTGTTAATAAAATTTTAATTGCATTTTGTATTTAGGTACACTTAATTCAAAGTAGACGAGATACATTTCTGGAGAAAACTGTAAAAGTTTACCTTTGGCACACACTTTTGTTTCATGTCGCGTTTTACGTCCTAGCGCATAATTCATATTTAGTATAACCGAGAGCGTATCAGTAGAATTAATCTGTTCCAAATATCTCTTCCCATTCTTATAGATCTTAAGGCAGAGATCCTAGAAAACCCATCTTAAATATTTGAAGATACTTCGTGACACAAATAACTTCGTATTAAGTGTTTACAAATACCGATAATTTACAAATAACAAGCTCATATTTCTGTATTATTTAATACCAGTATACAATATTTAATAACCCCAAACTACTTAGCATTTACAAGCGTTTAATTACTATAGAACAAAATAAAATTCAACATTTAATATTGCTTTATTTCATTTAACTAAAAAGTGACCCGAAAAATAGGCCAAAAATCGACCATTTTCTCGCCCTCAAATTTTGTTTTAAATTAAGTGCTGCTAAATTATTGTTAATAATGAGAGCATCCTGAATACAAAATTTCAAGATGAGCATATGTTTGGTTTTTGAGATATGAAGGATTAAGTTTGTAATATGCGTGATGCAACATAGGAGCGCATCAACAAATACACAGACCCACAAAAAATGAATACTCATCAGCTATGTAAGCAATCAAGATATTAGAATTTCTTGACGCAGAATTTAAATTCAAAATTGCAACATCCGTATATCCATTGATTAATTCAGAAGAGTCAAAAACGTGTTGACTAGGGCTCACCCAAAGAAATCGAGACACGCCCCTTAGGGAGTGAAAACTACCCCAATACAATATCAAACTGCGCAAAAGCTCCAATAACTGGTGAAAAAGCTTGAACCCTCCAAGCTTTATTAATAGGAATGAATCATAAATCTGTTAAGACCTAGGACACGGAAACAATCCATTACAGGGTAAAAAACTATCCTTATCTTGAATTATGAACTTGAGTTAGGGAAAAAATAGTGAATATACCAGATATCGCATTTTGACTGCAGTGTGAATGTGGGACGATAACTAGAATTTTTGTAACTTTTTTATGACACACCTGCGATGGGTTAAGAGAACGGGACAAAATTTATTGGTGATCCCCGCCGGGATCATTTGGGGAATGAAAAGGAATCAAGAAGCCCTGACATATTCAACCCTTTGCACCATTACGCCCTCATAAAATCCACTTGAAGGTTAAAAATGGACCTCTAGACTATGGCGTTTGAGAAAGGGATACTTACCTTTATGTCATAATTTTTTTCGATACAATATAATGATTGCAAAATTGCTCAAATTTCCACCCTTTAACATCTGTGAATTTCTTTAGAGCGATGAGAAAGAGTTACGAGGCCATGACATTCCTAAAGAGCACTCTTGAAAACCCTTGCTACAGGATTTTCGCTAATGCGATACAGCTATTGCGATGTCTCTGATATTCACCCCCCCGCACCCCCCACCTTCTTATAAAATTCACTTGAAGTTTGAAAACAGACCATTAGAACATTAATTTTATGGAGAATGCCCGTTATCCTTGTGACAGAATTTCCTTTAATATAACATTCTAATATCTTATATTTTTAATTCCTCATATCTGAAAAACCAAAGATATGCTCATCTTGAAATTTTTTATTTCACTCTTTGTAAATAAACGTCCAGTTAATAAAAACAAGCAACGTTTACAGGCAAAAGCAACATGAAAACATTTCCCTGTCCAGTAAAGTTTTAATAATATTCTCCAAAAATATTGATAAAGATCATATAAATAATTATAGTAGAATAGATATTGTAGCCGGGGTGGTCCGACTGCGAATAGCAATTTGATTATTATTTTCCTGGAATTTGGTACAGTTATCTTTTAACGTAGGGCCGCTGGGATTAAATACACTTTATTTATTTATTTTTACTGTTCAACCTGTCGGCAACGTCCTACGGAAAATTTATTCAAACCGCAGAGACACAATGAATATGATAGTGTACATCTACGTAAATTTATGTGCTTAATTAAAAATTTTAGTAACATTTCGGTCTAAAACTATAATAAAATATAATTGGGACATTCCACGTCAACCGGATCACTGCTGCGGCCAAAATTTGAAGCGACGAAAAAATACGTATGAGGGCTCAATTTGGAGCCTGAACTCAGAACTACAAAAAGCCGTATGCGCCTTTGCAAAAATCAAGAAGGCGGCATCAATATGCCGGCCATAAACTTAAAAATTGATGATAAATGACCAAGAAGTTCAATTTTAGAGTCGTCAAAATGAACTGTTCGGTTTGAAACTACTCAAAAGTAGTAACCGGAGTTAATGATCAAAAATTTGGTATAATAACTTTGAAATCACAAAATGGCGGATTCAAGATTCCGGACTTTTTGCCAGAACCTGATGTAAGTGCTTTAAAAACCATCAGATTTGTTTGAAAATGGATTGGCAGGCATTCTTAAGATCACTTATCTCAGATCTGGTCTGATTGAATCCAAATCACAAAATGGCGGAGTCAATATGGCCGAAACTCCCATCAATTGCCTTCAGGCACACTGAATCCCATTGAAAACGGATTTACGAAGGTTTTTAAGATCGCTCATTATAAATCTGACATGAATAATCCCAAATTGGAAAATGGCGGATTCAGAATTGTTGACTTTTTGCCAAAACCTGATGTAAATGCCTTTAAAAACACCAGATTCGTTTGAAAATGGATTGGCAGGGATTCTTAAGGTCACTTATCTCAAATCTGGTGCGATAAATTCCAAATCACAAAATGGCAGACCCAAGATAGCGGACGTATGGCCGAAAGTCCCATCAAATTGCCTTTGGGAACACTCAATCCCGTTGAAAACGGATTTCCGGAAGTTTTTAAGATCGCTCCTTATAAAAATCTGATATGAATAACTCCAAATTACAAAATGGAGGATCAAAAATGGCGGACTTATGACACAAATCAAACTGCAGATGTTTCAACAATTTTGATTAGATACGACAATGCTCGGTTTCAGGAGTATCTGACTGTAAATGTAGTATTACGAAATCAAAATCAAACAATGGCGAATTCACGATAGCAATTCATTTATTTAGATTAGAAATACTTCAAACAATAATTGTTGTGCTGCATAATAATGAGATCTATGATCTACCTTTCGACATTACTTTTTAGATCAGTTGCATTGCGTGATCCCAATACTTTGGGTGAAACTCAGGAACGATCTTTTTCAAGATAATTGTTGACACTTTCATTTGTTGTTAGGAGAGCAGCCTTGATTAATCGCTTGTCCAATGGTTCTTTTCCGAATAGTTGGCGAGTTTTTCAATGGTGTCTTGCAGGAGAACGGTGATTAGTTTTCAAGAGTCTTTCTCTGGTGACTTTTTCTTTAACATTGGTTTTCTTCTGAAAATTCTTTTTAAATTGCTGTACATTTTTCATTCAATTACACAGGTCAACAAAAAAAAGTGTTCTGCTCCAAGGATTGAACCTATCATACCTTAAGTGTTTTTGTGTGCTGAAAATGAATTCAATTTTAAAAATTTTCCACCTCGTAGATTTCGAGTAAGTCCCGGTCTTTATCATCAGAAAACAGGATTTTGATAATAAAAACCGGGATTTACTCGAAATCTACGCGGTGGAAAATTTTTTAAATTGAATATTCGGTTTCAGCACACAAAGGTGTAATCGGTTTAGTTCTTGGAGCAGAACATTTATTTTGTTGACCTGTGTAATTGAATGAAAAATGTACAGCAATTTTATAAAGAATTTTCAGAAGAAAACCAATATTGAAGATAAAGTCCCCAACTATCCTGAGAAAGACAGTTGAAAACTTATCACCATTCTCCTGCAACACACTATTGAAAAACTCGCCAACTACTCTGAAAAGAACCGTTGGTCGAGCGATTAATCAAAGCTGCTCTCCTAGCAACAAATTCAAGAGTCAACAACTATTTTGAAAAAGACCGTTGCTGAGTTTCACCTAAAGCATTGGGATCACGCAATGCAACTGATCTAAAAAGCAATGTGAAAAAGCAGATCATAGATTTCATCATTACGCAGCGCAACATTTATTATTTGAAGTATTTCTAATCTAAATAAATGAATTGCTATCATGAATTCGCCATTGTTTGATTTTGATTTCGTAATACTACATTTACAATCAGATACTCCTGAAAACGAGCATTCTCAAATCTAATCAAAATTATTGAAACATCTGCAATTTGATTTGTGTCATAAGACCGCCATTTTGTAACTTGGGATTATTCATGTCAGATTTATAATGAGCGATCTTAAAAACCTCCGTAAATCCATTTTCAACGGAATTCAGTCTTCCTAAAGGCAATTGATGGGAGTTTCGGCCATATGTCCGCCATTTTGTGATTTGGAATCTATCACACCAGATTTGAAATAAGTGATCTTAAAAATACCTGCCAATCCATTTTCAAACAAATGTGTTTTTAAAGGCATTTACATCAGGTTCTGGCAAAAAGTCCGCAATATTGGATCCGCCATTTTGTAATTTCGGATTATTCATGTCAAATTTATACTGAGCGATCTTAAAAACCTCCGTAAATCCATTTTCAACGGGATTCAGTGTTCCCAAAGGCAATTGATGAGTGTTTCGGCCATACATCCGCCATCTTGGGTCCGCCATTTTGTGACCTGTAATCTATCACACCAGATTTGAGATAAGAATCCCTGCCAATTAATTTTCAAACAAATCTGGTGTTTTTAAAGGCATTTACATCGAGTTTTGGCAAAAAGTCGACAATTTCGGATTCGCCATTTTGTAATTTGGAATTACTCATGTCAGATTTATAATGAGAAATCTTAAAAACCTTCGTAAATCCATTTTTAATGGGATTCAGTGTTTCTAAAGGCAAATGATGGGAGTTTCGGCCATACGTCCGCCATTTTGTCATTTGGAATCTGTCGCACCAGATTTGAGATAAGTGACCTTAAAAATCCCTGTCAATCCATTTTCAAACAAATCTGACGGTTTTAAAGGCATTTTCATTAGGTTTTAGCAAAAAGTCCGCAATCTTGGATCCACCATTTTGTGATTTCAAAGTTATTATACCAATTTTTTTATTATTAACTCCGGTTATCACTTCTAAGTAGTTTCAACCTGGATAGTAGATTTTGACGACTCTAAAATTGAACTTCTTGGTCATTTATCATCAATTTTTGTGTTTATGGCCGCCATATTGATGCCGCCTTCTTGATTTTTGCAAAGGCACATACGGCTTTTTGTAGTTCTGAATTCAAGCTCCAAATTGAGCCCTCATACGTATTTTTTCGGCGCTTCAAATTTTGGCCGCAGCAGTGATCCGGTTGACGTGGAATGTCCCAATTGTATATAAATCATGAATTTATACGCCTCTGGCAAAAACATTTGCGGACTTTGGTCCTTGTACACACACTAAATCGCAATTTTATCTTTTTACTGTGGTGGTCGTAAAGGGGGTTATTGTGGAGGTAGCAGTGCCGAAAGAATTTTAGACCTTGGCTTCTCGTATATACACTAAATTCTAATTTGATGGACTATTACTTGCTTGCTATAGATGTTTACACCTTTTTCCCTCTCAACTCTTCAACGGAATCAACGGATCAAAATATAGTCCAGTTTCAGAGCTCGTTATAATTTATAGGTGCATCAAATCTCAAGATAATATCATAAACGACACAGGAGTAATCGGGCACTAAACTAAAGTTAGACAGACAGACAGACAGAACAACATAAACTCCTTATGTGGATGTGAAAGTAATTTACAAAGAGGCAGGTGCAAATTTATAATCAAAATTTTAAAATAGGTACCGTAATCCGGGGTGAATAGAAACACTTATCTACTTTCTCAATCCTGTAGCAAAAATACTACCATGTTTTTAAATACGAAAAAATACGCCAAATGTGTGTCACACTTTGTAGATTAAAGAGCGTATATTATATTTTTTTTAAACACGCAGTTTTTTCAGAAAAAAAAAATATATATAGCATTTTTCCATTCACTTGATGGTTGGGATGAATCGAAACAGTCATTTATTTTCCATGTTTCTTGATATTAACCTGAGAATAAGGCTAATAGAAACACCAAAATAATTTTTTTTAAATCTTTGAACAACATAAAGTATAATAAAACAAAAAAAATGTTTGGAAAATATTTATTTAATGAATTTAAAGCAAATCCATATAATAAATAATAAACGAATTATAAAAAAAAATTAAAAACACCCTGTTTAGTACAAAATATAAAATAACTTTATTCAAGATCACGTTGATTGACTGCGAATTGAAGAAATTCCCTTTTTGAGCTTGATGGGTGCTCGGAATCTACAACAGGGAAAACCTGCCTAACAATTTGGTCAGATTCAAATGTGCAAACGTCGGGGACGTCTGGAAAACAATAAATATGACCTTGAAATTGTTTTGTTGAACGATATCGCAAAAAGCTGGCTTCGAATTCTTGATCCTTTGTGTTTATCCTCAAAACTTTTCCAATGTAATAGTTGAACTTCCTAATTTTTCCATGTCCAATTAGAAAAGCAGCGACTAGCTAAGTCGATTCTTTTATTTCTTGGGTACTAATAGAAAAGAGATTATCAAACATTTTTCCATCATGTGAAGCGCTACAATAATTTTCTTTGCGGATGCTCTTTTGACCATCCACCAAGCGTGCAATTGGTATGTGCATTTCTTCATCGGATTCATCTAATTCTTCCTGTTCTTTTTCATTTTCCAATTCAATAATATCGCTATGAAAGTTTTCCGAACAATTGTCTTCACCCTCGTTCTCGTTTTCCCCTTCATTTTGAAAATCGGCTCCTGACACGTGTTTGCCGGCTGGTACATTAACTTTTTTCCTTTGTACGGGTTGATTAGGATATCTGTAGCTTTTAAGTAAATTAACAACAGCATTATCTATGTGTTCTTTCGCCTCTTGTACTTCGTTTTCAACATAGTTAGGAAGTTGTTTTAATACTTCGTTGCGATTGAGGGGGTAAATTCCACATTTTCGGAATCCGGACCTTATGTTTTTTTTCTTATTTTCTGCTATGTTTGCATAGAGTTCCTTAAGAAAGTGGGGAAATCTATCTTTGGGTATACTGGAAGATTTCCTTCCTTCATGCATCTTCCATCGTTCCAATATATTCCTCCATGCCCTTTTCAGAGGTCGAAAGAAAGCTACGTCCAAGGGTTGAGTGAGGTGCGTTGAGTTCGGCGGTAAGAAAATAAACGAAATATTGTGCTTTAAACACGACTTTACTGTACTTGCTGAAAAATGACTGGAGAGGTTATCTATTAGATATTTTTTTCCTGGTAAAGATTTCAGCGCTGGTATTGCCATATTCTCCACCTAATCACCAAATGATACACTATCAAACCATCCACTTGGGCTTCTAGTATATATATCCCCTCTTATACCACCAACTGTCCATGATTCATATAAGTTTTGTGCCTTGTAGACAACATAAGGAGGAAGTAACTTGCCTTCTGCACTTGCAGCAAACATAATTGATGTGCTACTTTTCGAAAAATTACAAATTCTTCCCCGATAACGGCATCCACGTTTGGAAATTATTTTCTTGCGGCCTGGGTCATCACATACATTAGTTTCATCATAATTATATATGTGAGATGCAGGCACATCTCTTAATTCTTCTGTCAAACGATCAAAATAAGCGTTTACATCCTCCGATGAAACAGACGCTCTTGACCTTTTGATGTTTTGGCAAATTCTAGTTCTCAATCGATCCTTATGTCGTTTCATGAAATGGTATGCAAATTCATAACCAGGCATGTTGTTTTTAAATCGTTTTATTATTTTTCCCCGAGAATCAAGATAAGACTTTACAATCATTCTCAGATCATAATGGTCCATCGGATATCCCCAATTAGCACAAGTGACTATCAACCTTTCTTCGTATTCTGTTAAGACAGTTTGCCCGCCCTGACTTTTTGTTTTAGGGTTTTTGAAACGTCTGTACAGAACTGAATAATGAATACTGTGTTTCTTACTAGCGTCTCTGAACGACATACCTGATTCTATGTCATTAAGTGCGGCTTCTAATTCTTCAGCCGTAGGTTTGTGGTAAGTTTTGCATCGAGGGTCATGCTTATATACACGTGGCATAGTTCTAATAAAAAAAAACTTTAATGCTATTGAAAAATATTTTTGGGTGAATAGAAACATGAGGTGAATAGAAACACCTGTTGCTATACACCCCAAATTTACCCAAGAAGTGAGGTTAAATACAAAAAAAATCATTGTAACAAAACTATATAAAAACACGCAAATTTAGAAGCAAATTCATTAATAGGATCCATGTGGGTGAACGTGGAAAAAATTTGAAGGTTCTTATCTATTTTATTATTATATTTCCAATTAAAGTTTTTCCATGCAATATACGTTTTCCGTACAGTATACGTTTTCTACGACATACAATGCAACAGGTGACTAATATCTGTAGTAGTCAGGGTTGCCACCAGTGAATTATCAAAACCCACTATCCACCACTCCATAAACATATGATAGTGGCTGAGAAACCGATTTAGTGCGTCTACGACAAAAATTTACTGAGCACGGATTTTTTAAATTACGTTTACCATTTTTGTTTCTATTCACCTTTAAGTTGCGATTCACCCCGCTTTACGGTATTTGAATTTCGGATAACCGAGATATATTGGTGGCTCCATGAAATGAGAGACACGATGCAGCCGCTATATTTTAAAAAATGGCGGAGGAGCCGGTACTTCATAGTTCGGGAGCTAGGTGATTTTCTTGTCTACCCCATCGTTGCAAAATTTTCTATGAGTTGATTGATTCTATCGAACATAAATGACGATAAGATATACTTTTGGCGATAGATCAACATATAGTGGTAGTGGAGGGGCTGGGTGGCCAATAAATTCTAAAAATAGATTTGTCACCTTTGGTTCTATACATTAGCCGGGAAAGGAGGATAGCGATGAATTGAACCGTCAGTAGTGTTAAGCGGCACGTCATTGAGCGACATTTCATGATAAGCACTAATTGTAAATAGTAACTTGTGCAACAAGAGTGGATATGATATCCATATCAACCTTTCGAGTGCGATATGGATAATCCACTCGAGTTGTTCAGTATACTTTTTCGACGACCAGCTTAAGAAAAAACTACAAAATTTTTAAAAAATTATTAAACATTAATAAATTACACAAATACACACTGACAATTACTTTGACAGCTTACGCACTAACTTGAATTTTTTGAAATAAATAATTGCCTATGTACTTAATACACGTGACTGATCGGTTTCATATCTATCTTAGATAGTATATTAAATATATCCGTTCAGTTAACTGGAATTGCCTACTTATCCATTCTACAGACTGTACAGAAAACAGCTAACTTACATATAGTCCAGTCGAATTAGACATCATAAAAAATTTGCGTACTGCGGACTTTTTTTTGTGGAAGTTGTTTAAGAGGGCATAAAAAGCAAGCACAGAAAACTACACCCTGCTACACCATGTGTGTCCCCTATTTTTAGAGGTTGAAACTTTGAAATTTTACTTATGTGTCCATATCTGTTTCCCTATTGCCCGTAGGGCTCTTTACCAAGTTACACTTTTTGAAGATTCATCCCTCCTCTACATAATATATATATATATTACACATTTGCCGTAGGACAAACGGTTTTGGCTGTACGAGAAAGGAAAGGTCGCGCTGTCCGAATTTGGGGGTCTTCTGTACAGGACAAACGGCTATTATTTCCAATCTACAATACTACACATACTAATGCCCTTAAGGAGGGATGATGATTTGTGAAAAAACTTTCATCGAATACCGCGCGGTATTCCCCCCTTTTTTAAAAAAAAAGTGAACCTACTTTTTTTCGCCTATTTTTTTTTCATGTATGTGCGACCCTAATACAAGAAAATTTACGTTGGTTTCATTTTAATACATTCGTTGGTTAAGGAGCTAGACAGCAAAAATGGCTATTATGGTATTGTTGCATTAAAAAAACCAAAACCAGTATAATTCTGGTAAGTGTTTTTGTTTATCCTAAAAGTCCAATTCGTTGCGCATAGCAAATGTGTTTTTGTATTTAAGTAGGATCAACACCTATTGTGTAATAACGATTTATGTCATGTGTTCTCCAGTCTCCTTTTTCACAATTTTTTTTTGCGGCCTTATGGTTCATAGTATGGCAGAAAGCATTATACATAATAGGGTGTTAAAATGGGTCTCTTGCTATAATGCGATAGGACGTACCGTTTTCGAGTAAAACGCACTTGTTTGGTTACGTTTGCTTTGAGTTTTTATTGTGTTCTGAATTGTGATCTGATAAATAAATTCTACATTTTAGTGTTTTCTTTCTTAGGAGTTCGTTTTTTCAAATCATTTTTCGATGAAATGGACATATAATAACTGTTTCTCAAGGAAGGTAAAATTACTGTGGATTTTGTTATAGACACAAAATAAGTTGCAATGATGATTTCAAACAAGCGTGAACCCTCAAATAGGGGGGGGGGGGGGGGTTGAGAACCCTATTCCATTCGAGTTCCTTCATTTTTTCATTAGCAATGTCCCTCATAAACAGAAAAAGCAAGAAGCGACACAGTTGTATTTTTTCGTAGTCAGCGGTGAGTATTTATTAGTCAGTCGATGAAAAGTGTAATCTGAAGTAATGTTTTGCAAACAAGTGCGTTTTACTCGAAAACGGTACGTCCTATCGCATTTTAACAAGATATCCATTTTAACACCCTATTATGTGCCCTGTCCACGTGTATATTACTTTCTGCCCTACTATGAACCATAAGGTCGCAAAAAAAATTGTGAAAAGGGAGACTGGAGAACACATGACATAAATCGTTATTACACAATAAGTGTTGATCCTATTTAAATACAAAAACACATTTTCTATGCTCAGTGAATTGAAATTTTAGGATAAATAAAAACATTTATCAGAATTATACTGGTTTTGGTTTTTTAATGCAAAAATACCAAAATAGCCATTTTTTGCATATTTTGCTGTCTAGCTCCTAAACCAATGAATGTATTAAAATGAAACCAACGTAAATTTTCTTATATTAGAGTCGTACATACATGAAAAAAAAATGAGCGAAAAAAAGTAGGTTCACTTTTTTTTTAAAAAGGGGGTTTTCAAAATTTCAACATCCCGTATCATGAAAACCGCGCGGTATTCGATGAAAGTTTTTTCACAAATCATCATCCCTCCTTAAGGGCATTAATATGTGTAGTATTGTAGATTGGAAATAATAGCCGTTTGTCCTGTACAGAAGACCCCCAAATTCGGACAGCGCGACCTTTCCGGCCTCGTACAGCCAAAACCGTTTGTCCTACGGCAAATGTGTAATACATATATATATATATATATATATATATATATATATATATATATATATATATATATATATATATATATATATATATATATATATATATATATATATATATATATATATATATATATATATATATATATATATATATATATATATATATATATATATATATATATATATAGAGATATGCATGGTCATATACAGGCCCGTTTCATACACTGAGTGGTTGTAGTGCAGCCCGATTTGACCCTGTGAAGCCCGGGGTCGGGCTCATCAACGTACCCCCGTGTATATCATCACTAAATGGTCGCAAATCATGTTAGTTTCCTCCCTGCAAAATTTTGAGGTGGGCTTCAAAAAGTCATATTTTCATGTTCCGAGATACACTTTTAGTTCAGCACTTCTGAGTCAGGCGGCGCTGTTCCTGTATATCCAAGACTCTTATACAGTTGATATCCATCGCTCGTTATATAGCCCGATATTTGGCATCGTTGCAGTGGCTCGATAGCGTTCGATTCTTATTTCCTCTTAAATACTTTCTTTATGAAGTCACAATCGTTGAATGAAAGTTCTTTCTTCATATTCGAATAATTTTTCTAAATTCAAAAATTTGTATATACGTTCTAAGAATTATAAATTATGTGGTACGGTGCTATGAAAGCAAAATAGTAGCATCTTAAACATCTTAAAACGTTTTTTGAATTGTAATACATAATTTCAAATAGAGCGATAAAAGGTAGCATTTATATCAAAAGAGAAAAATTATAATAACAAAATATAAAATCGAGTATAAAATGCATTGGCTTTGTCCATTTGTTGTACTAAATTAATGTTTCCATGTCCCTAAATTAGGTTTGTGGTTTTTTGCATTCATGATTCAATAATATTCCTCATTTTTATTAATTTTGGTGCTAAAATTTTCATGGAGAAATATCGGGACATTAAACAATAATTATGCAGAATGACGTTTTACGTACCCATTATAAGGATAGATAGGCATTGTCCATGACGACTTCCACATCCCCGTAGTTTAGTGGATAGTAACAGTAAAAAAACATATATTTTTTTTAAATAGTCTTAGAATGTCATGAAACATCGATATTTTCAGCTTGAACGAAAAAAATTCCGTCTGCAATTTGTTTTTGTGCAAACGATTCGAACCGTTCATGATGTTGACTCAAAATTTGGTATACTTGTGTATTACAACGGGATCTGGAAATAGATTATGCGTTGATCTTATTCCGTTGAAGGGTTGTTGCAGAGTCGATAAAATTGGGTTTTAGGGTATAAAATATTAGTCTTTAGCATTAAATCTCTTATAAATTTTGAATGGAACTGTAGCTATTTTATTGTTTTAATTTGTTTTATGTATAAGTGCTATAGGCAGTTTTGTTTCTTGTATAATTTTAAAAATTTATTTTTCAACAGTGAAATTTTCTGCTATTATCCTTATTATCTCTGATCCTAGTAATCGTGCCACAAAAATAAAAATGGGGCATTGAGTTTTGAATAGGACTAGGTCTATGAAAAATCTTTCTGATAATTTGTTAATTTAAAAATAAAAAAATAAAAATCACAAAAAAGTACTTTTTTTGGCTATTTAAGAAACAACGTAATAATGAATCAATTTTATTTTATTGAACTAAACTCTCGTGCGAAATTTTAACCCAAAATATGTTTTCAAACGGCTAAAAGTCAATAATAAATTCGAAATTTCCATCGCTTACTGCTTAAGGGCATCGACTCGTAGGAGAAAATGTTTTTTTTTCAAAATGTAGATTTTTGTATGTTTTTTGCAATGGTATTAAGAAAAAATTATATCTTCATTTAAACCGTTTATTTGAAATTTGTTTATGATTTTCAAAATTGTAGTTGTAAATAAATCCAAATAACCCTGTGATCTTTTTTATCAAACTAAAAGCGGCAAACAAATTATGAAAATACGTGAAATATATAGCATTTCTTAAAAAAAAAAATAATGGTCTGCTTGCATTTGAGGTCGAGAGTCGAGATACGTCAGTTTTTGCATTAAAGTCACTTATAAATAAACCAAAAAACTATTTCTTTTTGAAATTTGGAGTGGTTGTTTTTTAAAGCTTACATCTTTGTCTCTGATATTTGAAAATAATCTAAAATTACAATTTTTGAAATAACATTGAATAGAGCGGTTATTTTCTTAATTTTTGTCGCGAAAAGGAGGAACTAATCTAATTTGAACGAATATCCTTATGTCCATGGACACAGCTTTGTAAAATTTTTAATATCACCGATACAATAAAAAAAAACAATATTCGCGGTCAGGAGTTGAACCCTAGACGTCCGCATCCTGGTAAAAAGTGCTATCGTCTAAAATATTAAAGTCTAATTTGTAAAACAGTAATATACCGTTTAGAGCTAATTGACAATTATCGGATCTCTAACATAAGTTCCAAAGGCCCGACTTTCGGGCCTCTATACATTATCTTTTAAACATTGTGCTTCTGGTTTGTTTTCAACTAGATGAGACAAAAATATAGGTATTGAAAGAATAACAGGGCTCAATTTTAAAAAGAAATATTAATTTGTTTATTTATAAGCGACTTAGTTACAAAAACTGACGTATCCTAGCTCCAAATGCAAGTAGATAATTATTTTTTTAGAAAAATGTTATATGTTTCATCTATTTTCGGAATTCGTTTGCGTTTTTAGTTTTATAAAAAATCCACAGGATTATTTGAAGTTGTTTATAACTATAATTTTGAAAATTATAAACAAATTTCAAAAAAATAGTTTAAATGAAGATTTTTTTTCTTAATACCATTGTAAAATACATTTAAAAACCTACATTTTTAAAAATAAATTGATTCATTATTACGTTATATTTCTTAAATAACCAAAAAAGGCAATTTTTTGGTGATTATTATTTTTTTATAAATTAACAAATTATCAGAAAGTGTTTCATAGGCCTAGCCTCATTTAAAATTTTATTGCGAACAAATGGCTCTTTTCATTATTGCGATACGATTTCTAGGACCGGAGATAATAAAGAAAATAGCAGAAAATTTCACTGTTTAAAAATAAATTGTTAAAATTTTACCAGCAATGGACCGATTTAATGCAAAACTTCACATACACTTTCTGTTATATACACTGGCAACAAATTCAAACAATAAGACTGCTGCAGCCAGATAATTCCTTATTCACCTATTTTGATGCTTAATTTGACTCCACCATTAGGGGTAATCAAAAATACCAATATTTCGAAAAGAATTTATATCTTTTGAACGGCTGGGCCGATTTAAATTCGAAAAAATGTGCATTAGATATAATAGCTACACCCTTATTAGTGAATTGAAAAAGACATTTGATAATGGGAACATTAAAATAAAAAATGAATATATTTTTATCTTTTCATATCACATTGTTCTGACACACTCACTGCATGTCTTTAGTACAATCTTTAACTACTATATCATATTATCACAACATATATTTTTTGGAATCAATAAAATAGATACATCATCAAAAATATGATATACTTATATTTCTCGATTTATCTTGTCCCCATATTTTCTTGTTGCTATTTCCGTAGTTTCTTTTATAAATCTTTAGGCACTAGTTTACAAAATATAATTTTTTGGTGCATATTGGCATATTTCTTCCTACCGTTAGGTACTATACTGTCATATAACTCCATCGTGCTTCAAACAGGCCAATAATTTCAATAATTCTTTTGACACTTGAGACGCTTTGATTGTTTTATTGGGCTGTATTGTAAGATGTATTTAAGTTGAATGTAGAAAGGTACCAGAGAAAAGGCACCCGCTTAACTCAGCGGGGCGTACGGCAATAAATATAAAACAGATCGCTTGAAGCGTATGACCACGTGCTCACCGAAATGTAAACAATTTTTTAACATCATTGTAACTATTTTTCATGTGAAAATAAAAATTCTGCCAGTTCCAATTTCATATCAAAAGCTCTATTTGTTAATTGACGAATGCATAAACTTATCAGCTAGTAAATTCGTGGATTTTTTTTTGGATTGTTCATAATTTTATGACCCCGTTACGTGAGTAAAAATTTTTATTTTTATAAATTGATGGTTAAAAATATATTTCTATAAGATTATATCAAGACCCGAAAACCTCAAAATGCGGTGACAATAGGAAACATTTTTTTTTAATTTAAATAGCAACATAAGTTTTAAAAAATCCGTTGTGTTTTGAAAAATGTTTTCTGGAACCTACAGATGATGTGTGCTTTTTCAGATTTTTAATTGCATTTTAAATAACTGAGGAGAGTATAAAAAAAATGACAAGCGTCTCTGTACCTCATTTTTGATAATTTGGCGGCCGGTACAATTTTAAGTAAATAAAATAAATAAATAAATGAACGTTTATTGTGTACAAAAGAATTTACACACAAAAGGAAAAGGTTAGCCTAAACTATCTTCGACCTCCCATATGCATTAGGAAAAAATATTATTACTATAGCAGTATTACATTAAACTAAGAAAACCTATTAAACTAAATTTTTAACTTAAAACTAATTATTTATATTGTATTACTTATAATAATAATAATAATTTAACTATCAAATGTGCCGTTTTTTTATTATGACCATTATACTAGGTAATTTTATGCTCTGACAAAAAGGTACATATACAGTGTGTCGCACTTTTCATGGAGCCACCCTCATATCTCGCTCATTTGATATCCGAATATTTTGAAATTTTAATGGTGACTATATACCTATAGAGTAAGTCTTTAGACGTAACCACATTTAATTTTAGACGGAGGCGTTCGATTCTAGAATGGAAAGAGGAGGTCGATTTTCAAAAAATATATATTAGCGATTTTTTCAGAAAAGAACTAGTAAGATATTCTTAATCAGCACCTTTGGGAACCCCTTTGTACAAAATTTCATCATAGTGGGTTCAAAGATGTTGGAGATAGGGGCCGTCAAAAACAGTAATTTTTATCTATAAAACGGATTCTCAAATGAAAAAAATGTATTCTTCATTTTTGTTCAGAATAATGTGTTGTAAAAGTATGAATTGATTTTACAACAAAATAATTATTTATTTAATAAGGCAAAAATTCTACCTACTATACCTACCATTTTTCTAACAAATAATCTTCAATAAAAACCTAAGTAAACCATGAAAACAAATGCTATTGGGCAATTAATTTAATTTAATGAATTAATTAATTAATTAATTTATTTATTTTTTATTTATTTTACTTTTTAATTTTTGTCTTATTAAATAAACAATTATTTTGTTGTAAAATCAAGTCATACTTTTATAATACATTATTCTCAACAAAAAATGTAGAATACCTTGTTTCATTTGAGAATCCGTTTTACAGATAAAAATTATTTTTAGTTGAAAAAATAGTTTTTTTGACGGCCCCTGTCTCAAACATCTTTGAATTCACTACGATGTAATCTTGTAGAAATGGGTTTCTAAAGGTGCTGATTAAGAACATCTTACTAGTTTTTTTTTGTAAAAAAATCGCTAATACTTTTTTTCTACACTTATACGCTACTTTTCTACGCTAATACTTTCTACCATTTGTCCGACGTATAGTAGCATCTGACCCTAAATTAGGATTGTGTTTTTTTGCATTCAGTATTCAATAATACTATACTTAATTATTATAATTTTGGTACTAAAATTTTCATGGAGAAATATCGGTCATTAAACAATAATTATTATTATGCAGAATGATGTTTTACGTATTATAAGGATAGATAGGCATTGTCCATAATCACTATAAGCTGGTACTACTTCCACATCCACATAGTGGAGTGAACGTATAATAAAGGTAAAAAAAATGTTTTTTTAAACAGGCTTGGAATGCCACGAAAGGTATTTTAAGTTTGAGCAAAAAAAATCTGTCTGTAATTTTTTTTGTGCGCACGATTACTCTGGAACCGTTTATGATGTTAACTCAAAATTTGGGACACCTGTGTATTATAACGAGATCTGGAAATAGATTATGTTTTGATCTTATTCCGTTGAAGTTTGGGATGGGGGGATAAATAGGCAAAGCAAGCAAGTGAGAGTTTATAAAATTGGGATTTAGTGTATGTACGAGAAGCCAAGTACCTAGTCAAAATTTTTTTGACATCAGCCACTTCCACTATCACCCCCATTACCATCCCTACCCCATTATTAAAGGACGAAAAAAAAATAAAATTGTGATTCTGTGTGTGTATAAGTACCAAAGGCCTAATTTTTTTTTGCATCAGCTATATCCCCCACTACCATCCCCACTGTCGATATGGCATTTTGTTTTATGGGCTTTTGTGGTAGACGATTGCAAATATTATATTATTAAAGTTCTATGATCAGTTATTTCCACATAATGGACTGCAAATACAGTATCAACTTTTTCTCTTTGTAAAAGACTTGGATGTTGAAATAGTGATTCTTTAGGAAGCGGTTTTTTAAGTCAGGTTCCCTTTACTATATGGTGCACCTAACTGCATGACGTGATCTCTCTTGGTTCCCTGTTAAGCCTACACGGTCTCTAAAAACACAATTTAGATGGGCTAACTTGAATCGTTTTATTCTATTTGGACGTGCAAAAGAGAACAACGTCATAACTGCGGAATACTTATTACTTACACATCCACGTAGTGGAGTTGAAGTATAGTAATCGTAAAAAAAATTTTTTTGCTCAAATTATTGAAGGTGACTATGGAAGGGAATAAAAAGATAAAATTGTGATTTAGTGTGTATAAAGGAACAAAAGGCCTGAATACTTTTTTGGCACTCGCCACCACCTCTACCACATTATTAAAGGGAATAAAAAAATAAAATTATGATTTATGTGTACAAGAGCCTCTAAATTTTTTGCCAACAGCTTCCCCCTCTACTACCTCCACTACCATGTTGCACATCGTTTTATGGGTTTTTGGGATAGACCATTTCAAATATTATATTATCAAAGTTCTATGAACAATTATTTTTACACAGTGGATTGCAAATATAGTATCGACATTTTTTTGCTGTAAAAGGCTTGGGCAGGAAAATCTAGATGTGGAAGTAGTGATTTTTTAGGCAGCGGTTTTTTTATTAATGAACACATATATTTTTATGATGGTTATTTGAATTTATATTTCTAGTCGGTCTCCCTGCATGGTGCATCTGACGTCATGCACCTACCTTGATTGCATTGGATTCGGAATGACGTCTAGAAAAATGTGCAAAAGTTTTAAACCCGCACATAAATAATTGCAAAAGTTATAAACTAATGAAAATTGAAAAAATAACGAGTTCCGTTTTTTGCAAATAACTCGAAAACTATTAAAAATTTTAAAGAAAGAAAGATTCTTAAAGAGGAAGAAATTCCCAATAAAAAAGTCCCGACTCCCGAAACTCTACATCTATTATTAACGAGATTATTAATGATTTTAATTTAATGTTGAAAATAGAGCTCCGCGCAGCGAACACTAAGGCGTTACGATGCTCTGGAACCGTCCGAAACAAGTAAAAATATTTTTTGTTATTAAATATTAATTTTAAAATTCATAAAAATTATGTTATTATTTAAACACTTAAAGGAACAATATCCCGATGGAAAAAATTTTTTTTTATTAATTTTAATTACTCTTACTGTTTTTATATTCAAAAATACTATAAGATTACATAAACTTAAAATTTTTATTGCTACTTGTTTAAACAAATTTTATAAACAAATATATAAATTACGTATTTTTGAAAAATATTTTTCTGCCATTTTATTCGTTATAGAATATTATGATTAAAAAAAATTCTTAAAAATTGTTTTTAATTGTTTATAATCACTTTTGTCTTTTTTCATTATTTAAACATGTTATTAAGAAAAAATTTTATTCCTAAATTTATTATTTGCAATTATCCAAAAGGTGGAAAAAAGAATTTTTTTTGTTGTGAATTTATTTGTTTATTTAATAAACAATTTGTTACTAATAATCGCCGAATGTGTTTATATTTTTTTTTAGATAGAAAAAAATAACAAAAACAACCGTATACATAAACATGAAAATTCTTTTGAGAATAATAATTCAAAAATCGAGAAAATACTCGTATCAAGTATGCCGTGGAAATTGACAAAAACTAGATTCAAAACATTAATTTTGTCTGCATAACCAAAGCGTTCTGTCCGAAATGTCCATTTTATTTAACACATGTTAGAATCAAAACATAGCCTATTGCTATTCTTGTTTTATTATATGTAGGCAAATAATATACCTACATATTTAAATAAAAAAGGTATATTTTAATCACAGTTAGAAAACACTAACGAAAATATTAGTGGGAAAAGAGCAGAGCGTTTGCCCTAAACAACTTTATGACAGCATTAAAAAAGGTGATTAAGGAATTCTTTCTGCCGCGATTTTATTATTTTAGTTTGTTTTTGGTTTTGGTGTGGTAACAAGTGCAATAAGAAGTCCTGAACTAAATCTAAGCATTGAATAAAAATAGACAAAAAACTTTTTGATAAATTGTTAACTAGCAAGAAAATAAAAACCATTAAAAAACCGCTGCCCAAGGAATCACTACTTCCATATCCAGATTTTCTATCCGTCACTCATGACGAAAAAATTTTGTATGTGGAAATAATTATTTACGGAACTTTAATAATCCTCTACCCCAGAAACCCATAAAACGATACCCCACATCGGTAGTGGGGCGGGGGTGGTAGTGGGGGGTGGATGAAGTAAAAAAATATTTTGAGGTTTCTGGTCCTTGTACACACACTAAATCGCATTTTTTTTCATCCCCTTTAATAATGGGGTGGTGGTGGTAATGGGGGTGGCTAATGTCAATTTTTTTTTGAGACCTTAGCTTCTCTTATATATACTAAATACCAATTTTATGGACTCTTACCTACTAGATTTACCTATTTACCCCAAATTTACCCCAATTTACTCCCCAACCCTTCGACGGAACAAGATGAAAATATAATCTAGTTCTAGATCTCGTTAAAGTACATATGTGTACCAAATTTCAAGTCAATATCTCAAACGGTTTCATGACATTCTAAGCCTATTTGAACAAAAAAAATTTTTTAAATTTTTTTGTCGTTACTATACTTCCACTGGATGTGGAAGTAATTACTGTCTCTGTATAATTTAAGAAGTATAGTGTAATAATGCATAAATCTGTAACGAAAGTGAGTGAAACTATATCTTTTATTGCTTTATTTTTCGAGTTGTTTATAAAATATTGAAGTTAAAAATATCACGTGTCTATTCAAAAAATAAAGAAAAAATTTGTACCTTCTACAAATAATTCTTTTCGTGAAGTATACGTCATTACCTCTAGGACTGCAGTTTTCGCCATGTATTTTTACGGAATTGAAAATTATTTTTTCTGTACTAAAGCACTTCTTATAAACAATGACTTTCATTTTATTTCAAATTTCCAACTGCTCAGTTAATTTGTTGTAATGCATTCTAATGTTTTGATTATTTAATTTTAACAAATTCTAACATAATTCTTTATACTTCATTTATACATTTTATTTTCGTCATAGTAATTTAGGACTAATAATTTTTTAAACAGTAGATTTTGTATACCATTGGCAACAGTTCTTTTGGCATTTGAGACGCTTTGTTTTATTGCTCTGTGCAAGAAAGCAACTGTCACCAGATTTAAGTTGAATGTAGGTAGAAGAATGTAAGAAAAAAAGGTGCACAAAAGAGTTTACGCACAAAAGGAAGAGGTCAGCCTAAACTAGCTTCCCCATACACATTAAGAAAACATATTATGACGATACGCAGTATTACATTAGATTGAGAAAACTATTAAACAAAATTTTTATATAATTATAAACAATTATATAAAATAAAATATAAATATTATACTACCTTTAATAACGATAATTTAACTATCAAATGTACCGTTTTTTATTATAACCATTATACGAGAGAATTTTATGCTCTACCGAAAGGTTACGTATATTGTTTTGCCTTATCTTGCTTAATTTTCAAAATATTGACGAAAAAGCATTGCATTTTGTTGCAATTATTGTTAGTAACTTTTGAACCCGAAAAGAAAGAAAAGAAAAGAATATCACTCAAATTCCTTTTTAAGCGTATCTGCGAAGACTTATTAATGTCAGGCACATGTATATTATATGCTTGCACTAATAGTACAGTGTAACTAGAGGTTTTAACTTCGGAATAATGTCATATTGAACGGATTTAGTTCATTTTTGGAGGTATAATAGTAAATGCTTGACAGAAAAGTTTCTATATTGTGCGGGGGCTTGCTAATTTATGGAGGGTGAATGCCACCCCCTTTCAGGGGGTGGCACTTAAAAAATATATATACATATATTCATTGGAGCTGAAATAGAATCAAACTTTAAGAAGAAAAGGTTCTATGCAAATTTTCACATAAATTGATAGTTTTTAAGTTATAACGACTTCAAAATTGCGATTTTAGCTTAAAAAAAAGGTATTTCCAAACGGCTTTCGTCAAGTATCTCGAAAAGTATTACTTTATCGAAAAAATGTGACAGACCAATTACAGAAAGTACAAACTGGGAAATAATTATATTTTTTTGTTTATTGATGTAGGATTAATAATTTCGGAGATATTTAAGTTTATATTTGGTATCCAAGTGTTTTGAAATTACCTTTAAAGTTTAAAATGCATTTTTTTCTAAAGCAAGTGCTTTAAATGAGCAAACAAATTTGAACATCTAGGTAATGCTACATCCTAAACTGTATTTGAGATAATTTCTTTAAATTACTGGCTAATTAGAGTAACAAAATGGCGACCTTTTTATATAAAAAAATATAAATACGCTCATTTTTATATCATAACTTCTTTACTTCTTATGCTACAGGAGCGAGTAAAAAATAATTTGAAAGCGCAATTAATTGTCTTTAATTTCATTTCTTAGTATGCGTGACGTAGGTGTCTCAATTTCTGAGATATTTAACATTTAAAAACTGCATTTTACGACTTATAAACGTTCGGACTTTCATATCTCCGAAACTATTAAATCTATGTAAATAAATAAACAAGCTAAATTCATTATCAGTTTATGAGCTTTATTTCTGGTCTCTACCCATTTTTCAATAAAACTAATATTTATTGAGATACCCATTTGGACAAGGAAAACAAAATATCGTTTTATCGAAAATACCTTTATAGTTTAAACTGTATTTTTTTCTAAAGCAAGTGCTGTATACAAACCAAAAAATTTGACATCTACGTCATGCTATATATTAATGAGAAACAGTGTTTGAAATTCCTTTTTTTAATTACTGGCTAATTACAGGAACAAAATGGCGACGTTGTTTAAAAAAAAATGTGTAGACGCACATTGCTTCGGTCATAACTTCTTTGTTCTTTATGCTATAGAAACAAATAAAAAAACAGTTGAAAGCTTAATTAATAACCTATTATTCTACCTACTAGCATCCTTGACGTATGTGTCACAGTTTCTGAGATATTTAACTCTCACTCTAAATAATTATCTTATGAACCCTTGGATGCCAAATGTAAACTTAAATATCTCCGAAATTATTAATCCTACACCAATAAACAAAAAATATAATTAATTCCCAGTTTGTACTTTATGTAATTGGTCTGTAACATTTTTTCGATAAAGTAATACTTCTCGAGATACCTGACCAAAGCCGTTTGGAAAACTTTTTTTTAAGCTAAAATCGCAATTTTGAAGTTATAACTTAAAAACTATCAATTTGTGTGAAAAATTGCATAGAACCTTTTCTTCTTAAAATTTGATTATACTTCAGCTCCAATAAATATATATATTTTTTAAGTGCCACCCACACCTAATTAGCAAGCCCCCGCACAATATAGAAACTTTTGTGTGAAGCTTATACTTCCAAAATGAACGAAATCCATTCAATATGACATTATTTCGAAGTTTTGCATATTTTCACCTCTAGGTACTAGACTATAATAATAATAATTATTTTTATTAGTGCAAGCATATAACACATAAGCAATAAAAGAAAATATTAAATTTTTGCTTGCCATACTTAAAAGGGAACTTTGTGCTTGATAGTACGTCGGGTACATGGCTATATAAGCCAATAATCTGCACTTTTTGATTGGGATGTGCCACTTTCTGTGGTCATAGTTGATACCAAAAGGTAACTTTCCAGATAGGGAGCCACTTTAAAATCCGTGCAACACCAAAATGGCGACCATTAAAGATGGCTGCCATTAGCCACAATGAATGTTTTTTTTATCTCAGCTCCTAATGGTTCGATTTCTATTTTCTTTTTTTTTTTTGTTTGAGAGCTCTTGTAAAGAAGACACTTTTTTGTCCCTATACGTTTATCTGTACACTTTAAGGGTTCTGCGTAATTTAAGAAAATATATATTTTTTAATTTTTAAAGATATTTCTTTGCACAGTGGGACAAACTGAATCTAAAAACTTATTTCATATAATGCAACTTTCAATTGATGTTAACTTGGGACAGCTGGTACATAGTAAAGGTCATTGTAATAACTTTTTCAAAATTAAGCCTATAAGTATTATAGTGACAGTGAAATAAAATTAAATAAAAACTTATAAATACTTCAAAGAGAACTTCATGCTTTGTTGTTATTTGATGGCAATCATTTTTTGCTCATATTTGACCCATGTACTCGGAAACACAAAGGTCACTTGCTGTCTCAAAATAAGTACATTTTCAAAAGAAAAATTGCATCAAGGGATTCTTTTACTATTATACCTGATGTTACTGTATTATTAAAACAATTCGTTTGATATATCTATGTTAGGTAAATAAACGTAATTTAATTTCTACCCCTTTGCATCTTTTTATTTTACTGTTAATAAGGCAATACTTTAAAAGTGGAAAACAAAAAATGAGGACAAATTCAAAATATTTAAATACTTATAGGCCTAATAAAAAAATTACCTAATATTTTATTAGGTTCTTCTAATATATCTTCAAATTCGTAACAATGAATAATAAAAAACGTAACTGTTATATTATTATGGCGATCAAAGAATGAATACATTTCTTTTAATAGCTGGCCCTCCATTAGCGTCTCTACTGTAAACAGTAATGGTAGTGGCGCGGTATAGCAAGTACTCCTATTATGTTGTGCTTCGTGACGATGCATGCATCAAAGAAATATATATTATAAAAATATAACCTACTGAGGCCCGATTACATTGGCAACATCGCTGGGACAGAGAACGAACGCTAGCTATATTCTTATATACAGCGGGCTTTGAAAGGATCAGTAAATATATCCGGGCTCTGAAATATGCCATGTTTATATAATTGAAAGAAAAATAATAATTAGCTACCCCTAGTGGCTTCCTATTAGAAAAGATTCATAACAATCGCCATATTTAATAAATTTGTTAATTTATACACTCGGGAAATGCCGGGCTAATGAACGACCTGTCGATATATCGGGCTACACAATATACCGTCTATACCTATATATATATATATATATATATATATATATATATATATATATATATATATATATATATATATATATATATATATATATATATATATATTATGTAGAGGAGGGATGAATCTTCAAAAAGTGTAACTTGGTA